>CM038670.1:266446716-267646716 GCA_021605145.1 Aegilops bicornis
GTAACGACCAAGGTCCTCGTCAGAACTCCACTTGAGTTCGAGGTAGCATCACCCTGAACTGGTATCATCGGCACTTTGCAACTTGTTTTTGTGGTAGTATCATGTGAGTCCACGAGGACTCGTGAAATCCTCAAAACCAGCGAGAATCAAGAACCTATTCCCCAAGCTTATGGGTGGGAGGGAGAGGGGTAATGAGGGTGGAGTTCACGACAAGCGCGTAAGCAAAATGTAATGGTGGCTAACATATGCAAAAATAAGAGTAAGATGAGAAGCTACAACAATAGTCGCATTGAAGCTAGAGTATGTGGTCAAGAAGTGATCACAGAAACACCACTTATGAACAAACATAACCCAAACCATGTTCACTTCTCGGGCCCCAGCTGAAAAGAGACCATCCGCGGCTACTACGCGGTTTGATGCATTTTAATTAAGTCCAATTGCCAAGTTCCTACTGAACGGATAGTAAAAAATTCCCCATACGCCCCACATAACCGCTAAGGCCGCACGGGTCTTAAAAGTTTATACCGGCCAGCAGGGGTGTCCCAGCAACTTAATCCCACATCACAAGCTCTCATGATCAATGAAGGGATTCTTCTCCCGGAACAACCCGTCAGGACTCAGAATCCGGTTACAAAGACATTTTACGACAATGGTAAACCAAGACCAACAAGACCCGCTTAGAATGTGCCCGACAAATCCCGATAGGGAGTTGCACATATCTCGTTCTCAGGGCACACCAGATAAGCCCGGGCCAGACGTTGAGGTTGTAGCACTAGAACCACACAGTGGTTGCCCGAGGCTGTGTCATGAACATCGCCCAGTTGGACGGATTTTCGAAGGAACAACGGCCGAGGGGTTAAATAAAGGAATGACCCTAGGGATTGCGACTCCTAAGGGAAAAAGACTTAGAGTTTGTTAGGCAGATGTAAAGACCCAACCCTAGGCTGGAGAAGCCTTCTTTGGAGGAGTTTTATTCAAGCAAGCGAAGCTTGTCGAGGGATTCCCATAACTAACCTTGGCGTATGGAACAGCAAAATCAAGGAACATAACTGCTTGGTATGTGATGGAAACTAAGGCGGCAAGAGTGGAACGACAAACACCCAGGAGCATAAAGGCGGATCCTTCCACCCTTGCCATAAGTATATAGATGCATTAATTAAATAAGAAATATTGTGATATCCCAACATATACATGTTCCAACATGGAGCAATCTTCAACTTCACACTGCAGCTAACAACGCTTATAAGAGGGTTTTGAGCAAAGCGTGCTGTAACATAGCCAAACAACGGTTTGCTATGGGAAGGTGGGTTAGAGGCTTGACATGGAAATATGGGAGGCATGATAAACAAGTGGTAGAGTAAGCGCCGACATAGCGATAGAGCGAACAACTAGCAAGCAAAGATAGAAGTGATATTGAGCCCGGTAATTGTCATCTTGCACGCAAAGTTCTTCGGAGTTGTCAGCTTGCTCCTCGATTGAGTGTACTCAACAGGATTCCTCATTCACGAACTTCGTCTCCGGCTCTACCCAAAGCAAGAACACAAGCAATGGAACAACAATCAAAACCACGATTGCAATGCACAAAGCAACATGATGCAATACATGGCATGGAATGCAAGGTACTATGATATGCAATGCATATGAAGGTAATCCGAGAAGAGAAAATATGATCAAGGCATCAACTTAGAAAACCAAGCATGCCTAAACTTGAAAGATGAGAGTGATTTAGATCGAAATGCGATATAAAGGAGTCAAAGCAGGAAAGCGGATATACGGTTTTGCAAAAAGACAAACAAAACCACGAATGATACAAAACTTCCGATTAACGACATCATAGCACTTAGAATGCAACAAGAAACTATGCTACTGACATTTAACTTATAGCAACAAAGCACATGGCATTAAAGTAAACATGAAGCTCTACACAACATGAACACTAACAGCTCTGCTAGTTCTCACTAGAACAAGCTCAAAAATAGCATAGCAAAACTAGCAAATGATAACAATCCCAACTAACATGTCAAAAAACAAAAAACATCGGGTATCAATGTTTACAGAGCTAGCAAACATCATGCTACATGAATATATCATGGAATAATAAAAGGCATGTCGTATGCTAGTACTAAATGCAATTAACACAAATCTCTTACTGAACATTAGCCAAAAGAAATGCATACAGAAAATATGATGGCAGCCATGCAAATAGCAAGATGTATATAAACATTCATCTTTGGAATTTAGGGACATGGCGAAAGCAGATTCATAATGTAACTTTCCAAGCTCATGTCACTCCACCACAATGCATTACATGGAATAACAAGGTAACTTCAACATTAAGTATACATAATCATGAAGCTAATCATGGCCAAGATGTAAACTCACATAGAGATACATTGGATCACTAGCAAAACACATGCTAGCAAAACTAAATCTCATGTATTAACAATGCGCACTGGGAAGACAATATTTAGCCAAAGAAGTAAGCTATAGTAAATGACCATGGCTAGACTACTCCACTGAAGGTACACAGCGGAGGAGAATGAATGGATAAAAGCAATACACCACTTCTTCAAAACACTTACTACTTGAACTAACTCAAAATGTGCATGGATCTCACGTTGGTAGCAACAAGTTTACATAGCATCAAAATATAATAGGAAAAGTACTATACGAAATCCTAACAACATTCTGAAGCCTACACTTTTGCAATGCTTAAGCTAGATCATGACATTAGATCACAAAAATACAGGACTTGCACACCTACAATAGTATGACCGCATGCAGAAGGAGCTCACAGAAACTTATGCTGAGACCTCATCACTATAAAAAAATAAACTTCGTTGATGATACGTGTTTGTCACACTGATGGTAGGTCACGTTTTTGTCATGCATGTACATCAGCAACAAATTTATGGCGAGTCAAAGATACTTTCATAGGCGTGTACATGGTCATTAGAAGTGTTCCATGACATTACCAAATGTATCATCGGAAGTGTCACTTCCATGACCCGATAAATACGGCGTCCGCGAAGTGCTTTCGTCATTAGGGTGACGACCACGTGGCATCACCCATAACGGAACGCCCGTTAAGCTATCGGGTCGGGTTTTGGATCCGATAACCCACGTTAACGACCCAGAGGCCAATAGGGGACTTTTTCCACGTGTAAAATCATCATTGCAGCTTTCAGGAGAAAACAAAGTGTCGGCTCATCGTTGCGGACCAGATATGTCATCCACTCATTGGACAAAGAGGCGCCTATGATAGGTGCGACACCGTGGCATGAAAAGCTGTGCAGTGGCCCATTTACGGATTGATTGAAAAAAAAGTGGCGACCGGATCAAAAAATTTCGCGAGCCCGGCCCATATGTAAAGACCCTACTTGTATCCGAGGTCCATTTAAGCCCACGGCCCATACTCTGTGAGATCGCGCAATTCGGCCCGTTAAAAGATTAGACAGCTTTCATTACAGCCCGCCATTCGATTCGGGCCCGTTAACAACCCGCGCTATATATTTGGGCTCAATATCGGCCCGATGTAGATTTGACACGTGCTTAACTTGGCCCATTTAATGGATGAGCTAATTTTGGGATGTACTTCTTTTCGGCCTTTTAGCGACCCATTTGAATGATGGGCTTCTAATTCTGGCCGGTGTGTCTTTCAACTTTGTTGATGCGCCCATAAATCTGATGGGCCATTTGTGATCAGAACAGAGTTTCCGGTCTTTTAGCGGCCATTTAAGTGTTGGGTCCAATTTATGGCATTACGATGTCCACTTGCCTCAGACTTGTTGACGGCCCATAAATCAGATGGGCCCATGATTGTGGTCAAATCGGACCTGAGTTTTGAGTAGCCTTTTAAGCGACCCATTTAAGTGTTGGGCCAATTCCGTACAACCATGTGTGCCTTAACGGCCTGTTATGACGGACCATAAATGGGTTGGCCATTTGTAGTCGGACCTTAGTTTTGCATCCTCTTAACGACCCATGCCCTTCATTGGTCCAATACCAGCCGGTTTCTCTTCGGCCTACTAAAGGCCCTACCAACACAGTTGGGCCTTGCGTTTACAATCTGACCTGACTTTACGACCTCTTAAGCGGCCCATTCTTTTTCATGGTCAATACAAGCCCGTTGTCTCTTTCGTAAAACCTGCTAAAGGCGTAAATTATAGATTGGGCCATATGTAGCCCAAAAGCGTAAATTAGCTTGACCAAATAAGTGAGCCACCTGTTTGCTGCTTTGATGTCAGCTGGTACAACGACCTTGCAGGGAGGTAGAGGGCCCGACCATTAACTTCGGCCACAAAATAACTTGGCCCATTAACTTAATGGGGCCCACTAAAGGATTCGTTCATGTCTTTGGGCCAATTAGATAATTTGAGGCCCATTCTGACATGTGAGCGAAGGAATGCGACATACCGAGGAATAACGTTGCACATCGAGAATATATAAACGAAAATTACCATCACACTTGGCAATCAAAAAGATTGATGCCACGGTGCAAATAAATAAGCGAGAACCAAACCATCTACAACGCGTCACCCAATCCTGCAACCTTTAGCACGCAGAGATGGCAGCCCATAAGCATGTGGAGCATTTAAGTTCTTGCTGCTTTGCTTGCCCTGCCCGTCTCTACTTGAAAACATTGATCGGTTATTGTGTGCATACGACTCTCTGCACCTCGATTCATCCACCATTTCAGCATCATTGCTTCAGCCATTAATTGGTTCCACAAACATACATTTATTCCGTTGCATTCGAGGGCAGAGAGGATCTTTGAGCAAGGATTCAGATGGCGATTTTTGGCGAGCTTATCGTATTATTGATAGTGGAGGTGTCTTGACCCTTTGCATCATTAACATAAATTAGGATGGGAACCAAACAGATTAATCAGCAGAGTTATTGCCATATTACCTGGCCTAGATTTACTTGAAATAAACAATGGGGTTGCCTTGCTGTTTTCGGAGTTTACGATCTTCTTATCTTCAGAGGGGGCACCGCTAAAATTAACACACTAACTGATTGCTATCATTTGGCAAAATGTCAGAGATAATAGGAAAGCTTAACATTGACACAATGAACATTTGGGCAAGCTAGCTTCTACACCAAATTAACACAATAATAGCGGACTATCGCCAATCGGCTAAATAAGGTGTCTGAAAGCAACATTGACATAATGAATGAATGGAAGCAACCGGGAGAAGCACTACAATTCAGTACCAATGTGCGTGATATGAGATAGCACTTTTTATTCATGCATTTGTTCGAGTCTGTCGCGAAACTACCGAGGGAAGTTTTCCTTACAAAAAATCAACATTAGGCGCCTTTAACATTTTGCTACAACTAATTTTAGATCGAGATAAAAGGTTAGATTCTACGCCCGATTAACAAAATACATGCTGATGTAAAAAAGTATAGTATTGATATACAGACGAGTACCCACATCTAACCTTTGGATCCTGAGAGAATTCCGCACTTAAGATATTTTCCTCGAATCTCTGATCCCAATGGAGGAAGATCTTGTATCGTTTAACCTTATTTTCTAAAGAGAGACGGGTAGTAGAAACATGTAGAAAATATGTAGTCAGAATGCTATAAAGTTTCATGATGCGAGGATACGCTGCGCTTCTTAGAATGAGATTGACATTCTTTTTCTTTGGAATTTGCCCCAGGCGGACTAGTTATTTGGCCATTGGAATAAAGCTTATTATCCAATGGGGTTGGGTTCCACTCTATGTGCTTTGGAGCGGTATCTGCATGAAAAATGAAGTTGGTTTATTATCTCTGGCGAATTTGGATCTTTTGCAAGGACCTGGTTTGTAACCCTTCAGATTCTAACACTTGGCCGTCTTCCCTTGCATGCCTTATATAGAAGAATGGTGATTCGAGTTATAAACCATGCTACAACAGAGATGGAATAGGTAGTGAAGAATAGAAAGGCATGACATATTGACATGTATTCACTCACATCCGGAAGCCTAAATGGATGTGGTTTAGGCGAGTATTTTAGTTCTAGATACATTCAGTTTTATCCATTTCTGCGACATTTAATCCGGACGGAGGGTTATGATGTAAGACTTCTAGGGATACGACATGACAACACGGTAAAAAACACTTGAAAAACCCACTTGCAAGAACCAAAGGTATTTCAAACCCAACGATATGAGATAGTACACTCATGCGACTCCGAGGATGCCAAAACTACTGAAGGCAGTTTTTTCTTGCAAAAAATCCAACATTGTGGCCTTTAATCATACATTTTGCTACAACTAAATTTAGATCAGATAAAGGTTGGATTCACATGGAGTTAACAAAAATACATGCTTGATGTAAAATATAGTTGATATACATGAGCGGTACTTACATCTACATTTAGAACATAGAGAATTCCTTGCAAGAATCTTTCCTCATAAGCTTGATACCAGTTCTTGCAGAAAATCTTCTATCTGTTAAGCTTATTTTCTAAAAGAGAATGGGTAAGAAACATGTAGAAAATATGTGATCAACATGCTATAAAATTTCGCATGATGCAAGGATCTTTTACTTGCTGCCTTCTTAGAATTGAGTTGACATATTTTTGCTTTGGAATTTGGGCGGACTAGTTCTTTGGCCACTTTGGAGATCTGCTTATTATCGGTAGGAGTTGGGGTTTCTACGTCTTTGGAGCGAGTATCTATAAAAACTAGAGTTGGTTTTATTATCTCTCTGGCGTTTGGATCTTTTTGCTGAAATGCCTTATTTATGTAACCCTTGATTCTAACATAGTCGTCTTCCCTTGCATGCCTTGTATAGAAGAATGGTGCTTTAATTTATAGAAAACATCTCTGGGTAGCTTGAGAGGAGATGGAATAGGTACTCAAAGAGTAGAAAGGCATGACATATTGACATGTATTTCCCTCCATCCGGAAAAAATGGATGGGGTCTAGGCGATATTTCAGTTCTAGATACATCCTTTTTATCCATTTGTGGGCCAACATGTAATCCGGATGGAGGGAGTATGGTGTAAGAGCTAGGGAATCTGACGAGGGACAACCACCACGACAAAAAACACTAGTTGAGATATAAAGCGCAAAACTGTATGCTAGCGAGAATAAATGCGAAATAACTAAGGTAACATACCTGCGTGTATGATTGGGAAAATAAGATGGCATTATGACTGTAGAGCGAACTAGAACATCACTTCAATGCTAAAAAAACATGGTATGGTAGACAAATGAAGTACATCTTGATGAATAACAATGCATAAAAGATATTCATAAGCATGATGTCCAGAATTAAGCGAGATGGCATTGCGATAAGTGGGAACTGACCAGTACTTGAATTTGAAAACATGTTATCATGAATGGAATAGAGTACTATGAAAAGCAGGAAGGCATGACATATTTACATGCATTGATCAGCATGCTAAGCACATGGCATTTTACCCAGCGAGGTAGATGAATCTGATCCGAGGACATTATATGTATGTTGTACCCTTATATCACTGGCCAAGTTAGGATTGAAACGGGAACGCTTGTGGGTTGAAGAGGATTCATCATCTTTCTACAAGTCTTCTGAAGAACTTCGCTTTACATGTTCACATCATATTTCAGGGGTATCATTGACATCAAGTTTATTGGCCTTTTACATTGCTCAAGTGAGGTTCTTGTGGATATATCAAGTGTGTTGCAATTATATCTGAACATGCATGGAAGACAACTAGTAGTTAGATTTATGTAATGAGATGACTATAAGAGCGAAAGACATGCAACCATAGTAGGACTAGGGTTAATACTAGCAGCAACAGGTCTCATAAACTAAAGGGAGAAACACAGATGAAAGCTACTGAGGAGATATGTATCGTTTGTACTCGAGGATTAACTAGATAGCACGCCAAAAGTATTAAAGAACAACATAGAGAAATACTAGAAGTGGTATAATACTATAATCACCAGCACTGTGCCCAGGATAGCATTGGGCGATGGGTAGATAATTATGGGCGGTGATGTTACCCTAAAGAACAAGTATACTTAGCTGAACTATGGAACAACGTTAACTCACGAACAAGACCGTGAAGAGGAGTAAAGCATGAATATCACACGGTCAAGAAATGTGATGATCTATTTTCCATGCTTAGATGAATAACAAAGCCATAAATGTTGCCACACAAGTAAGATGAAGCGTTTACAATCTATCGATGCGCCATCCATAGGAGTGGAAGCATCATGTGCTGACTTGTACGATAGCCCTGCGGTTGTTGTGGTACATGCACTATGTCGGGCACCCGCGCATTACGATCACCGAGGAAGCTGTTGAGTGGGGACTATAAGCTCCCCTTCTGAGTGTATGCTTCCCTTGTTGGAGCAGGCTGCGGTGAAGTCCGAGGAAAGGCGGTGTGTTTTGAATATGCGATAACGCTTACTTGTAATGTTAAGAACGACATATCTCTTTGATCTGAAGAAATACACTAAGAGATCGCTTAACAACAAGAATTAACGAGTGGTCACCGTGCATTGGCTGAAGACTAAATTGGGGTCACAGAATTTTATTTACTATTTTGGTGCTTGCCTCCGATCTCGGCCGGGATGGCTGGCGTCTCTGTGCCTCCCGGTGACAACATTGTTCGACCGGAATCTTCCCCGAAGAACCCGGCCGACCAATGGCGAGCAACACCTTTTGCCTCCGCCGTCCGTGGCCCAGGCCAAAACCCGCTCGCCCACCGCTTTGCCCAGGTGCATTAGTTGCGCCAGCCCAGGAGCCAATCCACAAAGACTCCTCGTCATCGAGATCCATTGGCGGCGGCGGTAGCGCTACCTTCAACCACGCAACTGGCTAAAAGGAAATCGCCATCTAAAGCGCGCTACTTCACACGGCGAACTTGCGGCCCCTTGCACCCACTACGTTTGAACACGGACCAATAGGCAGCCTAGGAGCTACGCAGCCCGCCTCCGAGGGTGCTGCTTCCCCATTACCAAATCGATTGGCCCGAATAAAAATTCAGACAACTCATGCCTAAATAAAAGTGATTTGAGATGAGGTGCGACCTATCTCGGCGACGCATGGTGGAAAGTAGGCAGGTCCAGCTGACCCCGAGTCGGTGAAATTTGGCCTTGCGGTTCGCCGGTGTGACGGCGAAAAGCGTGAGGAGGAAAAAGCGATGTCGCTGACGATTAAACGACTAGCGCCTCATGCAAAACGACGCCGGAGACTCTGGGCGGATCCGAAGTTGGAAGCCGCTACAGCGCCGTGAACAACGTGTCTTGGCGGGGTGAATGTCGGCTCGATACCGATGCGGTTCACGCCCAGAGGGCTGTCGTCGAGCAGCTGTAACACCAGCGGCACGGAGTAAGAGGCACCTGACCCAGGTGCGATGGCAAATGGATGCGGCGTCTCCGGCATTAGGGGAGGAGGCGGTAGCTGTGAAATTGGTGCGGTGGGGGGCGCCATGGAGGTGGGGCTTGAGGTTTGGCGGCTGAGAAAGAGCTTCCGGCGAGAAAGGTGATTTAGGCGCCCACGAGGTATGAATGGGGGTGAGGCGGGGGGGATTGGGAGGGAGTGGAACCATATTTCTGAACGAACATTTATGCGAAATGTGAGGAGGTTACAGATTCTGTACCCTTGCCTATAGGCTTCACCGGCTTGGATGCATCACGTGCTGCGAGGATCCGCGGATAGTAGAGTAACTTTGCTTCTTCTGGGCGGGGGCGATTTTTAGGCGAGGAAGGCGTGTTTTGAAGAACTATAGAGTAGCCCTTGGCGATTTGAGGCCGAGGAGGCGTGTTTTAAAATGAGTGGAAGCGGGCGAATATTTGCCCCGAGGCGAAGACGGCGTGTTTTGCCGACCATGGTTTATGAATTATTCGGCACATGTCATTTTAAACGCCTTGTGAGGAGAAAGGCGGCGCTTGGATGAAATTACGAACCTACCCCTCGATGTACAACGGGCAGGCAGATGTTTATGTCCCACATGGAAGGGGCCGGTGAATTTCGCGTCTCCCATTTTATTTTGCTGGGGAATTCACCGGCGGAGAGAGGATGTCTTAGCAGTTCGTTCAAATTTTGGGAGAAGCGAGAATCCCACGTCTACCTTTACCAAGTCTATTAGGATCAAATTTTACGGAAATATTAGCTTGCCACTTCTTTTAGATGGAGAGATGATGCTACGGGAGTAATGTGTTTTTACATGCTTTCGTTGCTAAGCGATTTACTATATGACAAATAGTTATTACTCAAAAGCATGAATCAAACCCAAAATGAAATATCTCGAATTCAATGGGAAAATAGCTCAAATTAGATGGGTCAAAATAGTGAAGACTAAATCCAAATTATTGAACACCTCAATCCCGAGTAGCATGTTGTATGCAGTATTATAGTACTCCCATGAACATGTTTGAAAAGTCAAATTAATGAACTTTTAGCTTGATATACGCATAGATGTCCGTTCATGTATGTGGATTGCAGAGCAACATGTTCTCCAATTCAAATATTTGAATGCAACTTTATATCGAAAAACATGGTTTATACTCAGTCACTTTGATGCATAAAAGCGACCTCCCCCCTCTCTCTTGGACTCTGTTCTCCTCTCTCTCTACGCTCCTACTTCGACAATCTCTTCAATTTTGTCGCATACGCACATCCGACACAAAAACCTTGTTGGTCCCCTCTCCCTTTCTCTCCATCTCTCTCTCTCTCTCTCTCTCTTTGTGTGTGTGCGTGTAGGGGGGGTCTTTCTGGATTCGCATGCATATATACACCATCTATAGGTCTCTCGTAAGTACACACTGTAGCCTTGATACTCTAGCTAGTCCAAGCTAGATATCTTGGAATTTGCACTCATCGTGCGCACCACAGGAATTCCTTGGCTCTTTGCACATGCTCTCTCACGCACCACTATGTCGTCTCCGGAGATCTTCCCCTCTCTCAAACTCTCCATCCACAGGTCACACATACACATGCATATCTCACTTGCACTTTTTCGATAGGCCCATCTAAAACTCTATCTCTCCCCTCGTTCTCTCTCTCCATCTCTGCGCACACACACAATCTCATGCCCAGCTAGCCAAGTATGGTGGTCTCTCACTCAATTGTAGGCTGCAGTCCCCTATATGTATATGACTAGCTAATCTTAGTCTCCATCACAAGCATGTGCATGGTCTATCTCGATTTCTCTCGGGGCATCTTTTCTATCACACGCACTCCCTCGATCTCCCACCCATATAGTCCCTCCACGATCTCACTTGGGATCTCTCTATCACAAACACACCTCTCTCTCCTCCCCATGCGTCCATGCTATCCATGTGTCCCTCTCGACCTTTGTTCCTTGTTGGACACACCTCTATTGGACATGTGCTTCTGAGGGGTGTCTCTCTCAGATTGCAAAAATCACACACTAGCTATCTTCGTGTATCTGCTCGCCTCGCTTTTCCATCTCGGAGATGCATCTGCGTGATATGTTAAGCTTAAGAAATGTAAAAACACACACTCCCTCTAATTTATCGTTTGTTTGTCACTTTCTCTTTCACACACATACTCTTTTGCACACTTACTCATTCTCCTTCACACACTTGATCTGTCTCGTGAGGCACTCTCCTCGGTCCATAGCATATAGATTTATTGAAAAGTCAAACATCACAAGTTTGACCATGTCGTGGAGAAAAAGAATTACATCTAGTATGGCAAACATACCATTAGATTCACCATGAGATGTAGTTTTGTATGATGTATCTTTGGTATTGTAGATATAAGTAACATTTGTGTAAGCTTGATCAAAGTTTACAAAGTTTGACTTCTAAAAGAATTTACATACCTTTGCATTATCGGCGGATGGAATATCTCTTTCCCCTCTCGGCTATCTCGGCACCACTCAACCTTATCAGAATCCTCAATCTCTCTCAAACTTTATTGGTCGGTTTGGTTCGTGGCGACCCTCATGCCTTGATGGCGGTCTTGCTGGTGTGGGCGTGAGATGTTTACTGCTGGCCGGGCTTGTGTGGTGTTGAAGCATTTGGTTCATGCAGGGCCGAACAAAGCATCAACGTCCCATCAATCAATCCATGCATCAATTATTTAATGCTAATATCCATCCATGTTGTTGTTAGCCTCATGGCCACCACGACCCGAGCATGGCGAGCATTGAAATCGGTCGCTTTGGGCGGGCTACTTACGGTGTCTCGAGTTCAGCCGAGGCTAATTAAAGTGCAAGGAACCCAGGCGGCGGGCTTTCTTTTTCACAGGGTAGCAACAAACAAGCGTGCATGAAATCCAGCCACAACCCGGGCCGAGGCAAAAAGATGCTCGGGATGCAAGCCAAACTGGCCTTATATCTCCTGGTTCACACATACACATGTCTCGCTCGCGCTATACATATAGGACCTGTTTGGTTCAGCTTTTTATCGATGGATTCCATTTGCGCAGCAGAATCTGAACCAAAAGGTGAACCAATGAGAATCCAATTCCAGAAATCGCTGCCAAAATCTGAACCAAAAAGCGGAAACAACCCAGACGATGCTTTCCATAATCTGATTCCGCTGCGGTCCAAAATCTGAAAAAGCTATATCAGCTGATTTGCCAAATGACCTACATCTTTTTCATCAGATTTTCACTGTTTTTCCACAATAGATTTTTCACATCTGCTTATAGAAATCCACAGCCCGAATAAGCAGGGCCATAGACCCATCCAACACTCTCGCCCTTGTTCTCTCTCCATATGACCGCACCCCTAAGTACCATAATCCCTCAATCCATCATAGGCGCAAGCACTCCCCCTCCTAAAGTATGATTGTCTCTTACTAGCCATTAGGAACACTACGTATTGTCTCCCTTCCATCCATCGTCTATCTCGATATCTCTCGAGGCATCTTCTATCACGCACACACCTTGCGACTCGACCTCCCACCCATGTAGCCCCATCACGATCTCAGGGGATCTCTCTATGACAAACATACACTCTCTCCTCCCCATATCGCATTTTCTCAGTATGTCTCTCTCGACCTCTCTCCCTTGTTTGTCGGACCCCTCTTAGTACGTGCTAGGGGTCTTGCTCTCTCGTTCAAACAACCACACACTATCTCCTCACCTTGCCTCCGTTGTCGAAGATGCATGTGTGATATGTTTGCATAAGATATGCGCTTTTTCTCTACTTTTTATCGTGTGTTGTCCATGTCTCTTTCACACTACGCACACACACTTTTCACTCTCTCTCTCTCTCTCTCTTGTTAGGGACTGTCCGTCCATAAGCATATGGATGTTTTGAAAAGTCAAACCTCGAGATACGTTTGACCGGTATATGTGGAGAAAAACATTTAGATCTGGAGCGATCATTAGATTCATCACAACATGTACTTACTTCATACTATCATTTATCTTTGGTATTGTAGATATAAGTAATTTCTTTATAAACTTGGTCAAAGTTTCAAAAGTTTGACTTAAAAAATGTTGGAACTACATTATCGAGCGGAGGGAGTAGCTCTTTCTCTCTCTCTGCTATCTCTCACGGGCCTCCCTCTCCTCGAACTCTCTATACCACGACGGATTATACGCTCACTTGTGGCCGGCGTATAGCTTCGATATATTGTTTAGTTGACCGGTCTGACCAATCCACATCTGCCTTATCAGCTCGTGTTACGTATCTTCGATGTCTTGGCCCATGTGGCGGTGGGTGAAAATAAGTAAACTAGAGGCCCATCACGACGCGGTGAAGTAAACAAAGTTGAAACCACTCGGGGTAGCACCCATACGCTAATAAATTGAGGCGCGTGAGGACAAACTTCTTGCGCGAAGGCGCCTTTTCGCGCACAATTCACCACTGCTTCTTGGCGGCATGCCGCGAAGGGCCTTTTCGCGCACACCACACACACACACACCGGCCTGCGTGTACACCAGCGTCGCCGCCCGGTTGAGATGGGCGGCGAGGCAGCCAACAAGCGGCTCGAGCCAAAACACGCATCCGGCGAGCCTGGACTTCATCATCAGCCTCCCGATGACCGCTGCTCGTCATCATCGGCCTCCTCCCACCAAATCTGTCGTGCGGACTGCCCTGCTCTCCGGTGGCGCCCCCTCTGGCGCTCGTCCTCAACCTCTCCGTCGATAGCTGCCTCTGCGGCAGGGATTGCAAGCGAATGGCCGCGGTCTCCAAGATCCTTTCATCACACCACAGGTCAGCCAATCGCCTTGACATCCGCATGTTCAGTACCAACTGCAAGGTCCAACCCAAGTTGACGAGTGGTTCTTATCCTCCGCCCAAGATCAGCTCGAGGCTCAGCTTTGAAGCTTTGAGAGGAAGCGAGAGAGAGAGAGAGAGTGAAAAATATCACTAGCCAGCCAACCCTATTGTATGAAGCGAATGATATTGGTACCTCTTGATGACACGGCAATCTTATGCAGCCCGAGTTGCTCTAATATGTTCTCTTCTTTTGCAGATAAAAAGACCGAAAGTGAAAAATGTGCTGCACTATAACAATTTCATCGAATGCCTTGATCTCCATCTTACATAAATTGATTTGATCGACTACGAGGCAGCACATCTGAGATTAAATTGGCGGGTTCTTTTGTTACGGAGGCAAGTGTGCTCAAGGTAATGAGGTTTGGCGTTCTCTGGCGCAACAATGAATGGCGTCTTGATCACCACATAGCGTCTAAGCCTAAATGACAAAGTCTCGCAGAAGCTAAATTTGTTTTGAAACATCAAGTGGCAGAGACTTCGAAAACTTTTTGACCATTAGTGACTTGTCGAGGCGGTGGATTTTAGTTTATGCGATAATGATGCATCCACCTAAAGTAATGAAAGTTCTTATGTAAACTTCCTAGTAATTCCCTCTTAGTAGGTGCAGCATTACTCCTAATATTTGTAATATCAGTTTGAAACTTGTAATATTAAGTGTCCTATTCGCGTTTTTCAAAATCATGCGAATCAAACAGGTCTGAGTTGGTGATGATGTTGTGCCTCCCATCTTTCACCAATAGTCGGATCTAGATCGCGCGCATACAAACCAAGCTTCTCCATTTTTGCAAAAAGATGCCGCACTTGTTCCCCTATTTTACAAGCAACTCCTTGTCTCGCACAATCAGCCTCATCTCCTCCCCACCACATCTAGGAGTAGAAGGCCGTGGAAAATCTGGTAGCGATGGCATTGCCTTGGAGCCGTCCACCCCCAATCTTGGTGTTCCGTGCAATGCGGAGCATCTGCCACAGAAATTATGTCGAGCAGGGCTAGTTGTAAGTAGGCTAGCTCTACGTACATGATGATAGTGATTTGCTGAGGCGGTGAGGCTGACTATGGTATGCAGAACAGGCGCCTATACTCAGTGTCATCTCGGTGCGAGGGTCTTGTCACTTCTTTGTGAGGAGCGTGACACATAATAATTTGACCAACGGGTGATGCGATTGCTAGTACTCCTACTACTACATTGGTAGTACTACTACTAGTACTAGTAGCACCATCAAATACAGATTTAGGAGTACTACCACGTCCATCTAGATTTTAGTATTTGACTAGCAATATCTAGTAATGCATGTCACCAAAAATGTACTACTCCCTCCTCTGTAAATAAATACATGGTGTTTTATTCCTATCGTGAGAGAACTTAATGTTTTTGCTAACTAGAGTACTAATATGATTACATGCAATGAACTAAACCTTTGCATGTCATGTTTGGTAGTCTCAAGTCATTGAAAGCATGCACGACCCACATCTCTAACTTGTTGTTATGTCACGAAATAAGAAACAAGGAGGGAGTTAATGCACCCGTGCCTAAGTATTTTGAGATTATTTGGTTTTCGTAAGGTGACTTACACAACATTTTTGTTTACATGCATTAACATTTTATTAGTTAAATCAAAGGTCAAAACTTGGCGCCATAAAATGCAAAGGGGACCAATAAACCGATGAACATCAAACTTCTCTCTTTTGGCCCCAACTAGAGGTCCGGTGAGATGACTATACTGCACCGGCACAGAGGGGGACGCAGCTTCATTGACTTACGGCAACTGCCTTTGGGTGAATGACACGTGGCCCCAGGGGGTGGCTGGCCCACTTATCATACAGCCAAAGGCAGGTGCAATAGAGGGCCGAGGAGTAGTATGAAATCCTACGCACCCTCGCACGCTAACCAAGGGCTGAGTGATCACTTTCGAATCGCAAGATCAGTTGACTAGAAGCTACGCTAGACCCATGGAGGCTATGAGCGCCGAGCATCGCCTGCAAATGTGCTGCGGATGGTCACGCCTTGCTACCGCGGTTCCGGCAGTAGTAATGCCCGAGGCCGGCCCAGGCGAGGGGCCGCTGGGCGACAGCTTCTCCTTGTTCGGACGAGGTCCTCGTTGGTTTCTCGACAAGTTCACCGTCGTCAAGAAGCTTGCAGACGACTTTGGACGTAAGCCTCCGGTAGACGCGCCAAAGCTCTGCGATGCCCGCCACCCTCAACGGCCACTATGGTAACAACCTCTTCGACGCGCTGGTGGCCTCGCGACGCTCCCGCCGTCACGCCGGAGAATGTCCACCTCGGTCGCGCTGCCAGCGGCTCAGCTCGCGTAGCAAGACACCATCGACATAATCACCCACGTTTACGCCGCAATAAATCGTCCCACAAGGACTACTACATGAAAGAGGAGGATGATAGACGGCGGCGTTTCTTGGAGCGCAGGGCAACCTTGGACGGCACTGTTCAGAAGCACGTTGAGCTCACCGCCAACGCCGCTGCTCCTCACACGTCGGTTGGTGACCCGGCGCACTAGGGCGTGAGGATGTCATTGAACGTTGATGGATCTGTATGTAGTTTTATCTTTCCGTCAAATCCATGTAGTAGTATATGATACTACAGTAATTATCTTACCTTTCGCATCAACTTCATAATTTCCATACGTACTCCATGCATGAACGGAGCCAGAACCAAACTTCTCATTACTCTAGGAAAATCGTTATTTTTCTATCTATCGGTCGCGCCATGGAGCAGAACCAAAATTTACAAATTACGAGTTCAAAGGAAAAGCCTGCCGTGTTCGGCCGCACCCCCACACGGTTGGTCTCGCACGCCGCTCGGCGGGAATGCGTCGCAGTGTTGTTCACTTACAAGTGGGACCGCATGATTGAGCAAACCGACTATCGGCAAAGCCCCACCGCCGCCCACCGGCGGCGATGGTCGAGAAAACAGGAGGGAGAAGAGATGGCTGTAGCACGGACTCCAAGAAAATTGGTGTCGGATGGGACTCGATGTGGGTGGCGTGTGCCGCATCTTGCTAGACGTGAATGCTAGTCATGGCACATGCCACCCCACTATATCGAGCCTATATCGAGGTACGTTAGAACAAATTTCCTGCAGTCGCGTGCTCAGCCCTCCTCTATCTCTCTTCTAAGCCAGCCGGACGCTGGAGCCCATCGTCTGCTTGCTCACATGCGCCCCACATGTCGCGTTGAAAAACGCAAGAGGACCCACTGAACTCGCACATCTTTCACCTCGGCGTCTTGGTGATGAAAAACAAATCCAATAAAGAACTTGGTGGCCGCTTTTGGAGTTACTCAAGAGTATTAAGATTCTATTTACAGTTTAACCCAAGATGCACATCTCGTGGCTTCAACTACCACTCTATTTTCTTTCATGACACGACCTAGATGCTGGATGTCCCACGTGTCGGCAAAAGGAGGAAGAGCCCGACCAAATCTTCGGTTCTGCTCTCGGATTAGACTAGTTGTGCTAACTTAAAAATTTATTAGGTACTCCCTCCGTTCCAAAATACTTGACTTCCATTTGTCCAAAAATGGATGTACCTATATAGTAAGACATGTCTAGATACATATATATTTCGACAAATAGAAGGCATGTATTGTGCAACGGAGGGAGTAGAATGGATGCAAGTTTTTGTATTGGGAAGAATAGTACATCCATATATTGATAGAGCGCAATTTAGTAGATGTTCTATCACTTTTAGCTAGTAGCACAGAGGCTAGATATGAGATTAGTGCACTTGTTGATACTCCTACTAGAATAGAGGCTAGACATGAGACTAGATGCGAGGAAGCAACGTCTACTTCTTTACACTCAAGAAGAAAGAAGCACGCTAAATCGAGCCTCCGCAGATCAACAATGAATGCATCGAGAAGGCACTAATCCAACTTACGGTGAGTAGTAAAATGTATTCTTGTGGTTCTTGTTTTCTTTGGTCTTGCTTTTATAATCAAAATTATCGTTGAGTTCGTGCAAAAGCGGAGGTCCGCTTGGCGGTCGTGCGTTGGAGTTGGCCTTACAAGTGGGACCGCAGTTAAGAAACCAACTATCGGCAAACCCCCACCTCGCCCATTGATGATGGCTGAAGTTAGAGAAACGACGAGGTTGAAGAGATTGCTCTAGCACGGACTCCAATAAATAATATGGTGTCAGATGGATGTCGTGGTGGTGGCGTGTGCCGTACTCCTAGACGTGAATGCTTGTTCTGGCCCATGCCACCCTACTACTCCTACTACTTACTCCTACTATATAGTATACTAGTATCAAGGATTCGAGGTGTTGGTTACGCATAACAAACACATTAACATATGGCTACAAGAAAACACCTGCCCGACGCGCGAAGCATGTGAAGCTAGTACAAATAGTGTACTACTATTGTTGATTGGCCTCATCCGATAACCTGTTGCAATGCACATACAATTATGTATTCAGAAAATATTATTTTGCCTCGTCGCACCACTCACTCAGAGAAGCGACTCGAAAGCCATTCATAAATTTAGTAAGCTTATCACAGGCATATCATTTTATTAGATACATCAGGTCATCAACCCACATCGACAACGAGGATACATTATAAATACTACTAAATTTTTCACCACACAACAAATAACAAGCCATGAAATGAACTTCAACTCAACCATTCCGCGGCGTTGGAAACGCTTGCTTTGAACCACAAGTGATTCTCTGGGACAGGCCATCCGTTGTCGATCTAGAGACCAATGCAGGACTGATCATCCAGGCTAAAGCGGCCTACTATATCAGAACCAGGGTAGGGAACCACCCAAATGTCCGAGGTATAGACACAGTTGCTTCTCATAAATGTGTTAGGGAGAAGGAGTTGGATCGCCTTTCACCATCATCGGATAGTTTCGTCCAAGGAAGAGCGAGTTTTCTCCAAGACTATCAATTCTGTGCCAGGGAGAAGGAGTTGGTGTCGGATTTCGGGTTCCGTCAGACCCTTGAGGTTCGAACTACAGGGTGCGCGGAGATTACTCCTCTACCTCTCCGCCTCGCAAAGATCTAAACCATTGAAAGAACAACACGAGAGACACAAGGTTTATACTAGTTCGGGCCACCATTGTGGTGTAATACCCTACTCTAGTTTGTGGTCGGTGGATTGCCTCTTGGGCTGATGATGATGAACAATACAAGGAAGAACAGCCTCGCGAGGGTCTGCTCTTGGCTAGGACGATGAACTGCTAGGAGGAGTTCAGCCGCCCTTCTCTCTCTCTCTCCCTTTGTTGCCTGTATCTTTCTAACTGATTTCTCGATCGCCAGATTCTCGATCCCTCTACCATGGGGGTGGCTAGTCCTATTTATAGGCAAAGTCCTCGGCCTCTTCCCAAATATTGAGCGGGAAGGGCGCCCAACAATTGGCCATTTTGAAGGGGAACATCTGGTACACTTATCCTCGACTAAAGTTGGTCCTCGCTTTGCCAAAGGCTCTGTGGTGACGCTGCTCTGGGCTCCACGATGACCTCCTTCCCAGTTGGACTGGTCTTGGTCTCGTTGCAATCGAAATGGATGCCTTTGCTTGATCCTCTCGCTGCGCTTGCCCCTTTGCACCAAAGAGGAAAGGGAGACACTGCTTGTGGCTGGCGCCCGCCTGGCACCCTTGGTCGTCATGGCTTGCGTCATGGGCACCTCGTGAGGTACCCCGCCTTGATCTCTCCGCCTCCTCGTGAGCCAGCCTGATGAGGCCGTGCCTGGGGAAGCTCCGCGTCATCCGCCCCGCGAGGCTTGGCCCCTCGCGAGGGTCTTGGGTCTTGTGTTGACGAAGATGGGCCGTGCTGGGCCCCCTTTAAGCCACGCCGCAGGCCGCAGTGCAAGTCTGGGACCCCATTCCCAAACGCCGACAGTAGCCCCGGCCCAAGGCGCGCCCGGACTTGGCCGTCAGAAGGCGAAGGGCAGGCTGAAGCGCCATGGCCCTAACAGCCTGCGGCCTCGGGCGCCGCGTGGCGGTTGATTGGACGTGGGCAGCACTGTTCCCCCACGCCCCCTTATTTTGTGCCCTGCTAGGCGGACTCGTAGTTGTACACAGCCGCTCCCCTTCCTGTTGCTCGAGCGTCCTCTGCTCTTTCTCCCTTCGAACTCCATCTCCTGCTTCCAATCCAATCTCGAATCTTCCCCCTCCTTCCCATCGCCATGGCTCCGACGAAGAAGGAGAGGGGGAAGAAAACCATGCCTCCGTCTTGCCCGCCGCCATCGGTGGCCCCCGCCGTCGGCCGGTCGATCATACTCAATCGAGAGTGCCTGGGCAAGGTCAGCTCGGCTCTGGCTACCATCTTCAACGAGTGCGGGAGGACGACGGCCTGGCCTACGTCTCATTTCCCCACTGACAGGATAATCACTGAGGTCCATTATTTTTCTGATGCCTTGTGGGCAGGTCTGCTTCCCCCTTTTCTGATTTCTTCAAGGCCGTCCTCTCCCATTACCAGATCCATATGATGCATCTGGGTCCTGGATCCATCACCCTTCTTTCGGTCTTCGCTTTTTTTTGCGAGGTGATGATGGGCATCTCTCCTTCCGTTGCCTTGCTGCGCCACTTCTTCTCTTTGCGCCTTGCCGACCCTACCCAATGCTCGGCGTGTGTGAACTTCGTCGCCGCACCTGAGACTGCGGCCTCGAGGATCGACTTCAAGCTTCCTTCGCCTTCGGCCGGGTTCCGCAAGCGGTGGTTGTACGTTGATGTCGGGGTACCCATCCCCTGGCCGGGCGGCCAACCGCTTTCTGTACCCAATTCGGGCTGGGGCGAGAGATGCTCGAGCCCCGCCGCTTTTTGTCCGCACCGCTTATGTTCTTGAAATCGATCGGTGATAAAATACCAAGGTGGTGAAGGAGTTCCTGTTCCGTCGCATTGCCCCTCTCCAACGCCACTCCCGCCGGATGTGGGCCTTCAGTGGGCGTGGTGACCGCATGAGGCTCCAGGAAGAGGACCTGACGCCTGAGGTGCTGAGAACAGTGCTCTTGATCCTGACTGGTGACCCCAACTCGGGTAGCATCCAGCAGGGAGGGGCCCTGTTGTACCTCTGCCAGAACAGGGACGACTTGATGAATGGGGGCTGCGCCCTGCTGGCTTCCAAGGGCCTCGCGAGAACCCTGTGGTGGTGACCGCCCTTCCGGTTGGTCAAGGCGAATCCTCCTCGAGTGGTGGAGCAGGGAGGCATGAGGCGGCGGAGGCCGAGAGGGCTCCCGATGAGGTGATTGCGCCTGATGATGCCCTCGAGGGGGCAGCTCCCGAGACCCGTGCTGCTGAGGCTGAGGGTGGCAAGCAGCTGCCCCCAGCGCCTGGGGCTGAAGCCCCTGAGGCCCCAGCCGCGTCTTTTGGCGAGGCGATTGGCAAGACGGCCGTCGTCAGCGCCTCGACGCGGATCGCTTCGATGCTTCGTCTTCGTCGCAGTTTGATCCTTGCGCTCTTCTCTTGGGCCGCTTCCGTGTGGACTTTGAGGCCCTCTGGAGGAAAAGGGAGGCCCTGGGTGATGACTTCCCTTGCCGCTGGTCAAGCGCTAGAAGTACCGCCATCGACGATCTCCTTTTCTAGCTTCGATCCCTTGTTGCGTTATCGATCCTTGCTCGGCAGCTTCTTCCGCCGAGATCGTGGTAGAATTGCCGAGGTGCCGCCTCCTTTGGCTTCGCCTCCTCCACCGTCCCCAAAGTGCTCCGGAAAGCAGATCGCTCTTGTGGTAAGGGCGACTGAAGGGGCGAACCGTCCCGAGGCGCACCGCGGCCCTTTACCCCCCACGATATTCCTTCGCTGGCCCTCTCGGGCGAGCTTGACCTGCCGTGGGCTTCTCGTCCGTCGAGGGACTGCGATCGTTGAGGCGCCTCACGCCTCTTCATCTGGAGACGGGCTGGCTCCAGGCCGGGCTTCTAGCACGGTGCGCCCGGCCGTCGCGAGGGCGCCAGCCCCCAGCCCCCTGCCCGGAGGGAGAGCGATGATTCGTGGCCCCCGGCGCTTGCTTGGGGCAGATGATGGTGTGGAAGACGTGCTTGAGCACGCTCGGGAGCGCCGCGCTCGCCGCCAAGGGTTCCTTCGAAGGGCAACTGACGCGGTGAACCTGCTTGGGGAGGAGCTTGCTGATGAAGACGCGCGCCTGGAGGCCGAGGGCCTGCGCTTGGCTGCCGGGAGGCGCGAGCTGGAGGCCGCCATCGCCTTCGCGCGCCACCAGCGTGATCTCGATGATGAAGAGGCGAAGGCATTGCTAGAGGCCTCTCGGGTGGCCCGATCCCAGGCTGTCGAGGAGGCCCGGGAAGCTGACCGACGGCGAGAGGCGGCGGAGGAGCGGGCTCGGGAGCTCCTGGCCTGGGGCCACTCGCTGGAGGAGCAAGCGGAGCTGCGCGAGGCGGCCCTCGCGTCGATGAAGGTGGCTTCTGGCGACCCAAACGAGCTCCAGAAGCGTGAAGAGGCGTTGACGCTGGAAGCCGCCGAACGCACCCGCGAGTACGAGCGGCTGGAGACGAGGGAGCGCTTGGTAACGCAGGCAGAAGACGATGTCGCTGCACGGGAAGCCCGTGTCCTGGAGGAGGTTGGTCGTCGGGTGGCGATGGCTCGCCAAGACCTCGAGCGCGAGTTAGAGGGGAGTCTGGAGTTGATCCAGGTTGAGGCTGAGGGAAGGACCGCAGCCTTGAGGGACCAGCGGGAGGAGGCGACGCGGCGGGCCGATGCTTCCCGGGCCGCCCTTGAGGCAGCGCAAGGGGAGTTAGCTGCCTCCCAGGCCGAGGTGCTCCGTCTTCGGGCCGGTAGTGGATGGTGCCGAGGTCATGGCGCCGCCGTAACGCTGATGAGATACGCCACGCAGTGTCTTGGAGCACATGCACAGCCCCATGCTCGCCACGCCCGGAGAGCTAACACAGCCTTGCGCAACATCTGCGAGGCGGCTGTTGGAGAGCCGCACACAATCAACTATGCCGGCAACCTTCAGTTCTTCACCGCCGTGGTGACGCAGCTGGAGGCGCGGTCGGTCAGGGCCGACAGGTTGGTGGAGGAGAGGAGCCGCGCCCTGCTCGGGCGTGCCTTTTCCCGTGTCTCTAGCCATCTCCGGAACATGGATCCCCACTTCGACTTTGACGCCACTATCGCCCCAGTCCCCCAGGCCGTCCGAGACGACCTGGCGCACTGGGTGGAAGACAACGTGGACGCCCTTGTCAGGGCCTTTGCTTCGGACGACGACGACGTGATCGTGGCTGCTGACGAGGGCGGTGTGGTGAACGGCCCTGACGCCGCTGGTGGCGACGCAGACAGCGATGGCGAGTTCAGCGACGCCAGCGGCGGCTCGGGAGGTGCTCCTGAGGACGCATTGGGGGATTTGTCCGACTGAGTATGTATCGCTCATGTCTTTTTACCCTTTGTTTCGCGCAGGCCCCGAGGCAGCCAGAACGTGGTGTCCTGAGTGTTCTCTAGTTGAATCCGTAGGATGCGAGAGTGTCACTGGCGGGGAGCTTCACAGGCGTTGGCCTTCTTCATGTGCTCCGTGCCTTTTCTGCATGCGATGGCTTCACGAGCATTTGCCCTCTTCGCAGCTCGGGCCTTTTCTCATATGCGATGGCTTCACAGGCATTCGCCTTCTTCACAGGCTCTGGGCCTTTTCCCAAACGCGATAGCTTCACAGGCAGTCGCCTTCTTCACAGGCTCCGGGCCTTTTCCTACACACGATAGCTTCATAGGCATTCGCCTTCTTCACAGGCTCTGGGCCTTTTCCTAAACGCGATAGCTTCACCGGCATTCGCCTTCTTCACAGGCTCTGGGCCTTTTCCCATATGCGATGGCTTCACAGGCATTCGCCTTCTTCATAGGCTCTGGGCCTTTTCCCAAACGAGCTTCACAGGCAGTCGCCTTCTTCACAAGCTCCGAGCCTTTTCCTACACGCGATAGCTTCACAGGCATTCGCCTTCTTCACAGGCTCTTGGCCTTTTCCTAAACGCGATAGCTTCACAGGCAGTCGCCTTCTTCACAGGCTCCAGGCCTTTTCCTACACGCGATAGCTTCACAGGCATTTGCCTTCTTCACAGGCTCTGGGCCTTTTCCTAAACGCGATAGCTTCACAGGCATTCGCCTTCTTCACAGGCTCTGGGCCTTTTCATGAAAGGACAACCTCCGCAGGCACCGGAAAGTCCTCCCGAGAGGGAGCAACAGCGGCAGTCTGGGTTGCGCACGAGCTAGGCCCGGCCCGACTCGCGAGGGGCTCGCGAGGGGAGGCAGCTGTGGTGAAGCGGTAACCAGAACGCGAGAAATGGCTCGAACGAGACTAAGCACCCCTTCCCCGAACACACGCAAATCTCAAATTCGAATCCAACTTAAATCCAGCGGGGGAGAAGTTACAACCAAAGGAGAAGTCAATGAAAACAGGCAAAAGGCCGCGTCCGGCACCTAATCTAGTCTTGGACGTCTTCTCACCAGCGCGGAGCTAAGTGTTGTCCATCGGGCGTGGAGGGAGCCCAGGCTCGAGGCCGCACCCTTGAGACTCCAGGCGTGTACAGCCCCACTCATTATTACGTGAGAGTGTCACGGGCGGCGAGCTTCACAGCACTGGGCCTTCTTCACAGTGTACCAGCCTTTTGCTTCATATCGCATGACGAGGCCCCGCCTTGCGCCACACTCTAGTGCCACCAACGACGACCGGAAACCAGGACGCCGCCGATGGGGTAGAGCGGTCGCCAGCGGTTCCCCCGACGACCACGGGTCCTCCGCCAGGGGCAGGCCCTTAGGCGCCTCCCCAGCGGAGGGCCTACCTCCTAAGAACTCCTTGCTACGAACGCCGCGGTGGTGATGTCGGATCTCTGTCCCTCTCTTGCAGCCCCCTGCGCCCTCCTCCCGAGGGGTAGGAGACTGTGGGAGCGGGGCAGCTGCTCGCTGTGGCGACCTGCACCTCCTGCGATCCATGATTAGCGTACGCCTGCTCCTGAGGAATTAGTGGTACCCGATAATCGTCGCCTCCAGCGTGGCCGATGGAACCGTCCCGGGGCTCCTGGAAGAGCTCAGCTTCTGGTGTCTCGTCTCCCCAGCTCGGGCTGAGGAGCGAGCCTTGTTCGCCCTCGTGAGCGTGCCCTTGGTCCATCATGTGGGGCACGTATTCTTCTGGCGCCGTCATCCCGAAGGCTACGCCGTAGTGCTCCGTGTGCCATGCGGCTCTGCTTGACATGCCCACCGTGGGGTGGTAGCGGCTGCCATTGGCGCCAGAGGCTGCGCCGAGTCCCTCTCCTTCACGCATGCGGGCGGGGTAGCGCCACCGCCCGGTCCCGCAAACAGCTTCCTTTGGCGTTGGAGTAGCCAGGGCCCTTGAGCTGCGAGGCCCCAGCGTCTGCATGCCGCCCCGGCCTGAGTCGAGCTGACGCAGAAGGGTGAGCCTCGGCGGCAAAGCCCAGGAGCTCGGCAACCCGCTCTAGCAGCATGTCGTGGCCGCCCTCCAGCTGCCTACACTGCAGCAGCTCTCGGGCCACCGTGAGCGCGGCCCTCGAGTTCGCCTGCTCCCGGCGGGTGTACGGTGTCGTGGTCGCGGTGTGATTGGAGGCCCTTGCTGCCCACCGTGCTTGCCGCGGTGTGAGGGTTGTTAAAGCCTGTCCGCGCCTGGGCCCGGCGCGACGCCTTGCGGACCACGAGCTGCCTGGGGCGCGGGGTCGCCCGAGGCGAGCGGTTCTGCGCGGGCGGGCCACACCGCCCATGGATCTCGGTTGCCCGCCTGGTCGCCGGACATGGTGAGGACGATGCGACGGGACGCGAAGTGGTAGAACGGTGGATTCGGCGCACCTATCCGGGCGTGCCAAATGTCGGATTTCGGGTTCCGGCAGACCCTTGAGGTTCGAACTCTGGGGTGCGCGCGGAGATTACACCCTCTACCTCTCTGTTTCGCAAAGATCTAAACTACTGAAAGAACATCACGAGAGACACAAGGTTTATACTAGTTCGGGCAACCACTGTGGTGTAATACCCTACTCTAGTTTGTGGTGGGTGGATTGCCTCTTGGGCTGATGATGATGAACAATACAAGGAAGAACAGCCTAGCGAGAGTCTGCTCTTGGCTAGGACGATGAACTGCTACGAGGAGTTCATCCGCCCTTCTCTCTCTCTCCCTTTGTTGCCTGTATCTTTCTAACTGATTTCTCGATCGCCAGATTCTCAATCCCTCTACCCTGGGGGGGGCTAGTCCTATTTATAGGCAAGGCCCCGGGCCTCTTCCCAAATATTGAGCGGAAGGGCGCCAACAATTAGCCATTTTGAAGGGGAACATCTGGTACACTTATCCTCGACTAAAGTTGGTCCTCGCCGCCAAAGGCTCTGTGGTGACGCTGCTTACGGGCTCCACGATGACCTCCTTCCCACCGTTGGACTGGTCTTGGTCTCGTTGCTAATCAAAATGGATGCCTTTGCTTGATCCTCTCGCCGCTTGCCCCTTTGCACCAAAGAGGAAAGGGAGATCACTGCTGGGCTGGGCGCTCACTGCACCCTTGGTCGCCATGGTTGCGTCATGGGCACCTCGTGAGGTACCCCGCCTTGATCTCTCCGCCTCCTCGTGAGCCAGCCTGATGAGGCCGTGCCTGGGGAAGCTCCGCGTCGTCCACCCCGCGAGGCTTGGCCCCTCGCGAGGGTCTTGGGTCTTGTGTTGACAAAGATGGGCCGTGCTGGGCCCCCTTTAAGCCACCCCGCAGGCCGCAGGCAGGCAAGTCTGGGGACCTCCGTTCCCAGAACACCGACAATTGGCGCTAGCACACTAGTATCCATCCCGAATACCATGCAGCGGGTGTCGGAATAGGTCCGGAGAGTGCGACCATGGGAGACTACACCTGCTTCCTTAGCAGTAACATCATCAGTGGGTTGTATACACACAAGAAGAGGTGATCCATCGGAATTAGTTGCCGTGCTCCACAGTAGTATATCGGGCGCTTTCGTCCTCATGCTCGTGATCATCACCATCGCCATCTCCCCTTGGTTATAAAAATCTTCAAGTATAGGTGGTGGGATGTTCACAGGACCTTGGAAACACAAGAAGAAGGTTAATTAGTAAATTGAAACTTGCTAACCCACATGCATGTGGATGAAACAATTATAATTACGGTGAAAGACAAGCGAGTCGAAACAACGAGGATCCCATGCAAAAACAACAAAGGCTACGAGAGGTGGCAGCAAACATTAGATCCTCGTATTCAATTGCATCACAGTACACATCCGTGTATAGAAACTGATTTTTGAGTAATATCCATCCAGTCGAACCACGAAGGACGGCAACTAGCTTGTCGAAGATAGCAACAACTTGATAGTTCTTGTAATTCCAAGAGCGGTTGGGAACTCGACAAATTGCTATCGTCAGTACACAACAGTCACCATGATCGTATTTGAACATACGTAGATCATCTGTGTGCTCAAACTCAGGGCACTCAGTGATTTTTGGAAGTGGAACCCGGTGACGAGTGTACACATTCACAAGTTCCCACTCGCAATTGTACCCAATATAAACAACCCAATCTCCATTTGCGCCAAATTTCGTGACTTACCCTTAAGTGATGGCATATTGACATCACACGTATCATTATCAAGCGGCATCAACTTGCACAAGACGAGGTCTCCGTCAGTCTGCCGCCAGCCGAGAAGGGTCATGGCGAAGAAGATAGGGGAGATCAAACCGCCCCGGACCCTTGGGTTCCTTGCAATGATGTTATTAGTTGAGTCGAGAATGGGCTTGAAACGTAACCTGCCATGCTATCCGAGGTGATGACATCGCACCGATCAATGAGTTCCTCCACCACGTCATCTTTGAGATCGGGCAAGAATAACGGGTCAAGTTTCCGCTTGTTCCTCCGTGGAGAAGACGATCGGACAATGGCGTAAGAAAGGGTGAAGGGCTGAAGGAAAATGGAGGAGGGAGAGGAAGAGCACGCGACAACAGTTCCAAATCGAGAGGGAAAGACGAAGAGTCGATGGACGGTTGCGAGTTTGCCACGGTTCACAAAGAGGTGCCCCGGCCTACACGTCCGTTCGGAAATACTCCTACTACTCGCCGTCGTCTCACTGATATGTTGGAACAGGACCACATGTCAACGAAACATGGTGTGTAATTTCTCGTGCAAAATGTGATCTGGTCGCGTTGGCCCGAGGTGCCGCATTAGTTATCGACCTTTGTTTTTTTAATGGCGTGTCGTTCAGTTTTGAAGCACGACTAACTGTAATCAGTCTGCAGAGAAAATATAAACTACTCTACCACTACCCCACCTCCAAGATTACTAGTAGTATAAAAAGATATATAGGCTGGAGCTTCAGCGCTTTCTTGCTAAGGGCTGCCCACTTGCTTCTCACACTACCACCCTCTCTCCAGATCTAATAAGACGGCCCTCTCTCCCTCCTCACCGGTGGTCACAGATCCGCCGGGAAGAAAAGGACATGCAGCGCTTGACAAGACTCGTCAGGCGAAAGCGAGGTCACACATCGACGACAAGGCCGTCCTCTCGGACCTAAGCGCGCTGGGATGTCCTTCGTCCCCAAGCTCGCTGCCGTGAGTGTGTGCGGAGGGCAGCGACCACCAGTGAAGCCACTTCCTCGACCCTCGTGTATGCTACCTCTTTTCGAGCCATAACCTTGTTCTATTGCCCCATCTCGCTATGTCGTTGCATGTGGATCTTTTCCACTCCACCATCTTCCCAATTTGCTATCCTCTACCGCTGGCCACACGCATTTAAAACCATAATTTGCACTATTAAAGGAAACCCTACTTCATGCAGACTAATCCATGTCCGGGTTGAATAAGGAAAGGAAGGAGACTGTCTTGTCAAGAGAGTAGGCATCGAACCCGCATCTAGGTTGAAAAGGGAAAATCAGTAGCTAAGGAACGAGTCTCGTGTCTCTTGGTTGAAGAAGGGTAGAAAGGCATGACAACGCAATAGAGAATGACCAGGTCGATCGGTTTGTTGTCCTCGCATAGGAAAAAGGTGGATAAAGAGAACAAAAATGGGACGTAATCCACATATGCTGCTCGGATATTTGTTGCTCGGGCAACCATACCTCCCTCACCACTCTACATCCGTGGAGGTACATCGTCTTTGGTGTGCCCATTGTCCGAATGGGCCTCCCATGCTCTTATTGCCACTTTTTTGCTTTGTTAGTATAACGCCAAAGAATAAGTCAAGCAATGCTACCGCTAAAGTGATGCCACATTTAACTAATGCCGCTCTCGGTCTAATGCCACCCATAAATTTAAGCAATGCCATTTAATGTCACTAGATTATTTCGTGGTTAATGTTGATTGTGGATGTATTAAAGATTTTTCAGCTAAGGCATTCTAATCTTTGTTACGTACCAAGATACCAATGATGAAACTTGTTACTACCTTCAGATTTTTGCAATCATTAATGCTTATAGATTACATACCTCACTTTCATGAGATAAGTTAATTTTTTGTACAGTGTCACCAAAATGCCAAGGTCTTGATGTCATTTTATTTTGGTTAAACTGCACGCAGACAATTATGAAGACAAGAGGAAAGGTCAAGTGGGCACCTCCTCCTCATTTTGTTCTTCTTGAGGAGGTCTGTATGTTTGTCTCTAATGCCTGTCGACTACATACCTGACATCATGATGTAATGTTAAGTCATTTCCTTTTGTACGGTGTCACTGAATTTTCAAGGCGGTGATGGCATTTTATTTTAGTAGAACTGCACAAAATTTGCTTAAAAGAAGAGGAAAGGTCAGGAATGGCTCACTTTTCCAGAAAAAACTAGGTATGCCTTCCTCACATCAGCCGTTGTTGCTTTATTTATTCCTTCAAACAGGTGGTTAGAAACAGTCTTGCTACCTTTTCCCATTAAGAAATTGGAATGCTTATATTTGTGAGTCTATGCTTCAACTAGTGCCACTTTTAGAGTAATCACACTTTCAATATCTATGCAAATCAACTAACATGTCAAAAACAGCATCAGGTATCAATGTTTAAAGCTAGCAAACATCATGCTACATGAATATATCATGGCAAACAAAGGCATGTCATGCTAGTACTAAATGCAATTAACACAACTCTCTTACTGAACATTAGCCAAAAATGCATAGAAAATATGATGGCAGCCATGCAAATAGCAAGTTATATGAACATTCATCTTTTGGAATTTCGTGACATGGCGTAACTTGATTCATGATAGCAACTTTGCAAGCTCATGTCACTCACCACAATGCATTACATTGAATAACAAGGTAACCAACATTAAGTATACATAATCATGAAGCTAATCATGGAAAGATAAACTCCATAGGGTACATGGATCACTAGCAAAACACATGGCAAAATTGAATCTCATGTTAACAATCTGCCAGGAACAATATTTAGCAAAAGTAGCGCATGGTAATGACCAGCTAGAGTACTCCATAATTGCAAGAAGAGGAATGAATGGATAAAGCAATACCACTTCTTCAAAACATGCTTACTGAACTAACTCAAAATGTGCATGGATCTCATGGTAGCAACAAGTTTACATAGCATCAAATTATAATAGGAAAAATAGTGTCTGAAATCAACAACATTACGAAGCCTACTTTGCATGCTTGCGGTAGTCACCACATAGATCAAAAAAATACAAGACTTGCACCCCTGTAAATATGGCATGAAGGAGCTCACGAAACATGTAGACCTCATCACTACAAAAAAAATACACTTCCGTGATGATACGTGTTTGTCACAGTAGGTCGCGTTTTTTGTCATGCATGTACATCCATGACAAATTTATGACAGAATTAAGATAGTCGCACTGTCCGTCAGAGAAGTGTTCCATGACAATACCAAAATTATCATCGCGGAAGTGTCCACTTCCATGATGATAAATCGCTAGCGTCCTGTAAGTGCTTTCGCCAAGGGTGACCGACATGTGGCATCCACCGTAACGGAACGATTAAGCTATCGGGTCGGGTTTTGGATCCGATAACCCGTTAACAGCCCCGACCAATGGGGATTTTCCACGTGTAAAATCATCATTGGCTAGAGGAAACACGTGTCGGCTCATCGTTGGGACATATGTCATCTACTCATTGGACAGGAGGCGCCTATGATAGGTCGACATGTGGCACGGTCCAACAGTGGCCCATTCCGGTGAAAAAGGCCGGCCCATATAAGGCCTACTTGTGTTAGGTCCATTTAAGCCCACGGCCCATACGAGATGTGCCAATTCGCCCGTTAAAGATTTGACACCATTGCAGCCCATCGTCGATTCGAGCCCGTTAATGTACTCGCTATATATTTGGGCTCAATATCGGCCCGATGAGATTTCGGCCTGTTAACAACCCATTTAATGGATGGGCCAATTTTTAGGATGTACTTCTTTCGGCCTTTTAGCGACCCATTTAAATGATGGGCTAATTTCCAGCCCGGTGTGTCTTTCAGCCTGTTGACGGCCCATAAATCTGATGGGCCATTTGTAGTCAGACCCGAGTTTCGGCCTTTTAGCGGCCCATTTAAGTGTTGGGCCAATTTCTGGCCCGGTGTCACTTTCAGCCTGTTGACGGCCCATAAATCAGTTGGGCCAATTGTAGTCGGACCTGGGTTTTGGCCTTTTAGCGACCCATTTAAGTGTTGGGCCAATTCCCGGCCCTGTGTGCCTTTCGGCCTGTTAATGGACCATAAATGAGTTGGGCCATTTGTAGTCAGACCTTAGTTTTGGCCTCTTACTGGCCCATGCCCTTCATGGTCCAATACCAGACCGGTTTTCGGCCTCCTAAAGGCCCACAACACAGTTGGGCCGTTTACAATACGACCTGACTTTCGGCCTCTTAGCGGCCCAAGCTCTTCGTGGTCCAATACAAGCTCATTGCCTCTTTCGCCCGCTAAAGTCCTATAAAGATAGTTGGGCCATATGTAGCCCAAACTTAGTAACGGCCTCGTTAACGGCCCGTGAAATAAATTTGGGCCACCTGTTGCCTTGTTCGATGTCGGCCGTTAATCTAATTCGGGAGGTAAGAGGGCCGACCATTAACTTTCGGCCTAGTAACGGCCCATTAACTTAATGGGCCCACTAAAGTTCGTTCATGTCTTTAGGCCAAATTAGATAATTTGGGCCCATTATGACGAGCAAAGGTATGGCATATAGGGAATAATGTTGCACATCCAGAATATATTACAGGAAATTACATCCACTGGGCAATCAAAGATTGATGCCAGTGCAAATAAATGAGCAGAACCTAACCATCTACAACATCACAATCTGCAACCTCAAAGACAGATGATTTACCATAAGCATGTGGGCAAGTTCTTGCTACTTTGCCACACTGTCTCTGAAAACATTGATCAGTTGTTGTGTCGCACGACTCTGCACCTCTGATTCATCCACCATTTCTATCATTGCTTCAGCATTAATCGGTTCACAAAGATACATTTATTCCGTTGCATTCGAGATGCAGGATCTTGAACAGATTCAGATGGCGATTTTGGCAGTGCTTGTATTATTGATAGTGGAGAGTGTCTTGACCCTTGCATCATAACATAAATTAGGACGGAACCAAACAGATTAATCATGAGTTATTGCCATATTACTCGGCCTAGATTCTTGGAAAGAAACAATGGGGTTGCCTTGCTGTTTTCGTAGTTTGTCTTCTTATCTTCAGCAGCCTGCACAAAATTAACACACTAGCATTGCTATCATTGGCCAGGTCAGATAATAGGAAAGCAACATTGACACAACGAACGTTTGGGCAACTAGCCTACACTAATGTAACCATTCATACAGATGAGATAATTTGGAGCGAACAATTGATAAGCAAGCTATCATGCATACTGCTGTCACATAATGAACCAGGTATGTATGCAAGTACAGTGATACAAAGACAACAGTGTACTAACAAGAGCAAAGCAGCAGGTAGCATATTTGCGATATCCTCGTCGTTCTTGTCAAACCGAATTCTTCTTCGAGCAGATTTCCTGCAAAAAAAGATCCGTAAAGGCACATGCGGAAAAGTAGAAGTTCAAATTGTCATGTGATTTCATAGACAATACCTCATCCCGAACGAGACCAAAGGTGCATAACAAGGTTTTTCCATTCAATGTCTTCTAAATTTAGCACAGGAGACTTCACCGAAAATTCGTTTATAGACTTGCCATCAAAGTGTGATTTCCTCAGTAACACCGACATTGCTGCAATGCTTCCTTGAAAAGCACAAGCAAGCTTTGCTCGTCATGACTATCCAGATTGACCCTCGCCTAGTTACAACAATGTAATGTAAATCATTGATGTGTTCAATCAGTAGAAAACAGGAAAATAATAACCATGAATATAGCACTTACATGTAAGTTGGACAGGAAGATGTGAAAATGGTGTTTGTCTTCACAATAATCTTCCCATGATGGGAATATATGCACGTAGTCCCTAACAAGATTGAAAGCATTGTCTTTTAAACTGGGAATAAATGGAATGGGGTTGAATCTGCAGGAATTGGCCGTCTCTGCAGCTTGGGATAGGTCTTCGCCGGTGAACTTGCTGTACTTTTTTCTTGGAGGGATTTTTACGTGGTACAGCTTGGTGCTATGGAAAATGAAATCGGTATACCTTTTGCTGGAGTGCAGGTCCTGTGTGGTGGGGCTAGTGGTGTGGCTAGTGAAGTATGGGTACAGTCTGCTGGAGTCGGTCCTATGTTTTGTGTCACTGGTTGTACAGCCAATATAAGTGGGGTGTTGTCTGATTTCTCCGGCACAACCACGTTTTTCAAGGACTTTGCTGGTGCTCCTTCAGGTTCGGCAATCACCCTCTTCCATTTTGATGTCTGATGCACAAGAACATCATTTGAGTGGAAAAACATGGTACGATGATAGATGGAATATGTATTGATAATGGATGGGCATGGCATCTCGACATATATGATGAGTAAACTAAGCAGATGGCGGTGCAACAAAGTAGAAGAAATGCAAGACAATATATGCAAGATACGCACAATCAATAATACCTTGCCAAATTAGAATAGGCACCTTGATGGGTGAACAGGATAGGCCATCTGCCTTTGACTCATCGAGGTTAGAATAGTCATTAGGATGATATTCTGAACAAGAATCAACAGGTGGGGAGCGTACTAGTTTCATTGTTTCTAGAATGGCACTCAGTGCCTTGCTGCCAATTTTGTAAGTCATTGTAGTGTTCCACAATATTCTTCTGATGCGCGGATTCTGATATTCACTATAATTGTGTATGATATCCGAGAACCATGAAAACATAAATAGTTGTGAGATTATCTTTGTAATGCAGATGATATTCTAATATAAGGGCGCCCCTGTAAACACTTGTGTGCTATCACTGGATTCTGATGAGAGAGCTGATGTGTGCTGTGATATGGTGCGTGCATTTATATAATCTGGCGCAAGTACACAAAAAATAGGCTCCAAAAGTAAGGATAGCTGGCAGATGATAGGTTCATAATATACTGTATAGAGAGTTTATTGCCAAACCATGATAACAAGAGCACACAACAACTAGGCAGATCATAGTGTACATAACATGGGTACACCATAACCAGGATATATAAATTGGGAAAGTGGAACTGGCAGGAAATTACGGTGTTGTATTGCCGCTAGTAATTGAAAGCCTATCGATCACGCATGTGCTAGCTCTATCACCTGTTGACTGCAGATGTCCCTGCTCCCTTCCCCGACAAGGAACATACTATGCTTCCCATCTGAGAACATCAAGACGGGCCGCGAACCAACCACCGCCCCACCACCTGTGTTCCTCCGCCACCCCACCCCCAACCCCGCCCCCACCCGCGTCAAGTTTTCTTCGTTCAAAGAGGCCCCACCCCCGCCCCCCACAACCCCCCTCCCCACCCGAGCCCCTTCCATCGCACCGGCGAACTCCGGCGAGCCCACAAAACCTGACGGACCCAATTTTGAAATTTAGTCTACTATGATTTAACTAGTGTGGAATATAGAAGGGGAAAACCATGAGCATTGCGAGTATGGTGTTGAGCGTGCCATGGCGGATCTGAAGGTGCAAACCGGACAAAGGCAACTTCACAACCAAGACAAGAAATCAGAGTAAAGCAGTGGCGATCTATTTTCTTGCTGTGATAAATAAGTTGAGCAGATACGAAAGAGTACCGCCTCTAGTGCAGCGCCGTGTACGCATCTGCTGAGAATTTGACGGTGCTGCGGTAACGATGGCTGTCGGCAGCGTGGAAGCAGATCTAGGAGGGTAGACGGTGGCCGCGGGGCGCGGTGGACGAGGCGGTCGTAGGAGCGGCGCCGGCAAGGTGGACGACGGCGGTGATGAAGCGAGAGGACGGGATGCAAGGATCCCGGTCCGAAGCCGTGGATGAGAGAGGTCGATCTCTTGTAATGGACGGCGGCGTCGGGGTATCAGCTCCGGCATGGTGGAGGAGGACGGCGATGGATGGGGTGGCGGACGGCGGCGGACGGAGGAGGGTGGGGTGGAGAGGGTGTTTTGGCGCCCACGGAGTACGAATGGGGAAAAGGGAGGTAGAGAGGAAGGGGGAACCATGTATTCAGGGCGCGCTTGTCTCAAATGCGAGGAAATTTACAAACTTAGCCCCTGCTTTCAAATTTCTACTACATCACAACAACACTAGTCTGTTGGGGATAGGACGGTAATCTCGCATACACCGAATATTTGCCGACGAGAGTTTGTTTTTGGCGCCCACCGTGTATGAATATGAACCGGGAAGGGAGTCGATTTCGACCGAGGACACACTGTGTAATTTGGTGCCCACCGTGTATGAATCCGGGTGAGAGGCGGTTACGTCACGTTTGGGTGAAATTACAAACCTACCCCTATCGAAACCTATAGAAATCCAGCATATAGGCTTTGTGTGGCAGGGATAGGCAGTAGTGATTTCCATCTCGCAGATTTTGGTTTCGGGCGGTTACTGTGACTTTCCCCGCTTCATTCAAATTTGGCAGAGTGCACGTTTACCGTACAACTCAATTCGAATCCCGCTTTGTATTCTATTTTTTTCGGGCGGGATCCATTTTCAATTGGAATTACATTCTATATACACCATTTTTTTATATATACTATCAAAAGCACAACACCATTTATACATAAATAAGGTTTACAAACGGCATGATCTCAGATTCATAAGGTTGTATCCATCAATTTGGATTTTCAAATATTTGAAACCACTTTATGTTGAAATCCAATGTATTCATTCCTCGGTAACTGTCTCCAATTAATGTGTGTTTCATGCGGGTTTTTTTTTTACTTCTCAAACATGTATAAGGTGTTTCACACACGCAACATATAGTGTAATCCCGTTTAGACATTAATTGCATATAAACCATGCATTGTTTGTAATTGAAGAATCTATGGATCACCAATATTGATAAACTATGTAACATTACACGTGTGCCCAAATTCAAATGAATATGCATGTTTGATACACCAATTTGCGTTATGATATTATCGATGTCGTGATCTCCAGCTTTAAATATTTGAATCCCCTTTAATCCAGATATTCGTCTCATATAGCTATCACTCATGCTTATATAGGACTATCTCTCTGAACCTATACGCGTTCATCGTCTCTCAGGTATCTCTCGTGCTACCTGTATGTCGACAATGATCTTTTATCTTCATAACACACTGACGGTACTCTCTCCCTCGACCTTCATCACTCTATCTCTCTCTAAGTATATCTCGCTCCCTGCTATGTGTCTCTAACTATGATTCTCCATGTGGAATCTCTTTCTCTCACACAAACACAAAACTTTGTCTCCCGGGGTCTCATTTCTCTCTACTATTCCCATGCGTGCCACTCACACACCGCTCATACAGAGATGTCTTTCGCTCCTTAGATATGATAACCTACGATTCTTCCTCTTCAATATCTCTTTCTCACACACAAACACAAACTCTGTCTCCCAGGGTCTCATATTTCTCCATTGTTCTCTTGTATGTCGCTCACACACACCCTCTCTCCCTAGAGATATCTTGCGTTCCCTCATATGTCTCTCTAGCCACCACTCTCGCTAGAAATATCTTTCTCTCTCGCAGACACAAAACTCCGTCTCTCTGGATCTCATTTCTCTCTGATATCTGTTTGTATGTGACTCACACGCACCCTCTCTCTATCTCTCTCACACCCACACACATAACCCAGCCTTCTGATCCACTATAATCCTATCTCTAACGCACACTAGCTAGCATCTTTATCTTTCTATTTATCTGCTTTCTCCATCAAACTTCTTTCTCGCCCTCACTCTTGATTCCTATCACGCACACTACATATGTTTCTCTCTACATGCAGTCAAGTGCCCTCTCACACACATATATAACTTCACCCTTTGAACCACCCGACGGTCATCTCCAACACCCAAACTAGCGGATGTCCCTCTAGCTAGCATCTTCATTTCTGTATCTATCTGTAGTTTCTCCGTCCAACATTTCTTTCTCGCATGCAGTCTTGCTTCCTATCACCCACACTATATATGTCTCTCCATACATATGCATTTATAGGTTAGTCTCTTTTGCACAATCGTTGCGCCTCACTCCCTCTGCTCGCCATAGATGCATGCTCCAGCCCACACCACTATCTCTTAAAGACAAAAACACATGCTCAATTGTCGGGACTTCTTCCATGCATTCTCACATGCATGCATATTGTCATACCGATCCGTCTCTCCCATGTCGTTGATCTTATGACTTATGTCTTCTTTCTTTTATCTCGATCATGCGCGCGCGCACACACACACATCCCACGTATACATGTATACCTCTCACGCATGCACGTTCAAGGTCTCTATGTCTCCATACGTAGTTAATTACCCTCAATCCTAACGCATACATCGAATCGCTCTCCTCTTTTGTGCACATAACTTCCGCTGGATGGGTAAAACACACTCACACTTAACAATCTCCTTCTAGCTACCCCCCGCCTCTCACTCTTCCCTATATCCTGAAACCAATAAGAACATCCCTTAGTTTAATTCCCGCCTACATGCACCATCGATATATAGTAGTCTTCCTCGGTGTCTCTCGAACAAACACGTTCTCTCAAGTCGACTCCTCTCACGCCGCACACACCTTCTCTTCCCTCTCTCACGGGCATTTTCTCTCTCGCACCCCATCGTTGGTGGCCTCTGACATACACATCACCTCTCTATGATGAAAGCCATGGACACTTAAGTTACATCCACCACAGAGGACCCCGCGACACACACACACCCACGCACGCACGCAACCCCCCCCCCCAACACACACACACTAATACTCCATCTCTCTCTCTCTCTCACACACACACAAACACACACGCAAGCACGCACGCCCGCCCCTCCCCACACACACTAAGACTCCATCTCTCTCCCTCTCACACACACACACACAAACTAAGACTCCATCTCTCTCTCTCTCACACACACGCACACACACCCCACACACACACTAAGACTCCATCTCACACACACATGCTCTAGGCGGAGCATTTGTTCCTACCACCCTTCATCCAACCTTACCCGTATGATGAACAATCACCTTTATTTACTTGCATAACATGGACAAATTCCACGTTACTTTAGTAGTGAGCAAACTTATCATCTGTACCCTTATAAAAAACGAGTTGGTGGTGATGGTGTGCCAGCCATCTTGTAATACAGATCGTATGATCTATATCTGAGGATAGAAAGCAAACTATGATAATTTTACAAAAGATACCCGCACCTCTCTCCACATCATTATCTCCCGCAACCTCATTGCTCAGCAATTAAAAAGGAATAAGTCTCTGGAACAATCTAGCATGCATGGTGGCTGCCGCCTTCAGCCGGGTGCAAATCCATCCCCATGCCTCCGCCCATTCCGACCACCAGTCACCACCATGCTCCACTCCTCCTCGCCTTATCTCTCATCTTTCATTTTTTTGATGACATTCTCGAGATACCAGTTTTCCGATAAAATTCTCGAGATATCATTAGTTTTTACACATGGGATTACTCCTGCATGGGTCAATCACAACAGGTGTTCTGTAAAAAAATGCATATTGATGTTCCGTGCAATGCATGAGAATCTTGCTTGTAATTATATAACGCATAAATCACGAAAGGAAGTGAAATTTTTTTGACACAACCACATTAACATGGCCACATAAATCACTAGCTAAAGTAAATACCATTATACTTATATCCCGATGCAGAAGGTTGAGTACATTCCGAAGAGTAGAGTCGCACACACGCACTCTATCTCTCAGAATCTCTCTCACACACACACCAGTTACGTGACGCCCAATTAAGCAGACATGTATGTTACAATTTGTGCACCCACGGGTACACGTGATGCTGCGCATTTATTTAAGCCGGAAGGCGAATCCAAATAGTAGCTGCATTCATTCCCCTCCCGCCGCCTCTTCTCTGGTCGTCGTCGCCCGATAGCCATGGGTCGGCCGAAGGTAACAACATACGCCATACTCCCGCTGGAGCGGCGCTTTAATATGGAAATTTTAGTGGTCATGCATGCATCTTTTTGTGCTAGCACTCCTATATAAGGGTTGACCGGTCGCTTCCAGCAGACGTCAGCAGTGATGAAAGAGGAAGGAGAAGGGAAGCGGGCTGTGGAGTAACTTTTTTACCACAATTTCCTAGGAAACTGAGTGCAATAATTGAGTAATTTTGCAAACTACCAGTACTACACCTGAAACGGTTCAAAACCTATACTCCCTTGCCAGCGCGCGCTTCCCGCGTGAAACAGTCAGCATCGCCCTGGAGCGTCAGTGCCGCATTAATGCCCGGCCAGAGCGGAGGCGACCTCTCACTGGCGCCGGCTTTGAAGTGGCGTGACGGCCGAGAGAGCGTTGCTTCCTGGTGCACGCAACTGCTCCGCGTCGAGACTATCCATAGGCCCTGTTTGGATCCATGGGTTAGAGTTAGTTTGAGCTAGTTGGGGCTCAAATAGCCCTAAACTATCCAAGCATGATGATTTCCATCTCGCAGATTTTGGTTTCGGGCGGTTACTGCGACTTTCCCTGCTTCGTTCAAATTTTGCAGAGTGCACGCTATCGTGTTAACTCAATTCGAATCCCGCTTTGGATTCTATTTTTTTCGGGAGGGATCCATTTTCAATTGGAATTACATTCTATATACATCATTTTTTATATATACTTTCAAAAGCACAACACCATTTCAACATAAATAAGGTTTACAAATGGCATGATCTCAGATTCATAAGGTTGTATCCATCAATTTGGATTTTCAAATATTTGAAACCACTTTATGTTGAAATCCAATGTATGCATTCCTCGCTAACTGTCTCCAATTAATGTGTGTTTCATACGGGTTTTTTTTAACTTCTCAAACATGTATAATGTGTTTCACACACGCAACATATAGTGTAATCCCGTTTAGACATTAATTGCATATAAACCATGCATTGTTTGTAATTGAAGAATCTATGGATCACCAATATTGATAAACTATATAACATTACACGTGTGCCCAAATTCAAATGAATATGCATGTTTGATACACCAATTTTCGTTATGATATTATCGATGTCGTGATCTCCAGTTTAAGTATTTGAATCCCCTTTAATCCAGATATTCGTCTCATATAGCTATCGATTTAACCCTGTCACCCAAACACTTCTTTGGCTACAGTTAGTTCAGGGTTAGTCATGAGTTAGTCTAACCTCTAGCTAAGTTAGAGTATCAAACAGGAGCAGTATAGGACATGCAAGTTGCTCAAAGCATACAGGCAAATTAAATGCGTGAAAGGATTTTTTCTTTTTGAAAATGGAACGTGAAAGGAATTTTTTTAGAATTCTCTTGGCATGTCGCTAACATGTGATAGTTAACCGACCTTAATAGACGGCAGAAAACGCCAGCACGCCGCACTTTGATAGAGATGAGGAGGGAGAAGCGATACAGGCTGCTGGATTACTAGAGATAGGTGTCGCACGGAAGCCAAGAAATATGGTGATAGCATAGGTTAGCCATGTACTAGTATGATGTAACTACACTGGGCTGCCGTGTTTACGTACTCTTCCAAATTAATCGTGGAGATGATTGGTTAATTTTATATCACTGAATAATATTAAATATTATGAGTGCAGACGCTCCACCACGAGGTTCCTTGCTCCTTCTAGGTCGTCCGGAATCTATGTTCTTCCACTCTATTTTTTTACGTGAGCTTTGTTCATCCTTTTGCCAACATGCGAGACATCTAGCATCAAGGTGCACATGTTATGCAAGGATCGTTCCATCTATATGAAGAACACGTGGGACTGGAACTACGAGACGAACATGTACCCAGGAGTGGACGTACGAACCTGAGTAATGTAGCGCAGTAAGTGAAGTAGAAATACACAAATGGTATGAACATGCGTGGCATATAGGGTGTGTCTGGTTGTGTTCTCATCTCAGCATAGTTGTTCCCTCTTCATGCATGCTCAACTCAACAGCCCTCTTCATGCATGCTCTCTTCATGCATGCTTAGTGTATTTGTGCTAAACTAGTGTGGACTCATGCACCCTCCATACACTCTACCAAACACCCAAAAGTAGGTCGAGAAGGGAACTCTTGGGCGACATTTGTCTCTTACTACGTACTACCACTAAATGTTGTACGTGCAATGCACGGTGATGTTATGGAGTACGTGCCTAAGTACTCTACTACTACCATATTAGTTGGGGGCACATATTAACTTTTATATTTGTTTACGTGTATGCCCCGAGACCTTCCAACTAGACGTTTCTTTGTCTCCAGGTTGCACTTTGTATCGTTCATACCACTAAGTACTACTAAGTGTGGTCTACGACCCGTAAGTGGAAGAAGTGGAGACGCTCTACCACGCTATTTTTTTTACACTGGCTCTACCACGCTGTTCATGTCCCACTCCTTTCACTGACGTGTGGGACATCCAAAGACGTGCCGTGTTTGGCACCCGTCGTCGTAAGAGCTAAAATGCTAGCATTCATCAGAAATAAAAAATAATTATAAATCGGCGGTGATACTATTTTTGTGCGAACCAATCAGCAGTGATACTATACCACACGGTTTCCTTGCTCCTCGATATCGGAAAGAATACTTCCGCTCGCCAACATGTGGGACGTCGACCATCTGGTCCACTTGCCATGCACGCAGAACTCCAAGGAGTCACCTGTCGTCGCTAGCGCAAAGAATAATGACTAATGAGCTGTCAAATCATAGGCCCACTTCCCACTTTGAAGTTGCTTGGACGAAGTAACCATCATGACTTCGTTGAATTCCTCTTCTTGAAGAAAACTACTATACCAAAGAAGATCGCTAGCTACGATGAGTTACTACAACAGAGGCCTCCTTTCGTTCATAGGATAGGAATATGAAAATCATAGGAAGTGAGATGACATGCATCTCAATTTTTCCATTTAGTCTAGGCTAATGTACTAGTAATTTGCTCTAAGAACTACAGTAGTAACTAGTAGTACTGGTACATGCTCGTACTCAGACACACGCACACACACACACACTAACTACTAGTACTACTACTTCTCACATGCTGGCCAGACGCCGTCGTTCTCCTTCCTGGCTTTGTCGGCGACACCCCATCGTGCTTGGATCTCCGGTGACCTCTCCGCAGCAGCGCGTGCGTCCTTTTCTTTCTTGCGGCGGCGGGAGTGCTTTCTGACTTTTCCGCTCCGTCTGTGCGGCTTTGGCCGCCTCTTGCTCTACCGCCCATTCGGCCTTGGCATCTTCAAATTCCTCCCACATAGTTGTGAGGTCGCGAGCGGTGATGAACTCGGCACGGCGGGATGCCATCACTTCCCTACCATTTTGTGTGTGGTCGTGGGCGGCGAGGAACTCGGCGCGGCGGGATGCCATCGCTTCCTTACCGGTTAGTGTGTGGCGCGGTGGCATGAACGACGCTTGGTGAGAGCTCTGGGGTGGAGTGACCGGACAACCGTATAGTGCATTGGTTTGTCAAGAGCTCAAGGACAGAAGACGAAGCAAATTTGGATTCCCCTTCAATCCTGGTCATTTATTACCGAGTAAAATGCATTGGCGGTCATCGAACTTGTCTTGATAGCTCACTTTGATCATTGTATACGAGATATGGTGATTATACGGTCACTGGCTCAGCGTATAGCTCTGTATTTGTCTGGTTGACCAGTCAAACAGTCTGCATGCGCCTCATCAGCTTGTGTTCTTTATCTATCTACGCGGGCCTACCTGTCAATGGAGAAAGAAATACTGTGAAAAAATTATGGTAGAGTCCGGACCGCTTCCGGAGCCCGCTCTCACCGCCCTGGCCCCTCAAGACGCTAGCTGCCCGCCGCATGCATGCATAGCAAGTAGTAGTACTCCTTATGTGGAGGAGAGAGAGGCATTGACAAAGTCAAGGAGTGGGCTCTGCAGGAGTGTGCTCTGCAAGAGCCCGTCTCTACACGTGCTCCTAGGTATAAAAAAATAATTCTAAAAAAAGGCATAAAAACAATTGTGTCTTAAAAAAAGAAAGTTAAAAAACATTTGAGAGGAAATAGATAGAGAGAAAGTGAGAAAAAGTTGTAACTTTGGGCATTACATGAGGAAGGAGGGAGTGGTGCACATGCCAAGTTCACTTTGGGCTGCCGTGTTTCACACTCCTCCGGTAAATAACTTGATGGAGACAATAGCTTTCATCAAAAATAAACAATGAATACTCGTTACTCGTCCTCTATATCGGAAAGAATAATTTCATTCGCCGACATGTGGGACGTCGACCATCCTCGTCCACCTGCCATGCACAAAATTATCCTGGTCTACCCCGGTCGTATCGCAGGCCCAACCTTTCCCATTGTAAGTTGTTCGGACGAAGGAACCATCATGACTTCGTTGAATTCCGCTTCTTCAAGAAAACTTACTGTACCCGCAATACTGCTACCGCACGCGAAGACTGGACGGTAGTGTACCACATCATATCACTAAAACCCACTAGGCCAAACTAGCCCGCCTAGGTCATCTATTTTGGAACAGAGGGAGTACGTCTCTGCACTGCTATGATTTTGTGTTGCACGTCATATCACTGAGACCCACTAGGCCAAACTAGCCTGCCTAGGTCATCGATCGCTAAGCCTACAATTTTAGGAGCTAGGGCTATTGCTCGATCGACGAGGGATAAGTATAAGCGTACCACGAGCTCATCAGCCCCAACGTTTCTCTTCGGTGAGTGTTTTGCAAGTAATATAGCTCGCACAGTAGATAGCCTACTAACACCAAGAATCATCAAACAAGCTCTGCTGATATGATAAATATTTCAAACTTACATCTAATCATGCCATATATTACATCAAAAGCTGGTGAGGATACATTTGTTTCCATAACTCGGAGAGGGTTCGCATGATTCACTATCAAACAAAAGTAGCAAGATCCGCCCACACAAGACAGTGCACTAGCCCTAAGATGGTTTGATAACATGCATCGTTCTGGTAATTAAACACAGGGATATGCAAACTACCCTGAAGGATTAGCGCGACCAACTATTTATTGTCATCGATCTCTCGGGCAATGACCACAAAGACGGACGGCATGGGAATCGATTGGGCGATGTCCGCAGGATCGGCAATGACATCGGAATCGATCTTCGGGCGATGTCCACAGGATGGACAGCGGCATCGAATCGATCTCCGTATGGCGATGCCAACAGGACGGGCCATGACATCGGAATCATCAAGGACGCCCACCAGCACCTGCACAACCCTAACATATTAGCAAGCACGTTGCAAATAATCAAAAACCACATCTATGGTAATAAGCCATTATTTTTTACCTTGTGCAGCTCACCGGGGGATCTCATCCCTCCGAGGGCCATCTCCTCGTCCTTGATGGGGGCCATCACCTTGCCAGGGGAATACTTCTTCTCAACGGCGACTATCTCCTCAAACTCGGTCTTGAGCCTCACATAGGTGGCAATCAGAGTTCCTGGGGTAGGCACGGTGGGGCCATTGCTATTCTTCCAACTTTCTTTGAGGAGTTCGTCTGCCAACGTCCTCAACTCTTGGGCCAGTGCTTGTTTCTTGGAGTTCTTCGTCTCCATGGGTTGGCCCGCCAACATGGTCAACTCGTTGGTCGGTGCTCGCTTCCTGGAGATCGCTGTCTCCAGTGGGTTGTCCGCCGGCAACTCTTTGCCTAGTGCTCCAGGATCCATCAATGAACTGACAAACAAAAAGCAATCGAAAGGAAACCACAATCGCAATGAAAACGGGAAAAGAATAGGATGTGAGAATCGGTCGGTGCTTCACAAAAAGAAGATTCTTGGAATGAAAATATAGCAGCATAACTGATTCGCCCACCTTTCCTTCGTCGGTACAGAAGAAAAATGGCAGAAGTGAGTAGCACAGGTGAGGTTTTCTTCAAGAAAGGGAAGAAAGGGCTTGAACGAGCTGCCCAAAGTGAAATGATGGTTGCTTCAGCCCAACTTGGAGGCCACCGTCGGTGTCAAACCGGTGGATCTCGGCAGGGGGTCCCGAACTGTGCGTCTAGGCGGATGGTAACAGGAGACAAGGGACACGGTTTTACCCAGGTTCGGGCCCTCTTGATGGAGGTAAAACCCTACGTCCTGCTTGATTAATATTGATGATATGGGTAGTACAAGAGTAGATCTACCACGAGATCAAGGAGGCTAAACCCTAAAAGCTAGCCTATGGTATGATTGTTGTATGATGAAGTTGTCCTACGGACTAAAACCCTCCGGTTTATATAGACACCGGAGAGGGTTAGGGTTACACAAAGTCGGTTACAATGGTAGGAGATCTTGAATATCCGTGACGCCAAGCTTGCCTTCCACACCAAGGAAAGTCCCATCCGCATACACGGACGAAGTCTTCAATCTTGTATTTTCATAGTCCCGGAGTCCGATCAAGGTATTGTCCGGCTATCCTAACACCCCTAATCCAGGACTCCTCAAGAGTCTCCCGAACCAGGCTTCAATGACGACGAGTCCGTGGCAGATTGTCTTCGCATTGCAAGGCGGGTTCCTCCTCCAAATTCCTCAAGAATATTTTAAACACCAAGGATAGTGTCCGCTCGCAAAAAGCTTCGACATATTGCCATAGAGAGAATAATATTAACACAAATCTAATCTGCTGACGTATTCCGCAGTGTGACATCACACTACGGCCAAGTCTTTTACTCGAATCGTTTTTACTTTTCCACCTCAGCATGTTTTGCGAGGCAGTTTCCTTGGCACGTCTTGTCAAAACAGAGATCGTGTCCCCCATTTACGGGATTCTCATCAATACGGACGTGGGTAACCCAACCGCGCCATTTATCACGGCGCTTTGGAGCAAGCAAGTTTTACTAGGCTGGTGGGGACGCATAGCCGCATCCGCCCATATAAGGGGATAAGGATCCACCTTTTTACCTACGCCTTCTTCCTCCTTTGCCTATCCATCTTCCGCGCACTCGAGCTCCAGCGCCCAAGCCCGCACTTCCCACCTCAACCTTCTCCGGCAATGTCCGGAGCGGGAGGCAAGTGGATGGTCTCCTCCGTCACGGAGGGCCATGTTAAAAAGCTAAGGAAGGCCGGATACTTGTCCAAAGACATCGCGCACCGGCTTCCTGAGGAGGGGCAGCTTCTCCCCACCCCCAAGGCCCCATGAGAGGGTAGTATTCCTTCCCCACTTCCTCCGTGGACTGGGTTTTCCACTCCACCCATTTGTCCGGGGGCTCATGTTCTACTATGGCCTGGATTTCCACGATCTGGCCCCGAACTTCATCCTCAACATCTCGGCGTTTATCGTCGTGTGCGAGGCTTTCCTCCGCATCCGCCCCCATTTCAGCCTCTGGCTCAAGACCTTCAACGTCAAGCCCAAGGTGGTGCGCGGCAGCCAAGCGGAGTGCGGAGGCGCCATGGCGGGCAAGATGGCCAACGTCCTATGGCTCGAGGGCTCCTTCGTGGAGACCCTGAAGGGGTGGCAATCCGGGTGGTTTTACATCACCGAGCCACGCGATCCGAAATGGATCGCGGCCCCTGAGTTCCGATCCGGACCCCCCACGCGGCTTATGTCCTGGAAAGAGACGGGCCTATCATGGGGTGACGAAAAAGAGGTGACTGGATTGCAGACATGCATCCAGTCCCTGGTGAACAAGCCGCTCAAGCTCGTTAATGTAGTCCAGGTTATGCTCATCCGCCGGATCCTCCCGTGTCAACAACGGGATTTTAATCTGTGGGAGTTCGACCCGGTGCAGCACCAAACCCTTAACAGGCTCTTCGACACGACGTATGAAGACGTTTGGAGGGTGCTAACCAAAGGCGCCGAGGCTCCCGCATCCGCTTCCGAGGACCGCGGATACAGCTCGCAGCGTCATGCTAGCGAGGTAAGCTACTTTCACCTTTTACAGGATGTTTAAGTTTTCCATAGTTTGACTCTATGCGGGATCTAAACTCCCTCACCTTTGACAGGCTTGGCAGGCGAAGTCCGGACTGATTAACTGTCCGGCTCCCTTGCCCGAAGACCCAGCCCTTGCTCGCTTAGCGAAGCTGCTGGCTCCGGCACCTTATATGGTGCCGGAGAAGCAGGCCAAGAAGAAGACGGCCACGGGGACTCAAAAGAGTGCCCGACATATGGTGGTGTCGGACTCGTCATCCGACGAATCCGAGATGCACTCCCCCCGTGAAGACGAGGAGGAGGAAGAAGAAATCTCTCCCCCTCCAGCGGGGGGAGGAAAGAAGAGGAAGGCCGCCCCAACGGGGGAGGCCGAAGGGTCCAAGAAGAAGAAGACCCCTCCGCCGGACTACTTCCCCGACGCCGACGAGGACGAGGAGGAGTGGCCGGACAGGGCCAAGCGTCCGGCGGCATCGTAAGTATTCGGATACCAGAGTAACTCATGATATTCCTTTGTTGCACAGCTTTCCCTAACGTCGAATATAATCACGCAGCCCGCCCAAGGACGGGCTCGACGAGTCGTCGACTGGCTCCCGGGATTCATCGGACGTGAATTCAGTTCCGCCCGCTGTCTCCCCCCGCGTGGCGGAAGACGCCGAAGTGGCGTCGCGACAAGCTCCGGGGCAAGAGGAGGTGGTCCTGGAGGAGCCGCGAGGCGACCTCCTGCACTCTGTGAGTAAAGGGACAAGACCCCGGGGCTCCAAGTCCGGCTTTGAGCCGGACACTGCGCCGGAATCTTCAACGGTTCCGGACCGCGGTAGGCGAACTCCTGCCAAGAGGAGCAAGCCTATTGAGCCGGCGGCCTCCATCCAACCGGAGGCGCCGGATAATCTACTGGAGGTGCTTAAAGGCGCCTCCATCAACGAGGAGCACCGTACTATCATGAGTACGGTGGTCCAGAAGGTCCAGTCCGCCAAAAGCGGACTGACTGAAGCTTGTGCTAGCTTTCTAACAGGCTTCGAGGTAAGTAAATATATTACCACATAGACAGTAGCCCCTGATGCTCTGTTTGGCGTTCGGAAAGAAAAGCCGAATAGAGGATCTATCAATTTTCGCAGGAGTCTAATAAAAAAGTCAATATGCGTATGCAGGCTTCGCTGCTAGCCACCGCTGCACTGACTGCGGAGGTGGGTGTCCTGAAACAGGGCCTCGAGCGGACCGAGCAAAAGCTCGGCCTTGCCCAGCGGCAGCTCGAGGAGAAAGAAGGTAAGAGATACCTTACAGAAAAACATATAAAAAAGATGCAATTGCAAAAAATGACAGGATTTGTAATGCTTATTGTAGGGGCCACGACTGAGGTGGCGACCCTCAAGCAGGCGCTGTCTGAGGCCGAAAAGAAAGCGGCCGCGGAGCGCACCGAGCGAGAGAAACTTGAGGCCCAGGTCGGCAAGGTGCAGCAAGAGCTTCAGGCTCTCATGAAAAAACATGAGAGTTTGGAGCTTGAGTCAAAGACGAAAGAGTCCGAGCTTGCGGTGGCCCTTGAAACTGCCAAGTCTGCCAAGGCCGAAGCCCAAAAGGCCCTCCAGGAGTTGGATGCGGTGAAAAAGATAGCAGCGGGTAAGGCATTTTTTATGCAAAGCAGAAATATAAAAGTAAACTACTTGTTACTTTCCCGAATCCGGAGCTCTCCAGGGGCATTCGCAGATCTTCCCTGTAGCGTATCCGATGACGCCGCATTCTACCGAGCCGATGAAGGCAGCTCGACGGAGAAGGTGTTCTGGTCCCAGTATGCTGAGGCCGGACACCCTGTGCCTTTGAGCGACCAGCTAAAGCAGCTGGTCGAGCTTCACAAGGCGGCCGAACAGGCCACGACGGGCTTCATACTTCGGCTGTGGCTTGGAGAGGCCCTGCCAGGGAGCTACTTCAAGCTGGTGCGGCGGCTGGTGGAGGCCTGTCCAAGGCTCGAGGTCATCAAGCGCTCCGTCTGCATCGAAGGCGCCTCAGGGTCTTGCCCGCAAAGGTGCACTGGGGTAAGCTGGACGGTGAGAATCTTGTGAGGGATGGGCCGCCGCCGGGGAAGGAGCATCGCAAGCCCGAGAACTATTATAAGGATGTTCTGCCAGGAGCTCGCCTTATGGCGGATGAATGTACCAAGGATGTAATTTTTGAATGAACTCGCTCGTTTTATCCTGTGCGCTGAAAACATGTTCATATGCGCTCAGCAATGCTTGTTGAATTTAAAATATTACTTTCTGTGCGGGCGTTTATCAAAAATTGAGAGATGGCTAGTCGTCGGCTTCTGCCCCCATGCCACTAGTACTGGGGTGTTCGGGATAAACCTGAGCGCTCTTTTTCCTATATTTGGGTCCTTCGAGGGAGGCGTTCAGCACAACAAACCAGGCAATCAGACTATAATGCTTGAACACTCTCACTTAGCCATAGAACTCTAAAATTTTAAATTTCGGCGAAGCCCCTAGTTCGGAAGACCGAGTTCGGGGCGCTACCCACGCCTTGGCCGGACAAAGCCGGCTCCTCGCTCGAAGCGGCTTAAGTCTTTAGGGACTCGAAAAACCTCTCGAACAGCGACCGGTCTCTCGCCTCATCATGACAGTCAGTTTTAGCTTTCTCCACTGAGGTGCTTAGCCTAGCTCAACTGGGGCACAATCGCAGTGATTCTCCTAGTGCTACCTTAGCCGATATAGCGGAACGTAAGGCACCAAAACATAGGAGCCGGCCAAACCCAACTATTGACCCAAATCATGATTCGGAGCCGATGCATATAGTGCTATAAGTTCGGGGTGCCGCACTTGTGAAAGTGTAAGGACTTCTCACGCCATATTGATGAGTACTGAAGCCCCTGGCGTATTTTGTCGTACCACAGTGTACGGGTGCAACATGTCATTAATAAACATATATAAAAGAGAGTAATGCAGAGAATAGACAAAAGGTATGCATTGTTTATATAAAGGCTATGATCAAAGCAGAACGATACAAATAGTGCGATAAGCAAAAGGTTGGACTATTTAACATGCCCTGTCCAGGGGTAGGCCGTGGAATTGTATGCAAATCAGGTATACTGCTCGTAATAGAGACCACCTAGGAGTTCTATAATGCGGCATGGCTTGTCTGCTTTCCTGGGTCTTGCATCGTTTGTGCGGCAGTTGAATTGCCGAATAGGTCGTCCGAAGTATGGAGTCCTGAAAGTAAGAAAAAATTTAAAAAGATTTCGGCAGCCCCTAGTACGGTTTAAGCCGTGTTTTGGGCTTGCCGTGATTGTGCCCCTTCCCCTGCGCCCATGGTATTTCAACAGCGTAGTTATGTACGCGAAGCACTGGTTTCGCTATGTCGCGAGGGCTGGGGTTGGGGCCGCATTACTACATCGCCGTAACGTGCCAGGCGGTCTTGTTGTAGGTTACTCCGGGCGCGATTGACAGTGTCCGGCTTTTTAACGGACGGACTGGAGAATTGCCTAAAAAGGCTGCTTTGTACTTCCGCTGCGAGGGCCGCCGTGTGCTCCTCCGTTCGGAGGGAGCGCTCGGTGTTTCCATTGACCGTAATTACTCCTCGAGGGCCTGGCATCTTGAGCTTGAGATATGCGTAGTGTGGCACCGCATTGAACTTTGCAAATGCGGTTCGCCCGAGCAGGGCGTGATAGCCACTGCAAAACGGGACTATATCGAAGATTAACTCTTCGCTTCGGAAATTGTCCGGAGATCCGAATACCACTTCAAGTGTTACTGAGCCTGTACAGTTGGCCTCTACACCTGGTATGACGCCTTTAAAGGTCATTTTTGTGGGCTTAATCCTGGTTGTATCCTGGTAAAGCAGGTTCAGGCTGCTTTCGCCGTCCATGAGGACTCTTGTGAGATGAAATTCGTTGATAATTGGGTCGAGAACCAATGCGGCGAAGCCGCCGTGACGGATGCTAGTGGGGTGGTCCCTTTGATCGAAAGTGATCGGGCAGGAGGACCATGGGTTGAACTTTGGGGCGACTGCTCCATCGCGTATACGTCCCGTAGCGCATGCTTCCGCTCCCTCTTGGGAATGTGGGTTGCGTATATCATGTTCACCGTCCGCACTTGTGGGGGAAAACCCTTCTGTCCACTGTTGTTCGGCGGCCTGGGCTCCTCCTCGTCATCGCTATGCAGCCCCTTGTCTTTATTTTCGGCTCTTAGCTTGCCTGCCTGCTTGAACACCCAACAATCCCTGTTGGTGTGATTGGATGGCTTTTCGGGGGTGCCATGTATCTGGCACAAGCGGTCGATTATTCGGTCCTAACTGGACGGGCCCTGAGTATTCTTTTTGAATGGCTTTTTCTGCTGACCGGATTTGTAGCCTCTGAATCCGGCATTAACTATCGTGTCCTCGTTGATGTCGCTGCTAATGTGGCGCTTTTGCTTATTCCGACGTGTCCTGCCACTTTTGTCCTTGGTATCCGAATTACCAGGGTTCTTCGCTAAGTTGTTACTGCGAGCTAGCCAGCTGTCTTCTCCGGCGCAAAAGCGAGTCATGAGTGTTGTGAGGGCTGCCATGGACTTCGGCTTTTCCTGTCCCAGGTGCCGGGCAAGCCACTCGTCGCAGATATTATGCTTGAAGGCTGCTCGGGCCTCTGCGTCCGGACAGTCGACTATCTGGTTTTTCTTTGTTAGGAACCGTGTCCAGAATTGCCTGGCCGATTCCTCTGGCTGCTGAATTATGTGGCTTAAGTCATCGGCATCCGGTGGTCGCACATATGTGACGTGGAAGTTGTCGAGGAATGCGGCTTCCATGTCCTCCCAAGAACCGATTGAGTCTGCTGGCAAGCTGTTAAGCCAATGCCGGGCCGGTCCCTTAAGTTTGAGCGGGAGGTATTTGATGGCGTGCAGATCATCTCCGTGGGCCATGTGGATATGAAGGAGATAATCCTCGATCCATACCGCAGGATCTGTTGTGCCATCATATGATTCGATGTTCACGGGTTTGAAACCCTCGGGGATTTTATGATCCATTACTTCATCTGTGAAGCATAGTGGGTGTGTGGTGCCTCTATACTGGGCTATATCACGACGCAGCTCGAAGGAGCTATGTCTGTTGTGTTCGGCCCGGCCGGATTTATTGTATCCAGAATGAAGATCACCGTCACGTGCCGTGGGGCGCCTGCGCGATCCGTAGATCGATCTTGTTTGCCTTGCCTTGTCCTCTAGTACGTCTCGCAGGTCTGGCGCATTTTCCCGTGCCTTAGTTGAACGGCGCCGGGGCATGGCTTGGGTGGAGGGCCGTGAGGCCTCTCTGCCGTGGCCGCGAGGTGGCCGGTCGGCCATGTCGTGCGTTGGTGATGTAGGTGCTTCCTCCTTTGATCGGGGTAGCGGCCTACGCTTTGGGTAACTCTTGGAGGGGCGTTCGAGTTCATACTCTTCGGCCGCAAGGACTTCAGTCCATCTGTCAGCTAGCAAATCTTGATCAGCTCTAAGCTGTTGCTGCTTTTTCTTGAGGCTGCTTGCCGTGGCTATAAGCCTGCGTTTAAAACGCTCTTGTTCAGCAGGATTTGATGGCACGACGAATTCGTCGTCATCGAGGCTCACCTTATCAGGACCGGATTTTCGGGGTATTGACTTCCCAGAAAATGGCCCTTATGCTCACCAGCCCCAGGATTACTGTTAGCTGGCGAGACACAAACTTGATACAAAATATCCAAGCAATGTACAAAATATGTCGCACAAGACCATTGTGGCCTATGAGTACAACAAATGGTTTCTAGTGGTTGATGGCGGAAGCGGTTTGTGGATCATCAGTGTATGGGACTCCATTTCCCACAGGAACAGCTGACCAGGTTAACTCCTATCTTCGCGAGGCTGCTAACACCTTTGCGTGGATTCCGGGGCTGTCTTCGCAACGCTCCTCTCCACGCAAGAGATCTGGCCAAGACAATAGCCAGGGACAAGCCTGTGAGTACTTTTGAATGTACTCGCAAACATTATGAACTCAGGTATAAACTTTCAAATTTTGAGCCTGCTCAAAAATATCCAATGATGCATGCAAGCAGGTTATGCACATAACACATGAGTAATGCAATAAGAGTATAGACATAGAATGCCTCAGTCGGGTGTCTGGGCGACACCACAGAAAGGGCTTATATGGTAAGTAAATAACAGATATGCCACAGTCGGGCGTCTCAGCGACACCACATAAAGGGCTTATATGGTAAATAAATAACAGACATGCCACAGTCGGGCGTCTCAGCGACACCACATAAAGGGCTTATATGGTAAATAAATAACAGACATGCCACAGTCGGGCGTCTCAGCGACACCACATAAAGGGCTTATATGGTAAATAAATATGAGACATGCCACGGTCAGGCGTCTCGGCGACACCACATAAAGGGCTTATATGGTAAATAAATAATGAGACATGCCACGGTAAGGCGTCTCAAATGACACCACATAAAGGGCTTATGTAATGATCATAGCAAGTATCCAGGAAGTAGAACCGTCCCAGGGATACTCGTTAAATTTCAATAATACCAAAGATTAGTCCACAATGAAAATAATCATAATCATTATATGTCACAGGTCATAATCCATGTTCTCGTTTAGTAGTTTCTCCTCCGAAGACCAACACTAAGACCGACACTTGACCCATCCCAGACTGTAGTCCTTAACCATGGACACGGCTATTCGAATAGGTTTAATCTCTGCAGAGGGTGTACTCTTTACCCACGAGTAACGGATTCCTTTAGTCCATCGGGACTAATTCCGTCTACGGTCTTTTAATTGAAAACACACCTGACTTGCACACACCAGCTTAACTCACCGGTGTCTGGAATCACCCACGACACTTGTTAAGAAAAACTCTAAGTGGGGAGGCTACAACCTCGCGTAGCATGGGATCAAATTTATATCGCGCGCTCTAAGGGGTGGCCTCCTCTCGGTCTCAACCGAAACACCCATGCCCCGGACCAGGTGGCTCGCCTACCGGCTACAACCGTATCTTCCACCATGGCCTCTCTGACGTGTGTGCTTGAAAGGGGTTGACGACTTATCGAACTGCACCCTACTTGTTGTAGGGGCAAGTGGTAATCTGAAACAAGTGTGGGGATATCGAACAAGACTCGATCTGCAGTCGACTCAGGAGGTTTATAAATTCCCTGCATGACATGTATAACCAGAATATTTCAACCAACAAAATCACCACTCATTATACCTTACTATGCCATACCGGACGTAACTGTCCCAACGGTGACCGGCGACAAGCTCACGCCTACCCAATGCAACGGCTTTCCCTGGATTCCTTTCCGGCATGCATGCAAGGCACATGAGGATGACTACCAACACAAGTATATTCATTTCCAACAGTAAGGAAATCACTAATATGCATTCATGCAAATGATCGTATCACGACATAAAATAACGAGTTTTTCCGAAGTAAGGTGGTGTTATAACCATGTCAACTAACACACCAAAAATATTATGCCGGGGTTCAGGATGCTTGCCTTGAAGGTGTGTAGAGGCAGGGTGCATCCTAAAACTTTTTGAAAGCTTCTTCTCCTCCAAAAATTCCTATTTTGAAAGTATTCAAATTATCACATAGCTTTAATACAGTACCAAAAAGTTTTCAAAATGTTTTTGAAATAAATCTTAAAATAAACTAGATGAAATTTGAGAAAGGTAGGAAAAAGAATCAGTTCATTTGGACTTATATTTAAAAAGTTATAGCCAGTCAAACATTTGGTCAAAATCTGTTTTTTTAATAGAAAAAGAAAACGGTTCAAACGGGATTACGCTTTTGCAGTGGGGAAGACGTACTTCGGCCTTTACGCCTCCACTTATCCAGCATGGACCGCGCGGGGAGTCACTGACAGTGGGTCCAAGGGGGGCCACTAGTCAGGTTCGACTAGTCCCCACTCCCTCCTCTTCTCTGCCCGAGCAGAGGCGGGACATCCGGCGATCGTCGCCGGCGAACGGCGGTTCTTCGCGGGCATCCGAGTGCAGGGATGGATCCGCAACTCCTAGGCGGTCCTCCCGGTGGTCGCCAGGTAGAAGGGGACGGAGGGAGCTGTCGGCGGCGAGCTCCTCGGTGGAGGTGGCCTCAGGAGCTTTTAGGGGCCGGGGCTATGGTGGTTCCCGAGCTGGATTGTGGCGTTGGGCAGCTCCGCGGGGTCAAGAGGGACCGAACGGTGGTGTTGGTGGTCAGGGGGAGGCTTTGGTTGCGCCGGAACGGACCGGGACGAGGCGGCGGCCGAGCTGACCGGAGAGGGAGAGGACGGCCTCCTCTCTTCGATTGACGACTAAGGGGGCACGAGAAGGGTGGTGTGAGGCTGCCTGAGTGCTCGGAGGGGCTCGGGGACCTCCTTTTATAGCACGTCCAAGTCGGTTCGCGGCGGCCGTGGATAGGCTCGCCGGCGAACCGCCCTACTGCTGGCTGACGTGGCGGGCCGGGCTGGCCGGGGCTACCGCGAACGCTTCCACTTGTCAGGAGGCGAGCTGGCGCGCTGTGGTGGTCTGGACGGTGTCGTCCATGGCAGAAGCGGGTGCGGCCGCGGGCGTGCCGCCAAGAGGCCTGCTGTGGCGACGCTGCAGGGAGCGAGGGGGCGGTCGGGGCCTCTGTCGTGACGCGGCAAGAGGGAGAGGATCAGGATGAGCTCGGGGGAGCTTATCCAGGGGCGTGCTGGCTCAGACGCGAGCACGTGCAAAACGCGTGCTCTGCTCACGCTCCGGGCATGCCCGACACTCGCTCGACGAAATGCCAGGGCGACCAAAACTGCTAGAGAGCCAATGCAAATCCACTGGCCTAGGTTAGAGACAGTTAGAAGGCTACTAGACAACTTGGTTTGGACAGAGAGGAAAGTTCATAATACAAAACTTTCAACCATGCCAAATCTGTCTATGCACACTAAGTGTTTGACAAAATGCCAGAGGCATCTAGGCAGTTCTTGGAGTGGTCAAAATCTCCAGATGGTGGTCTCATTAGGTGAAAGAGAGGGTGGTGAGGTTAGTTGGCCAAAAACAGAAAGTTGTTAGTGCAAGTTTTGCAAAACTACAATTCTGGACAGGAGACAAATGACATCACTTCATGAAACAAAAATGATCCAATGGGTGCATGCTCCTGGACTTAGGGGTTTGGTAGGGTTGACTACAAGTAGGAGAAAGCACAAGGTCACTGGAGCAAAAATAATTAGGGTTGCAGTAGAAATCACAAGGCTGGACCAGAATGGAAAAGAGATTGATTCACTCAAAATTTTCAAAGAACAACACTAGGTTTTTGCATGAAGTTGAATTGCATGCTACCACTGACATCCCATAATTTTGGTGAAGGCTATTAAGAAAATTTTAAATAGGCTGTAGTGCAAATTTGCCTACTGGACCAGATTTGAAAAAGTGGTGTAGAGCTCAAAATTTTCAATGGACAGAAGATATTTTTGCATAAAAGTGGTTTAAAAACATCACATGACATCCCCAAATTTTGGTTGGAATATTAAACAAATTTATCAAGGGGTTGTAGTTCAAAATGGTACCCTAAAATCACGGGGACCATTTTTAAAGAAATAAAGGTCAGGTAAATTATTATATAATGAATTTCTCTGATGAAAGAAAAGTTTTCTTGAGAGGGTACACAAGCCCAACAAAATATTTGGAAAGTTTTCACTCGGGTAAAAACTCCATAATAACCAAGAAAAGAAGGGTTCTAAAATCAAGGAAACCAGAAAATGAAAAGTTAAATTTCCTCGCAAGATTTTTAATAAGAAAAACCTGTTTAAAAATTTTGGGGTGTCACACACCTCGTCTTTGGAGGGAGGCATATAATGATCATCCTCAACCTATCTGTCTGCCGCTCTCTCGTGAGGGCTGGTTTCGCCATCTTCTTGTGCCGAATCTTGCTGGGGGGTGTTCTTCGGCGCTATCCGGGGTAGTATTATATCCCGTGCCGGAATCACCGTTTTTGCTTTGGCGGGATTTAGAGCGGCGCCGCTGACGCCGGCGCTTTGGCTGTTTCTTGGAGGTGTCATCCCCCGTTGTTCCATCGCCATCTCCATCTTTTGGAGTATCCACCATGTATATGTCATATGGTGAGGTGGCTTTCCAGTGCCCTATAGGCGCTTGTTCTTGATCGTCTCCTACATCGGCGTCCATACCGTCGATGTCTTCGGAGTCGAAATCGAGCACGTCGGTTAGATCATCGACAGTGGCTACCAAGTGGGTGGTGGGTGGGCTTTGAATTTCTTCATTGTCCGTATCCCATCCTTGCTGACCGTAGTCTGGCCAGGGCTCTCCTGATAAAGAGAGACACTTTAGAGAATTCAGGATATCTCCGAAGGTCGAGTTCTGAAAGATGTCCACGGCGGTGAACTCCATTATCGGCGCCCAATTGGATTCGATCGGCAGGGGCGCGGGGGGAACGGAGTTCGGAGAGGAATCCGGCACCTCAGAGTCACGGGCCATGCGGAGCGCGGGGCTGGCGTTCGGCTCGATCGCCTTTGAGATCGCAGCCCCCGAGGTGACGTCCAACCGCTCATCCTCGATTGGCGTAATAGGCTCCGAATTAAGGGTCGGAACCGGTGCGTGTGCGGCCTCCAGGGCACTGTTCGGCGGCAGAGCTAGATCATGCCCCTCAAGACGGTGCGGCGCGCTCGGCTGTGGCTCGAATCCGTCGAAGATCAAATCCCCGCGGATGTCAGCCGTGTAGTTTAAGCTTCCAAACCTGACCTGATGGCCAGGGGCGTAGCTTTCGATCTGCTCCAGGTGGCCAAGCGAATTGGCCCGCAGTGCGAAGCCGCCGAAGACGAAGATCTGTCCGGGGCGAAAAGTCTCGCCCTGGACTTCATCGTTATAGATGATCGAAGGAGCCATCGAGCCCAAGAGTGACGACACAGAGGAACTCTCAATGAAAGCACCAATGTCGGTGTCAAAACAAGCGGATCTTGGGTAGGGGGTCCCGAACTGTGCGTCTAGGCCGGATGGTAACAGGAGACAAGGGACACGAAGATTTACCCAGGTTCGGGCCCTCTTGATGGAGGTAAAACCCTACGTCCTGCTTGATTAATATTGATGATATGGGTAGTACAAGAGTAGATCTACCACGAGATCAAGGAGGCTAAACCCTAAAAGCTAGCCTATGGTATGATTGTTGTATGATGAAGTTGTCCTACGGACTAAAACCATCCGGTTTATATAGACACCGAAGAGGGTTAGGGTTACACAAAGTCGGTTACAATGGTAGGAGATCTTGAATATCCGCATCGCCAAGCTTGCCTTCCACGCCAAGGAAAGTCCCATCCATACACGGGACGAAGTCTTCAATCTTGTATCTTCATAGTCCTGGAGTCCGACTGAAGGTATTTACCGGCTATCCGAACACCCCCTAATCCAGGACTCCTCAAGAGTCTCCCCGAACCAGGCTTCAATGACGACGAGTCCTACAGATTGTCTTCGGCATTGCAAGGCGGGTTCCTCCTCCAAATTCCTCAAGAATATTTTAAACACCAAGGATAGTGTCCGGCTCTGCAAAAAAGCTTCCACATATTGCCATAGAGAGAATAATATTAACACAAATATAATCTGCTGACGTATTCCGCAGTGTGACATCACACTACAGCCAAGTCTTTTACTCGAATTGTTTTTACTTTTCCACCTCAGCATGTTTTGCGAGGCAGTTTCCTTGGCACGTCTTGTCAAAGCAGAGATCGTGTCCCCCATTTACGGGATTCTCATCAATACGGACGTGGGTAAGCCAACCGCGCCATTTATCATGGCGCTTCGGAGCAAGCGAGTTTTACTAGGCTGGTAGGGACGCATAGCCGCATCTGCCCATATAAGGGGATAAGGATCCACCTTTTTACCTACGCCTTCTTCCTCCTTTGCCTATCCATCTTCCGCAAGACTCGAGCTCCAAATACCAAGCCCGCACTTCCCACCTCAACCTTCTCCGGCAATGTCCGGAGCGGGAGGCAAGTGGATGGTCTCCTCCGTCACGGAGGGCCATGTTAAAAATCTAAGGAAGGCCGGATACTTGTCCAAAGACATCGCGCACCGGCTTCCTGAGGAGGGGCAACTTCTCCCCACCCCAAGGCCCCATGAGAGGGTAGTATTCCTTCCCCACTTCCTCCGCGGACTGGGTTTTCCACTCCACCCATTTGTCCGGGGGGTCATGTTCTTCTATGGCCTGGATTTCCATGATCTGGCCCCGAACTTCATCCTCAACATCTCAGCGTTTATCATCGTGTGCGAGGCTTTCCTCCGCATCCGCCCCCATTTCGGCCTCTGGCTCAAGACCTTCAACGTCAAGCCCAAGGTGGTGCACGGCAGCCAGGCGGAGTGCGGAGGCGCCATGGTGGGCAAGATGGCCAACATCCTATGGCTCGAGGGCTCATTCGTGGAGACCCTGAAGGGGTGGCAATCCGGGTGGTTTTACATCACCGAGCCACGCGATCCGAAATGGATCACGACCCCTGAGTTCCGATCCGGACCCCCCACGCGGCTTATGTCCTGGAAAGAGACGAGCCTGTCATGGGGTGATGAAAAAGAGGTGACTGGATTGCAGACATGCATCCAGTCCCTGGTGAACAAGCCGCTCAAGCTCGTTAATGTAGTCCAGGTTATGCTCATCCGCCGGATCCTCCTGTGTCAACAACAGGATTTTAATCTGTGGGAGTTCGACCCGGCGCAGCACCAAACCCTTAACAGGCTCTTCGACACGACGTATGAAGACGTTTGGAGGGTGCTAACCAAAGGCGCCGAGGCTCCCGCATCCGCTTCCGAGGACCGCGGATACAGCTCGTAGCGTCATGCTAGCGAGGTAAGCTACTTTCACCTTTTACAGGATGTTTAAGTTTTCCATAGTTTGATTCTATGCGGGATCTAAGCCGCCGAAGACGAAGATCTGTCCGGGGCGAGAAGTCTCGCCCTGGACTTCATCGTTATAGATGATCGAAGGAGCCATCGAGCCCAAGAGTGACGACACAGAGGAACTCTCAATGAAAGCACCAATGTCGGTGTCAAAACCGGCGGATCTCGGGTAGGGGGTCCCGAACTGTGCGTCTAGGTCGGATGGTAACAGGAGACAAGGGACACGAAGTTTTACCCAGGTTCGGGCCCTCTTGATGGAGGTAAAACCCTACGTCCTGCTTGATTAGTATTGATGATATGGGTAGTACAAGAGTAGATCTACCACGAGATCAAGGAGGCTAAACCCTAGAAGCTAGCCTATGGTATGATTGTTGTATGATGAAGTTGTCCTACGGACTAAAACCCTCCGGTTTATATAGACACCAAAGAGGGTTAGGGTTACACAAAGTCGGTTACAATGGTAGGAGATCTTGAATATCCGCATCGCCAAGCTTGCCTTCCACGCCAAGGAAAGTCCCATCCGGACACGGTACGAAGTCTTCAATCTTGTATCTTCATAGTCCTGGAGTCCAGCTGAAGGTATTGTCCGGCTATCCGAACACCCCCTAATCCAGGACTCCCTCAGCCAACTTACCACTGCTGGTAAAGGTGTGGGTTTTTTGTGATATGACGGGTCATGACGGCCACACCGGGGTGACAGGTGAGTCTCGACTGTAGCACCTCACTGTGATTTGGTGGATGGCACGCGGGCCCGGATGCTTTGAAATGTCCCGCATGTAGATAGAGCGGCAAGTCATATATAGGAGTGCTCAATATTGTGCACCGCGACCAAGGCGGAGAGGAAAATGAGAGAACTACGTAATTAATGCATGCGTTTAATTAGGGTAGTTTTGTAAAGTACGAGATAGATTTCTCCAATCGCAAAATGCCTTGGTTCATGAGATTTGAGATTTGAGCCCTATAAACCAGAAGGGAGGGAGTACTGCACACGGTGTAGTCTAGTCACTTGTTGAAATCTCTAGAAAGGCAAATACTCATTTCCGGTTTACAGGGCTATACTACTCCCTCCGTCTAGGTGTGTAAATCATCTTATGAAAACCAAATACGTAGTCGCAAAACACTTAGGCGCGGTGCATTAGCTTCTACCTTGTTTCTTGTTTCTTGACATATCAACCAATAAGAGATGAGAGGTGTGCATGCTTTTAATGACTTGCAATGGCTAGTTCATTGCATGCAATGCTATTAATTAGCAAATAAACATTGGTGACCCCAGAGGAAAGCGGTGCTAAGCGCGTGGACCTATGTAGAATGAGTATCAGCCAATGGATAATGGATTTTAATTGTTAAACAATAGCAATTTTGTCTCATGCAAGAGCCTGGCTAGTACTCCAAGGAACCGCACCACGCGAGCGTTTGCAACTGCCACGTTCAGGTTGCACTTGGCTCTTCGCCTCTTCGAGAAGACGAAAAATGATGTTACTCCTACTTCTATAGTATTGAATCCACTGCTGCATGTCCATCCACCTCGTGCGGGAGGGATAGCGTGTAGCAAAAGCTTCTACTTACTGCTCCTGCCTTTGCGTCTATGACAGGTGGGCCCAATAGGTGGTTGGCCCTCCTGTCATGCAGCCGAAGGCAGGTGCAGTTAAGGCACCGGAGCTCAGTCCGTGATGGAGAGGGCGTTGTAGTAATCAAATCTCTCGGTCTTGTATGATTTGATGAAGATAGGGGTTGCTTCCTTGCTAGGGTTGCTTGCTAGGGTTGCTCACTACGTATATATAGGCCGGAGCCTCCGCGCTTGCTTGCTAGGGTTACTCTATTCACACACTCTCATCCTCTCCAGATCTAAACAAGATAGGGGTAGTAACACCGCTTTTTCTCCCTTCAAAAAACACTGGCTTTCTATCCTCACCACTGGTTACAGATCCGGATGTATCCCCCTCCGCCGGTGAAGGGGAGGAGGGGCAGCGCTTAGGCCGTCGTCGACAGCGAGGGAGGAGACCCACCACCGGCCGCACCGTTATCTCTGGCCGAGTTCCAACGTGGGAGGTCCTCCGATCCCTTCGTCGTTGCCTGTGGGCGGATGCGGCCTCCCGCCGCCCACCTATCCACATCCCGCGACCTTCAGGTATATCTTCGTTCGAAACCGCCTTAGCTCTACTTCCCCAGCTTGCTATGTCGCTGCATGTGCATCATTTTCTACCTCTCAGCCCCTCTCGATCGGATGGTCCAACGTCACATATTTTTTTCTTCTATTGTTAGAGGTAAAGCTACTTCATGGAGTCGAATCTTGTACTACTTGGTTCAAACAAGAAATAAAGTGGGGGTGGGGGAATTTAGTTTGTACATCGGACTTGGTACAAACAGGAAGGAAAGGGGTGAAAATAGTACAGCATCGGTCATCCAACCGGTCTCTTGGTTGAAAAGGGAAATATAGGGGTAACGCTGTACACAAAGTGGTATGACCAGGACTAGATTTGCTATCCACACATAGGAGTAGGTGGCTAGAGTGATAAAAATGGGACCAACCCAGATATGTTTCTTGGATGTTTGTTTCTCGGGCAACAAAGTATGAATCACCATTTTATGCCCCTCGCTCACGCACATGGTCTTTGGACTGCTTTGGTGCACCCACCGTCCCCATGCCCTTATACCAAATATTATAAGCCATGACAAGTTTAGCTGTTCTTAATCTAATGTCCTGGTAAAAATGAAGCCATGCCACTGTTATAAGCCATGACAAGTTTAGCCAAATGTTTTTACTGTAATTGTTTGAGACTACATTTGTTTCCTCTGTGCCTTTTTGTGCAAACAGGGATATCCAATTCACACAGTTCTTTGTTGTGACCTTTTGGTGCACTGCACAAAACTCTTCTTAAAAGAAGTGACTTTTGTCTTTGTTTAACTGGAATGTCAGAATGGAACAGTTGGTTCACTTTGGTGGAACTGCACAGAGGGAGATCTGTGTTCCAATCCTCATCATCCATATTGGCGCCATAACCTTCCTTTAGGTAAGAATGATATTTAATGCATGTGTTCATCTCTATTTTCCGATCGCCATGAGAAAATAATGTTGTTTTTACTAGTACACTTGTACTCCCTCACTGACAAAACCAATTCTGAATTAGAAGGCCAATCATGTACTTGGTTTCACCAACTGGTGAGGAGAAAGAGAAACAGAGCATGAAGAGGAAGAAGAAGAAGGATAAACAGTGCCAAGGGGATCTTGCTGAAGCCAGAGGCCTTAGTCGAGGCCATTCAAGGGCTCCGGCAACGACTACCTTACATGTGAGACGATCCTCCAGGGAGCCCTTCCACTTCTGCTATCTCACTTAATTAATTAGGAGTACTTAAGTACCACTAATTTATTCTTGCCTAATTTTCTGTTGGAGTTAAACAAATCTTTAGTAGGACCCTATCTTTGAATCATGTACGTGTGTATGTTTGTCTATGGAGGTGAATCATGTGGTGGAGCAGGGAGGGAATATTATTAGTGTCATGGCATAATAGTTCTATTGTTTTGCATGTCGATTTATTGCCATTGGTTCAATGAGGCAATGTTTTGTGTATTGTCCATCATGAATTCGATGCTACTGGTTGAGTAATACGCTAATGTCTTCCTATCCTTTCTCACTAAGCTAATGAAGGTTTCACCTTGTTCCTACTTGTGGAAACATGGATCATGTTGTGCCAATCATACATTAAATGGAACTACACAAGACAATACAATGAACTGTATCCCAGCCAGTGCTTTAACTCTGCTGGAAATTCTTGATAATCTTTCGATATAATCTCAGCACTGGTAAACAAGAGTGATTTCAACCATACATTTGAATTGCACAAAAATATATACTATTGTGTGATTCCAGTGAGTGCTTTATCATCTCTTATGGGACTACATGAATAAGCTTTTTTTCTCAGGTTGGTACGGGCCTAAGGTGCTACTGTCATGAGAAACTCCTTTATCTTTGCACATTAAAGTTTTGCAACCTATGATAAATGGCAATGCTTTGAGTGTTGAGTTGAGCTAATTGGCACTGATTAAATAAACTAATACCAATCTTTAAGCAAGACTACTATGTTGCTAACTTTACCCATTAAGATAATGAGGGTGCTTCTATTTGTTAGTGTATGTTTCATAAACTAGTCCCACTATTACAGTAATCTCACTCTCTCAATATATGTGCCAACAGGGATGCTCAATTTTGGTGGAACTGCACAAAAACTTTGGGTGCTTCATTGCCTCAACGGCTTCCGTCCTTTCCTATCAGTCGCTAAACTCCGCATGCTTTCTTCCTTTGCTGTCAGTCGCTTGGCTTATCTCGGCTTCCAATCAAAGGAAATAGTAATTGATATGCTACCTCACACAGGTTGGTATTGGTCTTTATCGTGATTATTGTGCCTGTCATATGTATTGGTAATTTGGTATTGTGCTACTGTTTGCCGATTTCATAAAGGAGTAATTTGGAGCCTGAACTCGCAGGCAAATCATTACATCGGGTGATTTCAGTAGAACTGCACAAAATGATCAGATGGACAGGTACTTATGCTGCTGCTATGTACTCCAAAGTTCACTCAGACAATCATCGATGTTGATAAGAAGTGCCTATATTCATTCGAGTATCAATCGGCGTCAACCAATTGTCAAGGCTAAGAGTTCAAAGAACAACATGAAATCCACAAAGCACATAAGAAGAAGATTGAAATCTGTCAGAAAATCAAGAAACTCCGGAGTAATAGCGTTGGATTATATCCAGACGGCTAAGAATCTGGCAGACCCTTTTACGAAAGGGCTATCATGGACGATGTTGACAAGAAGTGCCTATATTCATTCGAGTATCAACCGGCATCAACAAATTGTCAAACTCCAAGTATTAGGAGAGTGAACGCCAAAAATATTGCTTGGTGCATAGCCCAGAAAAACGCGATCCAGTCTTTGGTCCCAACTTGTGCCATTTGGTTATCGGCACATATGGTAGCGAACTATATGGCATGGAGTCTAAAGATTCCGACAAGTTGGTTGACGCGTATATTCATCTCGGCACTTAATCAGTCTGCACGCCAAGGATGCTCCATTTCGGTTGAACTGCACAAAAATTTGGGTGGTTCATTTTCTCAACCGCCTCCTTTCTAAATGCGCAATGTAGAATTTTGGCGAGATCAGGACCAAGCTGAGCCAAGAAACTGGTTGGATGAAAGTAGTGGCCAAGTTGCTCAAACCTCCCTTGGCACGAGGCCACTATTTGAGGATAAACCTACAAGCAAAGTTCAGATTATGCATGTTGCCTCTTATGTACTCGAAAGTTTACTCGTACAAGAACTAATTTTAGCAAGAAGTACCTCCGATTGAACACCATTTACCAGTCTGTACCCTAAGTAATTAAAGTTCGTCCATGGATCATATTGGCTGTGATCTCAATCATTTGGATGCATAAACATACTGAACATGTGTATATCTGAATCTTTTTGTAAATTATGTATGAATATTGTCGTGTGATCTATCAATCATTTGGATGCATAGATATGTTGAGCTTGTGTATATATGAATCTTTTGAGTTGTTTGTGAATGTTGGCTATGGATATGAACGTGTCCTGTGAACCTGAGTTTGATATGAATGCTTACATTTTCTGTTGTATTTGTGTGTGAACTTGTTAGTATGCCCTCTTGTGGGGTATAAAACGCAGGTCTCTTATAAAAGTAATGTTGTGTCCAATTTATGTTTTCCCTTCTAACCACATTATATATATTTATATTATTACTATTATCGTATATTTTATAGAGACTTGTATATACATTATAAAAACATCCCAACTTATAAAAGTAAATGTTTAACGAAGTTGGCAAGGAAAATCCTGGTTGTTTTTGACTCACAGGCAAGGAAAATCCTGGTTGTCTTTGACTCACAGGCAAGGAAAATCCTGATTGTTTTTGACTCACAGGCAAGGAAAATCCTGGTGATTGCGAAGATTTTAAGGACCAATTTAATAATAACGCGCTCATTTTTATTTTGAGCAATAACTCACTAATTTCTTAATTATATATATATATATATATATATATATATATATATAATGCGCCTCTCCGGTTTATTCTTTGATATTAATTGCTCCTTCTAACATAACATTATACGTATATATAACAAGCCCACCTAATACGTGTATTTCAAGGAAGTGCAAATGGGCTGGGATCTCTTAGAAAATATAAATGGGCCTGATTGACGCGAAATTATTTGTTCACCCAGCCCAGCAAATGGACTGTACATTCTAGAAAACATGGGTTAAATATATGCCACATTTTTGCAGGCTGACATGTGGGCCAATAAGTCGAAGCCTACGTAGGGCGCTTTCAACTTGGTCAACAAATGATTGTGTCATCCACAGCCATTGGATTTATATCCAACGGCCGGCATGCACCTTCAATCTCTCGTGTTCTTCCTCGGCGTCGCCGGGACCGCTTTGGTCCGGCCTCCGGCGGCTAGCGGCTCTGCTTAGCACGCATCGCTGCGAAGCGCTACCCCACCGCTGACCAGGCTATCCCTCCACCCCTCGACACCTCCTATTATTCTCCACAGACTACAGCCCCATGCCGCAATAGAACTAGTTATAACCCTCCTCCTCCTCTCAATCTGCGACTCCACTGCCGCGTTGTCCCATCTCCGAGTCGTTCCCGTCCGGGGCCTCGCCGTCGTCCACCGCCTCGCTGCGCTCGGTGCGGCATGGTCAACAAACGAGAGTCATCGGAAGAGGACTGTACGTGGAGAGCCTGACGGCTGGGACCCACGAGGTCCATGGTCGCACGCAAGGAAAGTTCCTCCTTATTAAGCTGAAAAAAATGTTTCCTCCACCTGACAGCTGGGACCCACCGGCTGTATCTTCGCAGGAAGGAAGTGCCTCCTTGTTTTGCGAAAAAAATTATTCATCCGTTGACAGTGGGACCCATCAGTTGGTGGTGACTTGTGGGCCTACTAAGCGGACGATATGCACGCGGCTTTGTCAACTTAATAAACAAATGATTCTAGCAATTGGACCGTTGGATGTTAATCCAACAGCCGTGCTCCTTCTTCAACCTCTGTTCTTTCTCCTCTCCCGTGGGCACCGCGGCTGTCTTGCCAAGACCAACCAAAGTGAAGTTTCCCACTCCTCTTCATCTGCGACTCCACTGTAGCTTAATAAATAGTAACGTCTAACTTGGGCAGTTAGTTAGATGCGTACACTTGGTGTAGTAGGATCTTTATTTAGTTTGATGCATACACTTGTTCTTTTTTGGTAGCCCTTTTGTAATGATGGCTGATGTTTGGTTTGGAAGAGAGCTGCGTCTTCACTCTTCTAGCACGCTTCTTTATACATTTGCACCCCCAGCCCTGGTTGCTTCTTTGACTGTTTTCAATGTACAATCAGTAGTATATTTAAATACATTGGTTGAATAAATGTGTTGTTAGAACGACAAACACAATATTTCAGAAGTCGTTGCACGGTTCGATCCTTTAGTGCCCCGTACCGTACGTAGCGCATACTATTTATCGTACGGAACACATTTTTTTTGAAACTCGGAACACATTTTCCACTTGTTGATAACATGCAGCCCACTGATGAAGGCCCAATAGAGAAGCCCATAATTAACTGGAAGGGAGGCTCTCACATGAATCCGGCCCAGGTACATGCTCATGGTCCCCTAAACATAAATAAGTAAATAAATAAATAAAGCTAAATGGTCATGCACTAGTTCTTTGGGAAAATAGGTAGCCCAGTATTTATTTTTGAAGAATACCCAAGCTAGGCCTATTTGTTTTCTCTGAATTACTGGGCTGCAAATCTAGACGAGGAGGGATGCATTCCGGTTTGGCTTAAGAGTATGGTCAATGTCTGTTAAAAGTAATATCGAAAGGGGTTGAAAATTCCAAAAAAATTATAGGAAATGGGATATAAGTTTCTTTTATTGTTTTTGTTCTTCACTGATATCTTATACATATTTCATTGGATTTAACATGACATAGTACTAATTTATTTTTAAATTTGTTTTACTATGGCTATTAATTTTTGGATTAAGAATATTTCGTTCCCTCAAAGAAAAAATTTGCGATTTTTCAAAATTTCCCACATATTTAGTTAATTTTTGACCACAATCTTGACTAGAAAATGGCCAGCAATTCTAAAAATGGAAAACGGGCTGCAATAAATTCCATATGAATTAGAAAATGAGTAAAAAATATAAAAATAATAGCAAATGGGCTGTACACGCCCCGGATTTCGAGGTTGACTTGTTTACGCAAGGCTTTGTTAGTGAACACACGATTCTAGCAGCAGTTAGTGTTGGATGTCCATCCAACGGCCGACGTGCTTCTTTAATCTCTGATCTTCCTGCTCCAGCCGCCTAAACTAGTGCCGGCGGGACTGCCTGCTCCCTCCTCTTGTGGCCCGCTGTGATGCCACGCAGGCTTCCCCGGCCCACCCTACTCCCTCCGCTGGCCTGGCCGCACGCAATCAACTGCCTCCTTATTATGCGAAAAAAATGATTCCTCCCACTGACATCTGGGGCGCACCGGTTGGGAGGCTGACTTGTGGGCCTACTAAGTTGACGCGTACGCAGGGCTTGTCAACTTAGTCAACAAACGATTCTAGCAGCAGTAACCGTTGGATTTGAATCGAACGGTCCTGCTGCTTCTTCAATCGCTGCTCTTCTTGCACCAGCCGCCCAAACCAGCGCCGAGGAGACCGCCTGCTCCTGCCTCCAGTGGCCGGTTGTGCTGCCGATGAGGCCTCATCGCCCCCTACTACTCCCACCGCTAGCCAGGCCCTGCGACGACGGCAGCCTCACACCGGAGCCGAACCAGTGAACCCTCGTACTCCTCTCCGCGTGGGCATCCATCGCTGCGTCTTCCCGGCTCCGCGTCGTCCCCTTCCTAGGCCTCGCCGTCGTCCACCGCCTTGGTGCTCTCGGTAGCGGCGTGGTCAACGTGGTCAACGACATTCCATCGAAAGAAATCTTTGTCGTGGAGAGGCTGATAGGCTGGGTCCACGGCCACAGCCTAGTTTTTTGTGATTTGCCAAGTAAGTCACTTTGTCAGGCTGTTGGGCTGCAAATCTTTCAAGACGAGGAGAGCTTTCATTAATTTGGCGAGAAAATGGCCCATCAAGAATGAGAAATGGGTTGTACATTTTTAAAACACATCAAACCGGCAATTAGTTTCAAATATCTTTTTTCATTTCGAGATTTGAAATTACATTAATTTTTATGCATGGAGAATTTGTTGGATTTTATATTGATATACATTTATTTTTAAAATTAGTTTGAATGTGAGTCAAAATTTCGGGATTAAAAACAGTTCGGACCGCACCGAAATATGCAGAATTTCATATAATTTTTTAACCGTGGCCACAATATGGGTTGCAATGCTAACAAAAAGAATATGGGCTCCAAAAAAACCTTAATAATTAGCAAATGGGCTGTAAATTATTAGAAATAATGGCAGATGGGTTGTATGCTATTTCCCACAGATTTGAGGCTTTCCTAAAAAAAGGTTGACGCACAAGCAGGGACTGTTGGATGGCCATCCAACGGCCGTCGTGCTTCTTCAATCTCTGCTCTTCCTGCTCCAGCCGCTCAAACAGAGGCCAGCGGGACAGCCTGCTCCCTCCTCCCCGCGGCCGGCTCAGCTGCCGCGCAGGCCTCACCGCCCCACTGTATTCCCATAGCTGGCCTAGCCATCCCTCTACTCACCCACACCTGTTGTTATTCTCCAGCGACGGCGTGGCCTCGTACAGTCGTACTCCCCTCCGTGTGGGAAACAAATGCCGAGTCTTCCCTGCCTCCCTGTCGTTCCCTTCCTAGGCCTCGCCGTCGTCCACCGCCCTGGTGCTCTCGGCGCCGCCTGGTCAACGTGGTCAACGACCGACATGCATCTGAAGTGGACTTTAGGTGGAGAGGCCGACAGCTGTGTCCACGGCCGCACGCAAGGAAATGCCTCCTTATTACATGCAAAATAATGATTCCTCCACCTGACATCTGGGACCCACCGAAAGGGACTATGTATTTCGCGAAAAAAAATGTTACCGCCGCTGACAGCTCGGACCCACCAGTTATATCTTCGCACGCAAGGAAGTGCCTCCTTATTACGCACAAAAAAAATGAATACTCCCCCTGTTAGCTGGGACCCAGTATAGTGGTAGGCTCACTTGTGGGCCTACTAAGTTGACGGGGACGGAGGGCTTTGTCAACTTAGTCAATATGCACGATTCTAGCTCCTGTGACAGTACGATGTCCACCCAACGGCCGTAGTGCTTCTTCAACCTCTGGTCTTCTTGCTCCAGCCACCCAAACCAGCGCCGGTCGTGCCTCGTGCTCCTGCCTCCCATGGCCGGCTGCGATGCGGCGGAGGCCTCACTGCCCCGTACTACTCCCACCGCTGGCTAGGCCATCCCTCTACTCACCCACACCCCCTGTTACTCTGTGGCGACGGCAGCCTCACACCGCAGCGAACCAGTGCCCTCGTACTCCTCTACGCATGGGCATCCACTGCCGCGTCTTCCCCGGCTTCGCGTCGTCCCCTTCCTTGGCCTCGCTGTCGTCCACCGCCCTGGTGCTCTCGGAGCGGCGTGGTCAACGTGGTCAAGGAACGGCTTCCATCGGACGTGGACATGCGTGGAGAGAGGCCGACAGTGGGTCCACGGCCGCAGCAAGGAAGTGCCTCCTTATTACGTGCAAAATAATTATTTCTCCACCTGACTGCGGGGACCTACCGGACGGGCCACCGTATTTCGCCCCCCTGACTGCTGGGACCCACGAGCTACATCTTCGCACGCAAGGAAGTGCCTGACAGTCGGGACCCACCTGGTTGAAGCGTACGTAGCGTTGTCATTCTGGTCGCGAACGTGTACATACATATATACTGGTCGATGTAGAGGCGCGCACGTGTCGTAATAGAGGCGCGCACATAGCATGTACACATACGTACAGCGGCCAGGGTGCAAGAAAGAAAATACGGCCACGTATGTGTACATACGGGCGGGGTCTCGAACGCCTACTCGCGCATACGTACGGCGAGGGCTCGTTGACATGGCTGGGTCGGAACGGAGAAATAGCGTCGTCGTCGTGTTCATGGGGAGGCAACGGAATGCGTCGTGTTCATCCGGAGGCAACGTGGCTGGGTCGGAACGGAATGTGTGGTCGTGTTCATCGGGAGGGCTTGGACGGAAGAGGCGATGGAAACGAGGCCTGGCGTACCGCATAATGGAGGAAACAGACCTCCTACGGTCGAAACGGGGGTCCTGTTGATTGGGAGGGGTGTGGCGTACCGCAACACGGAGGAAACGGACCTCCTACGGTCGAAACGGGGGTCCTATTGATCGGGAGGGGTGTGGCGTACCGCAAAACGGAGGAAACGGACTTGTGTTGGAGTGCTACGGTCGAAACGGGGGTCCTGTTCATCGGGAGGGGTGTGGCGTACCGCAAAACAGGACTCCGCGGGATCTGTTCATCTCCACCGTCGACCCCTCCAGCCTCCACGAGCTCTTGTTCATCCACCGTCGACCTCCTACAGCCTCCACTTGCGACTGTTCATCCATGGGCTCCTGTTCATCCAGCCTCCACCGCGCGCTACTCCACCGGCTACTGTTCAACCAGCCCTCTCCACGGGCTACTGTTCATCATGCCCTCCACCGTCTACTGTTCATCCAGCCCTCCACACCTCGGGGTCCTGTTCATCCACCCCTCCACGGGCACCCCTCCACCGTCTACTGTTCATCTAGCCCTCCACCACACCACGGGGTCCTATTCATCCAGAGGCAACGCCACCGCTCACTGTTCATCCAAACCCCCCCCCCCCCCCGCAACGCTCACTGTTCATCCCATCGATCGGCTTGATTAGTAGCGATGGCGAAGAATCGCTCGATCGGGTTCAGTTAACAGCCATCGATCGATCGCTCGGATTCAGTAACGTGTAGCCTGCAGTGCAATTGCTCGGGTTTAGTTAGAGCCCAACGCCTCGCTCGGGTTCAGTTAGAGCCAACGCCGCCTACACGCAGCAGCGTCGTGTCTGAGAAAGCAGCGCATCGCTTCGCCCCGACCTCCCACCGTAACCGGCAACTCCCTGAAATTTTCCTCGCCCTCGCTTCTACCATGGTTTTTTCCATCATGGACGGCCCAAAGAATGTCATGCAGCTGCGTCTCCGGCCCGCCCAGGACGAAAAGCCCATTTTCTGTCATGATTTTTGTCATAGAAGTAGGAGCCCACCACATCTATGATGATACCGGGTGTTGTCACAATTATCGTCATAGAAGTGTCATATGTATGACCGAAAAAAAATTCATTCGGCCCAAAATGTCATGGATGTGTCCTTTTTTTGTAGTGCATGCTCATATGATGCATACACAAAATGCAACGAAAAAGACAAAACATCAAGTTCTGCTAAATTCCAATAGACACCATCATATAGCACTTTTGCAATGAGGATAATGGCATCCATATGGACAGTAACATGCATGCAAATGCCACTGACATGAAGAGCATCACGACACTACTAGGAAAATGCTTACTAGTAGCGTTGGTTTTTGAGCTACCGATGGCGGGCACCAGCATCTTTCTGATCTTCTGACTATTTTGTAGCGATGGCTGCGTTTTTAGGCCAGCGCTACTGGTAAGTTCTAGTACTAGTAGCGCTTTTCAGGCCCGCGCTACTGCTAACATTTATGTTTTTTTAGCATTTTGGCGTTGTACATGTTTAAAGAGATATATCTTTTATACAATAACAACTCATCATGAACTAGTCTGTTTAAATAGCATATTCATTACCACTTGTCATCACCATCAAACAATGTTCGTCAATGAGACATCATATAACAAGTTGGTCACTAGTCATAATCACAACTCCTTCTCATCATCATCAACTCTAACACATTGTAGCACATAATAACACATTCTAGCTACGACCTACTCCTCTCATAGGACCTACTCTACCCTCTCTTAGGTAAAATATCATAAAACAAGATAGGCATTGAGGCTGCATTAAGGAAAATTGACTCTCCATAATATAGAACGGAGATCATCCTGTCTCCAAGTCTTGGCCTCGCACAATGTTGCTTCCAAGTAGCTCTCTCACGATGGTTCGAACATTTTTGAAATCATCTATTATCATGGCTTCCTCGCTTTTAGAAATCCGGTATGGATAGGAGTGATGTGGATATCTGCGGTGACCCGGCAAAGCGGTGGTCGTAAGCTCATAACATTAACACCACCTCTCGTCAACATCAGATGAGGCACACAATCCATCGGGATTTTCTGTTCAAAAACATAGTAATAACTTTGTAGTTAGCAATATAGTTTAGTTTTAGAAGAATTTATGCAAAAGATGCACGGAAGTCGTAATAGTAGAAAATCTTACCATGATATCTCCATTGATGTTACCGTAGTTCAACACGTTCACTAGTGGCACGTATTGACCATAATGTGGAGGAGTTTGATAATAGCTATTGTAATTGTCAATATCAGTAAAAAATTCGATAAGACCATATTGCTCCTTATAAGTTAATTGTGCTTCATCATTGTAGTAGTAAGTTCTGTCTACCATTTTTCGTACATTTTTTGAAGAATGAAATAAGCTGTCAAATATTTTGAAATAAACAATATAAATTACTTAGTAAAAATGTTTAAGAAACTCACACAGCGGTAGAACTGGAAGCGTGTCAACAAGGACCCAAATGGTCATGTCATTTTTGTCGATGTCAGGATCACCAAGATAGAAGGTGAGAAGCATACCCTCATGAAAATCAAAAGTCTTGCAAAGGGCTTCCCAATTCAGGCGACCAAATTGGATGAGTTCCCAGAATTGTATAGATTTACAGCAAAATCATAACCTTGATGGGTCCTTAGTTGAATTATCTTTGTCTCCATTCTTTCATGATCTTCGAAACCCATCTTCTCCAAGACATAGCGTCTTGCATGGCATGGGATAAGCTAGTCGAATTGTAAAAGACGGAAATTACACGTTGAAGAAGCAGAGAAGTTGTGCAAAAAATAACAAAAAACACTTGTCGTCGTTGCGTACTGTTACAACATCGAAGGTCTCTTGGAGCTTGATGCTGAAGCGCCGACCATCTACCAAGTGAGGCCTGTCGCACAGACCGCGCTCATCTTCGCAGTACTCGCACATAGTGAATTCCCTTTCATTGTCAGACATTTCCTAATAGGTAATTAATAATCCATCATCGATTACATATACAGTAGTTTGTAGCAAAGATCATCATATAACAACTAAAACACCTAAAATCTGTAGTTTGTAGTAGTTTGTAGCAAAGATCATCATATAATCCATCATGAATACACTGCTACTGCTAACGTGCGCTTGTAGCGCTGGTGCTGGCCGGCGCTACTACTAAATAGCAGTAGTGTGGGGTTTCTAACCAACGCTACTGCTAATGTCTACCTATAAGCATTTTCCTAGTAGTGCGAGATAAACATTTCGACATATCATAGGCATGAAACGGAGCTACGGACATGGAGTTATGACATGATGAAGAGGGCACAAAAATATTAGGGATCTCCTGGACTTGGTGAAAAATATACCACTCCGATCTAGATCTAGGGTTTCGGGCGCACAGTTCGAGGTTTGCCGGGATCGGGCCGCCGGAATTGGAGAGGAAGGAGACGTCGCTAGAGAGGAAGACGCCGGCGAGGAGGTCCGGGGCGGCGCAGTCGCCGAGGCATGGCGGCGCGGGGTCGACGATGGCGATTGGCTATGCCGACGAGGAGCGGCGCCCGACGGCGGCGGGGCGCGGTCCACGCGAGCCCGACTTGGGCTACGTGGGCCGGCAGTGGGACACGTGTCACACTGCGGTTGGTTGCGGGCGGCGGCGCGGTTTCGTCCGGTGAGGGTCGGACGTGTCCGACGGCGGAGGGGAGCGGGGCTAGGGTTTCATCTGCGAAAATTTCGGGGGACTGGCCATATATATAGGTAGAGGGAGCTAGGAGAGTCCAAATGAGGTGCGGTTTTCACACACACGATCGTGATCCATTGACGGAGAGCATGGAGGGGGTTTAGAGGGCTAGTAGGTTGTTTTGGAGGGGTGCTGGGCTGCAATGAAAGAGATGCTTTTGTGGTTACCCGGTTAACCATTGGGGCATCAAACGACCTCCAAATGGAAAAAAAATTGACAGGCGTCCTACCGGTGATGTACCAAGGCCACTCGACAAATATTGACCCATTCCGAGAACATTTTTCTGCCACTCACGAAACAAGATTAGAAGGGTGCAACAGGTGCATGAGGAATGTCGGTTTGTGAAAGCGGACAACGGGAAATGACCGGATGCATGAGACGACCATGAATGCAAATGAGATGCACATGATGACATGATATGAAAAGCATGACATGAACAACAAGCAAAACGAAAGACGAAACCCAACCATGAAGGAAATATCATATCACATAGCCAAAAATGGCAAGAGTAGGAGTTACAAATATTGCAAGTTACATACGGGGTGTTACAACACTCCACCACTACAAGAGGATATCGTCCCAAGATCTAGGACTGAAAGAACTCTGGATATTCGGAACGGAGGTGATCCTCGCGTTCCCAGGTGGCTTCTCGGTCGGAATGGTGCGACCACTTAAGTTTCAAGAATTTGATCGACTTGTTGCTTGTCTTGCGCTCAGTTTCTTCAAGAATAGCAACGGGATGCCCATGATAAGACAGATCTTCTTGGAGGTCAATCTCTTCGAAGTTGATAGTGCGCTCAGGCATCTTGAAGCACTTGCAGTGACACATGAAACACATCATTCACATTTGCAAAGTTGGGCAGAAGCTCAAGTTGATAGGCGAGGTTGCCTCTTTTGCCAATGATCTTGAAAGGACCCACGTATATCGGGGCAAGCTTCCCTTTGATACCGAAGTGACGAGTGCCTTTGTCACACCATGATTTTCATGCCACAACACTTAAGCTAATAAATTATGATAAAATGTGGTTTGACAAAAACTTTTGAGTGTTTTGTCTTTGCTTTGATTGAATGTTTGACTGCTGTTTGCAAGTGCTCTAAAAATCAAATAAATTCTCCAACTCTTATACTCTTTCTCCTTCATCCAAAACCCTGCCCAATGATCATGCCATGTGTATAGGACATAAAAATAATTTCTTACAAAAATAATTTGGCCAAATAGTATTTTTAAAAAATTAGTTTTCCAAAAACCCCTTAATTTAGATTTGCACTGTAGTACTTAATTAAGGGCAGTAAAAATCTTTCCAAAAATGTATTTGACTCCTATTAGATATAGGACCCCTGGGTAGGGGGTCCCGAACTGTGCGTCAAGGTCGGATGGTAACAGGAGACAAGGGACACGATGTTTTTACCCAGGTTCGGGCCCTCTCGATGGAGGTAAAATCCTACTCCTGCTTGATTAATATTGATGATATGGGTAGTACAAGAGTAGATCTACCACGAGATCAAGGAGGCTAAACCCTAGAAGCTAGCCTATGGTATGATTGTGTATGATGAAGTTGTCCTACGGACTAGAACCCTCCAGTTTATATAGACACCGGATAGGGTTAGGGTTACACAGAGTCGGTTACAATGGTAGGAGATCTTGAGTATCCGCATCGCCTAGCTTGCCTTCCACGCCAAGGAAAGTTCCTTCCGGACACGGGACGAAGTCTTCAATCTTGTATCTTCATGGTCCAGGAGTCCGACGAAGGTATAGTCCGGCTACCCGAACACCCCCTAATCCAGGACTCCCTCAGTAGCCCCTGAACCAGGCTTCAATGACGATGAGTCCGGCGTGCAGATTGTCTTCGGCATTGCAAGGAGGGTTCCTCCTCCAAGTCCTTCATAGAAGATTGTGAACACCAAAAATAGTGTCCGGCTCTGCAAAACAAGTTTCCACATATTGCCATAGAGAGAATAACATTAACGCAAATCAAATCTGCTGACGTATTCTGCAGTTAAGGCCATAACACAGCTGACCAAGCTCTTTATACAAACTGTTTTCACTTTTCCACCTCAGCGGCGTTTAGCGAGGCGGTTTCCTTGGCATGTCTTGTCAAAGCAGAGATCGTGTGCCCCTTTTACGGGATTCTCATCAATACGGACGTGGGTAACCCAACCGCGCCATTTACCACGGCGCTTGGGAGGCAAGCGAGTTTTATTAGGTAGGTGGGGACGCATAACCGCATCCGGCCATATAAGGGGATAAGGATCCACCTTTTCACCTACGCCTTCTTCCTCCTTTGCCAATCCATCTCTCGTGCACTCAAGCTCCAGCGCCCAAGCCCGCTCTTCCCACCTCAACCTTCTCCAGCAATGTCCGGAGCGGGAGGCAAGTGGATGGTCTCCTCCGTTATTGAGGTCCAAGTAAAAAAGCTAAGGAAAGCCGGATACCTGTCCAAGGACATCCCGCACCGGCTTCCTGAGAAGGGGCAGCTTCTCCCCACCCCAAGGCCCCATGAGAGGGTAGTTTTCCTTCCCCACTTCCTCCGCGGACTGGGTTTTCCACTTCACCCATTCGTCCGGGGACTCATGTTCTACTATGGCCTAGATTTCCACGATCTGGCCCCGAACTTCATCCTCAACATCTCGGCGTTTATCATCGTGTGTAAGGCCTTCCTCCGCGTTCGCCCCCATTTCGGCCTTTGGCTCAAGACTTTCAACGTCAAGCCCAAGGTGGTGCGCGGCAGCCAAGCGGAGTGCGGAGGTGCTATGGCTGGCAAGATAGCCAACGTCCTCTGGTTCGAGGGCTCCTTTGTGGAGACCCTAAAGGGGTGGCAAGCCGGGTGGTTTTACATCACCGAGCCACGCGATCCGGAATGGGTCGCATCTCCCGAGTTCAGATCCGGACCCCCACGCGGCTTATGTCCTAGAAAGAGACGGGCCTGTCATGGGGCAATGAGGAAGAAGTCACCGGATTGAAGAACTGCATCCGGTCCCTAGTAAACAAGCCAATCCGGCTGGTCAATATAGTCTAGGTCATGCTCGTTCGCCTGATCCTCCCGTGCCAACAACGGGATTTCAATTGTGGGAGTTCGACCCGGCGCAGCACCGAACCCTTAACAGGCTCTTCGACATGTCGTATGAAGACGTCTGGAAGGTGCTAATCAAAGGCGCCGAGGCTCCCGCATCTGCTTCCGAGAACCGCGGATACAGCACGCAGCGTCATGCTAGCGAGGTAAGCTATCTATGCCTTTGACAGGATTATTAAGCTCTTTTTCATAGATTAACTCTATGCGGGATCTAAACTCCCTTACCTTTGACAGGCTTGGCAGGCGATATCCGGACCAATTAACTGTCCGGCTCCCCTGCCTGAAGACCCAGCCCCAGCTCTCCTAGTGAAGCTGCTGACTCCGGCACCTTACGTGGTGCCGGAGAAGAAGGTCAAGAAGACGAAGACCACCAGGACTCGAAAGAGTGCCCGTAACTTGGTGGTGTCCGACTCGTCGTCTGACGAGTCTGAGGCGCCCTCCTCTCGTGAAAACGAGGAGGAGGAAGAAACAAACTCTCCCCCCCCCAGTGGGGGAGAAAAGAAGGAGAAGGCCGCTCCACCGGGGGAGGCCGAGGGGTCTAGGAAAAGGAAGACCCCTCCGCCGGACTGCTCCCACGACGCCGAAGAGAGCGGAGAGGAGTGGCGGACAGGGCCAAGCGTCCGTGAAATCGTAAGTATTCAGATACCAGAGTGACTCATGATATTCCTTTAATGCGCAGCTTTCCACGATGTCGAAGGTGATTTATGCAGCCGCCCGGGCGAACTCGACGATTAAATCGGCGGCTCCCTGGATTCGTCGGACGTGAACTCAGTTCCGCCCGCTGTCTCCCCCTGCACTGCAGACGACGCCGAAGTGGCGTCGCAACAAGCTCCGGGGCAGGAGGAGGTGGTCCTGGAGGAGCCGAAAGGCGACCTCCCGGACCCCAGGAATAAAGGGGACAAGACCCCCCAGGGCTCCGAGTCGGCTTAGTGCCGGACGCCGCGCCGGACTCTTCAACAGTTCCGGTTCGCGGTAGGCGAACTCCTTCCAAGAGGAGCAAGCCTTCTGAGCCGGCGGCCTCCATCCAACCGGAGGTGCCGGACAATCTGCTGAAGGTGCTTGACGGCGCCTCCATCGACGAGGAACACCGTACTGTTATGAGTATGGTGATCCGAAGGGTTTAGTCCGCCAAGAGTGGACTGACTGAAGCTTGCGCTAGCCTTCTGATAGGCTTCGAGGTAAGTAAAAATATGTCAAAATATTACCGCATAGACAGTAGCTCCTGATGCGCTGTTCGGAAAGAAAAGCCGAATAGAGGATCTATTAATTTTCGCAGGAGTCTAACAATAAAGAGTCAATATGCGTATGCAGGCTTCGCTGCTATCCACCGCCGCACCGACTGCACAGGTGGATGTCCTAAAAAAGGACCTCGGGCGGACCGAGCAAGAGCTCGGTCTTGCCAAACGGTAGCTCGAGGAAAAAGAAGGTAAGAAATACCCTACAAAGAAAAAAAAGGTGCCTATAGAGAGGCATGATTGCAAAGAATAACAGGATCATACTGCTTATTGTAGGGGCCACAACTAAGGTGGCGACCCTCAAGCAGGCGCTATCTGAGGCCGGAAAGAAAACGGCCGAGGAGCGCGCTGAGCGAGAAAGACTTGGGGCTCAAGTTGGCGAGGTGCAGCAAGAGCTGCAAGCTCTCATGAAAAAACATGAGAGCTTGGAGCTTGATTCAAAGGCGCAAGCATCCGAGCTCGCGTCGGCCCTTGAGACTGCCAAGGGTGCCAAGGCCGAAGCCCTAAAGGCCCTCCATGAGTTGGAGGAGGTGAAAAAGATAGCAGCGGGTAAGGCATTCTTAATGCAAAGTAGGAATATAAAAGTAAACTACTTGTCACTTACCCGAATCCGGAGTTCTCCAGGGGCGTTCGCAGATCTTCCCCGCAGCGTATCCGACGCCGCCGCATTCTACCGAGCTGAAGAGGGCAGCTCGACGGAGAGTGTGTTCTGGTCTCAGTATTCTGAGGCCGGACACCCTGTGCCTTTGAGCGATCAGCTGAAACAGCTGGTCGAGCTCCTAAAGCGGCCGAACAAGCCATGAAGGGCTTCCTAGTTCGGCTGTGGCCCAGAGAGGCCCTGCCTGGGAGCTAATTCGGGCTGGTGCGGCGGCTGGTGGAGGCCTGTCCACGGCTTGAGGTCATCAAGCGTTCCGCCTGCATCGAAGGTGCCCGGAGGGCTCTTGCCCGTCCAAAGGTGCACTGGGGTAAGCTTGACGGAGAGAAGCTGGTGAAGGACGGGCCATAGGGAAGGAGCATCGCAAACCCGAGAACTACTACAAGGATGTTCTTGCCGGTGCCCGCCTTATTGCGGATGAATGTACTAAGGATGTAATATTTGAATGAACTCGCTCGTGTTTATCATGTGCGCTGAAAACTTGTTCATATGCGCTAAGCAATGCTTATGGAATTTAAAATATTATTTTCTGTGCGGCCGTTTATCAAAAATTGAGAGATGGCGATTAAACCGCCTTCCCCATGCCACCAGTCTTTGGGGTGTTCGGGATAAACACAGCGCTCTTTTTCCCATGTTTGGGTCCTTCGTGGGAGGCGCCTTGACAACGAACCAGTGCAATCGTACTATAATGCTTGAACACTCTCACTTAGCCATAGAACTTTATAATTTTAAATTTCGGCGAAGCCCCTAGTTCGGAAGACCGAATTCGGGGCGCTATCCACGCCTTTGGCCGGACAGAGCCAGCTCCTCGGTCGAAGCGGCATAAGTCTTTAGGGACTCGAAAAACCTCTCGAACAGCGACCGGTCTCTCGCCTTATCATGACAGTTAGTTTTAGCTCTCTCCACTGAGGTGCTTAACCCAGCTGAACCGGGGCACAATCGCAGTGGTTCTCCTAGTGCTACCTTAGCCGATATAGCGGAATGTAAGGCACCAAAACATAGGAGCCGGGCAAACCCAACTATTGACCCAAATCATGATTCGGAGCCGATGCATATAGTGCTATAAGTTCGGGGTGCCGCACTTGTGAAAGTGTACGGACTTCTCAAACCAGATCGAAGGGTAATAAAGCCCCTGGAGTGTTTGCCGTACCATAGTGTACGGGTGCGATCATGTTATTTAATAAACATATATATTGAAAGAGAATAATGCAAAAAATCGATAAAAAGCTATGCATTGTTTATAAAGAGGCTATTTATCAAAGCCGAACGATACAAGTAGTGCGATAAGCAAAAATATATTAGACTATTTAACATGTCCTGACCAGGGGCAGGCCGCGGAATTGTGTTCGAAACAGATATACCGCTCGTAATAGAGACCACCTGAGAGTTCCATAATGCGGCGTAGCTTTGTCTGCTTCCCTGGATCTTGCATCGTATATGCGGTAGCCGAATTGTCGAATAGGTCGTCCAAATTGTGGAGTCCTGAAAGTAATAAAAAGAAACCGGCAGCCCTAAATGCGTTTTAAGCCGTGTTGTGAGCTTGCCGTTACATTGCCCTTCCCCGTGCCCGTGGAATTTCAAAGGCGTAATGATGTCTGCGAGGTACTAGCTCCGCTATGTCGCGATGGCTGGGGTTGGTGCCGCATTACTCGCGCTGCTCGAGCGTGCCAGGCGGTCTTGTTGTAGGTTACTCCGGGCACGCTTGGCATTGTCTGGCTTTTTAACCGCCGGACTGGAGAGTTGCCTAAAAAGGCTGCTTAGTTCTTCCACTGCGAGAGCCGCCGTGTGCTCCTCCGTACGGAGGGAGCGTTCGGTGTTTCCGTTGACCGTGATTACTCCTCGAGGGCCTGGCATCTTGAGCTTGAGGTATGCGTAGTGCGGCACCGCATAGAATTTGGCAAATGCGGTTCGTCCGAGCAGGGCGTGATAGCCACTGCGGAACGGGACTATGTCGAAGATTAACTCTTCGCTTCGGAAGTTATCCGGAGATCCGAAGACCACATCAAGTGTTACGGAGCTTGTATAGTTGGCTTCTACACCTCGTATAACGCCTTTAAAGGTCGTCCTTGTGGGCTTAATCCTTTATGGATCTATGCCCATTTTCTGCACTGTATCCTGATAAAGCAGGTTCAGGCTACTGCCGCCGTCCATGAGGACTCTTGGGAGATGAAATCCGTTGATGATTGGGTCGAGAACCAATGCGGCAAAGCCGCCATGACGGATGCTAGTGGGGTGGTCCCTTCGATCAAAAGTGATCGGGCAAGAGGACCATGGGTTGAACTTTGGGGCGACTGGCTCCATCGCATATACGTCCCGTAGCGCATGCTTCCGCTCCTTCTTGGGAATGTGGGTTGCGTATATCATGTTCACCGTCCGCACTTGCGGGGGAAACCCCTTCTGTCCATTGTTGTTCGGCGGCTTGGGCTCCTCCTCGTCATCGCTATGCAGCCCCTTGTCTTTGTTTTGGCTCTTAACTTGCCTGCTCGCTTGAACACCCAACAATCCCTGTTGGTGTGATTGGCTGGTCTTTCGGGGGTTCCATGGATCTGGCACAAGCGGTCGAGTATTCGGTCCAAACTGGACGGGCCCTGAGTATTCTTTTTAAATGGCTTTTTCCGCTGACCGGATTTATAGCCTCTGAATCCGGCGTTTACTGCCGTGTCTTCATTGTTGTTGCTGCTAACGCGGCGCTTTTGCTTATTTCGACGTGTCCTGCCACTTTTGTCCTTGGTATCCGAATTACCAGGGTTCTTTGATAAGTTGTTGCTGCGAGCTAGCCAGCTATCTTCGCCCGCGCAAAAGCGGGTCATGAGTGTCATGAGGGCTGCCATAGATTTCGGCTTTTCCTGTCCCAGGTGCCGGGCAAGCCACTCGTGGCGGATGTTATGCTTGAAGGCTGCTAGGGCCTCTGCGTCCGGACAGTTGACTATCTGGTTTTTCTTTGTTAGGAACCGTGTCCAGAATTGCCTGGCCGATTCCTCTGGCTGCTGAATTATGTGGCTTAGGTCGTCGGTGTCCGGTGGTTGCACATAAGTGCCCTGGAAGTTGTCGAGGAATGCGGCTTCCAGGTCCTCCCAAGAACCGATTGAGTCTGCTGGCAGGCTGTTAAGCTAGTGCCGGGCCGGTCCTTTGAGTTTGAGAGGGAGGTATTTGATGGCGTGTAGATTATTGCCACGTGCCATGTGGATGTGAAGGATACAATCCTCGATCCATACCGCCGGATCTGTCGTGCCATCGTATGATTTGATGTTTATGGGTTTGAAACCCTCTGGGATTTTATGATCCATTACTTCATCTGTGAAGCATAGTGGGTGTCTGGCGCCCTGTCTTTGGGCTATGTCACGACGCAGCTCGGAAGAGCTATATGCATTGTGTTCGGCCCGGCCGGATTTATTGTGTCCGGAGTAAGGATCATCGTCACGTGTCGTCGGGCGCCTGCGCGATCCGTAGATCGATCTTGTTTGCCTTGCTTTATCCTCCAGCACATCTCGCAGGTCTAGCGCATTTTCCCGTGACTTGGTTGAGCAGCGTCGGGGCATGGCTTGGGTGGAGGTTCGACAGGCCTCTCTGTCGTGGCCGCGAGGTGGCCGGTCTGCCATGTCGTGCGCTGGTGATGTAGGCGCTTCCTCCTCTGATCGGGGAAGCGGCCTGCGCTTAGGATAATTCTTGGAGGGCGCCGAGTTCGTACTCTTGACGCAAGGACTTCAGTCCATCTGTCGACTAGCAAATCTTGATCAGCTCTAAGCTGTTGCTGCTTTCTTTAGGCTGTTCGCCGTGGCTAAAAGCCTGCGTTAAAACGCTCTTGTTCGTGAGGTATGATGATGCACGAATTAAATGCGTCATCGAGGCTTGCCTCGTCTTCGGAGGGAGGGATATAGTTATCATCCTCAACCTCTCGTTCTGCCGCTCTCTCATGAGGGCTGGCTTCTCCATTTTCCTACGCTGAATCTTGTTGGGTTGGGTGTTCTTCGGCGCTATCCGGGGTAGTATTATCTCCGGCGCCGGAATCACCGTTTTTGCTTTGGCGGGATTTAGAGCGGCGCCGCTGACGCCGGCGCTTTGGCTGTTTCTTGGAGGTGTCATCCCCCGCTGTTCCATCGCCATATCCATCCTTTGGAGTGTCCACCATGTATATGTCATATGGCGAGGTGGCCTTCCAGCGCCCCACAGGTGCTGGTTCTCCGGCATCGTCGTCCATACCGTCGATGTCTTCGGAGTCGAAGTCAAGCATGTTGGTTAAATCGTCGACAGCGGCTACAAAGTGGGTGGTGGGTGGGCCTTGAATTTCTTCATCGTCCGCATCCCATCCTTGTTGACCGTAATCCGGCCAGGGCTCTCCTGACAAAGAGAGAGACTTTAGAGAGCTCAGGATATCGCCGAAAGGCGAGTGCTGAAAGATGTCCGCGGTGGTGAACTCCATTATAGGCGCCCAATCGGATTCGATCGGCAGGGGTGCGGGAGGCGCGGAGTTCGGAGAAGAATCCGGCTCCTCAGAATCACGGGCCGTGTGGAGCGCGGGGCTGACGTTCGGCTCGATCGCCTTTGAGATCGTAGCCCCCGAGGTGACGTCCAACCGCTCATCCTCGATTGGCGCAACAGGCTCCGAATTAAGGGTCGGAACCGGCGCATGTGCGGCCTCCAGGACACTGTTCGGAGGCAGAGCTAGATCGTGCCCCTCGAGATAGTGCGGCACGCTTGGCTGTGGCTCGAACCCGTTGAAGATGAAGTCTCCGCGGATATCCGCCGTGTAGTTTAAGCTTCCAAACCTGACTTGATGGCCAGGGGCGTAGCTTTCGATCTGCTCCAGATGACCAAGCGAATTGGCCCGCAGAGCGAAGCCGCCGAAGACGAAGATCTGTCCGGGGAGAAAAGTCTCACCCTGGACCTCATCGTTGTTGATGATCAGAGGAGCCATCGGGCCTAAAGGCGACGACACAGAGGAACTCTCAATGAAAGCACCAATGTCGGTGTCAAAACCGGCGGATCTCGGGTAGGGGGTCCCGAACTGTGCGTCAAGGTCGGATGGTAACAGGAGACAAGGGACACGATGTTTTTACCCAGGTTCGGGCCCTCTCGATGGAGGTAAAACCCTACTCCTGCTTGATTAATATTGATGATATGGGTAGTACAAGAGTAGATATACCACGAGATCAAGGAGGCTAAACCCTAGAAGCTAGCCTATGGTATGATTGTGTATGATGAAGTTGTCCTACGGACTAGAACCCTCCGGTTTATATAGACACCGGATAGGGTTAGGGTTACACAGAGTCGATTACAATGGTAGGAGATCTTGAGTATCCGCATCGCCTAGCTTGCCTTCCACGCCAAGGAAAGTTCCTTCCGGACACAGGACGAAGTCTTCAATCTTGTATCTTCATGGTCCAGGAGTCCGGCGAAGGTATAGTCCGGCTACCCGAACACCGCCTAATCCAGGACTCCCTCAGCGACCGTTGATGCCGCGTCCCCCGACCACCTCGAGCCTCCCTCTTGCGCCAGTCGAGGTGCCTCGAGGTCCGAAACACGCCTCCGTGTTGGCCCCCTCCTTTCCCTCTCTGTCCTGCCCGTGCCTAGAGCCGTCTGGGCTCGCCAATGCGCGTGCGAGCTCGTGGCTCCACCCAGAGCTCGCCCCGCTCCCTCTCTCTCTTCCTGGCGCCCTACTCCACCCCCACGAGCACCACAGACAACCCCCCGCTCGCTCCCCTTGCCACCCGAGCCGTTTCTACGGCCACCCGTGCGCCGCGTCCACGGTGAGCCGCGGGTCGGCTACTTAAGGCCACCCAAGCCCCTCTCAACTCCTTTGGCCCTCCCCCCCCCCCCCGTGCATTCCCTAAACCAACCCACTCCCCTCCTCGCGCCCTCCCTCGCCCTCCATGGCCGGAGCCGAGCCACCGGACTCCGCCTAAATTTGCACCCACCGCTCCTCCTCCTCCCCTCTAGGACGCACTAGAGCACCTCCACCATCACCACGAGCCCCTTCCGTGCTTCTCCCTCTCCTCCCCGTGGTCGTGCCGTCGAGTTCCATCGTCACCGTCAGCCTCATCTGCCACGGCCGATGCCCTGCTCAACCCAGTGCCCTTGGGCGACTGTGTCACCCACGGTTGGACGCAGCCGGGTCCCCTAAGCACGCCGGTGGGCGTAGAGTCGCCGGAGACGCCCTGTAGCGCCGGTGGCCGATGTCGAACGCCTCCTCTGTCTCCCATCGCGCCCGCGCGGGAGGTTGAGGATGAACCTGGAGGCGGGCCCCGCTCGGTAGTGGCCCAGCCACCGGGCCATGCTGGCAAGTGGAGGCGGGTTCGCCCTCTCCCATTTCCCCGCAGCGAAGACGCACTCCGCCTGGGCGCCTTCGACGTTGCCTTGTCATCCACGTGGCCGAGCCGCTGGGCCGGCCCAGTGTGCTTCTGGCGCTATCTGCACTGTAGCGATATAGGTATAAACCCCCCTTCCTTTGTCTTTTTCTTTTTCCAGAAACTTATAAAATCTCCCAAATAATCATATTACCTCCAAATTTGATGATTCAAATTTCTAGTGACTCCATAAATCATGATCTACGTTTTAGTGCAACATGCACATTTTTCCAGAACAATTTTCCTCACACAAATTAAATAAAATCCCATTTTCCATTTCTGTGATGAACTTTAGAAAATCACAGAGAGATCATCTTTGATCCAAATGCCATCATTCAAATTACTAGATGCTCCTGAGTTTATAACTTAGGTTATGAACATTTTTATTAATACTTTCTGTGCCACACAATATAATGAGCCATTTCTTCATATTTGTCAACTTTGCCAATTCATAGGGAATTCATTTGAACTCCAAATCCAGTGAAACCAACTCCTAGATGCTTCTAAAATCATGATTTGTTAAATGGGTGCCTTTGCTCATTTTTCAAAAATATATTTCTGTACACTTCTTGCGAATCCATAAACCCCTTGATTCCATCATATCAAAATGTTTAGAAATATCCACGGACCCAATTCCAATGAAACCACTCTGGTTATTTTTCATATAACCAGAGATGTCCTAGAAAAGTCAAATTAATATTTTTAGAGAACTTTTATTTTCTGCCTTGTTGTGTTGCTTATTATGGTTGCTTTCGACGATAGTTGATGAAGTAGACGAAATGCTCGGAGTTGGACCAGAGATATTTGAAGACCTCGAAGACTTTGTTAAAACAGGCAAGCATCCCTTAGACGATGTCTATGAAACCCCTTTTTATGCATGTCATATAGCACCGTATTGTTGTTGCAACAGAAACATGACGAGGTGGTAACCACTTTGATGGGTTGCCTCCGATACTTCCTTGTTGATACTTGCATTATGCATGACCGTACCTTCCTATGAGGGTTATGCCGGTGCGACTAGATAGGATGCTAAAGTAGTTGCTACGCAAAGAGGGATGGGGAATATGCATGGTGATGGAGACAAAATATTTTCAAAAGACTTTTCAAAAACCCTGTCGGGTGCCACTTATGCCCGAGGGAGATAATGAGTTGGTAACCACTTGATGACAAAGTGGTGTACCGAGGCAAGTGTGTGTGTTGTTTTCAAAACGGATTGGTTTAAGTTGCGACCGTTATTCCAACCTTACATGCGCAACCACTCTACCCTTATCTGGGAAAAGGCATTATTGATTGCCTAGGCCGATACTAGCTTGGAGCCCGCATCACTAGTGATGGGAGAGTCGTTGTTGCGCTCCCCCGGGACGGGGTCGTGCCAGGTAGGGCGGCCATGACTGTTTTCATAGGGCACCGGACACACCGTTGGTACCCCGTGCTTCTGGTATGTGATGAGTATGGGAGCGAGGCTCCACAATTTTAAGATGTGAAATGTTGGGCACGGGGGTTACTACCAATCGAGTGGACTCTATGTTAGTGTCTGATACGTCTCCAACGTATCTATAATTTTTGATTGCTCCATGCTATATTATCTACTGTTTTAGGCAACATTGGGCTTTATTATCCACTTTTATATTAATTTTGGGACTGACCTATTAACGAAGGCCCAGCCCAGATTTGTTGTTTTATGCCTATTTCAGTGTTTCAAAGAAAAGGAATATCAAACGGAGTCGAAACGGAACGAAATCAACTGGAGAAGCTATTTTATGAAGGAAAGCCACCGGATAGACTTGGACTCTACGTCAGAAAATACGGGAGCTGGCCACGAGGGTGGGGGGCGCGCCCACCCCCCTAGGGCGCGCCCCCCTGCCTCGTGGGGCCCCCGAAGCTCCACCGACGTACCCCTTGCACCGATATATACCTACGTATCGTAAAACTTCCAGAACGGAGATTAGATCGGGAGTTCCGCCGCCGCAAGCCTCTGTAGCCACCAAAAACCTCTCGGGACCCTGTTCCGGCACCCTGCTGGAGGGGGATCCCTCACCGGTGGCCATCTTCATCATCCAGGCGCTCTCCATGACGAGGAGGGAGTAGTTCACCCTCGGGGCTGAGGGTGTGTACCAGTAGCTATGCGTTTGATCTCTCTCTCTCGTGTTCTTGATTTGGCACGATCTTGATGTATCGCGAGCTTTGCTATTATAGTTGGATCTTATGTTTCTTCTCCCCCTCTTCTCTCTTGTAATGGATTGAGTTTTCCACATGGAGTAATTTTATCTGATTGAGTCTTTAAAGATTTGAGAACACTTGATGTATGTCTTGCCGTGCGTATCTGTGGTGACAATGGGATATCACGTGCCACTTGATGTATGTTTTGGTGATTAACTTGCGGGTTCCGCTCATGAACCTATGCATAGGGGTTGGCACACGTTTTCGTCGTGATTCTCCGGTAGAAACTTTGGGCACTCTTTGAGGTTCTATGTGTTCGTTTGAATAGATGAATTGAGATTGTGTGATGCATATCGTATAATCATACCCACGGATACTTGAGGTGACATTGGAGTATCTAGGTGACATTAGGGTTTTGGTTGATTTGTATCTTAAGGTGTTATTCTACTACGAACTCTAGGGCTGTTTGTGACACTTATAGGAATAGCCCAACAGATTGATTGGAAATAATAACTTTGAGGTGGTTTCATACCCTACCATAATATCTTCGTTTGTTCTCCGCTATTAATGACTTTGGAGTGACTCTTTGTTGCATGTTGAGGGATATTTATGTGATCCAATTATGTTATCATTGTTGAGAGGACTTGCACTAGTGAAAGTATAAACCCTAGGCCTTGTTTCCTATCATTGCAATACCGTTTACGCTCACTTTTACCGCTTGTTACCTTGCTGGTTTTATATTTTCAGTTTACAAAAACCTATATCTACCATCCATATTGCACTTGTAGCACCATCTCTTCGCCGAACTAGTGCACCTATACAATTTACCATTGTATTGGGTGTGTTGGGGACACAAGAGACTCTTTGTTATTTGGTTGCGGGGTTGCTTGAGAGAGACCATCTTCATCCCACGCCTCCTACGGACTGATAAACCTTAGGTCATCCACTTGAGGGAAATTTGCTACTGTCCTACAAACCTGTGCACTTGCAGGCCCAACAACGTCTACAAGAAGAAGGTTGTGTAGTAGACATCAAGCTCTTTTCTGGCGCCGTTGCCGGGGAAGTGAGTGCTTGAAGGTATATCTTTAGATCTTGCAATTGAATCTTTTTGTTTCTTGTTTTAGCACTAGTTAGTTTATAAAAGAAAACTACAAAAAAATGGAATTGAGTTTGTCTCATACGCTTCACCTTTTTAATATCTTTCGTGAGTATGATGGAAAGGATAATTGTTCTCAAGTGCTAGAAGAAGAAATCTGTAAAATGTTTGGCACTAAATATTTGAATGATGAGCATGATTGCAATGTTGTTAGTACTAATTCTTTGAATATCCATGATGCTAATGATGATTGCGCTAGTTATGATGAAAATGCCTACTATAAACATGTCAATTTTTGTGGAGTGCATGTTTGCAGGTACACACCAAATAGGGAAGATAGATATTGAGGCATAAGTACTTAGAAACCAAATGGTTGCAAGAAGAGCTAGATGAATGTCTTTGAAAGATTCAATATTTTTCGCGCCTTGTGAACTTTGCAATGAACATGGTCATTTAAAGCTCCAATGCTATTTGTTTCATGATCAAGTCTTGTCCAAATATTGTGATAATTTGATTACCCTTGAGCATCATAAAGAGCTTAGCCTTCTTTTGGGTTATGAAGAAATGAAACGTATAACCGAGGGTATTCCAAAATTTAATCTTGATAAATTTCTTGAATTTGATCTAGAGAAGATTTATATGTATTGTGCGGTGAATTGCATTGAAAATCCTTATATTGCCAATTACATAAAGAAAAGAAAACAAATAGAAGATGAAGAAAAGCGAAGGGAAGAGACTTCCCAATATCCTCCTATTATTTCTTATGATGAATCAGGTAATGAGGAGGAGCCTTCTATTCAACCAATCTAATTAATAAGGAGCTCCAAAAAGAGGATTGAACCACGCATGATGTGGTGAAGAAGAAGAAAAGAAAAAGGAAGAGAGGTAAAAAGGTATCTCTCCCAAATAAAGTTGCTCCTATTATTGTTGTGCCTCATGAAAATGAAGATGATACACTTGATGATGATCTCGTTATGCCTATTGCTTGTTGTGATGATTATGATTGGGAATATAATGATACTCCTTATGATCTTGAAAATCTTTTTGGCACTTTCTTGGAAGAATATGATAATTGCTATACTATTGGTGCTATCGATGCTATTAATGATGAGAGTGATTATGCTTATGATATGAAAAGGCCCAAGCTTGGGGAAGCTATGTTTGATGAGGATGACATATATGAGAATATATTTGCTGCAATTAATGTTTGTCCCAAGCTTGGGGATGCTATGTTTAATAATGATGATATTTTTAGCCTCTCAAGTTTTGATATGCAAAGTTGTTATGATGATAGCATGCCTTCTACCTATGATGATTATATTTATGAAAGTGGGTTTGGAAGAGTGTAAACTTTAGGAAGTAATGATCCCACAATATTGGAGGATGTTGAATATTATAATATATATATAAGTGTATTTGGAGAGGTCATGACTTTATTTAGTGATGTATCCACTATTTCGGAAGAGGTCTCAATCGATTATGATGAGAACAAAGTCGCTACTTATGATGATTATTGTGATAAAACTTATGCTATAAAGAGTAGTGATGATTATATTTATAAAACTTATCATGATTATGAGTACCCTTTCTCTGAACATTACTCTTTTAATGTGGAAACAATTTATAGTATTCAAGTCTCTTATGATACTCCCACTATTCCGAATAAGAAGAATTTTGCTTATGTGGAGAGTAATAAAATTTCTATGCTAGTAGATCATGAAAAGAATGTTTTAGGTGCTGGTTATATTGTTAAATTCATTCCTGATGCGACTGAAAATTATTATTAGGGATGAACATATGTACGCATATTGCAATAATATCAAGTTTCCTCTCCATGTGCTTAAAATTTTGAAGTTATGCTTGTTTTGCCTTCCTATGCAAGTTGATTCTTGTTCCCATAAGTTGTTTGCTCACAAAATCCCTATGCATAGGAAGTGGGTTAGACTTAAATGTGCTAGTCATATTATTCATGATGCTCTCTTTATGTTTCAATTCTTATCTTTTATGTGAGCATCATTGAAATCATCATGCCTAGCTAGGGGCATTAAACGATAGCGCTTGTTGGGAGGCAACCCAACTTTATTTTAGTTTCTTGCTTTTTGGTTCTGTTTAGGAATAAATATTCCATATAGCTTCTGTTTAGATGTGGTTTTGTGTTTTAATTAGTGTTTTTGCCAAGTAGAACCTTTGGGAATACTTGGGTGAAGTCTTTATGATCATGCTGTAAAAAACAGAAACTTTAGCGCTCATGAGATTAGCTAGAACTTTTTACTGGAGAGTGCTATTTAGTTGATTATTTTTGCATATGATTACTAGCCAAATTACTCAGGTCCACAAATTTAGTTTAGAATTTTTTGAGTTCCATAAGTTTGTATTAGTTACAGATTACTACAGACCGTTATGTTTTTGACAGATTCTGCTTTTCGTGTGTTGTTTGCTTATTTTGATGAATCTATGGCTAGTAAAATAGTTTATAAACCATATAGAAGTTGTAATACAGTAGGTTTAACACCAATATAAATAAAGAATGATTTCATTACAGTACCTTGAAGTGGTGTTTTGTTTTCCTTCGCTAACGGAGCTCACGAGTTTTCTGTTAAGTTTTGTGTTGTGAAGTTTTCAAGTTTTGGGTAAAGATTCGATGGACTATGGAATAAGGAGTGGCAAGAGCCTAAGCTTGGGGATGCCCAAGGCACCCCAAGGTAATATTCAAGGATAACCAAGCGTCTAAGCTTGGGGATGCCGGAAGGCATCCTCTTTAAATCTTCGTTCATCGGTAACTTTACTTGGAGCTATATTTTTATTCACCACATGATATGTGTTTTGCTTGGAGCGTCATTTTCTTTTCTTTAGCTTTGCTTTATGTTTGAATAAAGTACCAAGATCTGAAATTATTAAATGGGAGAGTCTTCACATGGTTGCATAATTATTCAACTACTCATCGATCTTCACTTATATCTTTCGGAGTAGTTTGTTGTTTGCTCTAGTGCTTCACTTATATCTTTTAGAGCATGGTGGTAGTTTTATTTTGAAGAAATACATGAACTCTCATGCTTCACTTATATTATTTTGAGAGTCTTACATAGCATGGTAATTTGCTTAAAATCCTAATATGCTAAGCATACAAGATTTGTAAGAATTCTTATGAGTGTGTTGGATACTAAGAAAAGTTTGATGCTTGATGATTGTTTTGAGATATGGAGGTGATAATATCAAAGTCGTGCTAGTTGAGTAGTTGTGAATTTGAGAAATACTTGTGTTGAAGTTTGCAAGTCCCGTAGCATGCACGTATGGTAGCGTTATGTAACAAATTTGAAACATGAGGTGTTCTTTGATTGTCTTCCTTATGAGTGGCGGTCGGCGACGAGCGATGGTCTTTTCCTACCAATCTATCCCCTAGGAGCATGCGCATAGTGCTTTGGTTTTTGATGGCTTGTAGATTTTTGCAATAAGTATGTGAGTTCTTTATGACTAATGTTGAGTCCATGGATTATACGCACTCTCACCCTTCCACCATTGCTAGCCTCTTCGGTACCGTGCATTGCCCTTTCTCACATTGAGAGTTGGTGCAAACTTCGCTGGTGCATCCAAACCCCATGATATGATACGCTCTTTCACACATAAACCTCCTTATATCTTCCTCAAAACAGCCACCATACCTACCTATTATGGCATTTCCATAGCCATTCCGAGATATATTGCCATGCAACTTTCCACCATACCGTTCTACATGACACATTTATTATTGTCATATTTCTTAGCATGATCATGTAGTAGACATAGTATTCGTGGCAAAGCCACCATTCATAATTCTTTCATACATGTCACTCTTGATTCATTGCATATCGATTACATCACGGAGGCATTCATATAGAGCCATACTTTGTTCTAGCATCGAGTTGTAATCATTGAGTTGTAAATAGATAGAAGTGTGATGATCATCATTCAATAGAGCATTGTCCCAAAAGAAATAAGAGAAAGGCAAAAAAAGAAGGCCCAAAAACATTAAAAAAAAGAGAAAAAATAAAAAAAAAGAAAATAAAAGGGGCAATGCTACTATCCTTTTACAACACTTGTGCTTCAAAGTAGCACCTTGATCTTCATGATAGAGAGTCTCTTGTTTTGTCACTTTCATATACTAGTGGGAATTTTTCATTATAGAACTTGGCTTGTATATTCCAACGATGGGCCTGCTCAAGTGCCCTAGGTCTTCGTGAGCAAGCAAGTTAGATGCACACCCACTTAGTTTCTTTTGATTGAGCTTTCATACACTTATAGCTCTAGTGCATCCGTTGCATGGCAATCCCTACTCCTTGCATTAACATCAATCGATGGGCATCTCCATAGCCCATTGATTAGCCTCGTTGATGTGAGACTTTCTCCTTTTTTGTCTTTCAACATAACCCCCATCATCATATTCTATTCCACCCATAGTGCTATATCCATGGCTCACGCTCATGTATTGCGTGAAGGTTTATAAGTTTGAGATTACTAAAGTATGAAACAATTGCTTGGCTTGTCATCGAGGTTGTGCATGATCAGAGCATTCTTGTGTGACGAAAATGGAGCATGACTAAACTATATGATTTTGTAGGGATGAACTTTCTTTGGCCATGTTATTTTGAGAGGACATAATTGCTTAGTTAGTATGCTTGAAGTATTATTATTTTTATGTCAATATGAACTTTTGTCTTGAATCTTTCGGATCTGAATATTCATATCACAATTAAGAAGAATTACATTGAAATTATGCCAACTCGCATTCCACATCAAAAATTATCTTTTTTATCATTTACCTACTCGAGGACGAGCAGGAATTAAGCTTGGGGATGCTTGATACGTCTCCGACGTATCTATAATTTTTGATTGCTCCATGCTATATTATCTACTGTTTTAGGCAATATTGGGCTTTATTATCCACATTTTATATTATTTTTGGGACTAACCTATTAACCGGAGGCCCAACCCAGATTTGTTGTTTTATGCCTATTTTAGTGTTTCGAAGAAAAGGAATATCAAACGGAGTCGAAACGGAAGGAAATCAACTGGAGAAGTTATTTTTGGAAGGAAAGCCACCGGATAGACTTCGGCTCTACGTCACAAGATACGGGAGCTGGCCACGAGGGTGGGGGGCACGCCCACCCCCCTAGGGCGTGCCCCCCTGCCTCGTGGGGCCCCGAAGCTCCACCGACGTACCCCTTGCACCCATATATACCTACGTATCGTAAAACTTCCAGAACGGAGATTAGATCGGGAGTTCCGCTGCCGCAAGCCTCTGTAGCCACCAAAAACCTCTCGGGACCCTATTCCGGCACCCTGCCGGAGGGGGGATCCCTCGCCGGTGGCCATCTTCATCATCCCGGCGCTCTCCATGACGAGGAGGGAGTAGTTCACCCTCGGGGCCGAGGGTATGTACCAGTAGCTATGTGTTTGGTCTCTCTCTCTATCTCGTGTTCTTGATTTGGCACGATCTTGATGTATCGCGAGCTTTGCTATTATAGTTGCATCTTATGTTTCTTCTCCCCCTCTTCTCTCTTGTAATGGATTGAGTTTTCCCCTTGGAGTAATTTTATCGGATTGAGTCTTCAAAGATTTGAGAACACTTGATGTATGTCTTTCCGCGCGTATCTGTGGTAACAATGGGATATCACGTGCCACTTGATGTATGTTTTGGTGATCAACTTGCGGGTTCCGCTCATGAACCTATGCATAGGGGTTGGCACACGTTTTCGTCGTGATTCTCCGGTAGAAACTTTGGGCGCTCTTTGAGGTTCTATGTGTTGGTTTGAATAGATGAATTGAGATTGTGTGATGCATATCATATGATCATACCCATGGATACTTGAGGTGACATTGGAGTATCTAGGTAACATTAGGGTTTTGGTTGATTTGTATATTAAGGTGTTATTCTAGTACGAACTCTAGGGCTGTTTGTGACACTTATAGGAATAGCCCAATGGATTGATTGGAAAGAATAACTTTGAGGTGGTTTCGTACCCTACCATAATCTCTTCGTTTGTTCTCCGCTATTAGTGACTTTGGAGTGACTCTTTGTTGCATGTTGAGGGATAGTTATGTGATCCAATTATGTTATCATTGTTGAGAGGACTTGCACGAGTGAAAGTATGAACCCTAGTCCTTGTTTCCTATCATTGCAATACCGTTTACGCTCACTTTTACCGCTTGTTACCTTGCTGTTTTTATATTTTCAGTTCACAAAAACCTATATCTACCATCCTTATTGCACTTGTATCACCATCTCTTCGCCGAACTAGTGCACCTATACAATTTACCATTGCATTGGGTGTGTTGGGGTCACAAGAGACTCTTTGTTATTTGGTTGCAGAGTTGCTTGAGAGAGACAATCTTCATCCTACGCCTCCTACGGATTGATAAACCTTAGGTCATCCACTTGAGGAAAATTTTCTACTGTCCTACAAACCTGTGCACTTGCAGGCCCAACAATGTCTACAAGAACAAGGTTGTGTAGTAGACATCACTGTCGTCTAGGGAAAGATAGTGATCGGGTGCTTACCCCGGGTACTTGAGGTACCGCGGGTTGTGGATGACACGGAAGTTCCCCGGATCTTGTGGGTAAAGTGTGCAACCTCTGCAGAGTGTAAAAATATTTGAATAGCCATGTCCACGGTCAAGGACAGTTGGGTAACCGCTCTTGGGCTACGTCCACATGTTTACAAACCAGTGTGTGTGTTTGGATAAGTGGGGAGAGCTACTTGGGTCAAGTCAAAGGACATGACATGATTGAGTTGGGTTGATGCCCACTCTATTTATGTTCATATCTGTAACATGTCCTCATGGTTACTTGAATTCTCCTAATGCATGTCTTACAAGTTGTTGAACATGTCATTGCACTCAAAACTAGGTTTCTGCAAAAATTTACCTATGTCATGCATCGTTGTATCTTGAGCCAAAACATGGGTTGCTTGCGAGTACATTCAAAGTACTCATTGGCTTGCCACTGGTTATTTTATTGGGCAGGCATGAAAGAACATGATATGATTAAGAATACTTCGGTGACGAACATGCAAGCTAGGATGCTTCCCAGTCAGAATGCTTGTAGGGTTAAGGCAGATGACATGGGTCCAAGTTATCGACGAAGATTTCCGCTGTGAAGTTATACTCAAGACTCGACCATAATGGTCATAATATATGTAAGACGGTATGCATGGATGTAAGACTTGTTATTCAGCTTCTGTGTGTTCAGTGAGCATTTATCTCTAGGATCACCGTACACGTGCATTCGGTGATCACGACTTATGAGTCGGGGTCCCCACAGAGCTGGTATCAGAGCCATCCTGACGGTAGGAAGCCTTAGTTAGCATGGTCGTTAGTTAGGCTAAAACTATTTCCAAAACTATTAATAGTTTTTCAGAACTATCTATACTTCCGGTCCCTTCTTAGTTTTTCGAAAACTAAGATGTATTTTCCTTATCGATCTCTTCCCCTTCAAAACTATTGCGAACGGTTGCTAGCACCCTCAAGCCTCTGACCACAGGATTCCTTGTAATCCTCATAGATAGCCTAGAAGGAGTACACCTTGCCAAACACGTACCCACCTCTTCTGAACACAAGACTGGCGACACCTCGACAAAATGATACCAACAAAAGATACATCCTCAAGGAATGAGGACATGAAGACCTAGAAGATGGTGACACCCTTGACACTTCCCCAAGATGATGCGACCTTAGCCGGCAATGATCAGGGCATAGGATATGCAAGATCATGATATACATCGCTAATAGAGTAACCCTGTCACTACCGTTGTTGTATCGGCAACCACCGGTGGATGAGAACCTAGCCATTTGGTCCGCCTCACTATGGTGAGAAGGAAAACGGTTTTCTTTGTCGGTGTACTAGAGTAGGGGTTCCCTAGTATTCCGTACTCGTGCACGGACAGTTGTAGCACCCCGCGGCAAGGTTTGCCTCGTCACCACCAAGATCCTCCGTGGCTCCTTTGGAGCCATTCAAGAACAAAGTATTTGATTAAGAAGACAAGGCCCCGGCAAGAGGAGCTTGTCGGGAAGGCCACTCAAGGCATGCAGAAGACAAGGCCCCGGCAAGAGGAGCTTGTCGGGAAGGCTCGAGCGCGACAAGCCTCCGGACGCAGCAAGGATTCGGCCGGGCAAGGCGCCGCCGCAGCAAGCAACCTCTCTCCATCTCCGCTCCAGCTCATCCAATGACGATGTCGCCATGGGACCGTTCCATGCTGCGTGTCGAGAGGCTGTGCAGCCAGCGGAGAGCAGCGATAAGCGGCGCCGACAAGCTTGCCATCGTGGCGAAGCGAGGCGCACTGACGGTCTCTATTGCCTTGTTTGGGCGACAACGACGGGCATTTATGGCTTTTGTCCCTTGCCGTCGAGTTAGGTATTTTACATCAGACATCGCTCGAGTAGGTGTACCAACTCCTGTTTTTACATTTGTACCCTCGCCTATGTTGCCACCGCCGGAGACCCCTTGAGCATATAAAAGGAGGCCCATGCATAGCGTAGAAGGGGTTCGTTCGAGCTTCGGTTCATTCGACTCACCAGAGACCAGATACACTCACGCTTAGGTTTTGTAGCTCGTGATCGCTCCCTAGCAAGAACACAATACATCAAACAAGCAGCAGAGGAGTTTTATCTCTCCGGAGAGCTCCGAGCTGGGTAAACTGCTCGTGTGCCTCGCCTCGATCCGCTCTTCAGGCGATCTCCGCCCCTCCGAACCACAAAGGGGCCTGGTCCGCCGCCCCATAGGTGTTCGCGGGTACGATCAGCCTCCCGACATCTTTGGCGCGGCAGGTAGAAGCGTCGAGGCCGTGTGAATCTGATCGGGCGTTCACACGAGCAGCGTCGTCAACATCTTCCTCAACATGCCACCGAAGAAGAAGGCTTCGGCGGCAGCAGAGCCGTCCGCGTCGTACCGACCCTCACCGCAGCAAACGGGTGGTGGGGCAGACGCCGGCGGAGGGACGGGCGCCGACGAAGGTATTCGCGACGTTGCCAAGTCCAAGGACAAGGCCCTGCAAACCTCGGCGTCCGCGCATCCCCCGCGCCCATCTCAGGAGACGCGGGACCAACAGCGTCATGGCATCCACAATGCCATACGCTCGCTGGATCGAGACCCTCAAGACCAGCATGCGCGCCAACATGTCGGCACGAGTGAGATACGGTCGCCGGACAGGTGCTGCTCCTTCTAACGTAGTTAGATGTCCGAGCATATCCCGCCTCGCACCGTTCGCCAATGCCACCCACTACTCCAGAAGCTCTGGCGAGAGCTCAGCTGCTCTCGACTACCCTCCAACGACCGACAAGGTCGACGAGTGGAGGGCCACTATCGAGCCTCATCGGCTTTGCTAACGGCGACGCTCGCGGCAACTAACGCCATCGTTGCCGCGGCGAGACGACAAGGCACGAGCCGGTGGCGGCAGACTGTCGGAGGTGCAACCACTGTGCACTCTCCGCCACGGCGGCCAAGATCGCCGACTCACCGGATCCACCTCGACAGCGACTCCACCGCGTCGTCGGATCCGCGAGCTCGCCGTGATCAGCGCCAAGTTCTTCATGAGCGACAACAAGAGGACGCTCGAACTCGCATCGAGCGCCGGAGAGAAGCGCGACGTCAGTCCGACAAGCGCGCTGGGCCTTCTGTTGACGTGCGCGCGCCGGAGGAGCCAGGCGACTTGCCGTACGCGGTAGGTTGCCCTGCGTTCACTCGTGAGCTGCGGCAAGTCCAGTGGCCCAGCCGTAAAAACTTCAAACTAGGCGTGCGGAGAAGTATGATGGCGGGGCGCATCCGTCGGAGTTCCTCGGCATCTACACCATCACGGTGCAGGCTGCGGGGACGGGACGACAAGATCCTCGCCAACTACTTCCCGCCGTGCTCAAGCCCAACGTCGATCTTGGCTCATGCACTTGCCGGACAGCTCCATATCCTCTTGGGCAGATCTGTGCCATCAGTTTGTTGGCGTCTTCACAGGTGGCCACAAGCCTCATGGCCAAGAGAGTGACCTCCATCTGCTCGTCCAGAAGGAAGTAGAGTCCCTGCGCAAGTTCATTCAGAGATTCAGCCGTGTGCACTACAACATCGAGACGTCCACCTGCCGCGGTGATCAGCGCATTTCATCGTAATGCGCGGAACCGCATGAGATGAGGAGGAGATGGCGATGTGCAAAGTCAAGGACGTCGATGAGCTGTACGCCTTGGCCGACAAGTGTGCACGCTACCGAGGAAGGAGGAGACTCCGGGAGAGAATGCGGAAGCAGGATCTCGACAAGGAGGAGACCGCCCGGCAAAGAAGGGCCAAGCAGGCAACGGGAAGAAGAAAGGCAGAGAAGTGCTAGCTGTTGAGCAGTCCGGCAATGGAGGTGGCGACAAGAATGCCAAGGCTGGTGGCTCCGGCAAGGAGGTTGCCGCTGACGCCAACCACCAGTCGGTGGCAGCCGCCGACAAGCAGGACGGCTCCGGCAAGCGATCTTGCAAGATCCACCGCACCAAGGGCCACGACCTCCAGAGCTGCAAGAAGGTCGAGCAGCTTGTCGAACAGCAGAGAGCTGAGTACGAGCGGCGCGACAAGGAGAAGGCCCAGGAAGGTGCTGGGGGAGCAAGCAAGAAACGTCCTGGCCGGGGAGGACGCCGCGGCAAGGCCAAGCAGCGGCAAGGAGACAGACCTCCCCGCGGCCGCGACAAGGATGAAGATGATGACGACGACGAAGATATGGAAGACGCATTTACCGATGATCAGGGAGTTTGAGAAAGCCACAGAGGTACTCTGCGTTGATGGAGGACCTTCCTGCATACCTCACACCGCCAGCTCAAGCAATGGATGCGGGAGGTCAATGCGGTGAAACGTCCGTAGAGTCACGCAAGCCTCTCAAGTGGTCCAAAGACGCCTATCATTTTTGATATTGAGGACCACCCCGATCGCAGAATCGCGGTCGGGTGCTTGCCGATGTTGGTCTCACCAACCATCCGCAACCTCAAGGTCACCAAAATGCTAGTTGACGGCGGGCCGGCTTGAATCTGATCTCCTCCGCGGTGCTCGAAGCTCCAAATCCACGACAATGAGCTCGAAGAGACCGGCACCTTCCAAGGAATCAATCCGGGAAGGAGCAAGCGAAGGGAAGATTACGTTGCGGTAACATTTGGTAGCGAGCTGAACTTCGTGGCTGAGAGGGTCACATTCGACGTTGCCGATTTCCCATTGCCTTACAATGGGATACTTGGCCGCCCAAAGACTCGCCAAGTTCATGGCAGCCTCTCACTACGCCTACAACTTACTCAAGATGCCAGGCCCGATTAGCGCCATCTCTGTCCATGGCGACAAGAAGGATGCCCTTATCTATGCCGACAAGATCTACCGGGATGCAGCAGCGATGATCATCAAACACTTGTCACCGAAGCTCCCGGGGAAGAAGACGAAGTCCAAGTCCGCAAGGGCTCGATGCTCACTCCGGCAAGCGCACCTCTTGGAGTGCCGCGCTACCGTCGAGGACGCACCATCGACCTCCACCGCAAGTGCAAGAAGATGGTAGCTCCGCCAAAGACCAAGAAGGTGCCCGCCAAGGAGGACGGCAGACCGGTGGTACCTTCACCATCAGTGCCTCTCTCGACCCTAAATAGGAAGGCGCGCTCGTTGCTTTCCTGCGGGCGAATGTCGACGTGTTTGCATGGCAACTGTCTGACATTCCCGGTGTTCCCAGGAAAGTGATTGAGCACCGCCTGGCTGTTTGTCCTCATGCACGGCCCGTCAAGCAAAAAGTCAGGAAGCAAGTAGTGGAGCGCCAAGAATTCATAGCAGAAGAGATCAAGAAACTGGAAGCAGCAGGCATTGTCGAGGAGTGCTCCATCCCACGTGGTTGGCCAATCTCGTAGTCGTCGCAAAACAAACGGGAAATGGAGACTTTGTATTGACTTCACGGATGTTAATAAAGCTTGTCCCAAAGATCCATTTCCCTTGCCGCGCATTGACCAGATTGTTGACTCCACATTGGATGTGATTTGCTTTCGCTTTCTTGATGCATACTCAGGATACCATCAGATCTTCATGGCTGAAAAAGATGAGGAGAAGACCGCATTCATCACACCATGTGGCACATACTGTTTCATACGGATGCCTTTCGGTTTGAAGAATGCTTGTTCAACATTTGCAAGGGTAGTCCATGACGCTTTTGAGCCGCAAATGCACAGAAATGTAGAAGCCTACATGGATGACATAGTGGTCAAAAAGCAGAGACAAAGCAACTCTGGTTCAAGATTTGGACGAGACCTTTGCAAATCTTCGCAAGATCAACCTCAAGCTCAACCCCGAGAAGTGCGTGTTTGGAGTCCCTTCCGGCAAGCTTCTTGGGTTCTTCGTGTCTCAACGAGGGATTGAAGCTAATCCCGACAAGATCAAGGCCATTGAGCAGATTGAAGCACCAAAGCGCGTCAAGGATGTACGAAGACTTGCCGGTTGCATAGCTGCTCTCAAAGAGTTTATTTCTAGGTTCTGCTGAGCGCCACCGCCATTTTTCAAGATTTTGAAAAAGGCAGGTCCAATGAAATGGACTCCGAAGCGGAGGCTGCGGCTGCAGGACTTGAAGAGATACCTGTCCTCCACTCCAACACTTGTCGCACCTAAGCCACAAGAGAAGTTGCTGCTATATATAGCAGCAACCAATCAAGTGGTTAGTGCTGCGTTAGTAGCGAGAGGGAGGCAGATGGCGAGCCAACAACCACGGCAAGCACATCGATGACAAGGTGGGGCTTTCACGACAAGCTCTGGTCCCGACAAGGATGAATCCAGCAGACGCATGACCAGATGCGAAAAAGGATGGTGCAGCGCCCAGTCTACTTTGTCAGTTCCCTCCAATGAGGGGCTAGGTCAAGGTACTCTGGTGTGCGAAATTGCTTTTCGGCCTCCTCATGGCCTCGAGAAAGCTGCGCCATTACTTCCAAGCACATGAGATCACAGTTGTCACTCACTTTCCACTGAAGAGGATACTGCAGAATCCAGAAGCAACGGGCAGGATTGTCGAGTGGTCATTGGAGCTGTCAAGCTTTGGTCTCAAGTTTGAAAGCACATCAACTATCCAAAGCAGAGCGTTGGCAGAATTCATAGTAGAATGGACACCGACACCAGATGAAGAGATTCCGGAGACGAGCATTCCCGTCAAGGAAGCAAGTAAAGAGTGGCTGATGTATTTTGATGGTGCCTTCGCTGCAAAGGCGCCGGTGCGGCGTCTTGCTTATCGCACCCACCGGGAGCACCTCAAGCACGTAGTCTAGATGCACTTTCCCAAGGAGCAAGCGACAAACAATCTGCAGAGTATGAAGGTTTTCTTGCCGGTCTCGGGATCGCAGTGGACCTTGGGATCAAAAGCTTATTGTCGGGGTGACTCGCAACTTGTCGTCCGCCAAGTGAACACAGATTACCAGAGTCCGTTGATGGAAGCCTACGTTGATTAAGTGAGGAAGCTAGAAGAGCACTTTGATGGCTGCAAATGGAACATGTTCCAAGAGCTCGAATGATATTGCCGACGGCTGTCAAAGTGCGCACTTAAGTTGCACTGTGGAACCAGGGATTTTCGTGCTCAAGTCGACTCAGCCAACCGTAACACCATCAACTGGACAAAGCAAGAAGAGGAAGTTGACCTCTGGTGACTACTTTCGGCAGAGCTTCAGAAGCCGTCGTTGCGAAGGTCCCCAAGATCAACACCAACAGTCTTTGAGGCGGTCTGCTCCGACAAGTCCAAGGGTTTGTTTACGTTGAAGCGACGCTCCCGACAAGTTTTGCTCGGCAAGCTTGTCGGGAGCATCAAGATCCGGCTGAGCCGCAGGTTCTTGCTGTAGAAGCCGATGTTCCCGCAGCAACAGATGTGCCTTTGGTCCTTGTTGTCGAGCCGCAAGCTCCAGCATGGGCGCAGCAGATAGTTCATTTCCTTCAGATAGGAGAACTTCCCGAAGAGCAAGAAGAAGCGGAAAGAGTAGCCCGGCAGTCAAGTATGTACCGGTTTGTCGACAAAGATATCGCATGCGAGAAGAAGACTCAACGGTGTGAAATTGAAGTGTATTCGGGGAAGATGGATGAAGCTGTTGGCGAGATACATGGAGGCATATGTGGTCACCACATTGGCGCAAGAGCACTTGTCGGCAAAGCTTTCCGGCAAGGTTTCTTCCGCCGATAGCCCTCTAGGATGCAAATCGCACAAGTAACCAAGTGTGAAGCGTGCGGTTCCCATTCCAAGCAGATACACCAGCCAGCTCAAGCTCTCGGGACGATCCCTTTATCCCGGTCATTTTCGGTTCTGGGCTCGACATCCTCGGCCCTTTCCCCGAGCTGTCGGGGCTTTGAGTACTTGTACGCCGCCATCGACAAGTTCACAAAGTGGCCGGAAGTGGAAGCGATGAGGAAGGTGACGGCACGGTCAGCAGTCAAGTTCTTGGTCGATTGTTTGCCGTTTGAATTCCTAACAGGATCATCACCGACAACGGCACACAATTCACGAGTCGCACCTTCATGCAATACGTCCAAGATCTTGGCGCCAAGGTCTGCTTTGCTTCTGTTGCTCACCCGAGAAGCAACGGTCAAGCAGAGAGGGCAAATGCTGAAGTGTTGCGCGGGCTCAAGACCAGAACTTTCGACAGGCTACACAAGTGCGGAAGAAACTGGATCGAGGAGCTGTCGGTGGTTCTTTGGTCGATCAGGACGACGCCAAATCGAGCCACCGGCCAGAAACCTTTTGCTCTAGTCTATGGAGCAGAGGCAGTTCTCACCACGGAACTCGTATACGGATAGCCTCGAGTGCTCGCTTATGATGAGCTTGAGCAAGAGCAGCTGCGACAAGATGACGTGCTGCTCCTTGAGGAGGATCGATCTTGAGTCATTGTCGGCGAGCTGCTCGCTTCTGACAAGCTTTGCGTCGCTACCATAGCCGCAGAGTTAGTGCCGAAGCCTCGAGGAAGGCGACCTTGTTCTTCGGGCGCGTTCAGTCCGCCAAGAATTCAAACAAGTTGACGCCAAAGTGGGAAGGCCCTTATCGGGTGAAACGAGTCACTAGGCTGGCGCTGTCCGCTTTGAGACCGAAGATGGCATCTCGGTGAGCAACTCACGGAACATAGAGCATCTTCGTAAGTTTTACCCATAGGGCGCGGTTGCCGGAACCCGTTCCGGCAACCACCTTTTGTACAAGTCTTGCCGCTGTTGCATGTAATCCTTTGTACAAAGCCGGGCACAGACCCCGTGCATCAGTAAAGCTCATGTGTTGCGCACAACTTGAAATCATGCTTTCATCATTTTATTGCATGTTTTGGCTAACACTTTGTGCAGCAACCACACCCGTAAGAAAAATCGAGCCGCTAGGCTCCATAACTTTATTTCCTCTTCTTTCTCTTTTCTCAAAGAAAGGAAGGCTCCCTCGCGCACAAGTTAACCAGGGGGAAGGAGAGGATGATAATACTATGGACCAGGCACCGCTCGAGGAAGTTTCGTCTCATCGGGAAGCAAGAGACGGAAAAGCTAAGTTGCCAAAGTTTGAGCAATCAATTTTTAAATTTTTAAGTTATCTTCCTTGAACGGTAGTACTTTGTATGGAAAACCTGTGCGTAGAGGAACCAACTCGCTGGCTAGTCGCGCCCTTACTTTGTTTCGAGTCCGCTCAACAACTTAAGTGAGCTGCGGCTAGTCGCGACAAGGTTGCTTGTCGGAGGCGGCACCGCCAAAGAGGTCAGCCGACGTTCCGCAAGACTCGGCCATGCAAAAGGTGCCCGCACCGACAAGTCCCCCAAATGCGTAAGGCGAAACGCATAAAGGAAGGAATCAAGTAGAGGAAATAACGTTGCATTGATCGCCTAAGATAGAGTATATTACAAAATAACTTGTCGCTGATCTAAGAAAGTGTTCTAAACATGATCAGCAGCGACAAGGGAAAGATAAAACTGGCGGCCTAGTCTACGCGGTCGCCATCAATCCACTTGATCTTGTTCACCTTGTCCACAATGGGTGCGACAAGGGCTTTGAGCTCCTCCACATTGGCATCTGGCGGCAAGGATCTGAGGACGCCGTTAAGGTTGAGGCCCGGATTGCGGAAGGCCACCTTTATCAACACCTTCTCAAGGGCTCCTGCACAGATCTGGCGCGATTCCTCGGCCAGCTGCTTTGGAACCTCTTCTCGGAGTCGCTGGAGACCCGTCACCACGACTTTGAAGAATAAGCTGAGTTTGGCGCTGGGTTGGAGATGCTCGTCGGAGGAGTATGCAAGGTCCGCCATCCCCAGCTCCATCAGCTCGTTGTGGATGTCGGCGGCGGTGTCCACAAGACCTTGAGTCCAGTGCTCCACGCTCTCCCTCAAGGTACTCTGGATGGAGGCATCATTCGCTAGCAGCTCCTCCTTGGCCTTGATCGTCTCCAACAAACCCACCTCCCACTCTCCGGGCGCCGTCCCAACGTCTGCGTCGGGGTGGTGGCTTCGGTGAAGATCCGCCTTGGAATCCTTGGCGGTGTCGAGCTCCTTGCCCCTATCGGCGAGACGACTGCAGCCTCGCCAAGAGTGTAGGCGTCCTTCTCGCGTTCACGCTTGAGCGTGGCAAGCTCTTCACCGCTCTTCTTGAGGCTGGCCTCCAGCTGTGCCACTTTCGCTTTCAGCTCTTCCTTGGCGGCCTCGGCGGCTGCGGCAGCATCCTTCGCTTCCTGAAGCGCCCCGCCAAGTGACTCCTCGCGCACGGCAAGGTCTTCTTCGTGGTTGTCCAGATTGACCTTCCGATGCGCCAGCTCGCTTTCCTGCGCGGAGAGCTTCTCAGCAGCCAGCCGCTGCTCCTCCTCGGCCGCGGCCTTCTCAAGGATAAAGGCCGTGCGCTCCTCTGCAAGTTGCCCCCGCGCTTCTGCTACGTCGTGGAGAGCTTCTTGGTTGGCGCTCCGAAGCTCTTCTGTGCGCTTCTCCATGTCCGCTCCTGCCCTCGCGACAAGTGCTTCCCGGGTCTCCAACTTGGCCTGCGCGGCGGTAGAGCGGCAGCGGCTTCTTCGTGAGCCGCTCCTCCTCAGACTCGCCGTTGCTGCTGCTCGGCGCGTCCACCAGCGTTAGCCCAGCGGAGGCGAGTAGCTCGCCGTCGAAGGTCTCTCCTTCGACCGACGCCATGGAGCTCGGCTCCCAGGGGAGCTTGATGAAGACACCTTCGCCGGCCTTCAGGTAGGCGCCGGGCTGGGGCTCCTCGAACTGGCCGCCGGCGGGGGGAAGTCATTTGTCGGTGTAGCGCTTGGCGCTCCTGCGGCCTCAGGGCCGTCAGTGCGATCACCCGACCCCTCGCCAGCCTCTGCGTCGACAGCCTCGGTGGCCTTCTCGCCAACAGGCTCGTCGGCGGCGGCCTCTTCCTCCACAGCAACGACCTCTTCTTCCACGACGGCGGCCTTGTCGGTGTTGCCGCGCGTTTCCTCCTTGCCGGCAGCCTCGACCTCCATCGGCTTTGCGTCAGACGAAGAATGAGCAGTCAAGCAAATGTTCAAAAAGAGAAACAAAAGAAAGCAAGCCCAAGGGAGATTTTCGTGTAAGGAAATTACCTCCAACGGGATCCGCAGCCATGGCCTCGACCACTGGAGGGTCACTGGCGCTGTCCCTTGCCGGGGTAGCCTCCCTTGCCGGAGTGGCCTCCCTTGTCGGAGGGCGCTCCCTTGCCAGAGATTCCTCCCTTGGCGGCGTAGTGGCAGCAGACAGGATCTCGGGGGCGGCTTCCGAGCCCTCCTGATGAGGCTGCTCTGCTCCTACACAAGCACACAATCATGTATCAACGAAGAAGGGGCACCCCTGCACACCTAATAGTAAGGAGAAAACTGCACACTTACTCTGGGGGCTGTGCTGGGGGCTGCTCTGAGGAAGGATTGCCGGGTCCGGCAAGGGGGTCTCGGACGCGTCCCCTGTTGCCATGGGAGAATCGTCCTCAACGACGACCGTCGGGATCTTGGCCCTCTTCGACGCTCTCTGGGCCAGCGTCCTGAAAAGGAAAAGAGTCCAGAACGAAGCAAATCAGATTCAAGATGAAGCAATAAAATTGAAGAAATACAAGCACAATCTCAAGAGCTTACTCTTCGCCTTCCTCCTCGGAGCTGAGCGGAGAAGTCAAACTCCGGCTCGCCTCCGGCGACGAGGCGGGGAGTGGGCTCTCTTGGCCGCTATGGAGGGCGTCGGGCGGTGGCACGAGAAGATCCCGCCCGGTTGTCGCGGCGGTGAGGCGCTCCCGCAGCAACCTCGCTTGCGCGGTAGAGCGCGTCATGGCGCTTCTTCTTGTAGGCGATCTGCCGCTTGACTTCGTCTCGGCCTTGCGGAAACGCCTCTTCGGCGGGCCGGGAGGCTCCGTGGCGGCAAGTCACGGGTGGTGGAGAAGAAGCGCCCTCGGCGGGTCCACTCGACTTCGGCCTCGGGCTCGACAAGCTCGTCCTCGCGGCGATCTCCCTCGCTCGGCAAGGCTTGCCGCGCCATGGCGTCCGCCTCCTCCACGGTATACCCGAAGGCTCCAGCGGCAGCGTCTGCCGCCTCCTCCACCCTGGTGGCAATGCGCGCCATCTCCTCGTCGGTGGTGTCGCTGGTGAGCCTTTACGCTCGTCGGAGCGGATCGGCACTTCTTCCAAATCATCGAAGAACTGCCGCACGACCTCGTCGGGGCTCCTGCCAGTTGGGACGATCCCATGGGAGTCGCTGGCAACGGCATCATGGCGCGGATGCGGTCGGCGCCGAGTTGTTGCACAAAGGGACGACCCCTCGGCAACCTAAACCACTCGGGGTGGTCGGGTCGTTCTTGAACAGCTCGAGCAAAGATCGCATCCAGCTCCAAGACGGTGAAGTTCCAGTTCGGACCCGGGCGCAACCTCATAATGTCTGCCGCATTTTGGAACTCCCAGGCAGGCCTCCTCCTTTCCTGCAAGGGAGCGATGCGGCGATGAAGGAAGTCTGCGCCAACTGCGCCTACGGTTAGTCCGGCAAGCCTGAGGCGCAGAATCCGGGTCACAGCTATCTTCAACTTCGCATCCTCCGGCGCTAAGTTACTCCAATCTCTGCCGCGCACTATTGGGGTTTGGCGCACGGTAGTGAAGGGCTGCGGGTTCTCCTCTACGACCCAACACCAATTGGCTCTCCACTCCTCCCACTTGTTGCGGAACTCTCCTTCTAGATAGGCCTCTTTCTTGCCGATCCTGGAGACCCAAGCTATCCCTCCGGCAAGTGGCTCTCCTCTCTCGATGCGAGGCACAAAGAAATGGCGGAAGAGTGCCACATTTGGGTGGACTCCGACAAAGTTTTCGCAAAAGATCTTGTGAAAACCGCCATGGTCAAGACGGCGTTGGGGGTGAAATCAAGGAGGCGGAGGCCAAAGGTGTTCATGATGTCGCATGAAGAACTTCGGAAAAGGGCGGCAAAGTCCACAATAGAAGAAAAGGGCGAAAAAGGGTACCTGTTGGGGCCAAATCAGAGGCGGAGGCGGGGAGTACCTTCGTGCGCGGATGCGCACGCGTCTCCGTCTACCAAAAGAGGTAGAAGACATCCCGCAGCTCCCTTGCGCCGAGCTGCGGGGGGAAGATGGCCCGCTCCTCGCGCAGCGCCGCGAGCCGCTGCACCTCGGCCGACTTGACGCCCTTCTCCTTGTCGGCTTTCGGAGCCATGGCGAGGGCGGCGGAGGAGGCCGACGGCGGTGAGCGCGCTTGTGGCGAAAGGGAGCGGGGCGCTGCTCTCTTCGCACCGGAGAAGAAGGGGGGAGCGGCGGTGGTTTTCTTGACAAGACAGCAATGGCGGAGTGGACGGCCTGCCCCTGTTTCCTCCGCTTATAAAGAGGGAGAGGGGGGCGGACGTTCTGCTTTTCCTAATAAAGAAACCCCCACGACCACGCCCACGAACTCTCGCACGACGCCACATCCGGTGCGTGCCGTTAGTGGGGGTCGTGGTGGGTCCAGGGCGCATTGCGACGTGATCGAGGCCGCATGTGACCGTGCACTGTTTTGGGCCTGGCCCGACAGAGCTCGGCACCGTGTACGGCCCAGGCCCGGGGGCTCCTGTCGGTGTACTAGAGTAGGGGTACCCTAGTATCCCGTACTCGTGCACGGACAGTTGTAGCACCCCGCGGCAAGGTTTGCCTCGTCACCGCCAAGATCCTCCGTGGCTCCTTTGGAGCCATTCAAGAACAAAGTATTTGATTAAGAAGACAAGGCCCCGGCAAGAGGAGCTTGTCGGGAAGGCCACTCAAGGCATGCAGAAGACAAGGCCCCGGCAAGAGGAGCTTGCCGGGAAGGCTCGGAGCGCGACAAGCCTCCGGACGCGGCAAGGATTTGGCTGCGGCAAGGCGCCTGCCGCGGCAAGCAACCTCTCTCCATCTCCACTCCAGCTCATCCAGCGATGTGTCGCCATGGGACCGTTCCATGCGCGCGTGTCGAGAGGCTGTGCAGCCAGCGGAGAGCAGCGATAAGCGGCGCTGACAAGCTTGCCATCGTGGCGAGCGGAGGCGCACCTGACGATCTCTGTTGCACTGTTTGGGCGACACTGACGGGCATTTATTGCTCTTGTCCCTTGCCTTCAGAGTTAGGTATTTTGCATCAGACACTGCTCGAGTAGGTGTACCAACTCCTGTTTTACATTTGTACCCTCGCCTTATGTTGCCACCTGCCGGAGACCCCTTGAGCATATAAAAGGAGGCCCATGCGCAACGTAGAAGGGGTTCGGTTCGAGCTTCGGTTCATTCGACTCACGGAGACCAGATACACTCACGCTTAGGTTTTGTAGCTCAGACGCTCCCTAGCAAGAACACAATACATCAAACAAGCAGCAGTAGGAGTTTTATCTCTCCGGAGAGCTCCGAAGCTGGGTAAACTGCTCGTGTGCCTCGCCTCGATCCGCTCTTCGTGCGATCTCCGCCCCCCTCCGAACTAGAAAGGGGCCTGGTCCGCCGGCCCCATAGGTGTTCGCGGGTACGATCAGCCTCCCCGACACTCTTCATCCCCCGCTCTCGGTGACGATATTGTCAACAATGTGTCCGGCAGATTGGACCTCTACTATGCCTTTTTAGTGTCATTACGTAAAGGATTGCCTACCTGGTACCCTCGACGCCTTACAAGGCAAAAGGGATCGTCATGATTAAGTAGACAAGAGAAGACTAAGTCAATGCCAGCTACAAGGAGCCACCTTCACCCCATCACTTCAACAGGCGAGAAGTTGTTGAAGATTCTTCAGGCTCAACCCAGATCGTTTCATCGAACAATTACAAGAAACGTAGCGACACCTGAGGAGAATCCAAAAGACTGCACGAGACACGGAGCAAGGGACGACTATTGAATCTGAGAACCCCTAGGGTAGGATGAGTCGTGTACCCCCTATGCGCAGTCGAGTCTGTATGATGGTTCGAATAGAACCACGATTGTGTGTTGCTTGTTTTTATTTGTTTGAGTTTTGATATCAGTCGCCCTTTTTCCCTAGGCAACCAGTACGCGACTATATCACCTGCCTTGTTTTATTGTTTGTGTTTGGCCTTGACTATTTGGTGGATTATGAGGCTTTCATATTGGTAGATGAACTTGGATGGATCGTGTCAATAGAGTAGCGTAACTTTCATCACCCTGGAGTAAACTGGATTTTGTAGGACAACTAGGATCACAAGCTGAGATTCTTGGAGGAATACGATTTTGACTTGATCAAATGATATCAATAGGAGGTTGTTGACTTTACGAAAATGACTTGGGGGAAACGTGTATGAATTCTCGTAGGACATGAGATTTGGATTAATAGGTGATCCTAGTGGAGTAAAGATGCTGAGTAAGTCTACATGGTTCGGAGTAAATTGGATTTAGACTGAAGATCTCGATCATGAGACCATGTTTCTCGATGGACGATAAACTAGGAGATTGGGTTAATTGTCAGAGTTGATTTACGATTCTATATAAAGCCTGACCTTGGAGTTTACTCGACCCCGATAATGGGAATCGATGGACTGACTATAGCAAAGATAGCCCTTTCAAGCATCTGGGGATTATAGGACATCAGGAGATCATGTGGAACACCATAAACATTGGATTTGTAGTATTAATGGATTGTGTAGTGATTGATGGAAGTTAATGGGCTCCTGGAGTTGATCCATCGGAAGGCAACAAGATCTTGGAGTGGCATACGACGTGTTTCCTTAGGATAGAGATGCACTACTGCTACCTCTTGAGCACTGCGTTGGATTTCCCCGAAGAGGAAAGGATGTTGCAGCAAAGCAGCGTAAGTATTTTCCTCAGTTTTTGAGAACCAAGGTATCAATCCAGTAGGAGGCTACGCGCGAGTCCCTCGAACCTGCACAAAGCACATAATTCCTCGCAACCAACGTGAATAGGGGTAGTCAATCCCTTCATGGTCACTTACAAGAGTGAGATCTGATAGAGATGATAGATAATATTTTTGGTATTTTTGGTATAAAGATGCAAAGTAAAATAAAAGGAAAAGTAAAAAAGCAAAGCAATAATAAAGTGAGGGAAGATTAATATGATGAAGATAGACCCGGGGGCCATAGATTTCACTAGTGGCTTCTCTCAAGAGCATAAGTATTCTACGGTGGGTGAACAAATTACTGTTGAGCAATTGATGTAATTGAGCATAGTTATGAGAATATCTAGGTATAATCATCTATATAGGCATCACGTCCGAGACAAGTAGACCGACTCCTGCTGCATCTACTACTATTACTCCACTCATCGACCGCTATCCAGCATGCATCTAGAGTATTAAGTTCAAGAAAACAGAGTAACGCCTTAAGCAAGATGACATGATGTAGAGGGATAAATTCATGCAATACGATAAAAACCCCATCTTGTTATCCTCAATGGCAACAATACAATACGTGCCTTGCTGCCCCTATTGTCACTGGGAAAGGACACCGCAAGATTGAACCCAAAGCTAAGAACTTCTCCCATTGCAAGAAAAACCAATCTAGTAGGCCAAACCAAACTAATAGTTCGAAGAGACTTGCAAACATAACCAATCATACATAAAAGAATTCAGAGGAGATTCAAATATTGTTCATAGATAATCTTGATCATAAACCCACAATTCATCGATCTCAACAAACACACCGCAAAAAGAAGATTACATCGAATAGATCTCCACGAGAGAGGGGGAGAACATTGTATTGAGATCCAAAAAGAGAGAAGAAGCCATCTAGCAACTAACTATGGACCCGAAGGTCGGAGGTAAACTACTCACACTTCATCGGAGGGGCTATGGTGATGATGTAGAAGCCCTCCATGGTGGATTCCCTTCCAAATGAACTCCTAACAAGCCCCAAGATGGGATCACTTGGATACAGAAGGTTGCGGCGGTGGAATTAGGTTTTTGGCTCCATCTCTGATCGTTTGGGGGTACGTAGGTATATATAGGAGGAAGAAGTACGTCGGTGGAGCTTCGTGGGCCCCACGAGGGTGAAGCGGCGCACAGGGGGTAGGCGGCGCCCCCTACCTCGTGCCCACCTCGGAGATTTCTTGACGTAGGGTCCAAGTCTCCTGGATCATGTTCGATGAGAAAATCACGTTCCCGAAGGTTTCATTCCGTTTGGACTCCGTTTGATATTACGTTTCTTCGAAACACTGAAATAGGCAAAAAACAATAATTAAAATTTGGGCCTCTGGTTAATAGGTTAGTCCCAAAAGTAATATAAAAGTGGAAAATAAAGCCCAATATGGTCCAAAACAGTAGATAATATAGCATGGAGCAATCAAAAATTATAGATACGTTGGAGACGTATCAGGCATCCCCAAGCTTAATTCCTGCTCGTCCTCGAGTATGTAAATGATAATTGTTTCCAAACACTTTTTCCCTTGTTTTGGACTCTAACTTGCATAATTTGAATGGAACTAACCCTGGACTGACGCTTTTTTCAGCAGAATTGCCATGGTGTTATTTATGTGCAGAAACATAACTTCTTGGAATGACCTAAAACTTCACGAAACATCTTTTCAGAAATAATTAAAAATCGTTGCAAAAGATGAAGGTCAGGGGGCCCACCACCTGTCCACGAGGGTGGGGGCGCCCCCATAGGGTGCGCCCCCCTACCTCGTGGGCCCCATGAGGCTCCTCCAACGCCAACTCCAACTCTATATATTTGCTTTCGGAGAGAAAAAAATTAGGAAGAAGAAATCATCGCGTTTTACGATACAGAGCCGCCGCCAAGTCCAAAAACCTCTCGGGAGGGCTGATCTGGAGTCCGTTCGGGGCTCCGGAAAGGGGGATTCGTCGCCGTCGTGCAGGAATAAGTGGAGGAGGGCCAACCACCTGGGCACGAGGGTGTTGGGCGCGCCCTACCCCCCAGGGCGCGCCCCCTGCCTCGTGGGCCCACGGTGGCCCTCCTCCATCTTATTTCTGCACCCATCCTCTCCTTCTTCCTCCCACAAACACGAATATCTGGCTCAAGCACGAGTTCTATCTCACTTTGCTATTATTTTCGATCTCCTTGCTCAAAGCACCTCTCACAAAACTGCTTGGGGAGATTGTTCCTTGGTATGTGACTCCTCCATTGGTCCAATTAGTTTTTGCTCTAGTGCTTTATTCATTGCAAATTTGTGCTACATAGGTGACCATGTTCTTGAGCTTGCATGTCAAATTTATATGGTTCCAAGTAGTTCTAATGCATGATATATCCTCTAGGCACTTGTAGGAGTAGTTACTATCAATTTTGTTGAGCTTGGTTCACTTTTGTTTGAAGTTACTAAAAATTTCAGAAATTTTTCAGAGGAAGCAATAAGCTTAGGAAAATGTTCCAAGGTGGTTCTTCTAGGAAGCAAGGACCCAGGCTTGCAATGTGTGATCTTGATGAGGAGCCCCAAGGACGCCTCCAAAGGCGGCCTTGTGAATGGCCTTCAGATAATTTTATGGATCGAGCGGGAATCAAAGAGGAATTTGACGCATATTTGCGTAATGCCGATCTTGTGAGCTTTGAGGCAGACAAATGCCCCCAGTACCATCAACTCACTAGTTCATTTGTGAGGAGGTTTGAATTTTCATCTTCACGTAATTCTCCAACTGTCATGTTTGATCTCTATGAAAAATCTTATACCATGGACTCAGAGGATTTTACTTTTGCTTGCAAACTTCCACAATGGGGTAGTGCTAGTGATCCCCGTAAATCTGAATTTAGATACTTTCTTGCTGGTATAACTGTAGGGGAATCTAGAGATATAGCACAAGCTACCATAGGGAGCATTCACTTTCCTGCTATACATTATTTTGCTCTCTTCATAGGTAGGTGCATAACTGGTAAGGATGAAGCATGTCATATGTGTGTGCCCGACCTCAGTATTCTTAGGAGTGCTGTGTTAGGAGACCAAACTTATCATATGGGAGCCATTGTTGCACGTAGGTTGCATCATAATAGATTTAATGGAGATTTCTTAGGAGGAATTTATGCAACCTGCTTAGCTAATTTTCTTGAGGTGGATGTTCTGGGGATGATATGGAGTTGCCTCCTACTTATTTAGATTTTAATTCTATGGTCTCTCACCAGTTTGTCGAGAGGAATGAATCACCTCTCCAGTATCGACTAATCTTTGACAAACGGCGTGTTGTCTGTATTACTCTCCCTGCTCCTGCCTTCTTTGATCACCAGGCAAAAGGAAGATATACTATAACCAGAGAGGAGGCAGATGAGTACGAGAGGAGAGCGGAGGCAGCCCGACGCCACGCTGCAGCTCAGGAGGCGATAAACGCTGCATCTCAGTATGACCCCAGCTACACCTACGGGTATCCGCTAGGCTATCCCTGGCAATGAACCAACTTAGCCCAAAAGCCTAAGATGGGGGAGTACATATTTCCCACCGACATTACATTTATGTTTACACACACTCATTGCTAGATGTCGGTGCTCATACTCTTTCACTATAATATCCATGCTAGTTATTCTCTTTTTCCTGCTTTCTTCTTGTGTGTTTGTTAAACCTTAAGAAAAACCAAAAAAAAAATTAGTAGTAGTTTACTTTTCTTGCTGTAGTAGTAATAATTAAAAGAAAACCCAAAAATATTTGCCATTCTTCTTTTGCTTGTCGGGAGCTTTCCTGTGTAAATAGATTTTCTTTTCTTTTCTTTTCTTTGGGGGTCGATAGGAGAAGACCATGATTAAATTCTTGAAGTGGCTCTTATATGCATTATTGTTGATTTAACCAAGAGCCCATATTGCCTTGTCTTCTCCTATTCATTGAATGCTCACGGATTCCAGCTTAGTCCAATGCGCGTGCACTCTTATTATTCACTTCATTCGGTCGTGCAAGTGAAAGGCAATAATGATGATATATGATGGACTGACTGAGATGAGAAAAGCTGGTATGAACTCGACCTCTCTTATTTTTGTAAATATGATGGGTTCATTGTTCTTGATTCAGCTTATTGTGAATAAACATGTTTGCAATGACAATTAGAGATCATAGTTTCTCGTGCCATGCTTGATTAGCTATGAGTTATAATGGTTTACCTTGTGTGCCAACATGCTATTAAAATGGTTGTGATGTGGTATAGTGGGGTGGTATCCTCCTTTGAATGATTTAAGTGACTTGACTTTGCACATATTCACACATGTAGTTGAAACAAAATCAACATAGCCTTCATGATATTTATGTTCATGGTGGATTATATCCTACTCATGCTTGCATCCAATATTTATTAATTTTAGTGCATGTTCATGACTGTTGTCGCTCTCTAGTTGGTCGCTTCCCAGTCTTTTGCTAGCCTTCACTTGTACTAAGCGGGAATACTGCTTGTGCATCCAATCCCTTAAATCCCAAAGTTATTCCATATGAGTCCACTATACCTTCCTATATGCGGTATCTACCTGCCGTTCCATGTAAATTTGTATGTGGCAAACTCTAAACCTTCAAATAAACATTCTGTTTTGTATGCTCGAATAGCTCATGTATCAACTAGGGATGCCCTTATCTTCCATGTTAGGCGGGTTATTATCAAGAGGAGTGGACTCCGCTCTTCATTCACGAGAAAATGGCTGGTCTCCGGGATGCCTAGTCCCATGCTTTGTGCAAACTAAATCAAAATAATTGCAAACAAAACTCCCCCTGGGACTGTTGCTAGTTGGAGACACTCGTTGTTTCGAGCAAGTCATGGATTGATGCTTGTTGGTGGAGGGGGAGTATGAACTTTACCATTCTGTTTGGGAACCGCCTATAATGTGTGTAGCATGGAAGATATCGCCATCTCTTAGTTGTTATGTTGACAATGAAAGTATGCCGCTCAAAATATTATTTATCTCTATTTCTAAACCGAGCTCTGGCACCTCTACAAATCTCTGCTTCCCTCTGCGAAGGGCCTATCTATTTACTTTTATGTTGAGTCATCACCCTCTTATAAAATGCACTAGCTGGAGAGCGCAGCTGTCATTTGCATCCATTGCTATTAATTTATATTGGGTATGACTATGATTGGATCTCTTTTACCATGAATTACAATGTCTAGTCAGTCCTTGATCTTTAAAGGTGCTCTGTATTTATGTTTTGCAGTCTCAGAAAGGGCTAGAGAGATACCATCTTGTTATATTATATCATGATTGTTTTGAGAAAGTGTTGTCATCCGAGATCTATTATTATGGCTCGCTTGTTGGTTATGCTATTGATATGAGTAAACATGAGACATGAGAATTACTGCAAATGTGGTTAGTCATAATCTTTGCTGTAAACTTGAATGCTGGCTTTACATATTTACAACAACAAGAGCAAAAAGAGTTTGTAATAGTTTTTCTTTATCACTTTCAGTTTATCAACTGAATTGCTTGAGGACAAGCAAAGGTTTAAGCTTGGGGTAGTTGATACGTCTCCGTCGTATCTACTTCTCCAAACACTTTTGCCCTTGTTTTGGACTCTAACTTGCATGATTTGAATGGAACTAACCCCAGACCGATTGCTTTCATTGAGAATTGCCATGGTGTTATTTATGTGCGAAAAAAACCTCTCGGAATGACACGAAACTTCACGGAACATCTTTTGGAAATAATTAAAATCGTTGCAAAGATGAAGGTCGGGGCCCACCACTGTCGACGAGGGTGGGGCGGCCTCTAGGCGCCCCCTACCTCGTGGGCCCGCTGAGGCTCCTCCGACGCCAACTCCAAGTCTATATATTTGCTTTCGGAGAGAAAAAAATTAGGAAGAAGAAATCATCGCGTTTTACGATACGGAGCCGCCGCCAAGCCCTAAAACCTCTCAGGAGGGCTGATCTGGAGTCCGTTCGGGGCTCCGGAGAGGGGGATTCATCACCGTCGTCAGTCATCATCAACCATCCTCCATCACCATTTCATGATGCTCACCGCCGTGCGTGAGTAATTCCATCATAGGCTTGCTGGACGGTGATGGGTTGGATGATATCTATCATGTAATCGAGTTAGTTTTGTTAGGGTTTGATCCCTAGTATCCACCATGTTCTGAGATTGATGTTGCTATGACTTTGCTATGCTTAATGCTTGTCACTAGGGCCCGAGTGCCATGATTTCAGATCTGAACCTATTATGTTTTCATGAATATATGTGTGTTCTTGATCCTATCTTGCAAGTCTATAGTCACCTACTATGTGTTATGATCCGGCAACCTCAAGTGATAATAATCGGGACCACTCCCGGTGATGACCATAGTTTGAGGAGTTCATGTATTCACTATGTGCTAATGCTTTGATCCAGTTCTCTCTTAAAAGGAGGCCTTAATATTCCTTAGTGTCCATTAGGACCCCGCTGCCACGGGAGGGTAGGACAAAAGATGTCATGCAAGTTCTTTTCCATAAGCACGTATGACTATATTTGGAATACATGCCTACATTACATTGATGAATTGGAGCTAGTTCCGTGTCACCCTATGTTATGACTGTTACATGATGAACCGCATCCGGCATAATTATCCATCACCGATCGAATGCCTACGAGCTTTTCCTATATTGGTTCTCTCTTATTTACTTTTCCATTGCTACTGTTACAATCACTACAAAACACCAAAAATATTACTTTTGCTACCTTTACTTTTGTTACCGTTACCATTACTATCATATTACTTTGCTACTAAACACTTTGTTGCAGATATTAAGTTATCCAGGTGTGGTTGAATTGACAACTCAACTGGTAATACTTGATAATATTCTTTGGCTCCCCTTGTGTCGAATCAACAAATTTGGGTTGAATACTCTACCCTCGAAAACTGTTGCGATCCCCTATACTTGTGGGTTATCAAGACTATTTTTTGGCACCGTTACCGAGGAGCATAGCTCTATTCTTTGAGTCACTTGGGATTTATATCTGCTGGACACTACGAAGAACTTGAAAGACGCTAAGACATTAATTTATCCCTCAACTACGAGGGGACGTAAGGAGCGCCATCTAGCTACGCACTTGATTCACCTTCTGCTTTGAGTAAGCTCATGACACCTAAACCTGCTTACGCTATTAGATTACGATATGTCGCATGTTATTGATGATGCCATACATTATGCATGATACTTATGATGAAACTACTTCCATGCTTGAGATACTACTGTGCCCCTTAGTGAATTTCTTGATGAACAAATTGCTAGGGCTAGAGAGAAAGAAATTATTGAAACTAATTATATTGATGAAAGTGATGATGAAGATAGGCCTGTTATTCCTGAGGGTTATGATTTTGATATGGAAGCTTCTGCAGCTATTTTAGCTTGCAAGGATAGATATGAACTCAAGAGGTTACTAGATGAATTGAATAAGCAATCTCTTAGAGATAGAATGAGGCCTGGCCCTGCTTTTGCTACTTCACCTATCTGTGTTGCCGATAAGGATTATGAATTCTTTGTTGAACCTGATCTAATTACTTTGGTTGAATCTAATCCTTTTCATGGCTATGAATCTGAAACTGTTGTGGCACATCTTACTAAATTAAATGATATAGCCACCCTGTTCACTAATGATGAGAGATCTCGCTACTTTTATATCCTTAAAATATTTTCGTTCTCATTAAAGGGTGATGCTAAGATATGGTTTAATTCTCTTGATCCTGGTTCTGTGCGTAGTCCCCAGGATATGATTTATTACTTCTCTGCTAAATATTTCCCTGCTCATATGAAACAAGCTTCTTTAAAGGAAATATACAACTTTGTGCAAATTGAAGAAGAGAGTCTCCCACAAGCTTGGGGGAGGTTTCTCAAGTTACTTAATGCTTTGCCTGATCATCCTCTTAAGAAAAATGAAATACTTGATATCTTTTATAATGGACTAACTGATGCTTCCAGAGATTACCTGGATAGTTGTGTTGGTTCTGTTTTTAGGGAAAGAACACCGGATGAAGCTAAAATTCTATTGAATAATATGTTGACAAATGAAAATAATTGGACACTTCACGAGCCAGCTCCTGAGCCAGCTCCTGCTCCAGTTACTGAGCCTATCCCTAAACCAACTCCGAAGAAGAGAGGTGTTCTATTTCTCACTCCTGAAGATATGCAAGAGGCAAAGAAATCTATGAAAGAAAAAGGTATTAAAGCTGAAGACGTTAAGAATTTACCTCCTATTGAAGAAATACATGGTCTTAATCTACCGCCTATTGAAGAAACATATGATCTTGATCCATTACCTATTGAATAACCTCCTGGTTTTGATAACCCGACACAGGTAGTAAAGGTAAATTCTCTTTATAGATATCATAGAGCTGAAATCCCTCCTACTAAAATTGCTAGCCAATGCTTGGATGAGTTTGATCACTTTATGTTTAAACAAGAAAATTTCAATGCTTATTTTGGTAGACAATTAAAAAAATGCTTATATGATTAAACACTTGGGTGATTATATGGCTAATGTTAGAGGTGAACTTAAACTTGTTAGAAAACATGCTTCTATGGTTACCACTCAAGTAGAGCAAGTACTTAAAGCTCAAAATGATTTGCTCAATGAAATGAATAGTAAGAAAAATGATTATGCTGTTAGAGTGGCTACTAGAACTGGTAGAATGACTCAGGAACCATTGTATCCTAAAGGCCACCCTAAGAGAATTGAGTAAGATTCTCAGAGAAATAATATTGATGTACCTAGTTCTTCTAAAAGGAAGAAAAAGAAAAATGATAGGACTTTGCAAACTTCTAGTGAACCTATTGCCGAACCACCTGAGAATCCAAATGGTATCTCTATGTCTGATGCTGAAACACAATCTGGTAATGAACATGAACCTAGTAAAAATGTTAATGATGATGTTAATGATGGTGCTCAACCTAGTAATGATAATGATGTAGAAATTGAACCTGCTGTTGATCTTGATAACCCATAATCAAAGAATCCACGTTATGGTAAGTGAGACTTTGTTGCTAGGAAACATGGTAAAGAAAGAGAACCATGGGTTCAGAAACCCATGCCTTTTCCTCCCAGACCATCCAAGAAAAAGGATGATGAGGATTTTTAGCGCTTTGCTGAAATGATTAGACCTATCTTTTATGCGTATCGATTGGTGATATGCTCAAAATGAATCCTTATGCTAAGTATATGAAAGAAATTGTCACTAATAAAACAAAGATACCGGAAGCTGAAATTTCCACCATGCTTGCTAATTATACATTTAAGGGTGGAATAGCAAAGAAACTTGGAGATCCAGGAGTACCTACTATACCATGCTCCATTAAAATAAATTATGTTAAAACTGCTTTATGTGATCTTGGAACCGGTGTTAGTGTTATGCCTCTCTCTTTATATCGTAGACTTGACTTGAATAAGTTGACACCTACTGAAATATCTTTGCAAATGGCTGATAAATCAACTGCTATACCTGTCGGTATTTGTGAGGATGTGCCTGTTGTGGTTGCAAATGTCACTATTTTAACGGACTTTGTTATTCTTGATATTCCCGAGGACGATAGTATGTCTATTATTCTTGGAAGACCTTTTCTGAATACTGCAGGTGCTATTATTGAATGCAACAAAGGCAATGTCACTTTTCATGTTAATGGTAATGAGCATACAGTACACTTTCTGAGGAAACAACCTCAAGTTCATAGTATCAACTCTATTGGAAAAATTCCATCGATTATATTTGGAGGTTTTGAATTTTCTCTTCCTACTGTCAAGAAGAAATATGATATTCTTATTATAGGGGATGTGCATATCCCCGTTGAGGTAACATAGTGTTATTCAAAATTTCTCCGGTTTCAGGTTATTCGGAATGTGTTTATTAACAAGATCTGATCAACCTTGTTAGTGGATTCCTCTTGATGAGCATGAGATGGATGAAACTAGAAAGCACAACCTATACATGCCCTTTTTCTACTTTACATTATTTAGTTGAAATAAAGTAAAAATAGTATTTTCTGTCTGTTTTCTGATTTATCTATGTAATATAATAATACCCCGAAAATAAAAGTTCTCCAAATGCCCTGAAAATGAAATATGATTTTTTCTAGAATATTTGAGGAATTATGGAACTGAGAACACACCAGGGGGTGAACCACCTGGCCACAAGGGTTGAGGGCGCGCCCCCCTGCCTCGTGGGCCCATGGTGGCCCTCCTCCACTTATTCCTGCACCCATCGTCTCCTTCTTCCTCCCACAAACACGAATATCTTGCTCAAGCACGAGTTCTAGCTCACTTTGCTGTGATTTTTGATCTCCTTGCTCAAAGCACCTCTCACAAAACTGCTTGGGGAGATTGTTCCTAGGTATGTGACTCCTCCATTGGTCCAATTAGTTTTTGCTCTAGTGCTTTATTCATTGCAAATTTGTGCTGCATAGCTGACCATGTTCTTGAGCTTGCATGTCAAATTTATATGGTTCTAGGTAGTTCTAATGCATGATATATCCTCTAGGCACTTGTAGGAGTAGTTGCTATCAATTTTGTTGAGCTTGGTTCACTTTTGTTTGAAGTTTTTCAGAGGAAGCAATATGCTTAGGAAAATGTTCAAAGGTGGTTCTTCTACGAAGCAAGGACCCAGGCTTGCAATGCGTGATGCTGATGAGGAGCCCCCAAGGGACGCTCGGCGGCCACTGTGAATGGCCTTCAGAAAATTTTATGGATCGAGTGGGAATCAAACAGGAATTTAACGCATATTTGCGTAACGCCAATCTTATGAGCTTTGAGGAAGACAAATTCTCCCAGTACCATCAACTCACAAGTTCATTTGTGAGGAGGTTTGAGTTTTCATCTTCACGTAATTCTCCAACTGTCATGTTTGATCTCTATGAAAAATCTTATACCATGGACTTAGAGTATTTTACTTTTGCTTGCAAACTTCCACAATGGGATAGTTCTAGTGATCCCCGTAAATCTGAATTTAGTGACTTTCTTGCTGGTATAACTTTGGGGAATCTAGATATATAGCACAAGCTACCATACGGAGCATTCACTTTCCTGCAATACATTATTTTGCTCTCTTCATAGGTAGGTGCATGACTGGTAAGGATGAAGCATGTCATAAGTGTGTGCCTGACCTCAGTATTCTTAGGAGTGTTGTGTTAGGAGACCAATCTTATCATATGGGAGCCATTGTTGCACGTAGGTTGCATCATAATAGATTTAATGGAGATTTCTTTGGAGGAATTTATGCAACCCGCTTAGCTAATTTTCTTGAGGTGGATGTTCGTGAGGATGATATGGAGTTGCCTCCTACTTATTTAGATTTTAATTCTATGGTCTCTCACCAGTTTGTCGAGAGGAATGAATCACCTCTCCAGTATCGACTAATCTTTGACAAACGGCGTGTTGTCCGTATTACTCTCCCTGCTCTTGCCTTCTTTGATCACCAGGCAAAAGGAAGATATACTATTACCAGAGAGGAGGCAGATGAGTACGAGAGGAGAACAGAGGCAGCCCGACGCCACGCTGTAGCTCAGGAGGCGATAAACGCTGCATCTCAGCTACACCTACGGGTATCCGCCAGGCTATCCCTAGCAATGAACCAACTTAGGCCAAAAGCCTAAGCTTGAGGGAGTACGTATTTCCCACCGACATTACATTTATGTTTACACACACTCATTGCTAGATGTCGGTGCTCATACTCTTTCACTGTAATATCCATGCTAGTTTATTTTCTTTTTCCTGCTTTCTTCTTGTGTGTTTGTTAAACCTTAAGAAAAACCAAAAAAATTAGTAGTAGTTTACTTTTCTTGCTGTAGTAGTAATAATTAAAAGAAAACCCAAAAGTATTTCCCGTTCTTCTTTTGCTTGTTGGGAGCTTTCCCGTGTAAATCGCTTTTATTTTCTTTTGTTTTCTTTGGGGGTCGATAGGAGAAGACCATGATTAAATTGTTGAAGTGGCTCTTATATGCATTATTGTTGATTTAACCAAGAGCCCATATTGCCTTGTCTTCTCCTGTGTATTGAATGCTCGCAGATTCCAGCTTAGTCCAATGCACGTGCACTCTTATTATTATTCACTTCGTTCGGTCGTGCAAGTGAAAGGCAATAATGATGATATATGATGGACTGCCTGAGATGAGAAAAGCTGGTATGGACTCGACCTCTCTTGCTTTTGTAAATATGATGAGTTCATCGTTCTTGATTCAGCATATTATGAATAAACATGTTTGCAATTACAATTAGAGATCATAGTTGCTCGTGCCATGCTTGATTAGCTATGAGTTATAATGGTTTACCTTGTGTGCCAACATGCTATTAAAAATGGTTGTGATGTGGTATATTGGGGTGGTATCCTCCTTTGAATGATTTAAGTGACTTGACTTGGCACATGTTCACGCATGTAGTTGAAACAAAATCAACATAGCCTTCACGATATTTATGTTCATGGTGGATTATATCCTACTCATGCTTGCATCCAATACTTATTAATTTTAGTGCATGTTCATGACTGTTGTCGCTATCTAGTTGGTCGCTTCCCATTCTTTTGCTAGCCTTCACTTGTACTAAGTTTGAATATTGCTTGTGCATCCAATCTCTTAAACCCCAAAGTTATTCCATATGAGTCCACCATACCTTCCTATATGCGGTATCTACCTGCAGTTCCAAGTAAATTTGTATGTGCCAAACTCTAAACCTTCAAATAAACATTCTATTTTGTATGCTCGAATAGCTCATGAATCAACTAGGGCTGCCCTTATCTTCCATGTTAGGCGGGTTATTCTCACGAGGAGTGGACTCCGCTCCTCATTCACGAGAAAATGGCTAGTCTCCGGGATGCCAAGTCCCATGCTTTATGCAAACTAAATCAAAATAATTGCAAACAAAACTCCCCCTGGGACTGTTGCTAGTTGGAGACACTCGTTGTTTCGAGCAAGTCATGGATTGATTCTTGTCGGTGGAGGGGGAGTATGAACTTTACCATTCTGTTTGGGAACCGCCTATAATGTGTGTAGCATGGAAGATATCACCATCTCTTAGTTGTTATGTTGACAATGAAAGTATGCCGCTCAAAATATTATTTATCTCTATTTCAAAACTGAGCTCTGGCACCTCTACAAATCCCTGCTTCCCTCTGCGAAGGGCCTATCTATTTACTTTTTTGTTGAGTCACCACCCTCTTATAAAAAGCACTAGCTGGAGAGCGTAGCTGTCATTTGCATCCATTACTATTAATTTATATTGGGTATGACTATGATTGGATCTCTTTTACCATGAATTACAATGTCTAGTCAGTCCTTGATCTTTAAAGGTGCTCTGCATTTATGTTTTGCGGTCTCAGAAAGGGCTAGCGAGATACCATCTTGTTATATTATATCATGATTGCTTTGAGAAAGTGTTGTCATCTGAGATTTATTATTATGGCCCGCCAGTTGATTATGCTATTGATATGAGTAAACGTGAGACCTGAGAATTATTGCAAATGTGGTTAGTCACAATCGTTGCTGAAAACGTGAATGCTGGCTTTACATATTTACAACAACAAGAGCAAACAGAGTTTGTAAAAGTTTTTCTTTATGACTTTCAGTTTACCAACTGAATTGCATGAGGACAAGCAAAGGTTTAAGCTTGGGGGAGTTGATACATCTCCGTCGTATCTACTTTTCCAAACACTTTTGCCCTTGTTTTGGACTCTAACTTGAATAATTTGAATGGAACTAACCCCGGACTGTTGTTGTTTTCACCAGAATTGCCATGGTGTTATTTATGTGCAGAAACAAAACTTCTCGGAATGACCTGAAACTTCACGGAACATCTTTTCAGAAATAATTAAAAATCGTTGCAAAAGATGAAGGTCAGGGGGCCCACCACCTGTCCACGAGGGTGGGGGCGCGCCCCCCTAGGGTGCGCCCCCTACCTTGTGGGCCCCCTGAGGCTCCTCCGACGCCAACTCCAACTCTATATGTTTACTTTCGGAGAGAGAAAAATCAGGGAGAAGAAATCATCACGTTTTACGATACGGAGCCGCCGCCAAGCCCTAAAACCTCTCGGGAGGGCTGATCTAGACTCCGTTCGGGGCTCCGGAGAGGGGGGTTCGTCGCCGTCGTCATCATCAACCATCCTCCATCACCAATTTCATGATGCTCACCGCCGTGCGTGAGTAATTCCATCGTAGGCTTGCTTGGGCGGTGATGGGTTGGATGAGATCTATCTTGTAATCGAGTTAGTTTTGTTAGGGTTTGATCCCTAGTATCCACTATGTTCCGAGATTGATGTTGCTATGACTTTGCTATGCTTAATGCTTGTCACTAGGGCCCGAGCGCCATGATTTCAGATCTGAACCTATTATGTTTTCATGAATATATGTGTGTTCTTGATCCTATCTTGCAAGTCTATAGTCACCTACTATGTGTTATGATCCGGCAACCCCGAAGTGAAAATAATCGGGACCACTCCCGGTGATGAAACTACAAAAAAAGACACATCCATGACATTTTGGGCCGAACGACATTTTGATCCTATCTTGCATGTCGGTCGTTAACCACGTTGACCAGGCCGCGCCGAGAGCACCAGGGCGGTGGACGACGGCGAGACCTAGGAAGGGAACGACATGGAGGCAGGGAAGACTCGGCAGTTGTTTCCCACGCGGAGGGGAGTACGATCAGACGAGGGTTCTTGGTTCTGCTCTACCGTCGCGGAGAATAACAGCAGTGTGGGTGAGTAGAGGGATGGCTAGGCCAGCGATGGTAGTACGGTGGGGCGGTGAGGCCTGACAATGACAGCAGAGCCGTCAGGGAGGAGGGAGCAGTCCGCCGGTGCCTGTTTGAGCGTGGAGCAGGAAGAGCAGAGATTGAAGAAGCACGACGGCCGTTGGATGGCCATCCAATGCGTCAACCTTTTTTTTAGGAAAGCCTCAAATCTGTGGAAAACAGCATACAGCCCATCTGCCATTATTTCTAATAATTTACAGCCCATTTTCTAATTATTAAGGTTTTTTTGGAGCCCATATTCTTTTTGTTAGCACTACAGCCCATATTGTGGCCACAGTTAAAATATTATACGAAATTTTGCATATTTTGGTGCGGTCCGAACTATTTTTAATCCCGAAATTTCGACTCACATTCATACTGATTTTAAAAATAAATGTATATCAATATAAAATCCAACAAAATCTCCACGCATAAAAATTAATGTAATTTAAAATCTCGAAATGAAGAAAAAAGATATTTGAAACTAATTCCCGGTTTGATGTGTTTTAAAAATGTACAGCCCATTTCTCATTACCGATGGGCCATTTTCTCGGCCAGCCGAATGAAGCTCTCCTCGTCTTCAAAGATTTGTAGCCCAACAGCCTGACAAAGTGACTTACTTGGCAAATCACAAAAAACTGGGTTGTGGCCGTGGACCTAGCTGTCAGCCTCTCCACGTACAGTACTCTTCCGATGGAAGTCGGTCGTTGACCACATTGATCACGCCGTGCCGAGAGCACCAAGGCGATGGACGACAGCAAGGCCTAGGAAGGGGACGACGCGGAGCCGGGAAGACGCGGCAGTGGATGCCCACGCGGAGAGGAGTACGAGGGTTCACTGGTTCGGCTGCGGCGTGAGGCTGCCGTCGCCGCAGAATAACAGGGGGTGTGGGTGAGTAGAGGGATACCCTGGGCCAGTGGTGGGAGTAGTAGGGGGCGGTGAGGCCTCCGCGGCATCACAGCCGGCCACGAGAGGCAGGAGCACGTGGCACGACCGGCGCTGCTTTGGGCGGCTGGAGCAAGAAGACCAGAGGTTGAAGAAGCACTATGGCCGTTGGATGGACATCGTACGGTCACTGGAGCTAGAAACGTTCATATTGACTAAGTTGACAAAGCCCTCCATCCTCGTCAACTTAGTAGGCCCACAAGTCAGCCTCCCACCATGGTGGGTCAAAGCTAGCAGGGGGAGTATTCATTTTTCTGTGCGTAATAAGGAGGCAATTCCGGTTGTTCCGAGATGACAGCTGGGGGGAACATTTTTTCGCGAAATACGGTGGTCCGTCCGGTGGGCCCCATCAGTCAGGGGCAAACGTTTTTTCACAAAATACGGTGGCCCGTCCGGTGTGTCCTAGCAGTTAGGGGGGAAACGTTTTTTCCGTGAAATACTGGTGTCCGACCGGTGGGTCCCTGTTGTCAGGTGGAGGAATAATTATTTTGAGCGTAATAAGGAGGCACTTCCTTGCGGCTGTCGTGGACCCAGCTGTCAGCCTCTCCACGTACAGTACTGTTCCGACAAAACTCGGTCGTAGACCACATTGACCATGCCGCGCTGAGAGCACCACCGCAGTGGACGATGGCGAGGCCTAGGAAGGGACGACGCAGAGCCGGGGAAGACGCGGCAGTGGATACCCATGCGGAGAGGAGTACGAGGGTTCACTGGTTCTGGCTGCGGTGTGAGGCTGCCGTCGCGCCAGTAGAATAACAGGGGGAGTGGGTGAGTGGAGGGATGGCTTGGCCAGCGGTGGGAGTATTATGGGGACGGTGAGGCCTCCGCGGCAGCATAGCCGGCCACGGGAGGCAGGAGCATGCGGCACGACCGGTGCTGCTTTGGGTGACTGGGGCAAGAAGACCAGAGGTTGAAGAAGCACTACGGCCGTTGGATGGACATCGTTGACCACGCCGCGCCGAGAGCACCAGGGCGGTGGACGACGGCGAGTCCTACGAAGGGAACGACACGGAGTCGGGGAAGACACGACAGTGGCTGCCCATGCGGTGGAGAGTACGAGGGTTGACTGGTTCGGCTGCCGTCGCCCGAAAATAACAGGAGGTGTGGGTAAGTAGAGTGATAGACAGGCCAGGGATGCGAGTATGATGGGGCCGTGAGGCCTTCCCGGCAGCACTGCAGTCCACGGGAGGCGGGAGCAGGCGGTTCCGACGACGCTGGTTTGGGCGGCTGGGGCAGGAAGATTAGAGACTGAAGAAGCACGATTACCGTTAGATTGACATCTAACGGTGTGACGCTGGTAGAGTCGATTGTTGACTAAGTTTCTTTTTTGAGAAACCTTGTGTACGCATGAACTTAGTAGGCCCACAAGTCAGCCTCCAAATCTCTGGCAGACAACATAAAGCCCATTTGCTATTTTTTATAATTTGCAGCCCATTTGCTAATTCTTAAGTAATTTATTACACCCCATTTTCTGCTCAGGACCACGGTCAAAAAGTTCAACCTTATTTTGCATATTTCAGTGGAGTCCGAACTGTTGTAATCCCGAAATGATAAACATTTTTTAAGAACCTATTTATTTGCCAAACAAATCGTTTTGTTTTTGTAAGCAAATAAGACGTGGGACAATTGAGTTGGTTTAAGGGAAAACCAGTGGTAAAAAAATCAGCGCTGGGTGGGAAAAACAACAAAATAAGGATGTAATTATGAAAAGGGAATTTTATGTGTTTTCAATATAATGATACGTGTATATGAACTAGTTAAACTATAGGTAGAGATTAGAAAAGGGATGTAGGACATGTGTTTCAAGAGGAAAATAGAACTGGGCTGTGTGTTTGATTCAGTAAAAAAAAACTGCCTGCGGATGTTGTAAGACAAAATATAACTTCTTATTTGGCGGGCCAGAGGCCAGTAGATACCTGCTGGATCTTTGTGCCCCGTTGTCGTCATGGGCTAGGCCTGTTAAAAAGAAAACCAACCCTGGGCAATCTACAACAAAGTTGAAACTTGCTCAACCTGAAAAAACAATATACGTGCTCAATAAAGGAGAGAATTCCGCAAGTACAGACTGATAACTGGGATGCAGCACAGATATGGTTTTTTATCGTGATAATAAGTGCATGCACTTGTTTCGAAAAAAATGGAGAACTGGGAATTCGAACGGCGGGTGCTTATGCTACCCATCAAATAAAAATCAGGTGCCTGAAAATTCGTTTTGAAACAAATGATTCAGCTTTATATCCACGTCGAACCTCGGCATGATGGTTGGAAGCAAATGTAAGTTAATACCAAAAGATCTTTAACAACAATACCAACTTGCGGACGACAAGGTAGTACAACTACCAATACCAAACTAACTTATAATCTTTTTACTCCTGACCCTAGTGTTAAATGCGGTAGAAAATCTTGTAGAGGACCAGCTCCCGCTCCTTCTCTTGCTCCAGGTCCCGGAGGTGGTACTGGTGCATCACCCAGTTGGTCCTCTGCTGGTCGAAGTTCTTGTTGGTGTGCAGCACCAGAACCTTTTTTGCTGCCCGTCTGTCGGCCGTTGACCATCAAATTTCCGTTTTTTATTTAATTTTTGTTAAATCTGGTCAAACTGTGGTCAAACTAATTATTCAAGAATATTAGTGTTACTAAATAATTATTTCAGTTTTTTTGAATTTTGGTCAAATCTGGTCAAAATCTGGTCAAACTGTGGTCAAACTATGGTCAAACTAGTTATTCAAGAAATATTACTGTTAAAAAATAATTATTGTTTTTTAGAACAATAGTTTTTAAACTCAAACAGTGAAATGTGTGACTTCATGCTCAAGCTAAACTCCCGAGGGTTAATAGGATTGACATCTTACTATTGTCAGGAAAATAACAAGTGCAGACTTGGAATGGAGGGAGAATAGAACCCGGAAGTTAAGCGTGCTCAGGCTGGAGTAGTGAGAGGATGGGTGACCGTCCGGGAAGTTAGATGATTTGGAATGATGAGGGGTGATTAGAGATTAAATTGAGCAGCGATGAGGGGTGATTAGAGATTAGGGGTTAAAATAATTCAGAAATTTGAAAATTCGAGCAAAAAAATCGAAAATTCAAAGCACTGGTTAGTAGTAGCGCGGGTGGCACCCGCGCTGCTGCTATACGTTAGCTGTAGCGCCTTATTAGTAGCGTCGGCCCCCGCGCTACTAATAGGCCCAAAACCCGCGCTGCTGCTAGGCTTTTCCCTAGTAGTGGTAAATGGTGTGCGGCCGGCGATGGGGAAGAGAGGAGGAAGAAGAAGAGAGGAGGAAGAAGAAGAGAGGATAAGAAGAGTGGAAGACGGGGAAGAAAGTGCATTCAATCTCAATTCTACTAGTACTACTACCAGGATATATCGTCCTTCGGAGTGTAAGTAGTTACACCGATGACATGTGGGTCTACCACAACAGGGCCCATATGTCAGTTAATGGAGGACAGAGGAACGTAGGCATATTTGCAGAAGTGTGCTCTACTGGCAAACATGATGGCAGTACTGGGTAAGGCTGATTTAGTAACACCAACACGCTGGTTCAGCTTATTAATTACGTGTCCCATCTGCTGCAGCGTGTATTGTCACTTCACTGCGAAAACTAGTTGAATAGTTATCTCTGACCGAGATGGGGAATAATGGATCGCGAGGACTTCCTTTCTACAGTATCCCTATGCCTCTACGCTCACTTCACTCATTTTGCTCCGTACCTAGTCACTTGTTGAAATATGTAGAAAGACAAATACTCCGTATTTGGGAACAGAGGGAGGCTTTTACTCCGTACTATTTGGGAACAGAGGGAGTATCACCATATGGAGGGAACAGAGGAAGCTTGAAATATGAACATGTCAATGGGAGGGAGTAAGCCCCATGCATGCGTGCATGCATGCAACATGCAACACTCACACGTACACATGGACGCACGCAACACTCATGCACCCATGCGGCACACAGCACACGACGCAACACACACGCTCACGCTCAAGTGCTCAACCTACTCCCTACGTTCGTGAAAGACTGTACATTTAGAGATTTACACATTGACCATGGCATAATTAACGCCCAAAAGTAGCAGACTTATGTGTGCATGCAACCATTGAGATAAGAAGATTAAATGAAGGCCGTTGCATGCTGTAATTAAGGATAGACATGTAGCCTATACCTACAGCACAAGTTGGTGCATTAGTCAATCAATATCGATTTAGATTAAAGGCTAAATGCATTGGAAGTGTATATGTACATCATGTAGTACACTCTTTGTTGGAAGACCGAGGGAGGACACATGCATGCACTCACATACACAGCCAGGGCGGTTCGTAGCAAGGGTTGGACTCATGTCGCTACCGCATAAAGTTTTGTTTAACTGATTTCTTTGCTCGCTAACCGGCTGTGGGACCCAGAAACCAGGTGACAATTTAACCAGTCAACAAAGTGCCACGTCGACTATGTGGCCGGTCAGTAGGGTGCAATATGGTGCACTACGATGAGCTAGTGATCGTATAATCGCTGAAAACTATATATAGTGACCGTAAAGAGCGTACTGTTACATACGTTGACCGCCAGTCTATTTTTCTCGTTTCAAATTAAGCCACATTAATCGGAAAGGACGCAGTATGGACTACTACTACTAGTACTAGTACTGCTCTGATGTGTCCCGTCAACTCGCCGAACGAGGAGAAGCTTGCTTACTACGCCTTCCCTCGCCCACGCGCGCGGTGGTTCGCAGGACGAGGAGAGGGTTTTGACTACAGCGCTCTCTCCCTCTCCCTCTCCCTCTCCCTCTCCCTCGCCCTCGCCCTCGCGGTGGGCATGCAGCAGTTCAATCGGTGTCAGATTGCCAGAAGCATATTGTACTATAGTATCATCATTGTTGGACCTTCCGAAGAGGCGAAGAGCCAAGTGCAAGGTTCACACGAGTACGAACTGTTGAACCTCCCGAAGAGGCAAATAGCCAAGCGCAAGGTTTTATAGGAGTTGTAGTCCTAGTAGGAGTGTACTAGTACAACTATAGCGAACGATGCTACTGTATGATGCCGCCACGTCACGTATATCCAAAGTTGTGCCACCTTTTTTTCTCAAAGAGCGTGTTGGAGCCCGTGCAACAACCACACAAGTTGCACGCATACACATAACACATTTACTAGTAATAAATTCTAAAGGACAAATGCCAGTATGCCACACAAGTTCATCTCCAACTCATGTGATAAATTTGTGCACGACTAGTCTACATATATTCACAGCGCTACCGTTCACAATTACCTACTCCACTTACACGTTATAGATGGGCTACATGTCCTCCTCCAGGTTCCAGCCCCAGGTGTTCTTCGTGGATGGCACTATCCATAGCGGTGGGCAACGGGAATCATTGTCGCAACTTTCTAGTACGGTTCCACACGATGGAGACTCATCCAAGCTGAAGCGGCATAAATTAGGGATAGCGTGTCCCAGCATGTCGTTCATCCGGCGGTGCGCACTGAAGACACAACCATGCTTCATGAATGGCAGGCCTTCCGTGTCGTGCACGGAAGGTGGCATCCGCTTCACAATGGGGTAGCTGTCCCCGATGAAAAGTGAGTACTCTCCAAGAGTGTTCCTCGGCACCCACGTAGCATCACGGGGGTCGAACTCGGCGCCGTTCATCTGGTACACACGGCATCCCAGATCTGGACACATGGTGATGTACATAGTCAAGGTCCATGCATAATAATGTTGTGCTCAAATGTGGCGGTCAGTAATACTGTGCAGCAAATAGTACTACTCCGGTATAGAGGAAGTAAAATAACCGGCTTATTATATATAGCCACTCTTGGCTACATGGATGAGATAGTAAGACATGGAAAACAAAAATGGTGGCAGCTAGTGGGTTCAAGTCTTCAAGGGCCTAGCTAGCTATACGCTGGCGTCCTCCAAGGTAAAAGTACTCCTACTAGTACTACAAAGTATACTACTAGTACAACAATGAAAGAGAAGGCGAGAGGGTTAAAAAATGGAATACATGTGTAGATGGTGACGGTCCGACCGTGGTAGATTGTGTGACCATGTTGCACATCAGTGGTACCATGGGTAACGACTGCTAAGATAGTTGATCCTAATATGCCAAAGTCAGCTCCAAGGTTCCAGGTTAGACCGACGGATGCAAATGCACATCCAGGATCGGCGATCTTATTTTGATCGGGGGATGACTGGTTCCTGCAAAATAATGGAGTACCGTTAGGGATGCAAATGATGGTTTGTGCATTCCGTTTGTAATCTCCCGTACCGTAGGATGTCAACCAGATGAAACAAGTCCCCTGGCTTGTCACCGCGAAGATGCGTCCTAGATGGCGCACGGCGTCTTCGAACGTGTAGGGGTACAAATCTGTCGCCGCCAACATGCGCCAGCCTCTGCCGTTATTGCCTCCTACATTGATGGCAATCCTTATGTCGAACACCGCGATGAGATAGTAATCGTCGTAGCCGCGTCGCTTTGTCGGTGGGTCCGCAATTGCTATCTTCTTCAATCTCATGTAGGCATCATCATACGTATTCTTGCCCAGCCAGTCCGGAGGCCAATCCCAATGGTGGAGAAGCGGTTTACCGGTACGGCCGCACTGTTGTGGATGTTGTGCAAAATCATGGTGGTATCCGGCCGGAGGTATGCAAGCCAATCTTCGTTGGCACCGACCCAGACCTATATATAAGGCGGTGGGCAGCAGAGAAATTACGGGATGGAAATGGAATAACTAAGTACTACATGATCAAACTCCATTACTGACCTGCTCATCGGACAAAATCCGACTACCTCTCAACATCGTCAACTCTAGCGGAGTCAACGTGCAACCATGGCCAGGGAGCGGTGGACTGTTCAAAGAATTGTCCCATAGAAGAACCTTCTCCTCGAGGACGCATGGAAGACCAACAAGCATGGCCTTTTCCCAAGCATGTTTAAGCAGCGTCTTGAAAAAGTTGGTGCAGGAAGCACCGAGTCTTGCGGCGGTGAGGACGTCGGAGCGGCCTGCGATTTCTCCCAGAGAATCATCGTCCAAGGTCTCCCAGCCCCGACGAGGAGGAGAACCGCCTGGTGATTCCATGGGAGCAGCGACGAACCGCCTTCTCTTCGGGGGGAGGGGAACTGGCGAGGAGGAGATAAGAGCGTAGTAACCGCAGGGCCTCGTCCCTTCCAACTGTAGATTGTTCCTCAGCGAAGGGGTGAGGCTATTATTTACTAGTATTAGTGCTAGCATTATGGAATGTTATGGGATTGCATTATACTGTAAATAATAGCACTAGTAAGAAATTTTTGGCACTAGGTAGTAGTTTTTGGCGTGGATTAAGAATTTTTGGGTATGTTTTTGCCATTTTTTGTACACGCCAACTAGTGCCAAAAAAACGTCATACATTATGTGACGGAGGAGTACGTGATTGCATCAGTAGCAAAGATTAGTACTACTTTTCTCAACTAGTAGTCCGATGTACTGTACTTCTAGTCTAGTCTAGTATAGTGCACCAGTTTTGAACTCTTGAATCTCAGGGCCAAGGACCTACAGTTGGAAGTGGAGGGTACTACTGTTCTCTAGAACCATCATTGTACTATCAATGCAGGGGAAGTACACCTGCGTAGTGGCCTAGTGGGTACTCTTGGTGCTCTATTCAGCAGCTCCTCTCACGTAGCTGGCCTACTCAGCCGCTCCTCTCACGCACACACTAGCGCTTTGTTTATCACAGTTCTTTGTGGCGAGAACATTTGAGTTATTTGATACAATGAGACTAGGCTTTTCGCTTCCATTTGTGGAGGTGTAATGGATCTCGTCAAACTTTGTTAGTAGTTCCTTCTTTATGAATGAGATGAAGCAAAGCTTTTACCTCCGTTTAAAAAAACACGTCAAGAGGAATTTCTTTTATAGTAGAGCCGATAATGGAGTGAAGTCCATGCATGCAACGCCACAAGCTACAGAGTAGTAGTAGAGCACTTTACGTACTGAGCCATATTGCACAATTCCCAATGCCCCGCCAGCTTTTCCGGCTCCTCGGGCTTAATTGGGAGGCGCTAGTTTAAATATGCTACTAGCTGGAAGCTGCAAGCGAGGTGCGGCTAGGGCGAGCACGCGAGCCACAGGATGCTGGGAAGGAAAACCCGTTCATGTGGCTAGGCTGTCCAGTGCACCCAAATTGTGGGGCTGCACGTCCGTTTGACTTCAAAACTCAAACTACCCTTGTAAAATATTGGCTCGCAGCGAAGTGTAGTAGTACTATTTAAAAAAAAAGAACGTCGTGCGTTCGGCCAGGATCGAACCCACAAAACGAGGTATACACTCCCGCGACCACTAGTAGTACTCGTTGGAGTACAACGCAACCTAGAATCGCCTTTCGTCGCTAGTAGTACGTACATTGTTCCTTACAAGAAGCCCCTAAGAGCATGGTTAATAGTAAGCCAGCTGCTGGCTATAAGCCAGTGCCATGTCATCTACAGCCCATCTTATAGCCAACATGTAGTACTCCCTCCGTCTAGGTGAATAAGTAATCTTAGATTGTGCACCGTGACCAAGGAGTAGGGGAAAACTAGAGAACTTAATGTTTATTTGCTAATTAATAGCATTGCATGCTATGAATTAACCACTGCATGTCGTGTTTGGTAGTTTCAAGTCATTAAAAGCATGCACACCCACATCTCTTATTGGTTGATATGTCAAGAAACAAGAAACGAGGTAGAAATTAATGCACCACGCCTAAGTGTTTTAGGATTATTTGGTTTTCGTAAGATGACTTACACACCTAGATGGAGGGAGTAGTTTATTTCTTATAGCCCGCTGACTCAGCTCTATTGTACTTGCTCTAATAATGCAAGAAACCACTAAAATGCCAAGAAACTACTACCACTTGCATACGTGGCAGACTTAAGATAAGACTACCTTATCAACCATTGTACATGCTCTTACCAACAAAAATCCTCGAGTGACCCCCTACCTCCGGCCCGTCCACCTAGTCATCCTCGGTCATGGGATGCAGCTACCGCCGCCCGGCGTATAGGCGAGGTCAAAACCGCGGCGGTCGCGGAGCCCATGTTGCGGCAGCCCAGATGCCGGCTCCGTCCGGCTTCATGCCGCTTAGCTAGCCAAGATAGCTCCGTCCAGTTGCTTGTCTGCAAGGTTCGCTAGCTAGATTGGCACAGCAGCACGGCGGCTTGCTCGCGTGCGCCGCGCTAAGGCCAGCCATCTGGCTCGAGCAAAGGCCAGCGTCACGGCTTGCTCGCTCGTGAGTCGCGCTCGGGCCAGCTCGCCAACCCGCAAGTGCGGAGGCCAGTAGCGGCGTCCGGCCCGTCCGTGAGCGGCTGCCAACTCGTTCATCACCGGGCGCCACCGACCATTTAACACGCATCAAGATCTTGTTTGAAGTAATGTTCAGGAAAAATAATGATTTGAGGGGGAATAACAGGATAGAAGGTCAGATGTGGGTCCCTCGTGTCAACGGTCAAACAAAATGTGTTGGTTTAAGCTGCCTCGTCAGCACGGACATGTCGGCCAACCCTGTCATAAATGGGTTTAAACGAACCTAATCGGTAGGAGTACTAGGTAGTTTTTAGCGTGGATTAAGAAATTTGGGTATATTTTTGCTATTTTTTGTACAATAGATTCTTCCTAGGGCTGGTTGAAAGTGGTAGTTTTTGTTAAATACTCTACATATTGTAAGTAGGAGTAAAAGTTAAGCTTTGGAAGCCAATAAGCAAGGCTAGTTACATAGTGCATATGTGTACATGATTGAAAGTAAATATCAACCATGAGTGACTAATATCTTGATGGAAAACTCGAAACTATGGAATACTAGGAAAAGAAATGCATGGTTGGAAATACTAGCAATGTCCATGTCCGTTGCAACGAATCATAATTAAAATAATACTTATTCACAAACTTGGTACAAAACACTCTAATTTTGATATGCATATGTCACTAGAGATATATTATGTTTCAATTAGAATATATTCCTTGGGCTATTTCGGTGAGGTCGGGGAGGGATGTGGTTGGTTTTAAGATACTAATAATGGGTTTTTCTGCAAATTGGTAGACAAGTGGGATGTTGGTGAGAAAAGGCAACAACTTACCTCACAATCGTTAGATGTAGATCTAATGGTCAGAAACGATGGATGGCAGACACACCAAAGATCACCAACTTAGTCTTGTGTAGGAGTACTAGCAAGATCCGTGCATTGCATGGAACATCAAGATGCATTTTTTATAAAACACTTGTTGTGATTGACCCTTGGGAGTAATCCCATGTGTAAAAACTAATGATATCTCGAGAAATATGAGATAAGGTGAAGAGGAGTGGGGTGTGGTGGTGGTTGGTGGTCGGACCGAGCGGAGGCATGGGGATTGACGACGGCAAGAGCCACTGTGCCAGTTTGTTCCAGAGGCTTCCTTTCTTAATTGCTCAACAATGAGGTTTGTTGGAGATAAGGATGAACGAGGGAAGGCCTTGTCTGCAAATGTGGAGAGGGATGCGGGTATCTTTTATTTTAATTTCCATCCGTCAGATATAGATCGGACGGTCTATATTGCAAGATGGCACACGTACCATCATCACCAACTCGGTTTTTTATAAGAGAAGAAATAGAAGTATGGAGATACAAACGTATTATCGATACTTGCTTCCGTAAACTAGCATCTACATTCTATTCAACGCCTCGGCATGTGGGGCCTTAGCATAATGACTTCTCGACTGTGTAAAACGAAGATTTTCCCGTCGCCGACCAGGAGGAGGTGACGGCGGCGCGCTTTTTTGGCTTGCTCTAGTCCTAGTAGTCATACTAGGTGGTCTAAGCACGTGTAGATTTATTCTTTTTCACGTCTCGTGTCTGCCATACTGCCACGATTGTTGATGAATAGACAATAAATTATTCACGGGGAAACCCTTGTTGAGCGTGGTTTATGAGAGAGAGAGAGAGAGAGAGAGAGAGAGAGAGAGTGGGTGTGTGATATGTTAGAGACTGAGGCAATGATAACAGATTCTTTGTGACTATGTGTGTGGAGGATAGAGAGAGACATGTACATGGGGCTTTGTGTTGTGTAACGTGGAGACACATATTCATAATTAGAGAGTGAGTGTGTGAGATACACATGCGAACATGAGGAGAGATGAGGATCCAGGTAAATGGGTGTTTGTGCGTGTCTGTGTGTGTTTGTGCACACATATGTGTGTGAGAGGGAGAGAGTGTATGTGGAGTAGAGAGACCACTGATGATGTAAACCTAGTATAAGGGAAGGGGGAATGGTGTGACATGTGTAGTAGCGATATAGCAGTGCAAGTGGGGGAGCAGACTATTTGGAAGAGACATCGAGTGTGTGTAAAGGGAGAGGGGTGTGAGAGCGAGAGAAAGAGAGAGCTAGCGATGGAGAGAGAGAGAGAGAGAGAGAGAGAGAGAGAGAGAGGAAGAGAGGGGGCGAGAGGGGTCGTTTGTGTCCATAAATGGCGTATAGATAGGGAGACAATGTTTATGTTGTCCGAAATTGGCCTATGAACGGAGACGCAAGGGAAGCGAGTCATCGTGTGTGTGATAGGGACTTCATGAGTGTCGGATTTCGGGTTCCGGCAGACCCTTGAGGTTCGAACACTGGGGTGCGCGCGGAGATTTCGCCTTCTACCTACCTGCACCCCACCGCCTCGCTAAGATCTAAACTATGGAAAGAACAGCACAAGAGACACAGGGTTTATACTAGTTCGGGCCACCATTGTGGTGTAATACCCTACTCTAGTTTGTGGTGTGGTCGATTGCCTCTTGAGCTGATGATGATGAGAAATACAAGGAAGAACAGCCTCGCGAGGGTCTGTTCTTGGCTTGGGCGATGAACTGCTAGGAGGAGTTCAGTCACCCTTCTCTGTGTGTGTGTGTGTGTGTGTGTGTGTGTGTGTGTGTGTGTGTGATGCTACTCAATCCGATCCCAGCTTGTTTCTGGATCTTGGCTTCTAGATTCTCTCTCCTTCCGATTCTTGATCCTCTCCCTCTACCCTGGGGGGTGGCTAGTCCTGTTTATAGGCAAAGGCCCTGGGTCTCTTCCCAAATATTGAGCGGGAAGGGCGCCAACAATTGGCCATTTTGAAGGGGGACATCTGGTACACTTATCCTGACTAAAGTTGGTCCTCGCCTGCCAAAGGCTCTGGTGGTGACGCTGGCTTGGGCTCCACAATGACTTCCTCCCTGCCGTTGGGCTGGTCTTGGTCTCGTTGCGCCGAAACGGGTGCCTTTGCTTGATGCTCTCTCCTGCGCTTGCTCCCTTTGCACCAAAGAGGAAAGGAGGACACTACGCGGGCTGGCGCCCGCCTGGCGCCCTTGGTCGTCATGGCTTGCATCATGGGTACCTCGTGAGGTACCTCGCTTGATCTCTCCGCCTCCTCATGAGCCAGCCTGATGAGGCCGTGCTCGAGGAAGCTCCGCTCCGCCCATGAGGCTTCAGCCTCGCGAGGGTCTTGGGTTTGTGTTCATGAAGATGGGTTGTGCTGGGCCCCCCTTTGAGCCACGCCGTAGGCCGCAGACAGGCAAGTCTAGGGACCCCCATTCCCAGAACGCCGACAGTAGCCCCCGGGCCCAAGGCGCGCCCGGACTTGGCCGTGCAGGGAGGCGAAAGGCAAGGGCGAAGCGCCGTGGGCCCTAACAGCCTGCGGGTTTGGGCGCCGCGTGGCGGTTGATTGGACGTGAGCGCCTTAGCAACCGCGCGAGTTGATAAAGGAGCGGCATCTGCCTAGGCTTTGCTTTTTTTGCTTTCTCGGGTTGCTGCTCAGATCCCCTTTCTTGCGCCTCTCCTTCCTTCCTCCAAAATTTCCAGATCTACTTCGACCGCGTGACCTAGGAAGCCATGGCGCCTCGTCAGTCCCCGGCCGGAGCTTGGTACTCGTCTGCCTGGACTCGCCGAACGTGTCGGAGGCGAGCCTCACCCGGTTGCGCCGGATGGCAGCGGCGCAGGGCATCGACGGGGCGAAGGTGTTCAAGGCCGGCTCCGCCACCCCTGAGGGCCAAGGGAGCACCTTCTATCCGCTCTTTGTAAGCGCCATTGCTGCTGACCTGGTGCCTCCCTTCTCCGAGTTCTTCTTCTTCGTCCTCCGCCATTATAAGCTACAGGCTCTGCATCTCCACCCCAACTTCGTCCTTCTCCTGGCAATCTTCGCCTATTACTGTGAGGCTCACGTAGGGGTGCAGCCCTCAGTGGCCTTGCTGCGCCACTACTTCTACCTCTGGACCTCTCGCGGTCCTGCATCCGCGTGCACGAGCTTCATTGCATACGGTGGGCCATTTCCATTTCGAACCCCGGGAAAAGGATTGAGGGCTTCAGGAGCAAGTGGGTCTTGGCAGATGCTGGGCGCATCCACCCTCGGCTGATCTTGCCCACGGAGCAACCCACGAGCTCCAGCGATTGGGGTCGAGCGGAGCTCGCGGACCCCCGCGCGAAGCTGGTGTTGGAGAAGATGGACGCGGATCTGAGGCCGGCCAACATGGCGGCGGCGAAGCTGACCGGCGCGTCGCTGCTGAGGGAATTCCTGGAGCACCAGCTGGCTCCGCTTCGGCAGTACTCACTTCCGATGTGGAGGCCCCATCCGAGCCCCGCGGCCTTGGCCGACGAAGATCTGGCTGCGGTCCTCCAATCTCTGGTCGGGGGCGACGTGGCGAGGTTGGAGGGCGCTCCTACGCCCTTGTTCCTCCGCGACGACTGGGAGCAGGTAGTGGAGTCCATGCCCGTCTTCAACGGGGACGGGCCCGTGCCCACGGAAGCTCCCGAGGAACCGGTGGACGTGTCCTCCGACGACTCCAGCGAAGAGGAGGAAGGAGGGGAGCGGGAAAAAGGGCCTGACTCCGAGGCGACTGACGGAGAGTCGAGGGCTCCCCTCCCCCGGCGCAGGTCCCGCGTTCTCCGCCTCTCTCCGAGCGATTATGACGAGGATGATGACGAGCAGGGTGGCGGGAGCTTGCCCCCGATCCCGTAGAAGGACAGGACCAGGCTGATCTCCCGCGGGTCTGCCCCGGCCCCGAGGCGGACCGCAGACGCGCCTTCCGCTTCCAAGCTTCCCGAGGTTGACCCTTCCAGCCGGCTTTCGGGCTTCAAATTTGGCCGGAGGTCGCTTAAGCTCACTGGCGACGACCCATAAGCACTTGATTCTTGTCTTTATTTCTTGTTCTGCTGCTGAGGCTTGACGCCCGCATCTCTTGGATAGGCTGGCGCCCGCAGCAAAGAAGCCGAAGGGAACTCCTGAGGTTCCATCCGTGGCAATGCCTCTGCCCGCGACGGAAGGTGACCGCGACGCACAGGCTTCTCCTGCCCGATCGTCCTCGCGAGGCCTGGCTGAGCCGGCTGGGGCGAGCTCAGCCCCCATGGCCCAAGTGACTCCCGAGGTGCCTTTGCCTGCTGCCGCCACTACAGCCGTTGGGGCGCAGCAGGCTCCGCCTCAGGATGCTGTGGTCATGCTGCCACCTTCTCCTCCTACTCCACCGACTGCTGTCTCTCCGACTCCTCCTACCGTTCTGGATCGTGCTGCTGCTGAGCTGGACCGGCTGCAGCAGGATCTTCTTGGCGCTGACCCTCGCTTGGTGGCCGGGCGCTTGGAGCTGGCTTCAGGATGGATTCGCTCCGATGCTTCGGTTCGGGCGGCGCTGGTCCAGGCCTCGACGGCTTGCGATGAGGAGAGGCAGGCCATCCTTGAGGCGAAGGCTGCTCGTGACGCAGCCCTGGGGGAGGTGGTCGATGTCCGTGGTCACTGCAAGGTGCTAGAGGACGAGCTGCAAGGCCTGCGGGACCAGCTAGCGAAAGAGGCCCGCCTTTGCCAAGAGCAGGAAGAAGGCGTGAAGGCTCGCGAGGAGGCCGTCAAGGACCGGGAGGCCAAGCTCAGGAAGCGCCGTGACCGCCTAGGCGCGCTGGAGCAGGAGTTGGGGGCGAGGAAGGTCGAGCTGGACGACAAGGCCCAGGTTCTTGCCGAGGACCTCGTGGCCTTCGCGGAGATGGAGGCGAAGGCTCGCTCCTCGCTGAAGACGCTTTACGACAGCGGCCTGGAGAGCCCGCTGGCTGGCGCCGAGGACGGCCCCGCCAAGCTGCTTCCGTTCCTGGTTCGCGCTCTTGAAGATGTCGCCCTTGGCCTTGGCCCCATGGCCGAGGCCGAGGCGCTGCGGTCTGTTTTCTGCCTGACGCTGGGTCCTCACCCACATCTACCTTCGCAATCCCAGCGTCGACCTCGACAGCCTGTTGGAGCTAGTAAGCGGCGAGCGTGCCGCTGCCGCTGCCGAGGCCGTGAAGGGTCGCGCGGAGGCTCTGCTGGGTAAGTTCCGGGCCTTCAGCACCAAGCCGAAGCGAGGCGCTGCCGACCCCGCTGCTCCATGAGGCGAACCCACTCCGCGCTACTCCACCGCCGACAAGTGACTCCGTTGTGGCTCCTGTCCTGCCTTTAATTCCTGCACATGTATCATGCCTCGGGGAGGCATTTAAACTTGCGTTTGGCATTGAGATAACAGTGTGGACTGTAATATTTGCTTTTGAATTCCTTGAAATTTACGCTTTTCCTTCCTACTTGCTTATGTTCTACGCCAGCAGAGCCCGGCCCCGCGCATACCTCAGCCGCCGTTAGCCCCGACCGAAAACCAGGACGGGACCAAGGAGTGAGGGGCTATGTGACAAGTTAGGCTCCTGAGTCGCGATGCTTAGGAGTCCCCCTTGGCGCACCAACAGCAAGTAGGGAGGTGTGATGTGGGTGGATCTACCGTTCTACGTCTGTAGAGCCCGGCCGCGCGCATACCTCAACCGCCGTTAGCCTTTCGGAACTAAGGAGTGAGGGGCTACGTGACCAGTTAGGCTCCTGAGTCGCGATGCTCAGGAGTCCCCCTTGACGCTCAAACGGCCTTCGTACCTTGGCTCCGCTCGGGAGACGCGCGACGAACCAGGCCCGGGCTGGGCTGGGTGGCGGCGTCTGGGCGTGACCCAGGCGCAGCCCGTGCCCAGCCCTCGCGGCACTCCCGAGGGGAGGCGTTATGATGAGGCTAGACACCGAGCCTGGGCTCCCTCGAGGTTGATGCGCCCGGGGCCACCTCGCTTGTTTATCACCAGCTGAGCATAGCGCTTCCGTATGTGTGCGGGCATAGCCGCTCCTCGGCGGTGTCGTCACCAGCAAGGAGCATGGTGCTTCCATTGGTGCGTGGGAGGGGGCTCCCCTCGGAGGAGCCCCGGGCATGTACTGACCCATACGACACGTGGGCGGCGCAGTGCGGCTGGCGAGGTGTATCTGGGCACCCGTGAGCCAGCGCGGGACTCAGGGGGTCCTAACTCTAGGCGGGTTGCGCCTGGCACTGGGCCTTATCTTGTGATGTGTCCCTGCAAATTTGGTTAGATGCCGGCACTCTACGTCCTCGGGTCCCGACCCTCGAGCTGGTCTCAGCCGTCGCTGGTATGCCAGTCGCGATGCCGTGGACAAGGCCAGAGGGTGAGGGCTGGAGAGCTAGTAAGAGCCATGAGTCGCGATGCTCAGGTACCCCCCCCCCTTTAACGTGCAAGTGATCAGCATGGAGAAGAAGAGGTGCCGTGGACCGGCATCAAATAATCAAGCATGGTGGGTCGAACGCATAGCCGGAAATAAACGCAAAAGGGATACATGCCGCTGGGTCTGGCCCGAGCGACTTGGGGATGATGCAGCCCGAGGGGCGCCCCCAACAAAGTAAGCTAACAACATGAAATAAAAGGGATACATGCCGCAGGGACGGACCCACGCGGCCTGGGAATAATGCAGCCCTGGGGGGCGCTCCCAGCTGGAAATGAAACTTGAAAGATGTCACCTGATGATGTTGAGGACGAAGGGGTGTTGGTGTAGCAGACTCGGTGGGCTGCGGAAGCCGATCCTCACGAGCCCCCAGGCCCAGGGGCCTCGGGAGGCTCCGGAGGCGCTGGTGGCTCCTCGCGGACCATCTCCATCTCCGCCAGGGCTGCGGAACGCCTGGCCTCTTGAGCCTCCATGATGCCCCTCATGAGGCGCTGGTACGTGGCAGCCATTTTCTGCAAGCCGTAAGGCATGCGAACGTAGCTGTGGGGTGGACCTTCGCAGCGCCCCACTCGCGAGGGCCAGAGGCGCTCCAGAGAGGTGACTCGATTGAGCCTGGATGGGGAGCCACAGCTGGTAGGCGGCGGGCGCCTTTCATGACTCTTGACTCCTGTAGCTCCGGAATGGCCTTGCTGACGAACTCCTGAGGGTCTGGCCCTCCTTGCCTTACTCCTTCTTGAGGGAAACGTGCTTCGAAACACGCCTCCATGTGGTGCCCAAGCGCCTCCCTCGTGACCTTAGCCAGGTCGGTGGCCCTCTGTGGAGAGCCCCGAGCCTCGGCTCGAGGAGGCGTCAGGCGCCCTTTCCTATGCGATGGAAGGAGGTTCCCCCTGGGCAGGCGCGGGCCCTGAGGGGCCTGCCTCCTGAGGGGCCGGGCCGGACGATGTCTTCTTCTTCTTGGGGGTGGTCTCGGGAAGCCTCCTGCTTCCGCGATCCGGGTCTTCCAGTGATGCGGCCTGAAAGGCTCGTTCCAGGGAACACACCGCGTCCTTCTCTTCACAGGGCACCGTGATGACTCCGCCACTTCCTGGCATCTTGAGGACGTTGTAGCCGTGGTGAGTTACGGCCATGAACTTGGCCAGCGCTGGGTACCCAAGGATGGCGTTGTACGGCAGGCGAATGTGAGCGACGTCGAAGTCGATGAGCTCGGTGCGGTAGTTGTCGCGTGCCCCGAAGGTGACAGGGAGGCGGACCTGCCCAATCGGGACCGTGGAGCCGTCGGTGACTCCGGAGAAAGGCTTGGTTGGCTGAAGCTGGTTGTAGGGCACTTGGAGATTGTTGAATGTTTCCACGGACAGGACGTTGAGCCCTGCCCCGCCATCGATGAGGGTCCTGGTGACCAGCACGTTGCTGATGATTGGGGAACAAAGCATCGGGAGGACTCCGGCTGTGGCCGCACACTTGAGCTGATCTGCTGAACTGAACATGATGGCGCACGCCGACCACCTGAGAGGGCGCGTGGCTTCAAGCTTGGGGAGGACTGCATTCACTTCACGGGCGAACTGCTTGAAGATGCGCTGAGAGGCTGGGGCTTGAGCCCCGCCCAGGATGTAGGCGGTCGCGCGTGGCTCCTGGAAGCCCCCAGCCCCCTTGTCCTGATGGCGGTCCTTGTTTCTCCTTGGCTGCGGCGGCAGCGGAGGGAGGCCTGCGTTGCCTTGCGGGCGAACCTCGCGAGGTTGATCCCTCCAGTCTCCCTCGCGAGGCAGGTCTTGCCAGCGATCCTCGCGAGGTCGATCGCGCCACCATTGGCGCGGGCTGCGGTCTTCCCAGCGTCCTGCGTTCCTTCTTCCTCCTCGACCATAGCCCCGGTCACCATGGTCGGGACGATGGCCGATCCTTCATTCTCGCACGGCTCGGAGCTCTTGACATTCGTTCGTGTTGTGGGTGTGGAGGTCGTGGTACACACTGTACCGACTGCCCTTGGAAGATTCGGGCTGATCTCTGCCCCGCTTGATGTCTGGTTCTGCCGCGAGCACGGCAGCCCCCTTGCGCTTCACGTCCTTGGCCTTGGGCTTCTTCTCTTCTGGGTCTGCGGCAGGCAGCTCGAGGAGGGAGAGACGCCCTTCCTCGGCCCTGGCGCACTTGGTCGCCAAGTTGAACAGCTCCAAGGAAGTGCACAGGTCTTCATGCATCGCCAGCTCCTCCTTCATCTTCATGTCGCGCACGCCGTCGGAGAAGGCTGAGATGATGGCCTCCTCGGTCACCTTGGGAATCTTGAGGCGTGCGTTGTTGAAGCGCTGGATGTACTTCTGCAGGGTCTCTCCGGGTTGTTGCTTGATGCGGCGCATGTCGCTCACGGCGGGTGGCCGGTCGCGAGTACCTTGGAAGTTGGCGATGAAGCGGGTGCGCATCTCGTCCCAGGAGGAGATCGTGCCTGGAGCCAGGTTCAGGAGCCAGGTGCGGGCCCCGTCCTTGAGCGCCATGGGAAACCAGTTCGCCATGACCTTCTCGTCTCCGTTGGCAGCTTCGATGCCCAGCTCATAGAGCTGGAGGAACTCCGCAGGGTCGGCCGTGCCGTCGTAACAAGGAGGCAGGTCTGGCTTGAACTTGCCGGGCCACGCGACGCTGCGTAGCTCGGTGGTGAAGGCACGGCAGCCTGCTGTGGCCACGGGAGGCCTTGGGTGACGGAGAGCTTGGTCTTGCAGGTCCCCATGCGCTGCAGCTGGGAGCAGCGCGGGGTCTTGACGTGCGGGAGCAGGAGCATGGTCGCGACGTGCTGGAGCAGGGAGCGCCCGGGCAGCTTCTTGCGGGCGAGGGACTTCTTGGCAGCTCTGCTCTTGCCGTGCTGGCACCTGACGGAGCGGGTTCCGCCCAGGGGCCACGCGCCTTGGAGCCAGGGCACCTTCTTGAGGAGGAGGCGGCTGGGGCGCCCCCGGAGCTTCGTCGCCCGCGTGGGGCGGGGTGCGGTGCAGCGGAACGGACGGCCCCCTGCGGCGCGGCAGGCGATGCGGTCGAGCCATTCTTCATAGACGTCATCGACGGGACGGTAGCGCAGGAGCTCGTTTGCCGCGATGAGCGCAGCTCGAGCTCCATGGGTGCGCGGAGCGCGCGGGACGAAGAACCAGCTGGGGTGAGCGAGGGAGTAGCGGTGCGGCCGTCTTGCCGCACGGACGGATGCTGAGACGACGCTTGCTGCTCGTTTCCCGCCGGGCCGGTGGCGGCGTTGACGGCAGGTGACGGGGAACGGCGAGGACGCCCGCCGACAGGAGCCGTCTGGGCGACGCGGGAAGCGAGAGCGGCTCGGCGCTCGGCGCGGGTCTGACGAGCGCCGACATGGACGCGATGGTCGGAGGAGAACGGGCGGTGGAAGGCAATTCCGCGCACCTACCGGGCGCGCCAAATGTCGGATTTCGGGTTCCGGCAGACCCTTGAGGTTCAAACACTGGGGTGCGCACGGAGATTTCGCCTTCTACCTACATGCACCCCACCGCCTCGCTAAGATCTAAGCTATGGAAAGAACAGCACAAGAGACACAGGGTTTATACTAGTTCGGGCCACCATTGTGGTGTAATACCCTACTCTAGTTTGTGGTGTGGTGGATTGCCTCTTGGGCTGATGATGATGAGCAATACAAGGAAGAACAACCTCGCGAGGGTCTGTTCTTGGCTTGGGCGATGAACTGCTAGGAGGAGTTCAGTCACCCTTCTCTCTCTCTCTCTCTCTCTCTCTCTCTCTCTCTCTCTGTGTGTGTGTGTGTGTGTGTGTGATGCTACTCAATCCGATCCCAGCTTGTTTCTGGATCTTGGCTTCTAGATTCTCTCTCCTTCCGATTCTTGATCCTCTCCCTCTACCCTGGGGGGTGGCTAGTCCTGTTTATAGGCAAAGGCCCTGGGCCTCTTCCCAAATATTGAGCGGGAAGGGCGCCAACAATTGGCCATTTTGAAGGGGAACATCTGGTACACTTATCCTGACTAAAGTTGGTCCTCGCCTGCCAAAGGCTCTGGTGGTGACGCTGGCTTGGGCTCCACAATGACTTCCTTCCGGCCGTTGGGCTGGTCTTAATCTCGTTGCAATCAAATGGGTGCCTTTGCTTGATGCTCTCGGCGCTTGCTCCCTTTGCACCAAAGAGGAAAGGAGGACACTGATGCTGGCTGGCGCCCGCCTGGCGCCTCTTGGTTGTCAAGTGAAACTTGCGTCATGGGCACCTCGTGAGGTACCCCGCCTTGATCTCTCCGCCTCCTCGCGAGCCAGCCTGATGAGGCTGTGCCTGAGGAAGCTCCGTGTCGTCCGCCCCGCGAGGCTTGGCCCCTCGCGAGGGTCTTGGGTCTGTGTTGATGAAGATGGGCTGTGCCGGGCCCCCCTTTGAGCCACGCCGCAGGCCGCAAGCAGGCAAGTCTGGGGACCCCCGTTCCCAGAACGCCGACAATGAGAGATCTAGAATAGATGGTGTAGAGAACAATGTGCAAAATCGAGAACGATTATACATTAGGGAGCTATGCAAAGAGTCATGACATATATGTATACAGGGAAGGAGCTGGGGAGGGTCCGCATGTGGGAGAGATAGAAAGAGGAGAGTGGTGCACAAGGAGACAAGGTGTGCTTGTTTGCAGTGGGGGTGGTGTGTGAGGTGAGTGCGCGAGAACCACATAACTAGGGAGATAGACGTTTGGGGCTTAATGCTTGTGTGTATGGGAAATATACACTCTACATAGTGTGTGTGCTTGGGTAAGAGAGATAGCGGGAGACCTAGAGAGTGAGGGAAGAGATGTGTACATGCCCGAGAGACAAAGTGATAGAGACCTATGTTGGGGTCCGGACTTTACAAGAGAGAGGGTGTTAATGTGCTCGTGTGTGTTGGTGTTTGGGGGGAGAGAACGACTTCTCTATGTGTGTGTGTGGGTGGTGGGGGGGGGGTTGACTTCAGATAAAGAGTGAGGTGTCTATATTTGAGGGACTTTAGCGTAATTGAGATTTGTACTATGAGATAACGATATTTTTCAATATGCGTGATATACCTTGATGTACCCGAAATACAAACCTAAGATTGGAATTTTGGAATTCATTTAAACGGGGGTACATTTTTTAAGCCGGGATTTCGTGATTTCAAATTCATATATCAAACCTAGAGATATACACATACGGGCATGTTCAAACTTTATAATCATCCACTTTATTCACACACATACACATTTTTGCTTTTGTCATCATATTTAGGATAAACACATTTGGAATTTCATTTGAATTGGACCGTATGATGGTATTTGCCTCTAGTAGCTCAATGATCCATATTTGAATTGAATGGACAATCTAAGTTTCGAGTTGGAGACATTGATTTTCAAAACTTGCACTTTTTTTATGCAAAACAAAAAAATTGTCGGCCATGATATCATAGTCACCGTGACGAGAGCAGAATACTTATAATTTTAGGCGCCAAAAGTTTTCAAACTTCCGCTCAATTCAAATATCACGCTACCAAAGTTTAGCCCTGCGATATTCCTGTTTTGCCCTGCCACATGAACGGAAAAGGGCTGCTTTGGTAACTCCATTGTTTTCCCTCTTGCCCCCAACATTCTTCCCAGAGCCCCTCCCTTCCTCCTCGACCCCACAACCACGGCAAGTCAGCCGAATCTAGTCCTCCGCTGCAGCGGTGGACCTCACACCGCCAGATCTACCTTCCGCACCTTGGAACCCCCAACTGCCAACTCACCACTTCACCGGAGCCGCTTCAGCGACTGGCTTGTCCACCGCTCCAGATCTCCTTGACCGCCATCATGGTCCACCGCATCGGATCTGCTTAACCGGCGCCCTCATCCACCACGGCGTAGGCCCTTCACTGACTCCCTCGTCCGCCCCTTCGCTGGCTCTTCATACAAGCCCTCGTCCGTTGCAACAGATCCGCCTCACCGAAAGCACCGCATAACGCTACCATCAAGCCTTCGCCCATCGTGACCGGACCCACTCCACGGACGCCATATTCAACTCCACCGGCCCTGCTTTACCGATGCCGCAGCCTCATCAGGTTATTTCGATTTGTACTCCTTCGGTTTTTCTCTTTATCGTGCAACTGTTCACTTACCGCAGATGAGCTTTCTTGTATGTCGACATGCGCCGCAATCAGAGTAATCGGAGCCGCTTCAGCGATGGCGACAGCCGGCCCAAACTCAACCGCAACACGAGCACCATCGACGATCCTTAGCTATCAAGTATGACAACGATACCCATACGCCGCCGAGAATCAGGTACTATTATCCAACGGCCGGCGCCTACGTTCACTTTCCTAGCATAAGCACCGCACCTTTGAATTTCTTGAGGGCATCATTCAGTTTTTCATGAGACGCGTTATTCTCGCTTGCACCAGAGGGCCATACTGGGCAAAGGAACATGTTACATGTGCTAAATTACATACCGTGCACATATAGTTAATATGTTTTAGTTTTGTTACGATGCCACTGTTGGTTCCATCGCATCGCTTAATGTTCTCTATGCTTAATTACACATCAGCAAACTAGCATGTGGTTCCGCTTTTTGTTTGTTTTACCCTACATTTTCTCGATGCTAGCTATTGCATCACCGCTCCGAGCCTCTGCTTCATTACTTGTTTGTGTGTTCTTGATCTTCCCAAGTTGCATGACTAATTTGATGCTTCTATTAATTATGGAGCTGCCAACCCCATCAAGCAAAATATTTGTTCTTTTGGGGTTGGCACCTCGAACAAGCATAAAAATAGAGGGAAGCAGATATACTCCCTCCGATTCTATTTACTCTGCGCATAACTCTTGACCCGCATACCAAGGAGGGCACTGGTTTAATTTTTCTGGACTAATTTGCCAATTAATTAGGGCAGAAGCGGATGGGGCGGGGCACAAAAGGAAACTAGCGCTAGGAATCGGCAACGCGCAGACTAATACGAGAAAACTAAGAAAAAGTTATACGCAAAGTAAAAAGAATAGGAAGGAGTATTGTCGTGTATGCGCACACCCTTCTTTCATTAGTTTAGATGAACCATTGATGATCAATTCGGACCAATGCATGCGATTAAAATTAATTTACCTAAATAGATGGTGCAGAATAAACTACAACAACTAGATTTGCAACCACGGGATGCTCACGATATCTTCAAAGAACATTGCAACAGCAGCTAGGCTTCACAGCAACATATGGTAAGCCAGTGTGTTTTAGTACATGTGAAATGTAATGCGAGTGGGCTGATTTCTTGGCTTGTGCCCTCAACGTGTAATCCTACGGAATTACAAATAGTTCAGTTGTCTGCTTTGCTGTATTGCTTGATTGAATGCTTATTTGTAGTTACGCTATACCTGAGGCCAATATGTCAGCAGTGCCTGCTGTACCATCGTAAAGAAATGCATGCCTATTTCATTTGAGTCCTTAACTTTTCCTCTCAACTTCATCACAAGACTGTCTTCTTAGTTCATATGAGGCCACACTGTTAAGTGCTTTCTCAGATTATCTCAACTACTTAGATGCCTTGGCAACTTAAATATAGCAGTTGTACACTCCCTTTCAACTAGGGATGTCAACTGGGTCCGGTTTAATCCCGATTAAAGTCCACTAGTGGTATGATAGTTCAAAAGAGTTTTTGTTTTTTTTAGGAAAATGAACTAGGAAGGTAGCAAAAACTAACTAGATGGGACTGGCGGATTTCGTTTATTTGCCACTTACATCCCTAGTTTCATCTTACCATTTTAATTTCTTTTCATCTGATGCTGCTTCGAACCATTTAAATATAGTTTGCCATGCTCGGCAATAATTAAATCCGTCATTTACCATGTAAGCTATCGCCTGGATCATACGATAACTATCTCTTACTGATGTCCAGCGGAAATCTTTCAGGATGCCGTTCACACTAGGACACAATGTACAACCACAGAATCTATTTGTGGAAGCAGTGCGCCATCCATGTTACCAGATGGTAGCAGTTCAGAGGCAACACCGCCAGAGAGCAGTCTAAGCACATATATTATAGTGCTTGAGGCTCTACTAGAGGCAGAAAGAGATGGTGTGGCTGCCATGAATGAGGTAATATTTATCCTGAGGCTGGAAATTATGGAATTAGCGGCACGCATTATGCAAGCAACCCAAGAATGGGAGGAAGTAAGAATGTTGCATTTGAAGACGGAGGAGGTCCTGGTGTTTCTGCTATCTGAAGCCCAAGATAATCCCGGTTCTTCTTTAGATACCAGTTGAAATTTTCATTAGATTATTGTACTTGCATGTTGTGTCATGTCTCTGAATGGATTATGTTGCAAGACCCCCTATGTTGTCCATGTGTTGTAATGATCCGAATTTTTTAGGTGAGGTAATCTGCAGTACTTGTATGATTGACATAAGGTGAATTGTTTTTCGTGTGAGCATATTGTATTGAATGAAATAACTGTTTGACTCAGAGTGTATCCAACCTACTGAATTCGAAGATCACGGCATTTCTAAATCATAATCATATATAAAGGTGGAATAAATCTTTGTTGTGGTTTTGAAGAAATAAATAACAAAACATATAATTATCTGTGGACATTCGTAATCGAATACAAATTGGATTTGAATTTAGTTTGCCAGGTCCCTGGGCAAACGTGAATGCTAATTCTCGCAAGTTTTGAACAAAGCGGCTAAACACCCACTATAATTTGTGGGCTGCCCGAAGCAAGTGTTTGCGAGATGGAAATTAATGTCTACCCCTTACACTTGACATCCTTATCGACAGGATTTACACTGCAGTCGATAGGGGTAGACTAGCAACTTCAATCAGACGTGAAACGACGGCCTCTAAGCCCATTCAGACACGATGGGTGCCAAACGTGGGCGGCAAAACACATTTGATTCAAGCTCGTCCGAAAGACATGTGTCTCTTCCTCCATTTCCCCATTCATACACAGTATGCAAAACAAACTCTCCTTGTCCGAAATCGATGTAGGCTAATATTTTAAATAGGGGCAGATGTGTAACTTCCATCACACGTGACACAACCGCCCTACCTGTCAACCCTGTTCATACACCGTGGGCGCCAACCGTGGGCGACAAAACACCCTCTCCTCGCCCGAAATCAATGTAGGCTAATATTTTAAATAGGGGTAGATGTGTAACTTCCATCAGACGTGACACAACCGCCCTACCTGTCAGCCCTGTTCATACACCGTGGGCGCCAACCGTGGACGGTAAAACACCCTCTCCTCGCCCGAAATAGTTACCGGCAAATATTTGGGAGATGCGAGATTACCGTCCTATCCCCAACCGACGCGATGTCCGAAATTTTAAACGAGGGATAAGTTCGTAACTTTCCCCCATTTCAGAGAAGCGCGTCCCAAAGTTTGAAATCCACCCCTCCCCTCCATTTCCCCATTCATACACCGTCGGCGGCACGACAACCTCCGCCTTTCATGCCAGCCTCCTCCGTCCCGCCACCCCATCCTCCACCTTGCCGAGCCGCTACCCCTACCCGTCGTCCCTTTGCAAGAGATGGACGTCTCTCATCCACGGCGCTGGACCAGGATCATTTCATCGCCTCCTCTTGCTTCATCGGCGCCGTCGTCCACCTTGTCGTTGCCGCTCCTATGACCGCCTCGTCCACGGCAACAGGATATATCCCCCGACCCGGCCGTCTGCCGTCTAAAGTCTTCTTCCCCGCCACCGACAGCCATCGCACCTGCAGCACCCTCAACGTATCAGCATAGGCCTACACGGCGTCGCATGAGAGGTGGTACTCTTCCATATGTGCTTAAGTTGTTGATCTCACCCGGAAAATATATCGTAATTTGTTTACTGTACTTTTCTTGTCCGTACCAAATCGTAGTGGCTAGTTGAAAGCAAACATTGGTTGCGAAGTAGCTTTGTCCGGTTTGCACCTTCAGATCCGCCATGGCACGGGCACTATACTCGGAAAGCTTATGGTTTCCCCCCTTTATATTCACTACATCATCGTAGGTGCTTCGTGTCATGCTAGCACTGCTCCTCAAGACCTCAACCCAAAGCTTACGTGTTGAAATACGAATCTGATATGATGCTCATATCTCTAAAACAGAGAACGTTTAATTGGTCACCTAATGTTCCTATATTCGTTTCGAAAAGCATGTGTGCCACCCACTACTCTACTATGATCTGCGTAGGTGCTTTCTGTCGTACTAGCATTACTCCACCCTTCAAGCTAAACAACACAACACTCATAATTCGAAAGCTTAGTTGTTCAAATATGATTGTGATATGATACTGATATTAGTTAACCGACACATTTAATTGGTCAGCTAAAGGTCCCACTTGAGTTTCCAAATGCATGTTGTGACATATAGAGAGACACCATAATTGCATTTCTTTGTCACTTGTTGACCGTACTTTCTTGTCCATACCAAATCTTAGTTGTTATTTCAAAGCAAACATCGGTTGCTAACTACCCTTCTTGCGGTTTGCGACTTCAAATCTGCCATCCCACTGCCACGGTCAACAATGTACTCATCATGCTTATGTTTTCCCCATTTTATGATGACCACAATCAGCCTACGTGGTTCATGTCGTAATAGCATTGGTCCACCCATCGAGCTAAACAAGCTTAGTTGTACAAATTCATATCTGATATTATTGCTGATATTAGTAAAACTGAGAGATGTTTAATTGGTTAGCTAAATGTTCCTACTTTAGTTTAGAAATGCATGTGAGCCACATATGGAGAGACCGGAAAGAATAGTATTTCTCTGTGCGCTCTGGTTCATCATGGGTGACCAACCGACATTGTATTAAAAGACTTGTCATATCTTCAATCTGCTTGCTCTTCTGCTCTTCTTTAAGATGATACTCTTCTCTCGCGGTCGACTGGTCAGGTCGAGATGTTCTTCCTTAGTATATTTTGAATCTGTCAGGTCAGTTCGACTTGTTCTTCTTTACTATATGTTGAAGCTATCATCTGCGAAGTGTCATCACTTATGGAGCTCTCATATTTTGAGTAGTAGGCCACATTATATTAATGCACGCAACAAATTACAGCATGCATGGCATCTTTTAAAAGAATTGCAGAGATAGCGCAAAGGGGTTCTGAGGAGGCGATTGGATTAGAATCACTTACGCATTACAAAGAAAATCTCACTTGTTTTTATGTTTTCATGCATGGCAGATATTGAACATTATTAAAATGAATATGAGAATGGGTATACGAGAGGAATATTGCGGAACGATCCACCGCCTAACAAACTTGGCATGGTGGAGGATGGCCTATCTTATTCACCCATCAAGGTGCTTGCTCTAACTTTGCAAAGTTGTATTGGTCGCACATATTTTGCTTCTGACCTCTTGCATTACTTCTACTTTGTTACACCATGTGCTTAGTTTAAGCATCATATATGAGTATATGCCATACCTATCCACTTTCTGTACCTATTCCATGTGTCGTCACACTATGTTTTTTCAGTCAAATGTTGTTCTTTTGTAATAGATGTCCAGAAGGAAGAGGGTGAGTGCAGATCCACAAGGACTACAAACTAGGTATTTGGAAAAGGTAGTGATACCTATTAAATCAGATAGATCAGCAGCCACAGAAAACACAGGCCCAACTGTACCACACTTTACCCCTACTCAAGTGGCCAAACCCCTATTAGAACTGCTGGGAGCCCAGCGTTAGGTAATGTCTATGATATCAATTAAAAATTTGAACTCCTAAATTTCTGCTTGTGCATTACCTTCTCTCTTGTATGAAAACTAATTTCAGATGAATCTCCTTGCTCAAAGGATCATACGATCTCAAAACAATAATGGGCTCTGCATTGCTCTTGTCAGTACCTCTCTCCCTTTTGCCTTGTAACACTGTACTTAATTAATTGCTATTTGATTATGTATGATCGATGCACTGAGCTTCATTATCCTCTGTTTCTTCCAATATTATTTGATCTATATTTACTCTTTGCAAAATGTAGAATAATGGCAACGCTTATAAAGAATTTTCTTTGGGAATTTATTGAATAATTCTTCCATCAACATGGAGAAGGGATTTGTCCAGCCCGTGTTAACATGTAATGTAAGTTCATCCTTCTCAAGCCTTCAAACTTTGTTCTAGTATAGATTAGGATAGGCATCATTTCCTCCACTGTTGTTTGCTTTGCTGTTTACATCTGATTGGATGTTTGGAACAACTACCAGTTTCAAATTGTAGTTGTAAAAGCATGTTCCTAATGCAGAACAGATCCATTTATTTGCTTATATAATTGTGAAACCTGTTACATGTCTGCTTGTTTCTCTGTCAGATTCGTATCTCTTACGCCAGGCAGAACTTTAGGGAAGATAGTGAGCCAAACCATCTTAAGGACAGCGAGATGACCCCAAGGTCCTATCTTGATGAAGACAGTGAGTTGAAGCTACTCACCAGAAGGTGTGAGACAACCTCTGTGAAGTCGCTGCCTCAATCAGTTCGACTTCTTCAGTCTCAACTTAAAGCGGAAAGGCTTGCTTCAGCTCAGCTCCGACTTGAAGTCAAAGATGCAATGAAGATGTCGAGAGGGGCGTAAATGCGCACCATCATGCCTTAAATCTAGTGTTGATGCATCTATCGTTAACCCAATCGAGGTCTACTCGGCTTCTTGATTGTTTGGGGGCTGACCTGGCGGGCCTAGTGCCTTCTGAAGTGCTCTCGGTTTTGTATATTCTTTTGTCGGTAGCGTTTATTTGCAATTTGGTGGCGAACTTTGATGCCCAGTGGATGTAATATGTGTGATAGCCGTGATAGCCTAGCGTAAGTTGCTTGCTTATTTATTTCCTTGTTGTCTTGTTTATTTTTTTGCTTCTAGTCATTGCAGTTCTTTTTCCGCGGTTTTCTAGTGGCTGCAATAACCTATTTTTTAAAACTAGGCCACAATAACCATGGGCTAATATTTATTGTAGTGACACTGGGCCTCCTACGGGCCGTAGAAACAGTGGGCCTTCTACGGGCCGTAGAAACAATGGGCCTTCTACGGGTCGTAGAAACAATGGGCCTTCTATGGTCCGTATCATCAATGGGTCTTATACGGGCAGTATGATCGATGGCCAAACATGGGCCAATAATAAAGCCGCATTATGGCCGTAAGAACGGGCTAGAGTTGGAATCATCCATTCATGGGCCGACCATAATGGGCCATCGTTAATAGGCCGTATTTGATGACGCTATGAAAACGGCCCAACGTATTAACGGACCATAAACGGGCATTGTAACCTTGCTGAATTTGGCCCTGAAAGCGAAAATGACAATAACGGGTCGTAAGTAAATGAATGCGGAAATGAGCCCAAGAATAAATGGGCTCGAGAAGGCCGAAGATAACATGGGCTGGAAACGCCCAATCAATAACGGGCCGTTAATGGGTATAAAGTGATACCTTTGTTCATTACGGGCGGTTTCACCACAGCCGTTAATGGGTGTAAAGTGATACCTTTGTTCATTACGGGCCAGTTTCACCATGGGCCGTTAATAGGCCAAGAGTTACATCTGACCTCATATGGGCGAAAAGGCGTCATGGGCGAGAAGTGAAAACGGGTTTGGAATCATATTGGGTGGCCGGATGACGCTCTGGGCCTAATTCGGATAGGGCGTAACGGGCCTTGGGTTAGCGGGCTGTAAATGGGCTATATGCGAACAGGCCGTTAACAGGCTTTACATGGGCCGGCCCGCCACCTTTTGACCAAGTCAAACGGGCCGGCCATTTCACATGAATGGGCCTCTGTTGGGCCGTGCCACGTGTCGACGTATCATAGGCGCCTATCTGACCCACTGACGAGCTGACACGTGTTTCGTCCAGCCAATAAGAATTTTACACGTGGAAATTTCCCATTGGTCGGGGCTGTTAACGGGTTATCGGATCCAAAACCCGACCCGATAGCTTAACGACATTCGATGCGATGGATGCCACGTGTCGGTCACCCTTGACGAAAGCACTTACGTGACGCGCGCGATCTATCGTCATGGAAGTGGACACTTCCGTGATGATAATTTTGGTAATGTCATGGAACACTTCTGCGACAGCACAGGTATGACTATCTTGATTTTGTCCTAAATTTGTCATGAATGTACATGCATGACAAAAAACGCGACCTACTGTGACAAACACGTATCATCACGGAAGTGTATTTTTTTTGTAGTGTGACCATAGTTTGAGGAGTTCATGTATTCACTATGTGCTAATGCTTTGTTCTGGTTCTCTATTAAAAGGAGGCCTTAATATCCCTTAGTTTCCATTAGGACCCCGCTGCCACGGGAGGGTAGGACAAAAGATGCCATGCAAGTTCTTTTCCATAAGCATGTAAGACTATATTTGGAATACATGCCTACATTACATTGATGAATTGGAGCTAGTTTTGTGTCACCCTATGTTGTGACTGTTACATGATGAACCGCGTCCGGCATAATTATCCATCACTGATCCAATGCCTACGAGCTTTTCCTATATTGATTCTCACTTATTTACTTTTCCGTTGCTACTGTTACAATCACTACAAAAACACCAAAAATATTACTTTTGCTACTGTTACTTTTGTTACCGTTACCATTACTATAATATTACTTTGCTACTAAACACTTTGTTGCAGATATTAAGTTATCCAGATGTGGTTGAATTGACAACTCAGCTGCTAATACTTGAGAATATTCTTTGGCTCCCCTTGTGTCGAATCAACAAATTTGGGTTGAATACTCTACCCTGGAAAATTGTTGCGATCCCCTATACTTGTGGGTTATCAAGACTATTTACTAGCCTGATACGTGTCCAGCGTATCTATAATTTTTTATTGCTCCATGCTATATTATCTACTATTTTGGACCATATTGGGCTTTATTTTCCACTTTTATATTACTTTTGGGACTAACCTATTAACCGGAGGCCCAACCCAGATTTGCTGTTTTTTTGCCTATTTCAGTGTTTCGAAGAAACGGAATATCAAACGGAGTCCAAACGGAATGAAACCTTCGGGAACGTGATTTTCTCACCGAACATGATCCAGGAGAGTTGGACCCTACGTCAAGAAAGCTCCGAGGTGGGCACGAGGTAGGGGGCGCGCCCTACCCCCCAGGCGCGCCCCCACCCTCGTGGGGCCCATGAAGCTCCACCGACGTACTTCTTCCTCCTATATATACCTACGTACCCCCAAACGATCAGATACGGAGCCAAAAACCTAATTCCACCGCCGCAACCTAAAGTACCCACGAGATCCCTTCTTGGGGCTGTTCCAAAGCTCTACTGGGAAGAGAATCCACCATGGAGGGCTTCTACATCATCACCATAGCCCCTCCGATGAAGTGTGAGTAGTTTACCTCAGACCTTCGGGTCCATAGTTAGTAGCTAGATGGCTTCTTCTCTCTTTTTGGATCTCAATACAAAGTTCTCCCCCTCTCTCGTGAAGATCTATTTGATGTAATCTTCTTTTTGCGGTGTGTTTATTGAGACCGATGAATTGTGGGTTTATGATCAAGATTATCTATGAACAATATTTGAATCTCCTATGAATTCTTTTATGTATGATTGATTATCTTTGCAAGTCTCTTCGAATTATCAGTTTGGTTTGGCCTACTAGATTGGTTTTTCTTGCAATGGGAGAAGTGCTAAGCTTTGGGTTTAATCTTGCGGTGTCCTTTCCCAAAGGATGAGGGGTAGCAAGGCACATATTGTATTGTTGCCATCGAGGATAACAAGATGGGGTTTTGTCATATTGCAAGAATTTATCCTCTACATCATGTCATCTTGCTTAAGGCGTTACTCTGTTTTCTTGAACTTAATACTCTAGATACATCTTTGGATAGCGGTCGATGAGTGGAGTAATAGTAGTAGATGCAGGGTGAGTCGGTCTACTTGTCTCGGACGTGATGCCTATATACATGATCATACTTAGATATTCTCATAACTATGCTCAATTCTTTCAATTGCTCAACAGTAATTTGTTCACCCGCCGTAGAATACTTATGCTCTTGAGAGAAGCCACTAGTGAAATCTATGGCCCCCGGGTCTATCTTCATCATATTAATCTTCCATCACTTTATTATTGCTTTGCTTTTTTACTTTGCATCTTTATACCAAAAATACCAAAAATATTATCTATCATCTCTATCAGATCTCACTCTCGTAAGTGACCGTGAAGGGATTGACAACCCCTATTCACGTTGGTTGCGAGGAGTTATTTGCTTTGTGTAGGTACGAGGGACTCATGCGTAGCCTCCTACTGGATTGATACCTTGGTTCTCAAAAACTGAGGGAAATACTTACGCTACTTTGCTGCATCATCCTTTCCTCTTCGGGGAAATCCAACGCAGTGCTCAAGAGGTAGCAAGAAGAATTTCTGGCGCCGTTGCCGGGGAGTCTACGCAAAAGTCAACATACCAAGTACCCATCACAATCCCTTATCTCTCGCATTACATTATTTGCCATTTGCCTCCCGTTTTCCTCTCCCCCACTTCACCCTTGTCGTTTTATTCGCCCTCTCTTTTCCGTTCGCCTTTTTTCTTGCTTGCTTTTTGTTTGCTCGTGTGTTGGATTGCTTGTTTGTCACGATGGCTCAAGATAAGACCAAATTGTGTGACTTTACCAATACCAACAATAATGATTTCCTTAGCACTCTGATTGCTCCTCTTACCAACACTGAATCTTGTGAAATCAATACTGCTTTGTTGAATCTTGTCATGAAAGATCAATTTGCCGGCCTTCCTAGTGAAGATGCCGCTACTCATCTAAATAGCTTCGTTGATTTATGTGATATGCAAAAGAAGAAAGATGTTGATAATGATATTGTTAAATTGAAGCTATTTCCTTTTTTTCTTAGAGATCGTGCTAAAGCTTGGTTTTCTTCTTTGCCTAAAAATAGTATTGATTCTTGGAACAAGTGCAAAGATGCTTTTATCTCTAAGTATTTTCCTCCCGCTAAGATAATCTCTCTTAGAAATGATATTATGAATTTTAAGCAACTTGATCATGAACATGTCGCACAAGCTTGGGAGAGAATGAAATTAATGATACGTAATTGCCTTACTCATGGTTTAAACTTGTGGATGATTATACAAAAAATTTATGCCGGATTGAATTTTGCTTCTAGAAATCTTTTGGATTCGGGTCATGGAGGCACTTTTATGGAAATCACTTTAGGAGATGCTACTAAACTCCTAGATAATATTACGTTAATTATTCTCAATGGCACACTAAAAGATCTACTAATAAATAAGTGCATGCAATAGAAGAAATTAATGTTTTGAGTGGAAAGATGGATGAACTTATGAAATTATTTGCTACTAAGAGTGTTTCTTCTGATCCTAATGATATGCCTTTGTCTACTTTGATTGAGAATAATAATGAATCTATGGATGTGAATTTTGTTGGTAGGAATAATTTTGGTAACAACGCCAGATAGAGGGAACTTTAATCCTAGGCCTTATCCTAGTAATCCTTCTAATAATTATGGAAATTCCTACAACAACTCTTATGGAAATTTTAGTAAGATGCCCTCTGAATTTGAGACTAGTGTTAAAGAGTTTATGAATTCACAAAATAATTTTAATGCTTTGCTTGAAGAGAAATTGCTTAAAGTTGATGAATTGGCTAGGAACATTGATAGAATTTCTCTTGATGTTGATTCTTTAAAACTTAGATATATTCCTCCTAAGCATGATATCAATGAGTCTCTCAAAGCCATGAGAATTTCCATTGATGAGTGCAAGGAAAGAACCGCTTGGATGCGTGCTACGAAATATGCCTTTATTAAAGTGTGTTCTTCCAATCCCTATGAAAATAAAGATGAAGATGTAAAAGTTATTGATGTGTCCCCTATTAAATCTTTGTTTTGTAATATGAATCTTGATAATGATGGGACTGAATATGATCCACCTTTACCTAGAAGGCGTTCCAAGAATTCGGAGTTTTTAGATCTTGATGATGAAATTGATAACAGTGGGATTAAAGAAAGCAAAACCCTAGATGTTGCTAAACCCACTATTCTGGACTTCAAGGAATTTAATTATGAAAGTTGCTCTTTAATTGATTGTATTTCCTTGTTGCAATCCGTGCTAAATTCTCCTCATGCTTATAGTCAAAATAAAGCCTTTACCAAACATATCGTTGATGCCTTGATGCAATCTTATGAAGAAAAACTTGAGTTGGAAGTTTCTATCCCTAGAAAACTTTATGATGAGTGGGAACCAACTATTAAAATTAAGATTAAGGATCATGAATTTTATGCTTTATGTGATTTGGGTGCTAGTGTTTCCAGTATGCCCAAAACTTTGTGTGATTTGCTAAATTTCCGTGATTTAGATGGTTGCTCGCTAAACTTGCACCCTGCGGATTCCACTATTAAGAAACCTTTGGGCCTTTGGCCATGAAGCATGTTCCAACTCCTTCATTTGGTGAGTCAAATATGTCGTAGGAGTTGGTTGACACAAGTGCTAGACCGGCAACACCTTCATCTTCAGTATATTCGGAATCGGAGTGATAACTTCTCTCGGAGTGGTTGGCCGGAGTTGGAGCCGGATACCCATTCACCAACATGAGCTTGATGTCTTCGCTTTGTGTAGCTCCTTGATGACTTTTCCTTTCTTTCCGAATCCTTGCTTCTCCGTGAGTATCTTCGTTCATAATGATCATCTCTACTCCTTCTTTCTCTAGATGGCGATTCTTCTCTTCTACTTCTTCTTTTGGGAGAGTCTTCTCTTTTCTTGTAGGGAGCCGTACACTCATTGGAATAGTGTCCGGGTCTTCCACAATTGTAGCAGTTTCGCTCTCGACTAGAAGATCTTTTGTCATTGTAGGACCTTACTTGGAGCTTCTATCTTTGCTTCTACTCTTGTAGAACTTGTTGAAGTTCTTCACCATTAAGCTCAATTCTTCATTGAAGATTTGCTTCTCACTTGATGATGTGGGGGCTTCACATGAGGCTTTGTACGCACCACTTGATTTGTTGTGAAGTTCCTCTTTATCCTTGAGTGACATCTCATGAGCAACAATTCTTCCAATGACTTCCATTGGCTTGAGATCTTTGTAATTGGGCATCATTTGGATCAATGTGCACTGCGGTATCATATTTTCCATCCAAGGCTCTTAGGATCTTCTTGATGATGAACCTATCGGTCATCTCTTCACTCCCTAAGCCGGCAATCTCATTTGTGATAAGAGCAAGCCTAGAGTACATTTCAAATGACACCTTCACCATCCTTCATTTTGAACTTGTCAAGTTGACTTTGAAGCACATCCAATTTGGATTCCTTGACGGAGTCGGTACCTTCGTGCATATCAATCAAAGTATCCCAAATTTCCTTTGCATTCCCAAGACGGCTGATTTTGTTGAATTCTTCGGGGCACAATCCGTTGAAGAGAGTATCACAAGCTTGAGCGTTATATTGCAACATCTTCAACTCTTTTGCGGTAGCTTCACGGCTTGGTTCTTTCCCATCGAAGAAGTCACCTTGCAAGCCAACACACACAATAGCCCAAACGGCGGGGTTATGTCCAAGAATATGCATTTTCATTTTATGCTTCCAGCTAGCAAAATTAGTACCATCAAAGTAAGGACCTCTACGGTGATAATTTCCCTCGCTAGACGACATACTCTCCTAGGTTGTGAAACCAAGGCTATGACCACCAAAAGCTATGGAAATCAAAGCAAATGGATACCAAAGCTCTGATACCACTTGTAGGATCGGAAGTATGTCTAGAGGGGGGTGATTAGACAACTTGACCAAATAAAAATCTATCCTTTTCCCAATTTTAGTTCTTGGCAGATTTTAGCTATCTTAGCACAAGTCAAGCAATCTCACACGATTCAAGCAAGCATGCAAAAGAGTATATGAGCAGCGGAAAGTAAAGCATGCAACTTGCAAGAATGTAAAGGGAAGGGTTTGGAGGATTCAAACGCAATTGGAGACACGGATGTTTTTGGCGTGGTTCCGATAGGTGGTGCTATCGTACATCCACGTTGATGGAGACTTCAACCCACGGAGGGTAACGGTTGCGCGAGTCCATGGAGGGCTCCACCCACGAAGGGTCCACGAAGAAGTAACCTTGTCTATTCCATCACGGCTGTCGCCCACGAAGGACTTGCCTCACTAGCGGTAGATCTTCACGAAGTAGGCGATATCCTTGCCCTTACAAACTCCTTGGTTCAACTCCACAATCTTGTCGGAGGCTCCCAAGTGACACCTAGCCAATCTAGGAGACACCACTCTCCAAGAAGTAACAAATGGTGTGTTGATGATGAACTCCTTGCTCTTGTGCTTCAAATGATAGTCTCCCCAACACTCAACTCTCTCTCACAGGATTTGGATTTGGTGGAAAGAAGATTTGAGTGGAAAGCAACTTGGGGAAGGCTAGAGATCAAGATTCATATGGTAGGAATGGAATATCTTGAGCTCAACACAAGTGTAGGTGGTTCTCTCTCAGAAAATGTGTATTGGAAGTGAAGATCTGTTCTGATGGCTCTCTCCACGAATGAAGAGTGGGTGGAGGGGTATATATAGCCTCCACACAAAATCTAAACGTTACACACAATCTGCTAAACTCGGTGGGACCGAATTGTTAAACTCGGTCGGACCGATTCAGCAAACCTAGTGACCGTTAGGATTTTTGGTGGGACTAAGATGCAACTCGGTAGGACCGATATGGTTAGGGTTAGGGCATAACGTAATCTCGGTGTGACCGATTACACAAACTCCGTGGGACCGATTTTGGTAACAAGCTAATCAGAGAGTTGGTCAGGTAAACTCGGTGGGACCGATTCGCTCTTTTCGGTGAGACTGAAATGTTACGAAAGGGAAACAGTGAGTTTACATTGCAATCTCAGTGGGACCGATCGCTCACTTCGGTTGGACCGAAACGTTACGAAGGGAAACAGAGAAATTGCAATCCCACCTCGGTGAGACCGAGATCCCTATCGGTGAAACCGATTTGCTAGGGTTTGTGGCAGTGGCTATGACATGTGAAACTCGGTGGCTCGGATAGGAAGAATCGGTGGGGCGAAGTTTGACTTTAGGTTTGGGTCATATGTGGATATGGAAAGGTAGTTGAGGATTTTGGAGCATATCACTAAGCACATGAAGCAAAAGGCTCATTAAGAAACACCTCATCCCTTCTTAATAGTATTGGCTTTTCCTATGGACTCAATGTGATCTTGGATCACTAAAGTATAAAATGTAGAGTCTTGTCCTTGAAGCTTGAGCCAATCCTTTGTCCTTATAATTTTGAGGGATCCACTTTCCTCATCCATGCCATGCCATCCATTGAGCTTTTCTGAAATATTCATCTTGGAATAATGTTAGCTCAATGAGCTATATGTTGTTAGGAATTACCAAAACCACCCGGGGATAGTTGCACTTTCAAAGATTCAACAAAGCAGTATTGATTTCACAAGATTCAGTGTTGGTAAGAGGAGCAATCGGAGTGCTACGGAAATCATTATTGTTGGTATTGGTAAAGTCACACAATTTGGTATTATCTTGAGACATCGTGACAAGCAAGCAATCCAACACATGAGCAAACAAAAAGCAAACGAGAAAAAGGAAAACGGAGAAGAGAGGGTGAAAAAACAGCAAGGGTGAAGTGGGGGAGAGGAAAACGAGAGGCAAATGGCAAATAATGTAATGCGAGAGATAAGGGATTGTGATGGGTACTTGGTATGTTGACTTTTGCGTAGACTCCCCGGCAACGGCGCAAGAAATTCTTCTTGCTACCTCTTGAGCACTGCGTTGGATTTCCCCGAAGAGGAAAGGATGATGCAGCAATGCAGCGTAAGTATTTCCCTTAGTTTTTGAGAACCAAGGTGTCGGCGTTCTGGGAACGGGGGTCCCAACCTTGCCTGCCTGTGGCCTGCGGCGTGGCTTAAAGGGGGCCCAGCACGGCCCATCTTCATCAACACAAGACCCAAGACCCTCTCGAGGGGCCAAGCCTCGCGGGGCGGACTACGCGGGGCTTCCTCAGGCGCGGCCTCATCAGGCTGGCTCACGAGGAGGCAGAGAGATCAAGGCGGGGTACCTCACGAGGTGCCCATGACGCAAGCCATGACGACCAAGGGCGCCAGGCGGGCGCCAGCCCGCGCAGTGTCCTCCTTTCCTCTTTGGTGCAAAGGGGGCAAGCGCATGCGAGAGGATCAAGCAAAGGCATCCATTTCGGTGCAACGAGACCAAGACCAGTCCAACAGTGGTGAGGAGGTCATCGTGGAGCCCAGGACGGCGTCACCATAGAGCCTTTGGCAGGCGAGGACCAACTTTAGTCAGGATAAGTGTACCAGATGTTCCCCTTCAAAATGGCCGACTGTTGGCGCCCTTCCCGCTCAATATTTGGGAAGAGGCCCAGGGCCTTTGCCTATAAATAGGACTAGCCACCCCCAGGGTAGAGGCATCTAGGATCGAGCAATCCAGAATCTGGGCAAGCAGAGAATAAGAGAGGGAGAGAGAGAAGGGCGGCTGAACTCCTCCTAGCAGTTCATCGCCCCAGCCAAGAGCAGACCCTCGCGAGGCTGTTCTTCCTTGTATTGTTCATCAACATCAGCCCAAGAGGCAATCCACCCACCACAAACTAGAGTAGGGTATTACACCACAATGGTGGCCCGAACTAGTATAAACCCCGTGTCTCTTGTGCTGCTCTTTCTGTAGTTTAGATCTTTGCAAGACGGAGAGGTAGAAGGCGTAATCTCCGCGCGCACCCCAGAGTTAGAACCTCAAGGGTCTGCCGGAGCCCGAAATCCGACATTTGGCGCGCCAGGTAGGGGTGCGCCGGAATCCACCCTTCTACCGCTTCGCATCCCGTCGCATCATCATCACCATGTCCGGCGACCAGGCGGGCAACCCAGATCCATGGGCGGCGTGGCCCGCCCGCGCAGAGCCGCTCGCCTCGAGCGACCCCGCGCCCCAGGCAGCTCGTGGTCCACAGGGCGCTGCAGGGCGCGGGCGACGCGGGCAGGCTTCGACGACCCTCACACCGCGGCAGGCGCGGTCAGCAGCAAGGACCTCCAATCACGCCACGACCACGACACCGTACACCCGTCGGGAGCAGGCGAACTCGAGGGCCGCGCTCACGGTGGCCAGCTGCGGCAGCAGTAGGCTGGCCGGAAAGGCGGCCGCGACGTCTTCTTGGGCCGGGTCGCCGAAGCTCCTGGCTTTGCCGCCTCGGCTCACCCCTTCGCACCCATCCCCGTCTCAAGCCCAGGCGGCATGCTGGGGCCGCAACGCCTGGGCTCCAAGGCTACTCCAACGTCAGTGAAGCTGTCGGCACCGGACCGGCGGCGGCGCTACCCCCGCCCCCGGCCTGCGAAGAAGAGGGACTCGGCACGGCCCACGGCCCCGGCGGGCAGCCGCGCTACCACCCCACGGTGGGCACGTCAAGCAGAGCTGCATGGCACACAGAGCACGACGGTGTGGCCTTCGGGATGGCGGCACCGGAAGAATATGTGCCCCACATGATGGATCAAGGGCACGCTCACGAGGGCGAACAAGGCTCGCTCCTCAGCCCAAGCTGGGGGACGAGGCACCAGAAGCTGAGCTCTTCCAGGAGCCCCGGGACGGTCCCACCGGCCACGCTGGAGGCAACGAATATCGGGTACCGCTAATTCCTCAGGAGCAGGCATACGCTAATCATGGATCGCAGGAGGTGCAGGTCGCCGTAGCGAGCAGCTGCCCTGCTCCCACAGTCTCCTACCCCTCGGAAGGAGGGCGCAGGGGGCTGCAGGAGAGGGGTAGAGATCCGGCATCACCACCGCGGCGTTCGGAGCAAGGCGTTCTCAGGAGGTAGGCCCTCTGCTGGGGAGGTGCCTCAGGGCCTGCCCCTGGCGGAGGACCCGTGGTCGTCGGGGGAACCGCTGGCGACCGCTCTACCCCATCGGCGGCGTCCTGGTTTTCGGTCATCGTTGATGGCACTAGAGTGTGGCGCAAGGCGGGGCCCTTGTCTGGCGATATGAAGCAAGGCCGGTACCTGTGAAGAAGGCCCAGTGCCTGTGAAGCTCGCCGCCCCGTGACACTCTCACGTAATAATGAGTGGGGCTGTACACGCCCCGGAGTCTCAGGGGTGCCGGCCTTAGGCCCTGGGGCTCCCTCCCACGCCCAATGGATAGCACTTAGCTTCGCGCTGGTGAGAAGACGTCCAAGACTAGATTAGGTGCCGGACGCGGCCTTTTGTCTGCTTTCATTGCTTTTCCCTTTGGTTGTAACTTTCCCCCGCAGGATTTAAGTTGGATTTGAATTTGAAATCTGCGTGTGTTCGGGGAAGGGGTGCTTAGTCTCGTTCGAGCCATTTCTCGCGTTTTGGATACCGCTTCACCGCAGCTACCTCCCCTCGTGAGCCCCTCGCGAGTCGGGTCGGGCCTAGCTCGCGCGCAGCCCCGGCTGCCGCTACCGTGTCCTCTCGGGAGGGTTTCTGATGCCTGCGGAGGTTATCCTTTTTGGAAAAGGCCCAGTGCCTGTGAAGAAGGCGACTGCCTGTGAAGTCGTCGCGTTTAAGAAAAGGCCCAGAGCCTATGAAGAAGGCGACTGCCTGTGAAGCCGTCGCGTTTAACAAAAGGCCCAGAGCCTGTGAAGAAGGCGAGTGCCTGTGAAGCCATCGCGTTTAGGAAAAGGCCCAGAGCCTGTGAAGAAGGCGAATGCCTGTGAAGATTATCCCTTTTTTGAAAAGGCCCAGAGCCTATGAAGAGGGAAAATGCCCGTGAAGCTTGCTTCCCCCCCCTCCCCCCAAGAAAGGCCCGGAGCCTGTGAAGAAGGCCAAAGCCTGTGAAGCTCTCTGCTCACGACACTCTCACATCCTACGGATTCAATTAGAGAACACCCAAGACATCACGCCCTCCCACAGGCTGCCTCGGGGCCTGCGCGAAACAAAGGTAAACCAGCCAACCACCAGGTGCGGGTGCACGCGCAATGTAACAACTACTAATACGATGAACACAGGTTTTACATGAGGGGCTCCCCCTCCCAAAATGCTCTCACAGCCATCAGGCCAAAAACCTGAGTTATATTCATGCAGGGTAAAAAAAACAGGAGCGATACATACTCAGTCGGACAAATCCCCCAATGCGCCCTCGGGAGCACCTCCCGAGCCGTTGCTGTCGTCGCTGAACTCGCCATCGCTGTCTGCATCGCCACCAGCGGCGTTAGGGCCGTTCACCACACCTCCCTCGTCAGCAGCCACGATCATGTCATCATCGTCCGAAGCGAAGGCCCTAACAAGAGCGTCCACGTTGTCTTCCACCGGTCGCCAGTCGCCTCTGACGGCCTGGGGGCTGAAAGCGTGCTGGCGTCAAAGTCGAAGTGGGGATCCATGTTCCGGAGATGGCTGAAGACACGGGAAAAGGCGCGCCCGAGCAGGGCGCGGCTCCTCTCCTCCACCAACCTGTCGGCCCTGACCGACCGCGCCTCCAGCTGCGTCACCACGGCGGTGAAGAACTGAAGGTTGCCGGCATAGTTGATCGTGTGCGGCTCGCCAACGGCCGCCTCGCAGATGTTTCCCAAGGCTGTGTTAGCTCTCTCCCGGAGCGTGGCGAGCATGGGGCCGTGCACGTGCTCCAGGACCTGCCGCTGACGTATCTCATCCGCGTTCTGGCGCGCGACGGCCTCAGCCTCCTCCACCCGCTGGCGAAGACGGAGCACCTCAGCTTGGGATGTGGTTGACTCCCTTTGCGCTACCTCAAGGGCGTCCCGAAGAGCATCGGCCCGCCGCGTCGCCTCCTCCAGCTTGGTCCTCAAGGCCGTGGTCCTGCCTTCAGCCTCGACCCGGATCAACCCCAGCCTACCTTCGAACTCGCGCTTGAGGTCTTGGCGCGCCATCGCCACCCGGCGCCCAACCTCCTCCAGGACGCGGGCTTCCCGTGCAGCGACATCATCCTCCGCCTGCGTCACCAAGCGCTCCCTCGTCTCCAGCCGCTCGTACCCGCAGGTGCGTTCGGCGGCTTCCAGCATCAACGCCTCCTCACGCTTCTGGAGCTCTGCTGGATCGCCGGAGGCCACCTTCATCGACGCGAGAGCCGCCTCGCGCAGCTCTGCTTGCTCCTCCAGTGAGTGGCACCAGGCCAGGAACTCCCGAGCCCGCTCCTCCGCCGCTTCCCGCCGTCGGTCAGCTCCCCGGGCCTCCTCGGCAGCCTGGGATCGGGCCACCCGAGAGGCCTCTAGCGACGCCTTCGCCTCTTCATCATCAAGATCACGCTGATGGCGCGCGAGGGCGATGGCGGCCTCCAGCTCGCGCCTCCCTGCAGCCAGGCGCATGCCCTCGGCCTCCAGGCGCGCGTCTTCATCAGCAAGCTCCTCCCCAAGCAGGTTCACCGCGTCAGTCACCCTTCGAAGGAATCCTTGGCGGCGAGCGCGACGCTCCCGGGCGCGCTCGAGCACGTCTTGCACACCATCATCTGCCCCAAGCAAGCGCCGGGGGCCACGAATCATCGCTCCCCCTCTGGGAAGGGGGCTGGGGGCTGGCACCCTCGCGACGGCCGGGCGCGCCGCGCCAGAAGCCCGGCCTGGAGCCAGCCCATCTCCAGATGAAGGGCGCAGGGGGCGCCTCAGCCAGTCGCAGTCCACGACCAGACGAGAAGCCCACGGCAGGCTGGCTATGCCACGAGAGGGCCCGCGAAGGAAGATCGCGGGGAATGAAGGGCCCTAGTGCACCTCGGGACGGTTCGCCCCTTCAATCGCCCTCACCACAAGAGCAGTGCTGCTCGGAGCACTTGGGGACGGTGGAGGAGGCGAAGCCAAAGGGGGCGGCACCTCAGCTACTTCCGCGAGCTCGGCCGGAAGGGGCCTGCGGAGCAAGGGTCAGTAAAAGCAACAAGAGGGTCAGAAGCTGGAAAAGGAGAAGACTTACTCATCAGTGGCGAAGTACTTCTTGCGCTTCAGCAGGCGACAAGGGAAGTCATCACCCAGGGCCTACCTTTTCCTCCGGAGGGCCTCAAAGTCCACGCGGAAGCGGCCCAAGAGAAGAGCGCAAGGATCAACCTGCGATGAAGACGGAGCGTCGAGGCGATCCGCGTCAGGGGCGCCTGCCTGACGCGTGCTGCCAATCGCCTCGCCAGAAGTCGCGGCTGGGGCCTCAGGGGCCTCAGCCCCAGGCGCTGGGAGCGGCTGCTTGCCACCCTCAGCCTCAGCGGCACGGGTCCCAGGAGCTGCTCCTTCGAGAGCATCGCCCGGCGCTGCCACCTCATCGGGAGCCCCCTCGGCCTCTGGCGCCTCATGCCTCCCTGCTCCGCCACTTGAGGAAGAGTCGCCTTGGCCGACTGGAAGGGCAGTCACCACCACTGGGTTCTCGCGAGGCCCCTGGAGGCCAGCAGGGCGCAGCCCCCATTCATCAAAGATAGGCATCTGCTTCACAAAATCGTCCCTGTTCTGGCAGAGGTACAGCAGGGCCCCTCCCCGCTGGATGCTACCCGGGTTGGGGTCACCAGTCAGGATCAAGAGCACTGTCCTCAGCACCTCGGCACCTCAGGCGTCAGGTCCTCTTCCTGGAGCCTCATACGATCACCACGCCCACTGAAGGCCCACATCCGGCGGGAGTGGCGTTGGAGAGGGGCAATGCAGCGTAACAGGAACTCCTTCACTACCTTGGGCGCTGTCACGTCGATCGATTTCAAGAACGTGAAGCGGCACCAGACGAAGGCGAGCCGGGGGCTCTCGAGCGTCTCCTGGCCCCAGCCCGAATTAGGGACAGCAGGCGAGGTTGGCTTCGACAGCAGGGGGCTGGGCACCCCGACATCAACATACAACCACCGCTCGCGGAACCCAGCCGAAGGCGAAGGAAGCCCGAAGTCGATCCCTGAGGCGGCAGTCTCAGGCGCGGCGACAAAGCTCACACATGCCGAGCATTGGGTAGGGTCGACAAGGCGCAGAGAGAAGAAGTGGCGCAGCAAGGCAACAGAAGGAGGGATGCCCATCATTGCCTCGCAAACAAAAGCGAAAACTAAAAGAAGGGTGATGGATTCAGGACCCAGATGCATCATATGGATCTGGTAATGGGAAAGTACGGCCTTGAAGAAATTGGAAAAGGGGGGAACCAGACCCGCCCACAGGGCATCAGCAAAATAATGGACCTCAGTGATTATCCTGTCCGTGGGGAAGTGAGGGCGAAGGCCAGGCCGTCGTCCTCCCTTTTCGTTGAAGATGGTAGCCAGAGCCGAGCTGACCTTGCCCAGGCACTCTCGATTGAGTATGATCGACCGGCCGACGGCGGGGGCCACCGATGGCGGCGGGCGAGACGGAGGCATGGGTTTCTTCCCTCTCTCCTTCTTCGTCGGAGCCATGGCAATGGGAAGGAGGGGGGCGATTCGAGATTGGATTGGAGGCAGGAGCTGGAGTTCGGGGGGAGGAAGAACAGAGGATGCTCGAGCAGCAGGAAGGGGAGCGGCTGTGTACAACTACGAGTCCGCCTAGCAGGGCGCAAAATAAGGGGGCGTGGGGGAACAGTGCCGCCCACGTCCAATCAACCGCCACGCGGCGCCCAAGGCCGCAGGCTGTTAGGGCCCGCGGCGCTTCGCCCTTGCCCTTTCGCCTCTCAGCACGGCCAAGTCCGGGCGCGCCTTGGGCCCGGGGGCTACTGTCGGCGTTCTGGGAACGGGGTTCCCCTGACTTGCTCGCTGCGGCCTGCAGCGTGGCTTAAAGGGGCCCAAAGACGGCCCATCTTCATCAACACAAGATCCAAGACCCTCGCGAGGCGAAGCCTCATGAGGCGGACAACAGGGGGCTTCCTCGGTAGCGGCCTCATCAGTACAGCTCACGAGGAGGCGGAGAGATCAAGGCGGGGTACCTCACGAGGTGCCCATGACGCAAGCCATGATGACCAAGGGCGCCAGGCGGGCGCCAGCCCGCGCAGTGTCCTCCTTTCCTCTTTGGTGCAAAGGGGGCAAGCGCATGCGAGAGGATCAAGCAAAGGCATCCATTTCGGTGCAACGAGACCAAGACCAGCCCAGCGGTGGGGAGGAGGTCATCGTGGAGCCCAGGACGGCGTCACCACAGAGCCTTTGGCAGGCGAGGACCAACTTTAGTCAGGATAAGTGTACCAGATGTTCCCCTTCAAAATGGCCGACTGTTGGCGCCCTTCCCGCTCAATATTTGGGAAGAGGCCGGGGCCTTTGCCTATAAATAGGACTAGCCACCCCAGGTAGAGGCATCTAGGATCGAGCAATCGAGAACTGGGCAAGCAGAGAATAAGAGAGGGAGAGAGAGAAGGGCGGCTGAACTCCTCCTAGCAGTTCATCGCCCCAGCCAAGAGCAGACCCTCGCGAGGCTGTTCTTCCTTGTATTGTTCATCAACATCAGCCCAAGAGGCAATCCACCCACCACAAACTAGAGTAGGGTATTACACCACAATGGTGGCTCGAACTAGTATAAACCCTGTGTCTCTTGTGCTATTATTTCTGTAGTTTAGATCTTTGCGAGACGGAGAGGTAGAAGTTGTAATCTCCGCGCGCACCCCAGAGTTCGAACCTCAAGGGTCCGCCGGAGCCCGAAATCCGACACAAGGTATCAATCCAGTAGGAGGCTACGCGCGAGTCCCTCGTACCTACACAAAGCAAATAACTCCTCGCAACCAACGCGAATAGGGATTGTCAATCCCTTCACGGTCACTTCCAAGAGTGAGATCTGATAGAGATGATAGATAATATTTTTGGTATTTTTGGTATAAAGATGCAAAGTAAAATAAAAGGCAAAGTAAAAAAGCAAAGCAATAATAAAGTGATGGAAGATAAATATGATGAAGATAGACCCGGGGGCCATAGATTTCACTAGTGGCTTCTCTCAAGAGCATAAGTATTCTACGGTAGGTGAACAAATTACTGTTGAGCAATTGACAGAATTGAGCATAGTTATGAGAATATCTAGGTATGCTCATGTATATAGGCATCACGTCCGAGACAAGTAGACCGACTCACTGCATCTACTACTATTACTCCACTCATCGACCGCTATCAAGCATGCATCTAGAGTATTAAGTTCAAGAAAAGCGAGTAACGCCTTAAGCAAGATGACATGATGTAGAGGGATAAATTCATGCAATATGATAAAAACCCCATCTGGTTATCCTCGATGGCAACAATACAATACGTGCCTTGCTGCCCCTCTTTATTCTTTGGGAAAGGACACCGCAAGATTGAACCCAAAGCTAAGCACTTCTCCCATTGCAAGAAAAACCAATCTAGTAGGCCAAACCAAACTGATAATTTGAAGAGACTTGCAAAGATAACCAATCATACATAAAGGAATACAGAGGTGATTCAAATATTGTTCATAGATAATCTTGATCATAAACCCACAATTCATCAGTCTCAACAAACACACCACAAAAATAAGATTACATCGAATGGATCTCCATGAGAGAGGGGGAGAACATTGTATTGAGATCCAAAAAGAGAGAAGAAGCCATCTAGCTACTAACTATGGACCTGAAGGTCTGAGGTAAACTACTCAAACTTCATCAGAGGGGCTATGGTGATGATGTAGAAGCCCTCCATGGTGGGTTCCCCTTCCGGCGGAGCTCCGGAACAGGCCCCAAGATGGGATCTCGTGGGTATAGAAGGTTGCGGCGGTGGAATTAGGTTTTGGCTCAGATTCGATTGTTTGGGGTGCGTGAGGTATATATAGGAGGAAGAAGTACGTCGGTGGAGCTTCGTGGGCCCCACGAGGGTGGGGGCGCGCCTGGGGGGTAGGGCGCGCCCCCTACCTCGTGCCCACCTTGGAGCTTTCTTGACGTTGGGTCCAAGTCTCCTGGATCATGTTCGGTGAGAAAATCACGTTCCCGAAGGTTTCATTCCGTTTGGACTCCGTTTGATATTCCGTTTCTGCGAAACACTGAAATAGGCAAAATAAACAGCAATTACGAAATTTGGGCCTCCGGTTAATTGGTTAGCCCCAAAAGTAACATAAAAGTGGAAAATAAAGCCCAATATGGTCCAAAACAGTAGATAATATACCATGGAGCAATCAAAAATTATAGATATGTTGGAGATGTATCAACTACCTTGGACCTTGGAAGAATGGGCTGAGCACTTGGATTGTGATGTTTAATTCAAGCTTAGCAGCTTGTACGTTCTGCCCATGGATTATTTTTGCATAGATATGAGTTTGGGGATAGTTGACATCAATAGTTTTGTTAGACCTCCTCTTGGGAGTCATGAGGATATGAATAGCATGAGTAATTATTGGAGTTGACCTATACGAGATAATGCCTTCAGTGGAATAAGGTTTTGTTTGAAGGACTAGGTAGAACAATTGGCATCTCAGAAATTGTGCCCAAGGATAAGATAATGAACATCCACTCACACCCTAGAATCCCTGAAACCCTTAAGCCCTACGAAGCCACAACATGGTTGGGTCCTGACCTTGGGCCTTGAATGAAGGTCGAGAAGACCTTGGCCAACACTCGATCATGACCACCACCAGTACCCCAGCCTACTTTATGTACCTCGTGAACAAAGTCATCATGGAGTACATGGACAAGTTGGGTGTCATCTTCATTTGGTGACATACTTGTCTACCCGAAGACAGAAGAAGAGCCGTTCAGCTAATCATAGAACTTCAGAAGACCTCCATGCCAAGAAGGAAGAACTACACCAACCACCATCGTCAAGAAGTAAACCTCCATCTCGAAGACCAGGTGTATCTACAAGCCACTTCTATCAAAGGAACCCAACATTTTCATGTCAAAGTGAAGCTCACACCAAGATTATCGACCCTCTTCGAGATCACTTCAAGACGAAGAGTAGACGGCTACCAGCTGGAGTAACCACCTGAGTTACCCATTGTGCACAACGTTTTCCATGCATCACACCCCCGGAAGTGTTTCCAACTTCCTAACTAGCCCGATCTCTATGAGGGCATCGACCACCGAGCCATCGACCCCTAGCCCAATCTAACCTACCGCGAGCTACCCATTAGCAACCTGGATTAAGAAGAACGTCATACACGAAGCCACACCATCAAGTACTTCAAGTTCAATGGAGCACCACACGGAAGCAGAAGCAACATGAGGACTTGAAGACCACCCTAGATCCAAGTTTCTGTATCCCTTTCCGGCGCTTAGTCCTGGGAATCTCGGGACGAGATTCTTGTAAGAGGGGTAGGTCATCACACCCTGATTTTCATGCCACAACACTTAAGCTAATAAATCATGATAAAATGTGGTTTTACAAAAACTTTTGAGTGTTTTGTCTTTGCTTTGATTGAATGTTTGTTGCTGTTTGCAAGTGCTCTAAAAATCAAATAAATTCTCCAACTCTTATACTCCTTCTCCTTGATCCAAAACCCTGCCCAATGATCATGCCATGTGTATAGGACATAAAAATAATTTCTTATAAAAATAATTTGGCCAAATAGTATTTAAAAAAAATAGTTTTCCAAAAACCCATGAATTGAGATTTGCACTACAAGTACTTAATTAAGGGCAGTAAAAATATTTCCAAAAATATATTTGACTCCTATTAGATATAGGACACCCAGAAACCACAAAAATATAATTTTAAAAGTTACTTTCCTATTTTATTTAAATGAATTTTTCTTAAGTCCAGAAATGGTCTATAATAGGTTAAAATTATTTTAAAGCTTCAAAAGTATTTGAGAAAAATCAGGGAAACTCGATGGACATATATTTTCCATATATAAGAGTTTCAACACATGGTCATGTTAAAATTATTGGTCAAACCCCTCAAATAACCTTTCTGGACATTTCAAGCTTTTGAAATGTTTACAAAGGAAATATTCTATATTAAATACAGGAAAATTCTAGCATGTCAAAAATGACCTACTTGAGGATCCTACAAAGTCGCATGTCATGGAGAACAATATAGCCCGACAAAACCCTCTCAAAACCATTTCTGTCCTTTTTCAAGTTTGAACAACTTTACATTATCAAACTTGTCCAAATGCTCTCAAACTTGGTCCACGTGCTATAATGGTCTAATAAATCATCTAGACCAAGTGGCACAAGTTGGAGAACAAGTTAACTTGATCAAAGTGCCCGAAAACCCTTCCTGTCCAGAACCAAATTTGAACAACTCTAGATTGGCAACTTTCTCATTTTGATCCCAACTTTTGTGGACATGTTCAGAACCTTAAATTATGACACTACACCAAGTGGTGCATCAAGGAGAATAGTTTTGCATGACTAAATCTTGGAAAGTCCATTTCTGTTGATTTCTAGGGTTTACAAAAGTTGCATTGGCAACTTTGCCCAAATGAACTCAATCTTGGTGGAACCTCTTATTTTCTCATGGCATTTGACCCTGTCAAGCCTCATGACAAGGGAAGTCCATTTTCTTGCCTAAACCTACATCATACACCTTCTGGCAGAAATTTAAAATGCATGTTTTTTACATTTCCACTAATCTCTATGAACTCAACTTTTTCCCACAGCCTCATCTGCTCCTCCTCTACCTCCTGCATGCTTAGATGCCCAAGGAGCAATGATTAAGGGGGGCAGAGACCCATTTTTCCTCTCTGGACAGCCACTTCCCCTCCCTTTCTCATCTCTCTCCCACTCCTGGCAAGTTACACAGCATCCAAAGCCTCCCTCCCCCTTGTTTACTCTTCCTGCAGATGCCAGACACAAGTGGACGCGCGGGTGCACGTGAAAAGCGGCGGACGCCGGCCATTTGCATGCTCTGGAGCGCGAGGCAGAGCAGGCGACCGTTGACGCCGCGTCCCCCGACCACCTCGAGCCTCCCCCTTGCGCCAGTCGAGGTGCCTCGACGTCCGCAACACGCCACCGCGCTGGCCCCCTCCTTTCCCTCTCTGTCCTGCCCGTGCCGCGCGTGCCCAGAGCCGCCCGAGCCCGCCAATGCGCGTGCGAGCTCGTGGCTCCACCCGGAGCTCGCCCCGCTCCCTCTCTCTCTCTTCCGGGCGCCCTACTCCACCCCCACGAGCACCGCAGACAACCCCTCGCTCGCTCCCCTTGCCGCCCGAGCCGTTTCTACGGCCACGCGTGCGCCGCGTCCACGGTGAGCCACGGGTCGGCTACTTAAGGCCACCCCAAGCCCCCTCTCTACTCCTTTGGCCCTCTCTCCCTCCCGTGCATTCCCTGGACCAACCCACTCCCCTCCTCACGCCCTCCGTCGCCCTCCATGGCCGGAGCCGAGCCGCCGGACTTCGCCTAAATTTGCACCCACCGCTCCTCCTCCTCCCCTCTAGGACGCACTAGAGCACCTCCACCATCACTGCGAGCCCCTCACATGCTTCTCCCTCTCCTCCCCGTGGTCGTACCATCGAGTTCCATCGTCACCGCCTGCCTCGTCCGCCGCAGTCGACGCCCTGCTCAACCCAGTGCCCTTGGGCGACCATGTCACCCACGGTTGGACGCGACCGGGTCCCCTGTGGCGCTATGCTGCACCCAGCATGTAGTATAGGTACAAACCCCCCTTCCATTGTCCTTTTCTTTGTCTAGAAACTTGGAAAATCTCTCAAATAATCATATTACCTCCAAATTTGATGATTCAAATTTCTAGTGACTCCATAAATCATGATCTACCTTTTGGGTGTAACATGCACATTTTTCCAGAACAATTTTCCTCACACAAATTAAATAAAATCCCATTTTCCATTTCTGTGATGAACTTTAGAAAATCACAGAGTGATCATCTTTGATCCAAATGCCATGATTCAAATTCCTAGATGCTCCTGAGTTTATAACTTAGGTTATGAACATTTTTATTAATACTTTCGGTGCCACACAATATAATGAGCCATTTCTTCATATTTGTCAACTTTGCCAATTCATAGGGAATTCATTTGAACTCCAAATCCAGTGAAACCAACTCCTAGATGCTTCTAAAATCATGATTTGTTAAATGGGTGCCTTTGCTCATTTTTCAAAAATATATTTCTGTACACTTCTTGCAAATCCGTAAACCCCTTGATTCCATAATATCAAAATGTTTAGAAATATCCACTGACCCAATTCCAATGAAACCACTCTGGTTATTTTTCATATAACTAGAGATGTCCTAAAAAGGTCAAATTAATATTTTAGAGCACTTTTATTTTCTGCCTTGTTGTGTTGCTTAGTATGGTTGCTTTCGACGATAGTTGACGAAGTAGACGAAATGCTCGGAGTTGGACCAGAGATATTAGTCTTTTTTGACCATGTCTATGAAACCCCTTTTTATGCATGTCATATAGCACCATATTGTTGTTGCAACGGAATCATGATGAGGTGGTAACCACTTTGATGGGTTGCCTCCGATCCTTCCTTGTTGATACTTGCATTATGCATGACCCTACCTTCCTATGAGGTATGCCGGTGGGAGTAGATAGGATGCTAAAGTAGTTGCTACGCAAAGAGGGATGGGGAATATGCATGGTGATGGAGACAAAGTATTTTCAAAAGACTTTTCGAAAACCCTGTCGGGTGCCACTTATGCCCGAGGGAGATAATGAGTTGGGTAACCACTTGATGACGAAGTGGTGTACCGAGGCAAGTGTGTGTGTTGTTTTCAAAACGGATTGGTTTAAGTTACACCGTTATTCCAACCTTACATGCGCAACCACTCTACCCTTATATGGGAAAGGGCATTATTGATTACCTAGGCCGATACTAGCTTGGAGCCCGCATTACTAGTGATGGGAGAGTCGTTGTTGCACTCTCTCAGGACGGTGTCATGCCAGGTAGGGCGGCCATGACTGTTTTCATAGGGCACCGGACACACCGTTGGTACCCCGTGCTTGTGGTATGTGATGAATATGGGAGCGAGGCTCCACAATTTTAAGATGTGAAATGTTGGGCACGGGGGTTACTACCAATCGAGTGGACTCTATGTTAGTGTCGTCTAGGGAAAGATAGTGGTCTGGTGCTTACCCCGGGTACTTGAGGTACCGCGGGTCATGGATGACACGGAAGTTCCCCGGATCTTGTGGGTAAAGTGAGCAACCTCTGTAGAGTGTAAAACTATTCGAATATCCATATCCACGGTCAAGGACAGTTGGGTAACCACTCTTGGGCTACGTCCACATGTTTACAAACCAGTATGTGTGTTTGGATAAGTGGGAAGAACTACTTGGGTCAAGTCAAAGGACTTGACATGATTGAGTTGGGTTGATGCCCGCTCCATTTATGTTGACATCTGTAACCAATCCCTATGGTTACTTGAATTAAATATGATGCATGTTTTACCAATTGTTGAACATGTCATAGCACAACAAAACTAGCTTTCTGCAAAATTTACCTATATCATGCATCGTTGTATCTTGAGCCAAAACATAGGTTGCTTGTGAGTACATTCAAAGTACTCATTGGCTTGCCACTGGTTATTTTATTGGCCAGGCATGAAAGAACAGGATATGATGAAGAATACTTCGGTGACGAACATGCGAGCTAGGACTCTTCGGTCGTAATGCTTGTAGGGTAAAGGCAGATGGCATGGGTCCAAGTTATCGATGAAGATTTCCGCTGTGAAGTTATACTCAAGACTCGACCATAATGGTCATAATATATGTAAGACGGTATGTATGGATGTAAGACTCTTGTTATTCAGCTTCTACGTGTTCAGTGAGCATTGATCTCTGGGATCACTGTACACGTGCATTCGGTGATCACGACTTATGAGTCGGGGTCCCCACAGCCTTTCATTGGAGAGACGCGGAGGTAGACATGGTCTCCGATCTCGAAAGCCAAGTCACGGTGCTTGCTATCATAGTAAATCTTCTGGCACGATTGTGCGGCTTTGAGATTTTCACAGATGACTTTACACATATCTTCAGCTTCTATGATCAAGTTGTTCCCAAGATGTTGGCGTTCACCAGTCTCTGACCAATTTAGAGGGGTACGACACTCTCTGCCATATAGAATTTCTAATGGGGCCTTGCCCGAACTTTCTTGGAAGTTGTTGTTGTAGGAGAACTCGGCATATGGGAGACAATCTTCCCACTTCATACCGAAAGAGATGACACAAGCCCGGAGCATGTCTTCGAGGATTTGATTGACTCGCTCGACTTGGCCACTTGTTTGAGGATGGAAGGCTGTGCTGAAGTGAATGTTGGTGCCCATGGCCTTCTAGAAGGAGTCCCAGAACTTAGAACTGAAAATGCTTCGGCGGTCTGAAGAGATCAGTTGTGGAATACCGTGCAAGGAGAGAATTCTGGAGGTGTATAGCTCTGCCAACTGAGTCGTCGTGATAGATTTTTGATTGGAAGGAAATGAGCCACTTTTGTAAGCTTGTCGATGACAATGAAGATAGCATCATTCCCACACTTGGACTTTGGAAAGCCAATGACAAAATCCATCTCGATATGATCAAACTTCCATTCTGGAATAGCAAGAGGTTGGAGGAGACCAGCTGGTCATTGGTGTTCTGCTTTCACCCTTCGACAGACATCCCATTCATTCACGAATTGAGCAATTTCTTGCTTCATTCGAGTCCACCAATACGACTACTTGAGGTCAAGGTACATCTTCGAACTATGCGGATGAATGGACATAAGAGAATTGGGCGCTTCGTTCATTATGACCTTCCTTAATTAGATCACCTTTAGGAACCACACTCTGGTCCTCGAAGAATAAAGTGTCTTTGTCATCAATGCGATAGCACTTGTATTTGGATAAGCCCTTGGCAGTACCGTGTTTCACTCTCTTCACCATGGTGTCATGGAGTTGTGCCTCACGAATTTGGTCTTCCAAAGTTGGAGTGACTTGAAGGTTGGCAAGAAAACCTTGAGGAACAACTTGGAGGTTGAGCTTGCGGAAAGCTTCACAGAGAACCGGTTGGAATGGCTTGAGAATTAAGCTGTTGCAATAAGCCTTCCTGCTCAAAGCATCCCCAATCACATTCGCCTTGCCTGGAGTATATTCAATACTCAGATTGTACTCTTGAATCATTTCGACCCAATGAGTTTGCCTGAGGTTGAGGTTGGGTTGAGTGAAGATATACTTGAGCCTCTTGTGATCGGTGAAAACGTCCACTTTCCTTCCCAACAAGAGATCGTAAGTGACTGGGGTAGTTCCTTTCTTTGGGCTTCAACTGACGAGAAGTATAGGCCACAACTTTCTTCTCTTGCATTAGCATGGCACCGAGACCTTGCAATGAGGCATCGTAGAAAATTTGGAATGGCTTCGATTCATCAGGTGGAGTCAAGACAGGAGCTGAGACTAGCTTCTCTTTGAGAGTGTTGAAAGAAACGTCACACTCAGGAGTCCAGACATTTTTAACATGATTCTGGAGGAGGTTGGAAAGAGGCTTTGAAATCTTTGATAAATTCTAAATGAATCTTCGGCAATAGCTTGAAAGACCAAGGAAACTGCGGAGGTGCTTGACATTCTGAGGAGGCTCCCAATTCACAATTGCAGAAAGCTTCTCCGGATTAATAGCAATGCCCTTGGTGGAGATGATGTGACCAAGGTAAAGAACTTCATCAAGCCAAAACTCACATTTGGAAACTTCGCATAAAATTGATACTCTCTGAGCTTGTCGAGCACCAATCGCAAATGTTTGGCATGGTCCTTCTTATTCTTGGAGAGGACCAAGATATCATCGATATACACCTGGACAAATTCGTTAGTGTATGGGTTGAATATGAAGTTGATCATACGAGAGAATGTTGGAGGAGCATTGACAAGGCCGAAAGACATGACAATATATTCATAAGAACCGTAGCTTGTTCTGAATGTTGTCTTGGGGATATCTTCTTCACGAATGTGAATCTGATGATAAACCATACGGAGGTCAAGCTTGGAGAACACCTTTGCACCTTCAAGTTGCTCGAATAGCTCATTGATATTGGGAAGTGGGTACTTGTTCTCGATTCTCTTCTTGTTCAAAGGACGGTAATCGACACAAAGTCGGTCCGTGCCATTCTTCTTCTGGACAAAAATAACACCACAACCCCATGGAGATGAACTCGGTCTGATCAGACCCAGACACTCTTGTTCATCGAGTTGTTTCTTCAATTCCTTCAGCTCCTTTGGTCCAAGCTTGTATGGATACTTGCAAACGATTTCAGTGATGTCGACGTTCTGGGAACGGGGGTCCCCGGACTTGCCTTCCTGTGGCCCATGGCGTGGCTCCTCCAGCGGCTTGGTACGGCCCGTCTTCACCAGCAAACACTCAATGCCCTCGCGAGGGGCCAAGCCTCGCGAGGCGGACGACATAAGACCTCCTCAGGCGCAGCCTCCCTAGGCTAGCTCGCGAGGAGCGAAGGGATCAAGGCAAGGGTGTAAGTGCATCTAGTGCCCCTTAGTTATTTTGGTGTATTGAAGACTTATAGGTTAAGGGACTAATGAGTATATGAGTGTACACAGGTCTATAAGTCTATGAGGAGTTTGATATTTGCAGAGAAAGTCGACCCCTAAAAACGAAGTTATTCAACTGAAGACTTTGGTATTCTGAAGACTTTCTGAAGACTTTGAAAGTGAAGAAATTGGTGTGACCTTGAAGACTTGGTATTCATTCGAGGAACATGAAGCATGGAGACTTTTGTTTTAGTAGTTTCGTTTTCTCTTTCTTGAGTCATAGGAAAACACCATACTGTTAAAGGGGGTCGAGGAAATACTAAGGAAAAATTTCCATGTGATGCTCAACTCAAAATCCTACACCTACCAATCCCTTCGAGTGAAGCCATTGGAAATCTCATACAGTTCAGTCATTTTCTTGATGTAGACGCAGTTCTTACAGTCACCGAGGAATTTGTTCTGACCGAGGAGTTAGGAATTCGCCAAAGGCGGATTGCCTACGATGAGGAACATGATAGCCACGAGGAATTTGAACCTCAAATTTCCGACCGTTGCTGTGCTATGCGCCAGCTGTCCCAAAATATCTTATCCACCTAACGGTCATATCATTGAAGGGTATTTATGTCTTATCATGTCAGGATGCTCCCTAGGCTATAAATAGCCCCCCTACAACCACTAGCTTGTTGGCTGCTCTGAGAGAAACTGACACTTGTCAATTGAGAGCATCCCATCCTCCGAGGACTTTGAGCGAAAATCATCAAGTGAGGAAAATCCAAAACCCAAACCCAAACACCTACAAACCCAAAGTGATTGAGCATCACTGAAGAGATTGATCCTGCGTGGATCCGACGCTTGTTACCTTTGAAGACTGTGCTTCTTCCAGACTGTTAGGCGTCATGGTCTTGAGCATCGAAGAGGAAATTGTGGATCGCCGAGTGACCGAGTTTGTGAAGGTTCAGAAGTCACCCGAAGACTTACCATGAGTGATTGGGCGAGGACTGTGTGTCCTTAGCTCAAGGAGAATACGGGGAGGACTGTGTCTCCGGGACTGTGTGTCCTCAGGTTTAAATACCTAGCCGCTCCAACCAGACGTACAACTGAGACAGCAGTTGGAACTGGTCTACCAAATCATTGTCTTCACCGAGCCAACTGGTTCTATTTCCTCAACTCTTTCATTTCCTCAATATTGTGTTGTTTGCTTGTCATATCTGTGTTTGAAGACTTTGACTGAAGACTTTCTCATTTCCTCAGTTCAATTTCTTCAGTCTATTTGTCTTCATCTTGTGTTATCCTGTGATTACGCTTTGTGTACTCTGTGCTTGTCTTCATTTCATCATGATGACTATGCTTGTCTTCTGTTATGTTTACTTTTGAGTACTTATTCCGCTGCATGTAGTTCTTCGCTAAGGAATTTCCTCACTAGCAAATTCCTAAGTGAAGAATTCATAAAAATCGCCTATTCACCCCCCTCTAGTCGATATAACGCACTTTCAATTGGTATCAGAGCAAGGTACTCCCTTGTTCTGTGTGATTTTAGTTTAACCGCCTGGAGTTTTAGTTATGTCGACCGCAGGTATGCAGAAAGTGACATGCCCTATTATTGACGGTCACGAGTATCACAAGTGGAAGGCCATGATGAAGAAGCGCCTCATGGTGATGAACAGCAAGCTGTGGACCGTCACTGAAATTGGTCTGACCGATCTGTGCAAGATGGCGGAAGCTGATGACATTCGCAAGTACGCTCTTCTCAAACTCACGGCGAAGGATGTCATCCGCTCCTATCTGTCTCAAAATCAATTCAGGAACATCATGCATCTCGATCACGCGAAGCTTATCTGGGACCGTCTCTCTGATGTCTATGAAGGTCATCGTACCTGTCATGATCCTTGGTTTGAGGACTTTAAGGAATCTCTCAAATCAATGACATTCGAACCAGAATCATCATCCTCCTCACCATGCCTTATGGCAGATGGTGAAAAGGATGATCAACCCAAAGCCACTGAGTGGGTCCTCGATAGTGGATGTACAAATCACATGACTGGTGACAAGAATCTATTGGTGGATGCTCCCTTAGCACCATCGCATTTGAAGCATATCATCTTCGCTGACAAAGGCAAAAGTCAGGTATTGGGTCTAAGTAAGGTTGCGATCACAAAGGATCGACACATGGACAAAGTCATGCTTGTTGACTCCTTAGGATACAACCTTATGTCTATCTCAATGCTTTGTGATCTTGATATGGTTGTTGTCTTTGGCAAGTATCGTTGTGTTGTGATTATGGAAGCTGACAATTCCAAAGTCTTCGAAGGCTTTAAGAGAGGAGACTTGTATATTGTTGATTTCTCTGCAGATTCACAACCAGCCGTGTGCCTACTTGCAAAAGCTTCAGAAGGATGGCTATGGCATCGACGACTTGGTCATGTAGGCATGAGGAATTTGCACACGCTTGCAAAGAAGAAGCATGTTATTGGCATTGAGAATGTCAAATTCCTCAAGGATCACTTATGTGGTGCCTGTGAAGCTGGAAAGATGACCAAGGCCAAGCATCCAACGAAGACTATCATGAACACCACTCGTCCATTTGAATTGCTTCACATGGATCTCTTTGGTCCTAATCATTATTCTTCTATTTCAAATGAAGCATCTCAATATGGCTTTGTTATAGTTGATGATTACTCTCGTTACACATGGGTACACCTTGTTACTTACAAACATGAAGTGCAGGAAGTCTTCAAACGATTTTCCTCGAGGGCTTCAACCAACTTTGGTGTGAAGATCAAGCATGTCACAAGTGACAATGGCACTGAGTTCAAGAATTCGGGTCTCGATGAATATCTTGATGAACTTGGAATTACTCATGAGTTATCTGCTCCTTATACTCCTCAACAGAATGGCATCATGGAGCGCAAGAACAGGACTCTTGCTGAGATGGCTCGCACTATGCTGGATGAGTACAAAACGCCTCGTCGTTTCTGGGTTGATGCAATTGATACCACGTGCCACATCATCAACAGAGTATATCTTCACAAATTCTTCAAGAAGACTGCCTATGAACTCCTCACTGACAAGAAACCCAATGTGAGTTATTTCAAAGTCTTCGGTGCTAAATGCTGGATTAGAGATCCTCACCATAACTCAAAATTTGCACCAAAAGCACATGAAGGTTTTATGCTTGGTTACGGAAAGGACTCGCACACCTACAGAGTCTTCAACAATGTTCTTCACAAGATTGTTGAAACTATAGATGTGCGGTTCGATGAAACTAATGGCTCGCAAAGAGAGCACGTACCTTCTGTGATAGATGAACCAGCACCTAAGGATTCTATCAAGTTCAAGGCTACTGAGGATGTCATTCCTATTGAAGAATCAGCTGAAGAATTCATTCCAGAACATGAAGAACGTCGAGCTGATGCATCTGAGAAAATGCCGAAGAAATTGATGCTGAAGAAAATGCTGATCAAATTCCTCAACGACAACCAGCTCATCCTCGCATTGCAAAAGAAGTGCAAGTGGAGAAGATCATCGATGACATTAGAACACCAGGTCCTCTCACATGCTCAAAATCTTCACATCTATCTAACTTTTGTGGGCACTATGCTTTTGTCTCTATCACAGAGCCCACTAAGGTAGATGAAGCATTTCTGGAGCCTGAATGGATTCAGGCCATGCAAGAAGAATTACATCAGTTTAAGCTCAACAACGTCTGGGAACTGGTCAACCGTCCAGATCCTTGCAAGCATAATATCATTGGCACAAAATGGATCTACTGCAACAAGCAAGATGAAAACGGTCTTGTGGTGAGGAATCAGGCTCGTCTAGTAGATCAAGGCTACACACAGGTTGAAGGAATTGATTTCGATGAAACTTTTGCACCTGTTGCTAGACTTGAGGCTATTCGCATATTACTTGCTTATTCTAACCATCATGATATCATCTTATATCAAATGGATGTGAAAAGTGCATTCCTCAATGGTAAGCTTGAGGAAGAAGTATATGTTGCTCAACCCCCAGGTTTTGAAGATCCAAAGAATCCTTACAAAGTCTTCAGACTCAATAAGGCCCTCTATGGCCTCAAGCAGGCCCCACGGGCGTGGTATGATACTTCGAAGGAATTCTTCATGAAGAATGGCTTCACACCCGGTTCACTCGATCCTACTCTCTTTACTAAATCTTATGATGGTGAACTGTTTGTGTGCCAAATATATGTTGATGATATTATCATTGGCTGTCTTGACCAACGTTATAGTGATGAATTTGCCTATATGATGAGTGAAGAATATCAAATGTCTATGATGGGAGAGTTGAAATTCTTCTTAGGTCTTCAAATTAAATCAACAATGAATGGCATATTCATTTCTCGGAGAAATACCTCAAAGATGTCTTGAGGATATTCGGCATGCAAGGCGCAAAGGCATCAAAATTCCTATGCCTACAAATGGTCATCGTACCTTGATGAAAATGGTATTGACTTGATCATAAGGTATGCCGCTCCATGATTGGTTCTTTATTGTACTTATGTGCATCTAGGCGGATATAATGCTTAGTGTTTGCATGTGTGCCCGATTTCAAGCTGCAGAAGGAATCACACCATAAGGTTGTGAAGCATATTCTTCGATATTTAGCTCACACACCAACACTAGGATTATGGTATCCCAAGGGCTCGGATTTTGATCTCATTGGATATTCTGACTCTGACTATGCTGGTGATCGTGTGTACCACAAGTCAACATCTGGTACATGTCATTTCCTCGGACGATCTTTGGTCTGTTGGTCCTCGAAGAAAGCAGGCGCATATCAGTGTCTACTGCTGAAGCTGAGTACATTGCTGCTGGTTCTTGCTGTGCTCAACTGCTATGGATGAAGCAAACACTCAAGGACTATGGCGCCAATGTGAAGAATGTGCCTCTCCTCTGTGACAATGAGAGTGCAATCAAGATTGCTCACAACCTAGTTCAGCACTCGAAGACAAAGCACATTCAGATTCGTCATCATTTTCTTCGTGATCATGTGTTGAAGGGCGACATTTCTATTGAGCATGTGAAGACTGAAGAACATCTAGCCGATATCTTCACAAAGCCCTTGGATGAGAAGAGATTTAGCAAGTTGCGGTGTGAGCTAAATATCTTAGAGTCTCCAAATGTACTTTGAAAGGGCACTCATCCTAACACTTATGCAAATTGATGACTTAGATGTGCAACACATGAAGAAACGTTTTTCTTCAATCAATGAAGAATAACACTCTAAGTGTGAAGAAATTAATGAAGAATTTGATTCTCAGAACCCTACGACAACTGTACACGGTGTCTGAAATCATCATTCTTATATGGTGGGTCACGCCACCACAAAAGCTGAAAATCTTCAATTCAAGTTTTTCCTCAGTTTTTGAATTTCCTCAGTTGTTCAAATTCTTCAACTTTGCAAAATCTTCACTTGTTCTGTAGTTTTTCTTCATTGGCTACATATATATATGAGTTTTGTCCTCTACAACATTCACTTATGGCTATTTCTTCAAGTTGGTTTTTCTGCTAAGTGAATGTGATCGGACCCTTCCCCCTCTATGCTATACTCAACCCAATCTATTCACAAATTCTTCATGTGCGTTCTATTTGAAACTCGTTCAAAATCTTCACTGTGTCCTTGTCAGCTGAAGAAATTGCGAACGGAACATTAAAACTAATCTTATCCAAATTTTCGGTTTTGCCGCTCAAACCATTCCGCATCCCATGATGCATTATTCTATTCACCCACAATCTAACACGATCTCCACTTCACAGTACGTGGGTGACACATGTCGTGCGAAGGAGAAGGGTCAGGGGCACGTTCGTCCCAAATCTTCGGGCGAACAGTTTTTCACCGTGGCTATAAATACCCATGTCCCCTTCCTCACTTCTTTTACTCCGCTCGAACTCTCTCTCCCGCTCGAGCTTCCCAAACCCTAGCACCGCCGCTATTCCACCATCGCCAGTGAGGAAGAGCTTCACTGCCTCGACCTCTTCGCCGTCGTACTCGCGCCGACCGCGGAAATCTTCACCTCCGCCGCCGTGGCCGTCTTCCTCCGCCAAGTTAGGGCGTGGAAGATCTACACCGAAAAGTCTCACTTCTCCACCTCTGTGTTCATCGTGTTCTTCGTTCAGGGTAATTAAAAGTTACTTTTACAGCCCTCTTTGATTCGAAAATTTTCTACAAAATCTTCAAAGGTGTTTTTATCCCTCAAATCCTCACACACTAAACACCTCACATGTCATCTGTTCTTGATTCGTTTCCCTAAGCATCATTTTCTTCAAGATTCCTCAATTGTGTGGATCTTCGATCTATACAACTCTGGAACCTAAGACAAAGCACGCTTAGTGAAATTCTTCAAGACTCATCTGGTCAAATTCCTCAAACTTGTTCTTTTGAAAAACCTTCTGAGAACGCATATGACCTCTCCAAATTCCTCGAAACTATACTGCATTCACAGTACTCATGTCATTCTTTGAATCACTAGGTTCTTATCAACTTAACTCATTTGCAGCGTTCCTCGAAGAAAAGTTGCATACTTCTTTAGAGAATTCGATTGTTCAAATTCCTCATCTGAAGAAAATGGCTGATGGAAAGAAGCCACAGAGAGGAGGAAAGAAGCCTGAGGTCATGACTGCTTTTGAAATCCCTGAGGACATCTATGCTGGGTACTGCATGCCCCCTGAGGAAGATAAAAATCAGCGCAAGGTGCGCATCCAAAAGATTGAACGGAGATGGGCACGCAAATGGAGGGAATACAGATATGTAACCCCAAAGTATGTGAAGAAATTCGCACTAAACCCTCCATGCCCAAGAGCCCCATTGGCACCTGGCCAAGAGGCTGATCCCACTAGCATCAAACGCGGTGAGGGTTTTCCTGAAGAATGGGCGAAGCGCCAAGCCAAGCTGGCTAAACAAGCAAAAGAAGCAGTGAAGAAATTCAACGAAGACTCTGCTGTTGCTGCTGCCACTGAGGCCTCTGTCAGGCCGAGGAAATCTATGCCAAAGAAGCCTGCTCGTAAGCCAAGTGCTTCACCAACAGTGCCCTCACGACCAAGTTCCTCAGCTACGCCCTCACGGCCAGAATCTTCAAAGTCCTCAAGACCAATTCCTCATGCTGCTCCTGCTCCTCCGAAATCCTCAGCTCCTTCAAAGACCTCAGCACCTGCGCATATGGCATCGTGCCAAAGGACTGCGGGCATCTCCATTGCCTCTGGTGTCTCAACAAGTTCCTCAGCTGCACCAAATTCTTCATCTGGCCCCACTCTGCTGAAGACCAAGGCAACTGCTGGATGCGGTCCTCGGCCAAGTCCTAAGAAGAAACAGGTCGCCTTCCAAGAGCCACCTGAAGAAGATGAAGCTGATGATGATGAACTTGCAGAAATCATCAGAGATAGACAAGAAAGGGCCGCTAGAGCCAAAGGCACACCGGTGCCACTGCTTTTGGATCCAAGGGCAATCCTAGACTACATTGATCTCTAGCACAAGGACCCAAATACTCCTATGCCTGACTTCAAGTTGACACCTGGTCAAAATCACATGCTGACTCATTTCATCCAAGAGGAGAAATGGAAATATGATCAGGCCAGGCAGATCAAGAAGGCCCAGTACAAGAAGGAAAAGTTTCTGAAGACCAACGTGGTCAAAATGACGACTGATGAACTCATCAAAATTCAGTCTGAAATCAAAACCCTCAGCAACAAATTCAATTCATACTATGCTGATTGGAAAGGAGCCAAAGTCAGGTTTGTGAAACTGACTGAGAAGTTCACCAATGTTGCAACCCCATCACAACAAGAAGTTCCTCAAGCTGAAGCTTCTGCTCAGCCCACTGAAGAACATGCCAGCACCGCTGATGACTTTCAGCTGCTTGAAGAAAATGCTAGTTCCAGGCTGATGACTCCATTCCATTACCGAAGAAATTGCCAGGGCATCCACTAGTGGTGCGCCTGAAGAAACTGAAAAAGTCAGGGCAACTGCATCAGTTGCGCCTGAGGAAATTCAAACAAATTCCTCAGCTCCTCTCGCTCCTACACCAACTCCTATCCTTCCATCTGCATCAGATGTGAAGAAGACCAAGGCTGTAGAGCGAGCTGCAGTGAAGAAAAGGAAAGCATCAGCTGCTTCAGAATCTTCAACTCCAAAGAAGATGAAGCCTATGACCAGCTCATTTGAAAATCCAATTGATTTTGTTCCGATTTCTACCATGCCATCAAAGGACCTTGTTCCTTTTGGTGAAGAGTATGAGATCCCAAGCGGATCTGATGAAGAAACTCAATCTGCTGCTTCGTCAGAGCAGATTGATGAAGAAATTGAAGTGGATGCGATCCCTTCCACGCCTGTTGTATCCTCACCAATGCCTCAGTTCCACGGTGAAGAGGCTGGTGTTGAAGAATTGGAAGATGAAGACGTGGACATTGGAAGTACAACGCCAGTAATGAATGATGACTTTTGGCAAAGTCAGCATCCCAATTCTCCACTCTTCACCCCGCTACAACAAATTCCTCAGTCCCTTGCTCCTACACTTCAAATGGGCTCTGAAGAAAATCATCCCACCTCATCTATCCGTGAAGACATTCCAGCCACTAGTGCTGAAGAAACTGCTGCTGCTGATCATGTGACAACTCAGACTGCACCTGAAGAGGAACCAGAAATTCCTCAGCCTGAAGAACCTGAGATCGTGATTCCTGAGGTCGTGATGCAACTCACTGACACTCCTCTGCCAAAGCCAAAGGATCCGTTCTCAAGGAAGAAAAAGTTCAAGGCTGAAGACTTCTTTGGCGAGCATGTATTCTTCACTGATTACAATCCATATGACTCTGCTCGCATAAGGAAGAGGCGTTTCTGGACTGCTAGTCAAGCCAATTTCTATTCCTCAGTGCTGCTTAACAAAGACAAAGTCTTCGATCATGCACATATTCCTCATATAGACATGGAGTCTCTGCCGTGCTTTGAGCCAGTCCTCAGTGTTCTTTTCGATGCCGGGCTGCTAAACTTCTGCACTGACATCTGTGATTGGAATGAAGAACTCATTCTTCAGTTCTATGCAACGTTGCACATCACAGGCGACTCTGAAGATGTGAATTCATGGGTGCTGGACTGGATGACAGAGAACACTCATTACAAGGCACCAGCTTCTGAATTGCTTCGTGCCCTACCACTCAGTCCTCCCCTTGAAGGTGCACGTTGTGTCTACAGTGAACCTGAGCTTACAAATCACTACATGCAAGTTTTGATGAAGCCTTTGAAGCCAAGGCAGGCCCCTCGAACCAATTTCCTCGTCAAGGAATTACTGTATGTGCCTCGGACTGTCTATCGCATTCTGTCGAAGACAATGAGTCCTATCAAAGGCCACGACTCAAATGATGAGTCTTTGGCATCATGAAGAATTTGCTATTCAACATCATTCATGGTGTTCCCGTCAACTTTCACGATTTCTTCATGAAGACTCTGGCCAATATTGCCATGTCACCATTTGACCTGAAGCCTTATGCGCCGTGGATTATGAGATTCCTCAGGACAAGGTCTTCACTCAACTACAAAGCTGACACTCTAAACCACTACAACTACTTGCCTCCTATTGAAGTCCTCAAACGGACATTTTCCTCAGCTGATGACAAAGGCAAGGCAGCTGCTGTGATCGATGAAGGCATTCGTCCATTGGATGGTCAATTTCGCAAGGCTGCATCCTATTCCACCAATGATGACTCTGCCACCCATGACTCTGCCGCCAACAACTCTGCCAAGCAAAATCCTCAAGCCACAGCACCAGGCGATGGATCGATCGTGAGTTACTCCTTAGTCTTCATCAGAAGGTTGATCGCAATCATAAATGGGTCAAGCGTCAGTTTGGTTCAATTCTTCACAACATGACGTCAACACACAATGCTGTGAAGAAAAACCACTACTACCTCCATGAAACCTTCAACCGTACCTGGGCCGTTCTGTCTCATGTCTACAACGCTGACGATCTGAAGAAAATGGGTCTCAAGGAAGAATTTGACTGGTTTGCACCTCCTGCGAAGAAATACAAGAAGGTCAAGGTTCCTTCCTTGGTGGCCAGCTCTTATTCTTCATCGCGTGACATAGATGAAAATGAAGACTTGGATGACACAGCGGCAGGCCCTACTACAACAACCGACCCCGACAACGTTGGCGCTCCTTCATCAACCTGATTATCTTCAGGGGCGTTAGTCCTCAGTTTTGATCCTTTTGGTCATTCAATGACAAAGGGGGAGAAATTTGAGTTAGTCTTCAAATGGGTCTACTTTATGGGCGTTTTTTTGCTAAGTTACAACTCTCGTTCTTCTGAAACTTTTATTGGATTGAGTTGTAAACTTAAACCCGATGGTGGTGCGATACTTACGCTTTCGTCGGTGCATGCTTATTCCTCGTTAATATTATTGCACGCATGCTGAATTACATCAACCACCATATTTCATCATGCATTTCAAATTTTTCATATTATATGTCAAATGCGTGTATGAATTACAAGATATAGGGGGGGATCTCCATGATTCAACTCTTCAAGTGTGCATTGCTTCAAAAGCAAATTCCTCACTATGCACATCTTCAGGGGGAGTTCTTCTATATCTTGCAATCAAATTCCTCAATATCAGTATTTACACTTCATATGTTTATCCCCGTTGAAAACTTAACCTATATTGTCATCAATCACCAAAAAGGGGGAGATTGTAAGTGCATCTAGTGCCCCTTAATGATTTTGGTGTATTGAAGATTTATAGGTTAAGGGACTAATGAGTTTATGAGTGTACACAGGTCTATAAGTCTATGAGGAGTTTGGTATTTATAGAGAAATTCGACCCCTAAAAATGAAGTTCTTCAACTGAAGACTTTGGTATTCCGAAGACTTTCTGAAGACTTTGAAAGTGAATAAATTGGTGTGACCTTGAAGACTTGGTATTCATTCGAGGAACATGAAGCGTGAAGACTTTTGTTTTCGTAGTTTCGTTTTCTCTTTCTTGAGTCATAGGAAACACCGTCTTTGTTAAAGGGGTCGAGGAAATACTAAGGAAAAATTTCCATGTGATGCTCAACTCAAAATCCTACACCTACCAATCCCTTCGAGTGAAGCCATTGGAAATCTCATACAGATTCAGTCATTTTCTTGATGTGAGACGCAGTTCTTACAGTCGAGGAATTTGTTCTGACTGAGGAGTTAGGAATTCTTCAGTGCGGATTGCCTACACAGTGAGGAACATGATAGCCCTGAGGAATTTGAACCTCAAATTTTTGACCGTTGCTGTGCTATGCACCAGCTGTCCCAAAATATCTTATCCACCTAACGGTCATATCATTGAAGGGCATTTATGTCTTATCATGTCGGGCTGCTCCCTAGGCTATAAATAGCCGCCCCCTACAATCACTAGCTTGTTGGCTACTCACGAGAAACCGACACTTGTCAATTGAGAGCATCCCATCCTCCGAGGACTTTGAGCGAAAATCATCAAGTGAGGAAAATCCAAAACCTAAACCCAAACACCTACAAACCCAAAGTGATTGAGCATCACGGAAGAGATTGATCCTGCGTGGATCTGACGCTTGTTACCTTTGAAGACTGTGCTTCTTCCAGACGGTTAGGCGTCATGGTCTAGAGCATCCAAGAGGAAATTGCGGATCGCCGAGTGACCGAGTTTGTGAAGGTTCGGAAGTCACCTGAAGACTTACCACGAGTGATTGGGCAAGGAGTGTGTGTCCTTAGCTCAAGGAGAATACGGTGAGGACTGTGTGTCCGGGACTGTGTGTCCTCAGGTTTAAATACCTAGCCGCTCCAACCAGACGTACAACTGAGACAGCAGTTGGAACTGGTCTACCAAATCATTGTCTTCACCGAGCCAACTGGTTCTCTTTCCTCAACTCTTTCATTTCCTCAGTATTGTGTTATTTTCTTGTCATATCTGTGTTTGAACACTTTGACTGAAGACTTTCTCATTTCCTCAGTTCAATTTCTTCAGTCTGTTTGTCTTCATCTTGTGTTATCCTGTGATTACGCTTTCTGTATTCTGTGCTTGTATTCATTTCATCATGATGACTTTGCTTGTCTTCTGTTATGTTTACTTTTGAGTACTTATTCCGCTGCAAGTAGTTATTTGCTAAGGAATTTCCTCACTAGCAAATTCCTCAGTGAAGAATTCATAGAAATCACCTATTCACCCCCTCTAGTCGATATAACGCACTTTCAAAGGGGCACCTCGCGAGGTTCCCGTGACATGAGCCATGACGACTGAGGCCAGGCGAGTGCCAGTTAGGCGCTAGCAGGCGCAGAGCACCGGTTTCCTCTTTTGTGCTAAAGGAGCAGTCACAGGTGAGGAGTCCCGAGGCCTCAGGTAAAGGTTTCCATATCGGTGCAATGAGACCAAGACCAGCAGGATGACAGGACGGAGGTCATCTCGGAGCCCACGTCAACGTCACCACCAGAGCCTTTAGCAGGCGAAGACCACCTTTTGTCAGGATAGCTTGTAATAGTTGTCCCCCTTCAAATTGGCCGTTGTGGGATCCCTTCCCGCCTAATATTTGGGAAGAGGACCAGGGCCTCTATAAATTGGACTAGCCACCACCATAGGAGGGAACTCATCTGGGATCGGAGACATTCCATCCGTAGCCACCACACAATCTCACCGAGATCAAGAATGCCTCTCCTCAGGAGGCTGTTCTTCCCTTGTACTTGTTTGTCCCCAGCATACAAGGCAATCCACCACACCACACTTGAGTAGGGTATTACACGACATCGGTGGCCCGAACCAGTATAAACTCTTGTGTCCCTTGTTCTTCGAATTCGACAAGCTGAGCTTTGAAATCGTGGTGAGGGAGTGAGCTAGGGCGAGGGAGAGATCTTCGTGCGCACACCAAAGTTCGAACCTTAAGGGTTTTGCCGGAACCCGAAATCCGACATTTGGCGCGCCAGGTAGGGGTGCGCCGAAGCTTCTCTCCCATCAGCCGACCCGCCAACACTCTGCGGTGCTGATGTCGGGCGACCCGAAGACCAAAGCCGACCACTGGGCAACATGGCCAGTCCGGGCGACACCATCCACCCAAGAAGACCTCAACTCCGAGCTCCAAGCGGCCCGCGCATCGCCCAACACCGCGGGACACGGGCGGCACGGTCCGGCGCCTTCCACCCTTACCATGCGGCGCGCGCGGGCCGCCGCAAGGGCCTCGAGCTACGCCACGGCGACGACACCGCACACCCGGAGTGAGCAAGAAAACATGAGATCCGCACTCATAGTAGCATGGCAGCTGCTGCGGTGCCGACTAGTAGAGAGCGGCCACGATGCATTGCTGGAGCGCGTCGCTGAGCTGTTGGATGCCGCAACCAGGGGTATGCCGCCTTTCTTCTCCTTACCTACGCCTCAAGTTGTGGCCAGATCGCATGGTGGGCCTCGACGCGCCTGTGAGCTCCCAGGCGCACCAGGATGGTTCATCGGCAGCAGCAGCGGCGGTGGAGTCGGACACCCAGCCGCTGGTGCCTTCCCGGTGAAGCGCGATCCACGGGCATTGCCCCCTACGGCCCTAGCAGGATGCCACTCTGCCATCCCTGGGGCGGCGCGCTGGGCCTGGCAGCGTGGAGTGCGGGGCGTTTTGGCGGGAGTCCTGGGGTGCCGGCTCCGGAAGCCTATGTGCCCCGCATGGTGGACGGAGAGTACACGCCGGAGGATGACCCCGGCTCGTTCCTAGAGCCAGGTTGGGAAGAGGAGATACTAGAAATTGAGGCCTTCCAGGAGCCACCCAGGAGCCTCACCGACCCACCCGCCGACAACAACTGCAGGGTACCACTAAGCTCTCAGGAGCAGGCTTACGCTAACCATGGGTCGCAGGTGGATCAGGTCACAGCGGTAGATGATACGTCCATTTTGCATCATGCTTTCATATTGATATTTATTGCATTATGGGCTGTTATTACACATTATGTCTCAATACTTATGCCTCTTCTCTCTTATTTTACAAGGTTTACACGAAGAGGGAGAATGCCGACAGCTGGAATTCTGGGCTGGAAAAGGAGCAAATATTAGAGACCGATTCCACACAACTCCAAAAGTCCTGAAACTCCACGGAAGTCAGTTTTAGAATACATAAAAAATATTGGGCGAAGAAAGTACCAGAGGGGGGCCACCCATCATCCACGAGGGTGGGGGACACGCCCTACCCTCCTGGGCGCACACCCTGCCTCATGGGCCCCCTGGCAGGCCTCTGGTGCCCATCTTTTCCTATATGAAGTCTTTCACCCTAAAAAACCAGAAGCAACCTTTCGGGAGAAGCGCCGCCGTCTCGAGGCGGAACCTTGGCGGAACCAATCTAGGGCTCCGGCGGAGCTGTTCTGCCGGGGAAACATCCCTCTGGGAGGGGGAAATCGTCACCATTGTCATCACCATCGATCCTCTCATCGAGAGGGGGTCAATCTCCATCAACATCTTCACCAACACCATCTCCTCTCAAACCCTAGTTCATCTCCTGTATCCAATCTTTGTCCCGAAGCCTCAGATTGGTACCTGTGGGTTGCTAGTAGCGTTGATTACTCCTTGTAGTTGATGCTAGTTGGTTTATTTGATGGAATATCATATGTTCAGATCCTTTATGCATATTAATACCCCTATGATTATGAACATGAATATGATTTGTGAGTAGTTACGTTTGTTCCTGAGGACATGGGAGAAGTCTTGCTATAAGTAGTCATGTGAATTTGGTATTCGTTCGATATTTTGATGAGATGTATGTTATCTTTACTCTAGTGGTTTTATGTGAACGTCGACTACATGACACTTCACCATTGTTTGGGCCTAGAGGAAGGCATTGGTAAGTAATAAGTATATGATGGGTTGCTAGAGTGATAGAAGCTTAAACCCTAGTTTATGCGTTGCTTCGTAAGGGGCTGATATGGATCCATATGTTTCATGCTATGGTTAGGTTTACCTTAATACTTCTTTTGTAGTTGCGGCTGCTTGCAATAGGGGTTAATCATAAGTGGGATGCTTGTCCAAGGAAGGGCAGTACCCAAGCACTGGTCCACCCACATATCAAATTATCAAAGTAACGGACGCGAATCATATGAGCGTGATGAAAACTAGCTTGACGACAATTCCCATGTGTCCTCGAGAGCGTTTTCCTTTATATAAGAGTTTGTCCATGCTTGTCGTTTGCTACAAAAAGGATTGGGACATCTTGCTGCACCTTATTTACTTTTATTACTTGTTACCCGTTTACAAATTACCTTATCACAAAACTATTTGTTACTGATAATTTCCGTGCTTGCAGAGAATACCTTATTGAAAACCGCTTGTCATTTCCTTCGGCTCCTCGTTGGGTTCGACACTCTTACTTATCAAAAGGACTACGATAGATCCCCTACACTTGTGGGTCATCAAGACTCTTTTCGGGCGCCGTTGCCAGGGAGTGAAGCGCCTTTGGTAAGTGGAATTTGGTAAGGAAAAATTTATATAGTGTGCTGAAATTTACTGTCACTTGTTACTATGGAAAGTAATCCTTTGAGGGGCTTGTTCGGGGTATCTTCACGCCGACCAGTAGAGCGAAGAGTTGCTCCTCAACCTACTGAACCTAATGAATATGTTTACTTTGAAATTCCTTCGGGTATGATAGAGAAACTGCTAGCTAATCCTTTTACAGGAGATGGAACATTACATCCCGATATGCACCTAATCTATGTGGATGAAGTTTGTGGATTATTTAAGCTTGCAGGTATGCCCGAGGATGTTATCAAGAAGAAGGTCTTCCCTTTATCTTTGAAGGGAAAGGCATTGACATGGTTTAGGCTTATGATAAGGAATCATGGAACTATAACCGATTGAAATTGGAATTTCATCGGAAATTTTATCCTATGCATCTGGTTCATCGTGATCGTAATTATATACATATAACTTTTGGCCTTGCTAAGGAGAAAGTATCGCTCAAGCTTGGGGGAGGCTTAAGTCAATGTTATATTCATGCCCCAATCATGAGCTCTCAAGAGAAATCATTATTCAAAAATTTTATGCTCGACTTTCTCTCAATAATCGCTCCATGCTCGATACTTCTTGTACTGGTTCTTTTATGATGAAGACTATTGAATTTAGATGGGATTTATTGGAAAGAATTAACGCAACTCTGAAGATTGAGAACTCGACAAAGGTAAGGAGTCAGGTATAACACCTAAGTTTGATTGTGTTAAATCTTTCATGGATACCGATGTTTTCCGTCAATTTAGCACTAAATATGGACTTGACTCTGAGATAGTAGCTTCTTTCCGTGAATCATTTGCTACTCATGTTGATCTCCCTAAGGAGAAGTGGTTTAAATATAATCCTCCCACTGAAGTAAAAGTAGTTGAACCTATTAAAGTTGAAGAAAAGACTATCACTTATAATGTCAATCCTATTGTTCCTACCGCTTATTTTAAGAAACCACCTTTCCCTGTTAGAATAAAGGATCATGCTAAAGCTTCAACTGTGGTTCGTAAGAGTAATACTAGAACACCTACACCCTCTTAGCAAATTAAAGTTGAACCTAGTATTGCTATGGTTAAAGATCTCTTGGCCGATAATATTGATGGGCATGTTTTTTACCTATGTGATGAAGCCGCTAGAATTGCTAGACCCGATACTAAAAATAAACATAGACCTGTTGTAGGCATGCCTGTTATTTACATTAAAATAGGATATCATTGCTATCATGGCTTATGTGATATGGGTGCTAGTGCGAGTGCAATACCTTATTCATTATACGAAGAAATTACACATGATACTGCACCTGCTGAGATAGAAGATATTGATGTTACTATTAAGCTTGCCGATAGAGATACTATCGCACCTGTTGAGATTGTTAGAGATGTTGAAGTCTTGTGTAGGAAAATTAAATATCCTACTGATTTTCTTGTTCTTGCTTCCCCACAAGATAACTTTTGTCCCATTATATTTGGTAGACCCTTCTTGAATACTGTTAATGCTAAGATAGATTGCAAAAAGGATGTTGTTACTATTGGATTAGGGGATATGTCTCATGATTTTAACTTTGCTAAATTTCGTAGACAACCCCATGATAAAGAATTGCCTAGTAAAGATGAAATTATTGCTCTTGCTTCTATTGCCATGCCTCCTAACAATCCTTTAGAACAATATTTACTAGACCATGAAAATGATATGTTTATGAACGAAAGAAGGGAAATAGATGAAGTATTCTTTAAACAGGGACCTATTTTGAAACACAACTTGCATGTTGAAATTCTAGGGGATCCTCCTCCACACAAGGGTGATCCCGTGTTTTAGCTCAAACCATTACCTGGTACTCTTAAATAAACTTATCTTGATGAAAAGAAGATATATGCTGTTATTATTAGTGCTAACCTTTCAGAGCAGGAAGAAGAGAAATTATTGAAAACTCCGAAGAAGCACTGTGCTTCTATTGGATATACTCTTGATGATCTTAAGGGAATTAGTCCCACTCTATGCCACTACAAAATAAAAATTGGATAAAGACGCTAAACCGGTTGTTGATCACTAAAGTCGGTTAAATCCTAAGATGAAAGAAGTGGTAAGGAAAGAAATACTAAAGCTTCTAGAGGAAGGTATAATTTATCCTGTTGCTGACAGTCAGTGGGTAAGTCATGTCCATTGTGTCCCTAAGAAGGGAGGTATTAATGTTGTTCCTAATGATAAAGATGAATTGATCCCACAAAGAATTGTTACAGGTTATAGAATGGTAATTGATTTTCACAAACTAAATAAAGCTACTAAAAAAGATCATTACCCCTTACCTTTTATTGAGCAAATGCTAGAAAGATTATCCAAACATACACATTTTTGCTTTCTAGATGGTTATTCTAGTTTCTCTCAAATACCTGTGTCAAAAGAGGATGAGGAAAAGACCACTTTCACTTGCCCTTTCGGTACCTTTGCTTATAGACGTATGCCTTTTGGTTTATGTAATGCACCTGCTACCTTTCAAAGATGTATGACTGCTATATTCTCTGACTTTTGTGAAAAGATTGTTGAGGTTTTGATGGATGATTTCTCCATATATGGAACTTCTTTTGATGATTGCTTAAGCAACCTTGATCGAGTTTTGTAGAGATGTGAAGAAACTAATCTTGTCTTGAATTGGGAGAAGTGCCACTTTATGGTTAATGAAGGTGTTGTCTTGGGGCATAAAATTTCTGAAAGAGGTATTGAAGTTGATAAAGCTAAAGATGATGCTATTGAAAAGATGCCGTGTCCTAAAGACATTAAAGGTATAAGAAGTTCCTTGGTCATGCCGGTTTTTATAGGAGGTTCATTAAAGACTTCTCAAAAATTTCTATGCCTCTGACTAATCTCTTACAAAAAGATGTTCCTTTTGTTTTTTATGATGATTGTGTAGAAGCATTTGAAATACTTAAGGAAGCCTTGATTTCTGCACCTATTATTCAGCCACCTGATTGGAATTTACCCTTTGAAATTATGTGTGATGCTAGTGATTATGTTGTAGGTGTTGTTCTAGGACAAAGAGTTGATAAGAAATTAAATGTTATTCAATATACTAGTAAAACTCTAGATAGTGCCTAGAGAAATTATGCCACTACTGAAAAAGAATTTTTAGCAGTTGTATTTGCTTGTGATAAGTTCAGACTTATATTATTGTTTCTAAAGTAACTGTTCACACCGATCATGCTGCTATTAAATATCTCATGGAAAAGAAAGTTGCTAAACCTAAATTTATTAGATGGTTTCTCCTACTACAAGAATTTGATTTGCATATTATAGATAGAAAGGGAGCTGAGAACCCCGTTGCAGACAACTTGTCTAGGTTAGAAAATGTTCTTGATGACCCACTACCTATTGATGATAGCTTTCCTGATGAACAATTAGCTGTCATAAATGCTTCTCGTACTGCTCCATGTTATGCTGATTATGCTAATTACATCGTTGCTAAATTTATACCACCTAGTTTCAATACCAGCAAAAGAAAAAGTTCTTCTATGATTTAAGACATTACTTCGGGGATGACCCACACCTTAATAAAGGAGTAGATGGTGTTATTAGGCATTGTGTACACGAGCATGAACAGGAGCAGATCTCACGCAAGTGTCACTCCGAGGCTTATGGAGGACACCATCTTTGGAGATAGAACTGCACATAAGGTATTGCAATCCGGTTTTATTGGCCTACTCTTTTTAAAGATGCCCGTAAGTTTGTCTTGTCTTGTGATGAATATCAGAGAATTGGTAATATTAGTAGACGTCAAGAAATGCCTATGAACTATTCATTTGTCAGTGAACCATTTGATGTTTGGGGCTTTGATTATATGGGATTGTTTCCTTCCTCCAATGGGTATACACATATTTTAGTTGTTTTTGATTACGTTACTAAGTGGGTAGAAGCTATTCCAACTAGTAGTGCTGATCATAACACCTCTATTAAGATGCTTAAAGAAGTTATTTTTCCGAGGTTTGGATTCCCTAGATATTTAATGACTGATGGTGGTTCACATTTTATTCATGGTGATTTTCGTAAAATGCTTGCTAAGTATGATGTTAATCATAGAATTGCATCTCCTTACCACCCACAGTCTAGTGGTCAAGTAGAATTGAGTAATAGAGAGATTAAATTAATTTTGCAAAAGACTGTTAATAGATCTAGAAAGAATTGGTCCAAAAACTTGATGATGCATTATGGGCCTATAGAACTGCATACAAAAATCCTATGGGTATGTCTCCATATAAAATGGTTTATGGAAAAGCATGTCACTTACCTCTCGAACTAGAACATAAGTCATATTGGGCCATTAAAGAGCTCAATTATGATTTCAAACTTGCTGATGAGAAGAGACTATTTGACATTAGCTCACTTGATGAGTGGAGAACCCAGTCCTATGAGAATGCCAAATTGTTTAAAGAAAAAGTTAAAAGATGGCATGACAAAAGGATACAAAAAGGTGAGTTTAATGTGGGTGATCATGTTCTGTTATACAACTCTCGTTTAAGATTTTTTGCAAGAAAACTTCTCTCTAAATGGGAGGGTCCTTATGTTATCTGGAGGTTTATTGTTCCGGTGCCATAAAATCAACAACTTCAAAGGCACAAATCCAAAGGTGGTGAACGGTCAAAGAATCAAACATTATATCTCAGGGAATCCCATAAATGTTGAAACTAATGTCACTGAAACCGTAACCCCGGAGGAATACATAAGGGATGCTTTCCAGAACGTTTCAGACTCCGAAAAGGAATAGGTTTGTGAAAGTGCGTTATATCGACTAGAGGGGGGGTGAATAGGCGATTTTTATGAATTCTTCACTGAGGAATTTGCCGGTGAGGAAATTCCTTAGCGAAGAACTACTTGCAGCGGAATAAGTACTCAGAAGTAAGCATAACAGAATACACGCATGGTCATCATGATGAAATGAAGACAAACAAAGAGTACAAAAAGCGTAATCACAGGATAACACAAGATGAAGACAAACTGACTGAAGAAATGGAACTGAGGAAATTGAGAAAGTCTTCAGTCAAAGTCTTCAAACACAGATATGAACAAACACTCAAGACAGTAATGAGGAAATGAAAGGGTTGAGGACATAGAACCAGTAAGGTTGATGAAGACAATGATTTGGTAGACCAGTTCCAACTGCTGTCCTGGTTATGCGTCACGGTTGGAGCGGCTGAGTATTTAAACTCGAGGACACACAGTCCCGGACACCTAGTCGCTGAGCATGCAGCTCAGGACACCAAGTCCTCACCGTATTCTCCTTGAACAAAGGTCACACAGACCTCGTCCAATCACTCGTGGTAAGTCTTCAGGCGACTTCCAAACCTTCACAGACTCGGTCACTCGGCGATCCACAATTCCTCTTGGATGCTTCTAGACCATGACGCCTAACCGTCTGGAAGAAGCACAGTCTTCAAAGGTAACAAGCGTCGGATCCATGCAGGATCAATTTCTTGATGATGCTCAATCACTTTGGGTTTGTAGGGTTTGGTGTTTGGGTTTTTCCTCACTCGATGATTTTCGCTCAAAGTCCTCGGAGGATGGGTTGCTCTCAAATGACAAGTGTCAAGTTTCTCTCGGAGCAGCCAACCGGCTAGTGGTTGTAGGGGGCGGCTATTTATAGCCTAGGGAGCAGCCCGACATGATAAGACATAAATGCCCTTCAATGATATGACCGTTAGGTGGATAAGATATTTTGGGACAGGTGGCGCCAAGAAGACAACAACGGTCGGAAATTTGAATCTCAAATTCCTCGTGGCTATCATGTTCCTCATCGTGTAGGCAATCCGACCTTTGGCGAATTCCTAACTCCTCGGTCAGAACAAATTCCTCAAATGACCGGAAGAACTTCGTCCTCATCCTTTGAAGAAATTGACTGAATCTGTATGAGATTTCAAAGGCTTCACTCAAGGGATTGGTAGGTGTAGGATTTTGAGTTGAGCATCACATGGAAATTTTTCCTTAGTATTTCCTCGACCCCTTTAACGATGACGGTGTTTCCTATGACTCAAGAAAGAGAAAACAAAACTACGAAAACAAAAGTCTTCACGCTTCATGTTCCTCAAATGAATACCAAGTCTTCAAGGTCACACCAATTTCTTCACTTTCAAAGTCTTCAGAAAGTCTTCAGAATATCAAGGTCTTCAGTCGAAGAACTTCATTTTTAGGGGTCGACTTTCCCTATAAATATCAAACTCCTCATAGACTTATAGACCTGTGTACACTCATAAACACATTAGTTCCTTAACCTATAAGTCTTCAATCCACCAAAATCACTAACGGGCACTAGATGCACTTACAATCTCCCCCTTTTTGGTGATTGATGACAATATAGGTTAAGTTTTCAACGGGGATAAACATATGAAGTGTAAATACTGATAATGAGGAATTTGATTGCAAGATATAGAAGAACTCCCCTGAAGATGTGCATAGTGAGGAATTTGCTTTTGAGGCAATGCACATTTGAATAGTTGAATCATGGAGATCTCCCCCTATATCTTGTAATTCATACACGCGTTTGACATATAGTATGAAGAATTTGAAATGCATGACGAAATATGGTGCTTGATGTAATTCAGCATGCGTGTGATAACATTAATGAGGAACAAGCATGCAAAATAACGCATCAAGAGTATCAGAGCTCAAATAGATTTACTGTGGAGATTTTCAAGGAGCTCAAGAGAATCAGAGCGTAGTGCAAGAGCATAATGCATCAAAAGTATCAAAGCACCATCGGGTTTAAGATTACAACTCGATCCAATAAAAGTTTCAGAAGAACGAGAGTTGTAACTTAACAAAAATAAATTACTGTATATAGGCAATAAACTAGACCCGCTTGAAGACTAACTCTAATTTCTCCCCCTTTGTCATCAAATGACCAAAAAGATTGAAACTGAGGACTAACGCTCCTGAAGAATTTCAAGTTGAAGAAGGAGCGCCAGCGTTGTTGGGGTCGGTTGTTGTAGTAGGACCCGCCATGTGTCGTCCAAGTCTTCATTTTCATCAGTGTCGCGCGATGAAGAATAGGAGCTGGCCACTAAGGAAGGAACTTTGACCTTCTTGTATTTCTTCGGAGGAGGTGCAGACCAGTCAAATTCTTCCTTGAGGTAGACATGTGAAAGAACAGCCCAGGTGCGTTTGAAGGTTTCATGGAGGTAGTAGTGGTTTTTCTTCACTGCATTGTGTGTTGAGGTCATGTTGTGAAGAATTGAACCAAACTGACGCTTGACCCATTTATGATTGCGATCAACCTTCGATGAAGACCGAGGAGTAACTCACGATCGGTCATCACCACAGGTGCGTGAGCTTGAGGACTTTGCTTGACTGAGGTATTTGCGGCAGAGTCATCATTGGTGGAGTAGGATGCTGCTTTGCGAAACTATCCATCCAATGGACGAATGCCTTCATCGATCACAGCAGTAGCCTTGCCCTTGTCATCATCTGAGGTAAATGTCTGTTTGAGGACTTCAATCGGGGGCAAGTAGCTGCGGTGGTTCGAGTATCAACCTTGTAATTGAGTGAAGACCTTGTCTGATGAATCTCATTATCCAAGGCGCATAAGGCTTCAGCTCAAATGGTGACATAGCAACGTTTGCGAGTCCTCATGAAGAAATCATGAAAGTTGACGGAACGCCATGGATGATGTTGAAAAGCATATTCTTCATGATGCCAACGACTTCTTCATCATTCGAGTCATGGCCTTTGATAGGACTCATTGTCTTCGTCTCGAATCCGATAGACAGTCCGAGGCACATACAATAATTCCTTGACGAGGAATTTGGTTCTTGGGGCCTGCCTTGGCTTCAAAGGCTTCATCAAGACTTGCATATAGTGATTTGAAAGTTACGGTTCGTTGTAGATACAACGTGCACCATCAAGCGGAGGATCGAGTGGTAGGGCACGAAGCAATTCAGTTCTTTGGTGCCTTGTAGTGAGTGTTTTCGGACATCGGTCTAACACCCATGAGTTCACATCTTGGCGTCTCCGGTGATGTGCAGCGTTGCATAGAATCGAAGAATGAGTTCTTCATTCGATCCACAGATATCAAGCAGAAATTGAAGTCCCGCATCGTGAAGAACACCGAGGATCGGCTCAAAGCTGGCAGAGACTCCATGTCCACATGAGGAATATGAGCATGATCGAAGACTTTATCTTTGTTGAAAAGCACCGAGGAATAGAAGTTGGCTTGGTGGCAGTCCGTAAACGCCTCTTCCTTATGCGAGCGTAATCATATGGATTATAGTCGATGAAGAATACGTGCTCGGCAAAGAAATCATCAGCCTTGAACTTTTGTTTGCTTGAGAACGGATTCTTTTGCTTGGGCAGAGGGGTGTCAGTGAGTTGCATCACCACCTCAGGAATCGCGAGTTCAGGTTCTTCAGGCTGAGGAATTTCTTGTTCCTCAATAGGTGTAGTCTGAGGATCAGCAACTGGTTCATCAACACTAGTGGCTGGAATTTCTTCATGCACAGAGCAGGTGGGTTGAGTTTCTTCAGAGTCCATTTGGACTGTTTATGCAGGGGACTGAGGAATCTGTTGGAGCGGGGTGAAGAGAGGAGTATTGGAATGCAGACTCTCCCAAAAGTCATCATTCATCACTGGTGTGGTGCACCCAATATCCACATCTTCATCTTCAATTTCCTCAACACCAGCCTCTTCAGCTGTGAACTGAGGCATAGGTGAGGAAATGACTGGGGTTGAAGGGATTGCGTCCACTTCAATTTCTTCATCAATCTGCTCTGACGAAGCAGCAGAATGATGTTCTTCATCAGATCCGATTGGGATCTCATAGTCTTCTCCAAAAGGAACAAGGTCCTTTGATGGCATGGAGGAAATCGGAACAACATCAATTGGATTTTCAAATGAGCTGGTCATTGGCTTCATTTTCTTCGCAGCCGAAGAATGTGACACGGTGATGCCTTCCTTTTCTTCAATGCAGCTCGCTCTGCAGCCTTGGTTTTCTTCACCTCGAGGCAGATGGAAGAATTGGAGTTGGTGTTGGCGCAGGAGGAGCCGAGGAATCTGGTTGAATTTCTTCAGCGCAATCGATGCAGTTGTTCTGTCTTGTTCGATTTCTTCAGCGCACCACTAGTGGATGCCACGGCAATTTCTTCGGTTGGCTGGAATTGAGTCATCAGCCCTGGAACTAGCATTGTCATCAGCAGGCTGAAAATCATCAGTCGTGCTGGCATGTTCTTCAGCAGGCTGAGAAGAGGCTGTAGCCTGAGGAATTTCCTGTTGTGTTGGGGTTGCAACATTTGTGAAATTCTTCGTCAGGTTGACGAATCTGACCTTGGCTCCTTGCCAATCAGCATAATAAGAATCGAAGTTTTTTTGAGGTCTTGAATTTCAGTCTGGACCTTGAGAAGTTCCTCAGGTGTCATTTTGACAACGTTTTTCTTCAGAAACTTCTCCTTTCTGTATTGAGCCTTCTTGATCTTTCTTGCCTTTTCAAACTTCCATTTCTCTTCAGCGATGAAATGGGTCAGCATATGACTTTGTCCAGGGGTCAGATGAAAGTCAGGCATAGGGGTATTGGGATCCTTGTGCCAGAGATCAATATATTCGAGGACTTTATTCGGATCCAACAAAGAAGGGCACAAATGTACCTTTGGCTCTAGCGGCCCTTTCTTGGCGATTTCTGATGATTTCCGCAAGTTCATCATCAGAAGCTTCATCATCAGAAGGCACATGGAATGCAACCTGTTTCTTTGGACTTGGCCGAGGACCTCGTCCAGCTGTTGCTTTGGTCTTCGGCTGAGTTGGGCCGGACGATGAAATTGGTGCTGCTGAGGAATTTGCTGAAACTCCAGAGGCAATCGAGAAACCAGCAGTCCTTTGACATGTAGCGGATGCACAGAACCGAGGATTTTGACGGAGCTGTTGAGGACTTTGGTGGAGCTGTAGCAGTGTGAGGAATTTGCCGTGAGGGCGCTGCTGAGGAACTTGGCCGTGAGGGCGCTGATGGTGAAGTCCTTGGCTTATGACCAGGCTTCTTTGGCATGGATTTCCTCGGTTTGACCGAGGCCTCAGTAGCTGTAGCAGTGGCCGAATCCTCATTGAATTTCTTTACTGCCTCCTTGGCTTGTCTTGCCAATTTAGCTTGGCGCTTAGCCCATTCTTCAGGAAAGTCCTCACCACGCTTGATGCTGGTGGGGTCACTTTGGCCAGTGCCAATGGAGCTCTTGGGCATGGAGGATTGAGAGCGAATTTCTTCATGTACTTTGGAGTCACATATCTGTATTCCCTCCATTCCCTTGCCCATCTCCGTTCAATCTTCTGAATACGCACCTTGCGCTGATTTTTTTTCTTCATCAGGTGTGCAGTAGTCAGCATAAATTTCCTCAGGGATCTCAAAAGCAGTCATAACCTCAGGTTTCTTTCCTCCTTTCTATTGCTTCTTTCCGTCTGCCATATTCTTCAGTTGAGGAAATTGAACAATTGAGTTTTCTGAAGAAGTATGCAGTTTTTCTTTGAGGAACGCTGCAAATGAGTTAAGTTGATGAGAACCTAGTGATTCAGCAGCGGACATGTGTACCTGCGAACAGAGTATAGTTGTGAGGAATTTTTAGAGGTCATATGCGTTCTCAGAAGGTTTTTCAAAAAGAACAAGTTTTGAGGATTTTGACCAGATGAGCCTTGAAGAATTTCACTAAGCGTTCTTTGTCTTAGGTTCCAGAGTTGTACAGATCGAGGATCCACACAATTGTGGAATCTTGAAGAAAATCATTGCTTAGAGAAACGAATCAAGAGCATATTTTGTTTGACGTGTTCATATGTGTGAAGTTTTGAAGAATAAACACCTTTGAAGATTTTCAGGAAGGTTTGAGAATCAAAGCGAGTAATAAAAGTAACTTTTAATTACTCAAGTGAAGAACACGCATTTAACTAAGAAGAACAGTTGGGAAGTTCGTCGATTCAGATCTTCCACGCCCTAACTTGGCGGAGGAAGACAGCTACTGGCGGCGGAGTGAGGATTTCGCAATCGGCGCGAGTATCGTCAAATGACGGGTCGAGGCAGTGAAGCTCTTCCTCACCGGCGACGATGGAGAAGCGGCGGCGCTTAGGGTTTGAGGAGCTCGAACGGGAGAGAGAGGTCGAGCGGGTAAAAGAAGTGAGGAAGGGAGAGGGTATTTATAGACAAGGTAAAAACTGTTCTTAGAAGATTTAGGGACGAATGTGCCTCGACCATTCTCCTTCTCACGACATGTGTCACCCACGTACTGTGTAGTGGAGATCGTGTATGATCGTGGGTGAGTAAAATAATGCATCATGGGATGCGGAACGGTTTGAGCGGCAAAACCGAAAGTTTGGATAACATCAGTTTTAAAGTTCCGTTCGCAATTTCTTGGTGACAAGGACTCGGTGAAGATTTTGAACGAGTTTCAAATAGAACGCACATGAAGAATTTGTGAATAGATTGGGTTGAGTATAGCATAGAGGGGAAGGGTCCGATCACATTCACTTAGCGTAAAAAGCGACTTGAAGAAATAGCCATAAGTGAATCTTTGTAGAGGACATAAACCCATATATATATATATATATATATATATATATATATATATATATATAGCCAATGAAGAAAGACGATGAAAACAATGAAGATTTTGCAAAGTTTTAGAATTTGAAAACTGAATAATTTCAAAACTGAGGAAAAACTCAAATTGAATATTTTCAACTTTGGTGGTGGCGTGACCCACCAGATAAGAATGATGATTTCAGACACCGCATTACAATTGTCGAGGGTTACGAGAATCAAATTCTTCATTAATTTCTTCACACTTAGAGTGTTATTCTTCATTGATTGAAGAAAACGTTTCTTCATGTGTTGCACATCTAAGTCATCAATTTTGCATAAGTGTTAGGATGTGTGTCCTTTTCAAAGAACGTTCAAGATTCTAAGATATTTAGCTCACACCGCAACTTGCTAAATATCTTCTCATCCAAGGGCTTAGTGAAGATATCAGCTAGCTGTTCTTCGCCTTCACGTGCTTTCGATGGAGATGTCGCCCTTCAACACATGATCACGAAGAAAATGGTGACGAATTTGAATGTGCTTTGTCTTCGAGTGCTGAACTAGGTTGTGAGCAATCTTGATGGCACTCTCATTGTCACAGTAGAGAGGCACATTCTTCACGTTGATGCCGTAGTCCTTGAGAGTTTGCTTCATCCATAGCAATTGAGCACAACACGAGCCAGCAGCAATGTATTCAGCTTCCGCAGTAGATAGTGATACGCAGTTCTATTTCTTCGAGGACCAACAGACCAAAGATCGTCCGAGGAAATGACAAGTGCCGGAAGTTGACTTGCGGTCCACACGATCACCAGCATAGTCAGAGTCAGAATATCCAATGAGATCAAAAGCAGAGCCCTTTGGGTACCATAATCCTAGTGTTGGTGTGTGAGCTAGATATCGAAGAATATGCTTCACAGCCTTATGGTGTGATTCCTTCGGTGTAGCTTGAAATCGGGCACATATGCAAACACTAAGCATTATATCTGGCCTAGATGCACATAAGTACAATAAAGAACCAATCATGGAGCGGTATACCTTGTGATCGAAGTCAATACCATTTTCATCAGTGCATAGATGGCCATTTGTGGGCATAGGAATTTTGACGCCTTTGCAATCTTGCATGCCGGATTTCTTCAGGACATCTTTGAGGTATTTCTCCGAGATATGAATATGCCATTGTGTTGTTGATTTAATTTGAAGACCTAAGAAGAATTTCAACTCTCCCATCATAGACATTTGATATTCTTTACTCATCATATAGGCAAATTCATCACTATAACGTTGGTCAGTACAGCCAAAGATAATATCATCAACATATATTTGGCACACAAACAGTTCACCATCATAAGATTTAGTAAAGAGAGTAGGGTCGAGTGAACCGGGTGTGAAGCCATTCTTCACAAAGAACTCCTTCAATGTATCATACCACGCCCGTGGGGCCTGTTTGAGACCATAGAGGGCCTTATTAAGTCTGAAGACTTTGTCAGGATTCTTTGGATCTTCAAAACCTGGGGGTTGAGCAACATATACTTCTTCCTCAAGCTTACCATTGAGGAATGCACTTTTCACATCCATTTGATATAAGATAATATTGTGATGGTTAGCATAGGCAAGTAATATGCGAATAGCCTCAAGTCTAGCAACAGGTGCAAAAGTTTCATCGAAATCAATTCCTTCAACCTATGTGTAGCCTTGAGCTACTAGTCGTGCCTTATTCCTCACCACAAGGCCATTTTCATCTTGCTTGTTGCGGTAGATCCACTTTGTGCCAATGATATTATGCTTGCGAGGATCTGGACGTTTGACCAGTTCCCAGACATTGTTGAGCTCGAACTGATGTAATTCTTCTTGCATAGCCTGAATCCACTCTGGCTCCAGAAATGCTTCATCTACCTTAGTGGGCTCTGTGATAGAGACAAAAGCATAGTGCCCACAAAAGTTAGATAAATGTGAAGCTTTTGAGCGTGTGAGAGGACCTGGCGCTTTAATGTCATCGATGATCTTCTCCACTTGCACTTATTTTGAAACGCGAGGATGAGCTGGTTGTCGCCGAGGAATTTGATCATTTTCCTCGGCACCATTGTCTTGACATTATCTTCAGTGCATCATTTCGACGTTCTTGGCGTCTGAGAATGAATTCTTCAGCAGTTTCTTCAAGAGGAATGACATCCTCGGTTGCCTTGAACTTGATAGATTCCTCGGTGCTGGTTCATCTAACACAGAAGGTAGGTGCTCTCTTTGCGAGCCATTAGTTTCATCGAACCGCACATCTACAAAGGTCAACAATCTTGCGAAGAGTGATGTTGAAGACTCTGTAGGTGTGCGAGTCCTTTCCGTAACCAAGCATAAAACCTTCATGTGCTTTCGGTGCAAATTTAGAATTGTGATGAGGATCTCTAATCCATCATTTAGCACCGAAGACTTTGAACTAACTTACATTGGGTTTCTTGTCAGTGAGGAGTTCATAGGCAGTCTTTTTGAAGAATTTTTGAAGATATACTCTGTTGATGATGTGGCATGCCGTATCAATTGCATCAATCCAAAAACGACTAGGCGTTTTCTATTCATCAAGCATAGTGCGAGCCATCTCAACAAGAGTTCTGTTCTTGCGCTCCACGACGCCATTTTGCTGAGGAGTATAAGGAGCAGATAACTCATGAGTAATACCAAGTTCATCAAGATAGGCATCAAGACCGGAATTCTTGAACTCGGTTCCATTGTCACTCCTGATGTGTTTGATCTTCACACCAAAGTTAGTTGAAGCCCTCGAGGAAAATCGTTTGAAGACTTCCTGCACTTGATTTTTGTAAGTAACAATGCTTAGCCATGTGTAACGAGAGTAATCATCAACAATAACAAAGGCATATAGAGATGCATCATTAACGACAGCTGAGTAATGATTGGGACCAAAGAGGTCCATGTGAAGCAATTCGAAGGGACGAGTAGTGGTCATGATAGTCTTCACTGGATGCTTGGCCTTGGTCATTTTTCCAGCTTCACAGGCTCCGCATAAGTGATCCTTGAGGAATTTGACATTCTCAATGCCAATGACATGCTTCTTCTTCGCAAGTGTGTGCAAATTCCTCATGCCTGCGTGACCAAGTCCACGATGCCATAGCCAGCCTTCTGAAGCTTTTGCAAGTAGACACACGGCTGGTTGTGGTCCTGTAGAGAAATCAAAAATATACAAGTCTCCTCTCCTAAAGCCTTCGAAGACTTTGGAATTGTCAGCTTCCATAATCACAACACAATGATACTTGCCAAAGATGACAACCATATCAAGATCACAAAGCATTGAGACTGACATGAGGTTGTATCCTAAGGACTCAACAAGCATGACTTTGTCCATGTGTTTATCCTTAGAGATCGCAACCTTACCAAGACCCAATACCGACTTTTTTCCTTTGTCAAAAAAGATGATATGCTTCAGATGTGACGATGATAAGGGAGCATCCATCAATAGATTCTTGTCACCAGTCATGTGATTTGTACAACCACTATCGAGAACCCACTTTCGGTGGCTTTGGGTTGATCATCCTGCAGACGAATTAGTACAACTTACGATCTCATATACTTCATCAGTGAAGAATATGATATCAAGTTCATTAGATGAATTTCATCAGTCAGTATTAACAGATAAGCAGTATGAGGACGTGTGAAATGAAAGTTCATTTCATCATGATTAGCCTGCGTCCTTTCAGGCAATTTCTGTCAGGCCTCCAGCAAATTCTTCAGACGTTAATGCACGTCTGGAGACCTGACCCTGCAGAAGAGATTAGTTCTTTTCTTCACCACCCACATCGAAGGGGTGGCAAAGAGTTCATTACTCTGCGAGCACCATACGAGAATGGTGGCATAGAAGCCAAACCATTTCGTTTCACATAAGAGGGGTTAGGGTAAGCATATGAATAAGCGGAGAAATTCTTCGAGGACTTATGAACATATTGGTTTGAAGAATAATGCACATATTCATAGCCCTTAGCTCTACCCTGCGAAACAGAGTTGTTAGCACGATGATAATCATATGAGGACTTTGATCCACGTGAGGAATTTGGTCCGTATGAGGACTTGGATCTACATGAAGAATTTGGTCCATATGAAGAATTTGATCTGGGGTTCCTATTCTTCACAGGTGGTGTCATGAGGACATTCACCCGAAGACTTTCAAGGCACTTCTTGGGAACCCAGATTTTCTTCATAGGGGAACCGTTCCTGCAGTTAGTGCCAACATATCTAGCAAATACTTCACCATTCTGATTTTTGAACAGTTTATAGTTGGAGTCAAATGACTCATCAGAAGAATGAGGAGATTCGCATGTAAAGCCAGATAGGTTAGATGGATCAACTGGAGGTCCCTTTGCAGCAGCCCATGAGGTTTTGGGATACTGCTCAGGCTTCCAATACGTTCCATCAGCATTAAGTTTCCTCTCAAAGGCAATACCCTCTTTCCTAGGGTTCCTGTTGAGGATCTGCTTTTTAAGCACATCACAAAGAGTCTGATGCCCTTTGAGGCTTTTGTACATGCCTGTCATGTACAATTCCTTCAGCCCTGCATCGTCAACGATACTAGCAATGTCCTCAGATGAGGAATTAGTGATAGCAGAGGCAGGTGAAGAATTTGTAACAGTTGAAGCATTTGAACATTCAGGTGAAGAATTAGCAGATTCACGTTCAATGCACTTTAAGCATGGAGGAAAGAATTCTTCCTGAGTAGCGCTGATTTGTTGAGCAAGTAATGAATCGTGCTCCTTCTAAAGATCTTCATAACTCACTCTTAGCTTCTCAAGGTCTTGCTTTCTTTGAAGAAATTCATAAGAAAGTTTCTCATGATCAGATAAGAGAGTGTTATGATGACCTTGAAGGGTATCAAACCTAGATCAAGTCTCTCAAGATTTTCGATCGGGGCTTTAGTGCGATCCATTTCTTCACCTAACATATCATCACTCTTATCTAGCATGTTTTGAACCTTTTCCAAAGCCCTTTGTTGTTTTACAACAATTTTAGCAAGTTTTGAGTAATCGGGCTTTAGATCTTCATCGATTCATTTTCACTAGATTCAGAGGAGGAATATTTGAGTACCTTGGCACCCTTTTCCATGAAGCAATAGGTGGGAGTGTAGTCATCACTATCTTCATCAGCATTGTTGGTGAGGTCATTTTCTTCAGAATTGAAGATGGACTTGCTGACGAAAGGAGTATCGAGAGCTAGACTCACCACACCAGACTCAGATTCTTCTGATGCCTCCTCTTCCTCATGTTCCTCAGATTCAGCTTCAGAGTCCATTTCCTTGCCAATGAATGCCCGAGCCTTTTTGGAGCTGCTCTTCTGTGAGAAGAAGGCTTTGAGGATTTTGATGATGAAGATTTTGATGATTTCTTCTTCTTCTTCAAGGCCATCGTAACTGTAATCCTTGTGTTTCTTCTTCTTTAATTCCTTTTCCCATCGAGGACAATCTTGGATGTAGTGACCAGGTTTCTTGCATTTGTGACAAAGTCTTCTCTTATAGTCATCGGATGAGGAATCACCGCTTCTTGAGGATTTTCCAAAGCGACCACGCCTTGTGAACTTCTGGAATTTCTTCACGGCGGTGCTAGCTCCTGGCCTAGTTCTTCAGGATCTCCAAGGCTACTACCGAGTCTTCACACTCAGATTCGCATACAGCCTTGGCCTTCGTGGCACGTGTTTTTCCATAGCTAGAACCATAGAGATCTCTCTTTCAGCAAGCTGGAACTCATGAGTATTTAGCCTCTCGAGGATATCAGCAGGATCAAGTGACTTGTAGTCGACGCTCTTGTATCATCGGTGCGGAGTATCAAATGAGGAATCGCGATCTTAACAATTTCTTCACCACCTCATGGTCGGTGATGTCGATGGCGCCAAGTGCTTGAAGCTCATTTGAGATGTCGGTGAGGCGATCGAAGGTTTGTTGAACATTTTCGTTGTCGAGTCTTTTGAAGCGGTTGAAGAGATTCGAAGAACATCAACTCGAGAGTCACGCTGAGTTGAGACTCCTTCATTCACTTTGGACTGTCCCAGATGAGCTTGGCAGTTTCCAAAGCACTCTCTCTTCCATATTGACCTTTGCTCAGATGGCCACATATGATATTCTTCGCTTGAGAATCGAGTTGTTTGAATCTCTTCACATCAGCAGCATTCAGAGAAGGTGTGACTGAGGGAACACCATTTTCCACAACATACCAGAGATCGTTGTCAATTGCTTCAAGATGCATTCGAATCTTGTTCTTACAGTAGGGGTAGTCCGTCCCATCAAAGGTAGGGCACCCTGCTGAGACCTTGATCATACCTGCGGTCGACATAACTAAAACTCCAGGTGGTTAAACCAAAATCACACAGAACAAGGGAGTACCTTGCTCGATACCAATTGAAAGTGCGTTATATCGACTAGAGGGGGGTGAATAGGCGATTTTTATGAATTCTTCAACGAGGAATTTGCCGGTGAGGAAAGTCCTTAGCGAAGAACTACTTGCAGCGGAATAAGTACTCAGAAGTAAGCATAATAGAATACACGCATGGTCATCATGATGAAATGAAGACAAACAAAGAGTACAGAAAGCGTAATCACAGGATAACACAAGATGAAGACAAACTGACTGAAGAAATGGAACTGAGGAAATTGAGAAAGTCTTGATCAAAGTCTTCAAACACAGATATGAACAAACACTCAACACAAAGAATGAGGAAATGAAAGGGTTGAGGAGATAGAACCGAGTAAGGTTGATGAAGACAATGATTTGGTAGACCAGTTCCAACTGCTGTCTCGGCTTGTACGTCTGGTTGGAGCGGCCGAGTATTTAAAATCGAGGACACACAGTCCGGACACCGCCGCTGAGCACGCAGCTCGGGACACCAAGTCCTCACCGTATTCTCCTTGAACAAAGGTCACATGCAGACCTCGTCCAATCACTCGTGGTAAGTCTTCAGCGACTTCCAAACCTTCACAGACTTGGTCACTCGGCGATCCACAATTCCTCTTGGATGCTCTAGACCATGACGCCTAACCGTTTGGAAGAAGCACAGTCTTCAAAGGTAACAAGCGTCGGATCCATGCAGGATCAATTTCTTCAGTGATGCTCAATCACTTTGGGTTTGTAGGGGTTTGGTGTTTGGGGTTTTTCCTCACTCGATGATTTTCGCTCAAAGTCCTCGGAGGATGGGTTGCTCTCAAATGACAAGTGTCAAGTTTCTCTCGGAGCAGCCAACCAGCTAGTGGTTGTAGGGGGCGGCTATTTATAGCCTAGGGAGCAGCCCGACATGATAAGACATAAATGCCCTTCAATGATATGACCGTTAGGTGGATAAAATATTTTGGGACAAATGACAAGAAGATAAAGAATCTGGTCGGAAATTTGAATCTCAAATTCCTCGGGGCTATCATGTTCCTCTTGTGTAGGCAATCCATTTGGCGAATTCCTAACTCCTCGGTCGAGAAAAAATTCCTCGTGACCGGAAGAACTTCGACTGCCATCAAGAAGAAATTGACTAAACTGTATGAGATTTCCAAAGGCTTCACTTTCGAAGGGATTGGTAGGTGTAGGATTTTGAGTTGAGCATCACATGGAAATTTTTCCTCAAGATTTCCTCGACCCCTTTAACAAAGACGGTGTTTCCTATGACTCAAGAAAGAGAAAAGAAACTATGAAAACAAAAGTCTTCACGCTTCATGTTCCTCAAATGAATACCAAGTCTTCGTGTCACACCAATTTCTTCACTTTCAAAGTCTTGAGAAAGTCTTGAATATCAAGGTCTTGATCGAAGAACTTCATTTTTAGGGTCGACTTTCCTCAGAATATCAAACTCCTCATAGACTTATAGACCTGTGTACACTCATAAACACATTAGTTCCTTAACCTATAAGTCTTCAATCCACCAAAATCACTAAGGGGCACTAGATGCACTTACAGTTTGTGGTACGATAGGTAAACCGACTCCAAAACAGTTCTAATAGCAATTTTTCTCCGTTTTGGAATATTTAAGAAAATAGGGAAATAATAAGTAGTCCGAGACTACACGAGGCATCCACGAGGGTGGAGGGCACGCCTTACCCCCCTGGGCGCCCCCTGCCTCGTGGGCACCTCGTGTGCCCTCCGGACTCCGTTTTCTTGCACGATACTTCTTTTGGTCGGTAATAATTCATTATATAATCTCCCGAAGGTTTTGACCACCGTACCATGCAAATATCTCCTGTTTTTGTTTTGAGCTGTTTTTCTGACATATCTAGGTCCCACCATGACGTCTTCGAGCGCACCCAAGGACAAGTTTCGAGAAGGTGCATGAGGGGGTGCTGCACATCCGCGATGTTGAGGGCGCAAGGAGGACCGGAAGCGTGGGGACACAACTCGAAGCAATGGAGCAACAAGTTTTCAAGTGCCAGGAGATGGTGGAACGTGGATTCAACGCCAACCACATAATGATCACAGAGTTCACCATCAACCACAAGCTGGATGCCAAGAACATTGGGGAGGCCATCTTCAAGCTTCACGAGAAAATCGGGCACCTCCAAGCCCAGATCTATGACCTGCAAAACCAAAACTGCGAGTGTGAATATAGATTCAAGAGGATGAGTTTGGCTGCAGATTTGAGGACCCCGAAGACTCGATCATCTTTCTATGATGGTGAACCTATGCATCGGAAGAGGGATGACAAGCCTACATCATCAACAACTCCATCATCACCCCCTCCGAAGAAAGAGATATAAACACATGGGTATGGGCACTCCCCTTGGCAACTGCCAAGCATGGGGGAGGTGCCCCGGTATCGTCTCACCATCACACTCCTATCTTTACCGTTTTTCTTAGTTCGATCCTTTTGGTAATATCTTGATCTAGTAGAATAAAGTTTTAGTATGATCTAGTTTTGAGTTTTGCTTTATGAACTTTCTATGTAACCGAGTCCGTGAGCTATATATAATAAAGTTTAGTTTTGAGTCAAGGGCTTGATTATCTTACTATGACCTTGAGGGAATAAAAGAAAGAATTAAAGAGATCATATTGATCTTATGGAGAGTAATGACTTCACATATAAAGGAGTATGATGAATAAAAGTTGTTGAGAGTTGACAAACATAGTTTTGGTCATCGTTGCAATTAATAGGAAGTAATAAAGAAAGAGAGGTTTTCACATATAAATATACTATCTTGGACATCTTTTATGATTGTGAGCACTCATTAAAATATGACATGCTAAAAATTTAATGTTGGACAACGAAGACAACATAATGGGTTATGTTTTCTTACATCCGAAATAAATTATGTAGTCATGGATCATCCAACATGTTCAGCTTGCCTTTCCCCCTCATACTAGACAAATTCTTTGCACCAAGTAGAGATACTACTTGTGCTTCCAAATCTCCTTAAACCCAGTTTTTCCATGAAAGTCTACAATATCTACCTATCGATTGAGTAAGATCCTTCAAGTAAGTTGTCATTGTTGCATGCAATAAAAATTGCTCCCTAAATATGTATGATTTATTAGTGTGGAGAAAATAATCTTTATACGATCTTGTGATATGGAAGCAATAAAGGCGATGGACTGCATAATAAAGGTCTATATCACAAGTGGGAATATAAAGTGACGTTCTTTCGCATTAAGATTTCGTGCATCCAACCATAAAAACATATGACAACCTCTGCTTCTCTCTGCGAAGGGCCTATCTTTTTATTTTTGTCTTATACCTCATACTAGAGTCATGGTGATCATCACCTTTCCTTTTTACCTTTTATCCTTTGGCAAGCACTATGTGTTGGAAAGATCCTGATATATATAGCTAATTGGATGTGGGTTTTCATAAACTATTATTGTTGACGTTACCCTTGAGGTAAAAGGTTGGGAGGCAACACCATAAGCCCCTATCTTTCTCTGTGTCCGATTAAAACTCCATACCCATAAGTATTGCGTGAGTGTTAGCAATTGTGAAAGACTAAAGGATAGTTGAGTATGTGGACTTGCTGAAAATTTCTTATATTGACTCTTTCTGTTGTTATGATAAATTGCAATTGCTTCAATGACCGAGATCATAGTTTGTTAGTTTTCAATGAAGTTTTTGATTCATATTTGACATTGTGTATAGATTATTACTTTAGCATAAGAAATCATATGACAATATTTATATATGTTGCTATTATAAGAATGATCATGATGCCCCCATGTCCGTATTTTATTTTATTGACACCTCTATCTCTAAACATGTGGACACATTTTTCGTTATCGGCTTCCGCTTGAGGACAAGCGAGGTCTAAGCTTGGGGGAGTTGATACGTCCATTTTGCATCATGCTTTCATATCGATATTTATTGCATTATGCACTGTTATTACCCATTATGTCTCAATACGTATGCCTCTTCTCTCTTATTTTACAAGGTTTACACGAAGAGGGAGAATGCGGGCAGCTAGAATTCTGGGCTAGAAAAGGAGCAAGTATTAGACACCTATTCTGCACAACTCCAAAAGTCCTGAAACTCCATGGAAGTCAGTTTTAGAATATATAAAAAATATTGGGCAAAGAAAGTACCAGAGGGGGGCCACCCATCATCAACGAGGGTGGGGGGCGCGCCCTACCCCCTGGGCGCGCCCCCTGGCTCGTGGGCCCCGTGGCAGGCCTCCGGTGCCCATCTTTTGCTATATGAAGTCTTTCGCCCTGAAAAAAACCAAAAGCAAGCCTTTGGGACGAAGCGCAGCCGTCTCGAGGCAGGAGCAATCTAGGGCTGCGGCAGAGTTGTTTTGCCGGGGAAACATCCCTCCGGGAGGGGGAAATCGTCACCATCGTCATCACCATCGATCCTCTCACTGGGAGGGGGTCAATCTCCATCAACATCTTCACCAGCACCATCTCCTCTCAAACCCTACTTCATCTCTTGTATCCAATCTTTGTCCTAAAGCCTCAGGTTGGTACCTGTGGGTTGCTAGTAGTGTTGATTACTCCTTATAGTTGATGCTAGTTGGTTTATTTGGTGGAAGATCATATGTTCAGATCCTTTATGCATATTAATACCCCTCTGATTATGAACATGAATACGATTTGTGAGTAGTTACGTTTGTTCCTGAGGACATGGGAGAAGTCTTGCCATAAGTAGTCCTGTGAACTTGGTATTCGTTCGATATTTTGATGAGATGTATGTTGTCTTTCCTCTAGTGGTGTTATGTGAACGTCGAATACATGACACTTCAACATTGTTTGGGCCTAGAGAAAGGCATTGTGAAGTAATAAGTAGATGATGGGTTGCTAGAGTGACAGAAGCTTACACCCTAGTTTTTGCATTGCTTCGTAAGGCGCTGATTTGGATCCATATGTTCCATGCTATAGTTAGGTTTACCTTAATACTTCTTTTGTAGTTGCGGATGCTTGCAATAGGGGTTAATCATAAGTGGGATGCTTGTCCAAGGAAGGGCAGTACCCAAGCACCGGTCCACCCACATAACAAATTATCAAAGTAACGAACGTGAATCATATGAGCGTGATGAAAACTAGCTTGACGATAATTCCCATGTGTCTCGGGAGCGTTTTCCTTTATATAAGAGTTTGTCCAGGCTTGTCCTTTGCTACAAAAAGGATTGGGCCATCTTGATGCACCTTATTTACTTTTATTACTTGTTACCCGTTACAAATTACCTTATCATAAAACTATCTGTTACCGATAATTTCAGTGCTTGCAGAGAATACCTTACTAAAAACTGCTTGTCATTTCCTTCTGCTCCTCGTTGGGTTTGACACTCTTACTTATCGAAAGGACTATGATAGATCCCCTACACTTGTGGGTCATCAGTAGACGATGGCCCAAGAGCGGCAGCCCCACTTTCACCAAGCGAAACGCACTGGGGGCTGCGTGGGAGGAGCCTGGAGCAAGGCCCCTCTCTACACCGCACGGAGTAAGGCATCGCCCGGAGGTAGGTCCTCTGTCGGGGAGGCATTGGCGAGCCTTCCCCCCGACAGAGGGCCCGTGGTCACCGAGGGCGCCGCTAGCATCCCCTTTGCCCCTTGGCATCGTCCTGGTTTCCGGACGCCCCGATGGTGGTCGAGGGTGGCGCAAGGCGGGGCCCTTGTCTAGCGATATGAAGCAAGGCTCACGCCTGTGAAGGTCTCTACTCGTGACAGGCTCACGTAATAATGAGTGGGGCTGTACATGCCCCGGAGTCTCCGGAGTGCCGCCCTTGGGCCTCGGGGGCTCCCGCCCACGTCCTAGTGGAAGCACCATGCTCCGCGTTAGCCGTCGACACTGTCCCACAATGATTATGCTCACAACCAGTGAAAGCACTTAGCTCCGCGCTGGTGGGAAGACAAGAAGACTAGCTAGGGTCTGGACGCGGCCATTTGCTTTCGACCTCTTTTCTGTAGCTCAAATTTGTAGACTTTGATTTTGATTTTGAATTTGAAGTTGTATTTTCATTGGCAATCGTGGGGGGCATCTTTTCTCGTTCGTGTTGATTTCGCGAATTTCTAGATTCGTGCCTTGTTTTGAGTTTTACGTCTGCCACCTCCCCCCTTCCGAGCACCTCGTGAGCGGGGGCTGGCCGTGGCATACACACACTATGCACACACACCGCGCCATAACTAGCGCTCGATCTTGCGAGGCGCTATCGGGCAGACTAGCAGACCCCTCAGGAGACCAAAACCTCGCGAGCCCGCAAGGGACTCCCCTCGGAAGAGATGCACATCCACTTCTGCCAAATCAGTTTGAAGCCCGATTGGACTAAGGTAAATTTGCTGCAGCAAGCCCGCACGGGGCTCGCAAGCTCACAAAAGCACATTTTAAGCATAGCCTAAGAAGTAAAATGATGGTTCGTTTACATGAGGGGCTCCCCTCCCTAAAATTCTCTTACATTGTGAAGGACAATGCCCAAGCTTTTGTGTGCAGGTTCAAAATATAGGAGCGTGGGCTCAGTCAGATATTTCGCTCGCCGTGTCTTCCGAATCACCCTGGGACATGCTGCTGGCGCTGTCGCAAGCACCATCTTCACCGTCATCAACCACGCCTCCCTCGTCCACCACGACCACCACCGCATCATCATCAGAAGAAAAGGAACTAACCAGAGCATCCACATTGTCGTCCACCCAGCGTGCTAGGTTGTCCCGGATGACCTCGAGCACCGGGGCCATGGCGGCGTCAAAGTAAAAGTCAGGATTGATGTTTAGAAGATGGCTGAAGACGCGGGAGAATGCGCGCCCGAGGAGGCCTCGTCTCTTCTCATCGACAAGCTCGCAAGCCCTCTCAGCCCGGTTCTCCAGGCGCGTCACAACGTCGGTGAAGAAGCGAAGATGGTCGGCGTAATCCTCGGCGTGTTGGTGAGGGGCGTGGTCATTGCAGATGGCGCCTAGCGCCTGATTGGCCCTCGTCCTGAGGTCCCGAGGCATGGGAATATGCTCGCATAGTAAGGTTTGCCGACGGAGCGCCTCTTCCCTGCTCTGCTGCACGAAGGACTCGACGCTGGTAACCCGCTGCTGAAGCGGGAGCAGCTCGGCACGGGCGGATGCCAGCTCGGCCTGCACAGAAATCAGGGCAGCTGCGGCGGCCTTCTCGCGCTGCTCCGCCTCAGCCAGCCTTGACCTGAGGACGACAAACCTGCCCTCAGCTTCAGCTTCCCTGAGCTTCAGCTTTAGGTCATACCTGTTGGCAAGATCCGCACGAGCCTCGCCCACCCTGCGGTCAATCTCTTCCTGCGCCCTGGCCTTGCGCGCGCTGACAACATCCTCCGCTTGGGAAACCTGGCATTCCCTCATCTCTAACTGCTCAAGCTCTAGACTGCGCTCTGTGGCATCCAGCATCTGCGCTTCCTCGCCTCAAGATTTCCCCCTCATCAGATGGCGCCCCCTTCAACGACGCCAACGCTGCCCTGCGTGCCTCAACTTGCCGCTCCAGGGAGGCATTCAGGGCTAGGAGTTCCTGCCTGCGCTTCTCAGCGACCTCACGATGGTGGTCTGCCTCCCTGGCTTCCTCCAAGGCCCGGGTGCTGGCCTCGCCCGAGGTTGCGAGGGATGCCTCGGCCTTCACGTTGGTGTGCCCGCGCTGGAGGCTCCCGAGGTTGATGGCCACCTTCAATTGATGCCATTCGTCCACCAGCCAGAGACCCTCAGCTTCTAGGCGGGCGTCGACATCCGCGAGTTCCTCCCCGAGCCGGCCCAATGCACCCATTGTCTCCCGGAAGAGCTTGTGGCGGACAGCACCCCACTTGCACGCGAGCTCGAATGCATGACCAGGCACGTCCCTTGTGCCGGAAGTTGTTGAAGAGGTCCGAGGGGGCTTGATAACCCACAAGTATTGGGGATCAATTGTAGCCTCTTTCAATCAGTAAGAGTGTTGAACCCAACGAGGAGCTAAAGGTAGAACAAATATTCCCTCAAGTTCTATCGACCACCGATACAACTCTACGCACGCTTGACGTTCGCTTTACCTAGAACCAGTATGAATCTACAAGTACTTTGTTGGCGTTGTTGGATAGGTTTGCAAGAATATAAAGATCACGTAAATAAAAAGTAGGGGCTGTTTAAATAAATACACAATAAGGTTAGCATAGCGAGTGTGGAAAAGTGGTGGTAGGAGTTGCGAAATTGTCCCTAAGCAATTGACTACTTACTAGACCGATAGCATGTTTTATGCGGGAGAGGCCACAACTAGCATGTCATCCCTGACTTGGAATTCTATGCACTTATGATTGGAACTATTAGCAAGCATCCGCAACTACTAACGTTCATTAAGGTAAAACCCAACCATAGCATTAAGATATATTGGTCCCCTTCAATCCCGTATGCATCAATTTCTATGCTAGATTGAAGCTTACATCACTCTTGCCCTCCAATACATAGTCCTATCAACATACAACTAACCCTATGGTGTGAGCCACGCACATGCTCATATGATGGGCACCAAAGGACAGCAACATAACCACAAGGAAATTAAGCCAATCATAGCAATTCACCAATTACCGATAGGACAACGAAAATCTACTCAGACATCATAGGAAGGCAACACATCAGTGGATAATAATATGAAGCATAAAGCACCATGTTCAAGTAGAGGGTACAGCGGGTTGCGGGAGAGTGGACCGCTGTAGATAGATGGGGGAAGGTGATGAAGATGTTGGTGAAGATGACGGAGGTGTTGGTGTAGATCGCCGTCACACGATGATGGCCCGGGCGGCGTTCCGGCGCCACCGGGAGAGGGGGAGAGGGCCCCCCTCCTTATTCTTCCTTGACCTTCCCCTATATGGGAGAAGGGTTTACCCCATGGTCCATGGCCTCCATGGAGGCAGAGGGGCAAGAGCCCCTCTGAGATTGGATCTGCCTCTCTGTGTCTCTCTGTTTTTGCGTTCCCGATTCTGGCCTTTCACCGTTTCTTATATTCCCGGAGATCCGTAACTCCGATTGGGATGAAATTTGGACATGATTTTTATCCGAATATTGGTTTTCTTGCGGCGAAAGAAGGGCACAAACTGCCTTACGGAGTGGCCACGAGGGCCCAGGGCGTGCCTGACCCCCTGGGGCGCGCCCCTCACCCTCGTGGGCCCCTCGGGCATTGTCTCGCGTTGATTCCACTTCCCAAAATTCACATATATTCCAAAAAAATCTCCGTCAGTTTTTATCCCGTTTGGACTCGTTTGATATGGATTTCCTTCGAAACAAAAAACATGCAACAAACAGGAACTGGCACTGGGCACTTATGTTAGTCCTAAAAATAGTATAAAAAGTTGCCAAAAGTATGTAAAAGTTCTAGAATATTGGCATGGAACAATAAAAAATTATAGATATGACGGAGACGTATCAGCGTCCCCAAGCTTAATTCCGGCTCATCCTCGAGTAGGTAAATGATAAAAAAGATATTTTTTGATGTGGAATGCTACCTAGCATAATCTTGATCATGTAATCTAATCATGGCATGAGTATTAAGACACGAGTGATTCAAAGCAGTAGTCTATCATTTGACATTAAGAGAACAATACTTCAAGCATACTAATAAAGCAATCATGTCTTTTTAAAATAACATGGCCAAAGAAAGTTATCCCTACAAAATCATATGGTCTAGCTATGCTCCATCTTCATCACACAAAATATTCAAATCATGCACAACCCCGATGACAAGCCAAGCAATTGTTTCATACTTTTGATGTTCTCAAACCTTTTCAACTTTCACGCAATACATGAGCGTGAGCCATGGATATAGCACTATAGGTGGAATAGAATATGATGATGGAGGTTGTGTGGAGAAGACAAAAAAGGGAGAAAGTCTCACATCGACGTGACTAATCAACGGGCTGTGGAGATGCCCATCAATTGATGTCAATGCGAGGAGTAGGGATTGCCATGCAACGGATGCACTAGAGCTTTAAGTGTATGAAAGCTCAAACTGAAACTAAGTGGGTGTGCATCCAACTTGCTTGCTCATGAAGACCTAGGGCATTTCAGGAAGCCCATCGCTGGAATATACAAGCCAAGTTCTATAATGGAAATTCTCACTAGTATATGAAAGTGATAACTCAAGAGACTCTCTATATGAAGAACATGGTGCTGCTCTGAAGCACAAGTGTGGTAAAAGGATAGTAACATTGTCCCTTCTCTCTTTTCTCTCATTTTTCTTTTTTTTTGTAGGCTTCTTTGGCCTCTCTCTTTTTTGAGGGGGCTTCTTTGGCCACTTTTATTTTGATAACCTCACATGGGACAATGTTCTAATAAGGATGATCATCACACTTTTTATTTACTTACAACTCAATATTACAACTCAATACTAGAACAAAGATATGACTCTATATGAATGCCTTCGGCGGTGTACCGGGATGTGCAATGATCTAGCTTAGCAATGACATAAACAAACGGAGAAGCCATGAAAACATCATGCTAGCTATCTTACGATCATGCAAAGCAATATGACAATAAATGCTCAAGTCATGTATATGATGATGATGGAAGTTGCATGGCAATATATCTTGGAATGGCTATGGAAATGCCATGATAGGTAGGTATGGTGGCTGTTTTGAGGAACATATAAGGAGGCTTATGTGTGATAGAGCGTTTTGTATCACGGGGTTTGGATGCACCGACAAAGTTTGCACCAACTCTTGAGGTGAGAAAGGGCAATGCACGGAACCGAAGAGGCTATCAATGATGGAAGGGTGAGAGTGCGTATAATCCATGGACTCAACATTAGTCATAAAGAACTCACATACTTATTGAAAAAATCTGTTAGTCATCAAAACAATGTACTACGTGCATGCTCCTAGGGGGGTAGATTGGTAGGAAAAGACCATCGCTCGTCCAGACCACCACTCATAAGGAAGACAATCAGTAAATACCTCATGCTCCAACTTTGTTACATAACGGTTCACCATACATGCATGCTACGGGAATCACAAACTTCAACACAACTATTTCTACAATCCACGACTACCCACTAGCATAACTCTAATATCACCATCTTTATATCGCAAAACTATTGCAAGGAATCAAACATATCATATTCAGTGATCTACAAAGTTTATGTAGGATTTTATGACTAACCATGTGAATGACCAATTCCTGTCATCTCTCTAAATAGATATAAGTGACGCAAGAGAGTTTAATTCTTTCTACAAAAGATATGCCCATGCTCTAACAAATATAAGTGAAGCAAAAGAGCATTGTAGAAATGGCGGTTTTCTATGTGAAGAGAAACAGGCAATCCAATCTTCAAATGATATAATTGAAGCACATGAAGCATTCTATAAAGCCATACTCAAAAAATATAAGTGAAGTACAAAGAGCATTCTATAAATAAACTATGGACTATCTCATACCAACATGGTGCATAAAAGAAAAGTGAAAACTAAATGCAAAAGATGCTCCAAGATTTGCACATATCGCATGAACGAAACAAATCCGAAAACATACCGATACTTGTTGAACAAAGATGGGATGCCTTCCGGGGCATCCCCAAGCTTAGACGCTTGAGTCTCCTTAAATATTTACTTGGGGTGCCTTCGGAATCCCCAAGCTTGAGCTCTTTCCTCTCCTCCTTCTCCTCACATCGAGACATCGTCGATCTTTGAACACTTCATCCACACAAAACTCAACAGAAAGCTCGGTAAGATCCGTTAGTATAATAAAGCAAATCACTACTCTAAGTACTGTTGCAAACCAATTCATATTTTATTTTGAATTGTAGCTACTGTAATATAACTTTTCCATGGCTTAATCCACTGACAGAAATTGATAGTTTCATCAAAACAAGCAAACTATGCATCAAAAACAGAATCTGTCTTAAACAGGACAGTATGTAGTAATCTGAACATTCACCAAACTTATGGTACTCCAAAAATTATGAATAAATTAGGAAAAATAAGAAATTTATATAGAAAGATGGTGCAAAAAATTTCAGAACCGTTTGACGTTCAAGTAAAAAATGTAAAATCACACACTACAGCCAAAGTTTCTATTTTGCACCGCACAAACCAACATGCAATGTAAACATCCTAAAGGAAAATCTTGGCACATTATTTTTATTTTTAAAATTTATAAAAGCACACAACATAAATAAATTACTCTCAAAAACTTTCGGGTTGTCTCCTTGGTAGCGCTTTCTTTAAAGCCATTAAGCTAGGCATATAGTGCTCAAGTAATGGATCCACCCGGATCCCAAGGTATATCAAAGCCAATTTTAATTAACAATTATTTTTCATTTAGTAGTGACCACAAAGTAACATATATCAAGCAACAACAAAGTCTAACTCTCTTCCTATGCATCGGCATGTCATAAAAGAACAATTCATGCACACAAAGTAAATGCCAATACATAGCATAAGTAGTTTCTTCCAATTTTATCGTGTTGGAAAAATAGAGAGGTGGAGATATAGTTCCTCTCTCATAATAATTGCAAGTAGGAGCAGCAAACACATGCATATTATATTCATCAAAATCATCATGTGCAACGGTAAAATGCAACCCATCAATATGATCCTTAATAAGGGCACACTTCTCCGATATAGTGTAGTCGGGAGAATTCAAAAAGATAATAGGACTATCATGCGTGGGTGCAATAGCAACAATTTCATGTTTAACATAAGGAACTATAGCAAGTTCATCTCCATAAGCATAATTCATATTGGCATCTTTGCCACAAGCATAGCAAGCATCATCAAAAAGGGATATTTCAAAAGAATCAACGAGATCATAACAGTCATCATAGCAATCATCCTTCGGTAAGCACGAAGGGAAATTAAACAATGTATGAGTTGAAGAGTTACTCTCATTAGAAGGTGGGCAAGGGTAGCTAATCCGCTCTTCCTCCTTTTGTTCTTCGCTCTCCTCATCATCATTTTCATCCAATGAGCTCACAGTTTCATCAATTTCTTCTTCCATAGACTCCTGCAAAATATTAATCTCTTCTTGGTCAGCGGAGGAGTCCTCAATATATGGTTTAACACAGGCATTAGAAGCATAATTATCATAACAATATTTAAGCATGGAAAAAATTTCAGATTTGTAAAGAGTAGCATCATACGTTTCAATCAAAGAAGCAATTTCATAAGCACCCTTAAAAGCAACAAATTCTTCAATTTGTTGAACATCATAGTAATTATAAACACCCTTAGCATACAAAGATACGATTCCATTATCACTAAACTCACATTGGTGTTTCTTAGGGTTTTCAGAACAACAAGTAACATCATATATTTGACATAAATTCCAAGCATAGCACTCAAACGATGAATTTGATCCAGTAAAAGTTTCCCTTTTTAATTTATGCGGTGTCGGTGTCAAAACCGGCGGATCTCGGGTAGGGGGTCCCGAACTGTGCGTCTAGGCGGATGGTAACAGGAGACAAGGGACACGATGTTTTACCCGGGTTTGGGCCCTCTTGATGGAGGTAAAACCCTACGTCCTGCTTGATTAATATTGATGATATGGGTAGTACAAGAGTAGATCTACCACGAGATCAAGGAGGCTAAACCCTAGAAGCTAGCCTATGGTATGATTGTTGTGTTGTCCTACGGACTAAAACCCTCCGGTTTATATAGACACCGGAGAGGGTTAGGGTTACACAGAGTCGGTTACAATGGTAGGAGATCTACATATCCGTATCGCCAAGCTTGTCTTCCACTCCAAGGAAAGTCCCTTCCGGACACGAGACGAAGTCTTCAATCTTGTATCTTCATAGTCCAGGAGTCTGGCTGAAGGTATAGTCCGGATATCCGAACACCCCCTAATCCAGGACTCCCTCAGTAGCCTCCGAACCAGGCTTCAATGACGACGAGTCCGGCACGCATATTGTCTTCGGCATTGCAAGGCGGGTTTTTCTCCAAATTCCGCGTACCTGTTGGATAATGTCCGGTTTCTTGTGAATGTAGCACTCCTTGGCTTCTAAGCCCAATAATGGTCGTCTTCCACGCGTCAAACGAATGCGAAAAGTCTGGGTGTTTTTCCATTTACACTCCTAGCCGCGTAAATGAGCCGCCTATTTAAAGGGATGAGGATTTAGATCCAAACCACATCTTCTCCCCACCGTGAGTATTCATCAGAGCGCATCCAGCGAAGGTCCATTCCATCATGGCCAGTCGTTGCAACTTCTCCTCTCGCCCTTCCAGCCCGCGGCTCGGAGATTGGGAGAGATGCTCCATCCCGCATAGCGAGCTAATGTCGTTTCAGACAAAGGGATTCCACCCCCGGCCTATATGGTCCCGGTTCGAGCCGGACTTGCCACCTATAATGGCGGAGAGCAAGCGGAGAGCACCCCCAATCCCTCCAAAGGAGAGCGGGTATGCCTTGTCCCTTATTTAATAAGAGGACTCGGATTTCCAATTCATCCGTTTCTCCGGGAGCTTCTGGAGTTCTATGGTCTCCAGCTGCACAACCTCACGCCTGCCTCCATATTGCACATTGCGGGCTTCGTAGCCCTCTGCGAGCTGTTTTTGGGTGTTGAGGCTCATTTCGCGCTGTGGAAGAGGCTATTCTGCCTGGTGCGCCGTTCTCAGGAGGGGTCAATATATCAAGTGGGCGGAGCCGAAGTGTGGCGCATCGCCGGGACCGGATATTTATCCGGAACCCCAAAGAAGTTGTCCGAGAATTGGCCTTCAGAATGGTTTTATATAGAGGATGTCCTGCTGCCAGATCCTGTTCTGATTGGCCTCCCTGAGTTCGACAATGCTCCCCTGAAGAAGCGCCAACCTGGCGTCCACAGAGCCCTCAGAGGGAAAGTGACAAGGGCATCCTTTACCTGATGGGCCGGATAAGATTATTAGCTCATTCCGGACTAACCATGATCGGAGTCATGGCCATATGCATCATGCGGGGAGCGCAACCGCTTCAATATAGAGGCCACCCCATGTGGGATTTCAACGGGGAGGACGACACCACCCGTCACGGCCGTAAGGGGCCGGACTCGGCTGCCGCTCTGATAAAGATCTTATCCACTTTGTACAAGGGAGAAGACGAGGAATTTCTTCGCGTCAACCCTCAGGGTGGATTTTCAATGTATAATCCTCCAAGCTGGGTAAGTGGACCCTTTTACTTGCCCATCCGTTTTGCATTCCCATTTTCAAATATATAGTCTGACGACTTCAATGCAGGAACTGCGCCAGGCTGTTAAAGAAATAAACAGCCCCCCTCCACAACCCGAGGATCCGGGACGGTCCCTCGACCCGGCCTCCCAAGAGGATCCAGACATATCTGTGGAGCTAATTGATGGGGTATTCCATCAATTAAGCAAGGACAAGGCCTTGGTGGCCATTACGGCCGATTACCCAGGGCTACTCCCAGCCTCCCAGGTAACTGAGACCGAAATCCTAGTACTTCGAAAAGGGACCCGTCCTCGCATGTTTTCGATGACCGTATAACAACCGCGTTTTGCAGAGGAGGTCCTTGAGGCGGGAGGCCGAGCCCGCGGCGACTAGCCAACGAGGGGCCACAAGGCCCTAGGGGCTGAAAAGGAGTGCGGTCCGGACTGGGACGCCGGCGCAAAGGTACAATGCGCCATCTCATCCCCTGATGTTATTCCTTCAAGGCATGTTAACACGCGTGCTCTCTTCAGGACAAAGAGACCTCGCCGGACTATATCCGGAGAGGCTGCCAATCGCGCCTCTACCAACCAGGCTCCAAAGCCTGGTTCGGAGGCGGAGGCGAACACGAGGCGCGCACCGGACGCTTCGCCAACGGAGGATGCGGATAGGCTGTCTGCTACCAATTCTGAGGTGGAGAGTGCCATGAACCACAGGCGTCGCCGGACAGTTCTTTGCGACGCTTGTTTCTCCCCGGAGGCATTGGATGCCTTCAATTCGGGAGACGCGTACCTCCATGCCGCTCAAAATGGTCTAGCCAGAGCCACGGAGCAGTATGTGAAAGACATACGGGTAAGAAGATTTGATGGTTATATATATCAGTAGCCCCCGAGACTTGAAGCAGTTAAAATAACTGATTTAAGGATCATGTAATATGCAGGTTCTTTCAGAAAAGAATACCCAACTGTCCAGGAGCTAGAAGAGTGCAAAGCCCAACTTGAGGCTGCACTAGCCGCGACAGGGGAGCCCAAGGAGACCCCCTCTGGTAATATATGCTTCGAAAAGATAAGTATTGTGTGAAGTGCGACATATGTGCAAATCTGACAAATGAAATTGCAGATGGCGCAGGACTAGATCCGGAAAAGCAACAACTCCTACGCCAGCTAAAGGCTGGTGAGAGCATGCTGACAAAGGTGAGGCGGGAGAAGAATGATCTTCAGGATGCCAACACCAAGCTGGGCGTTGAACTGAAAGATGTTCGTGCCCACGTCGGACTCCGCTAAGGAGAATAAGCGGCTTCGACGCGGCATATTTAGTAAGTGCTTAAACAAACTTTGAAAAAAGAGTTCGGCGAAGAAGTGGACTAACAGAGTAATGTTTCTAGGTATGCTGACAGGTCGTCCTGTAGAGGAGATGCCCGGTTCTACGGGTGACCTTCTCCCCGAGCTCTTGCAACTGCACGAGCGAGTTCGGCAGGTGATGCAAGGCGTCACCTAGGCCTTGTGGCCATCCATCTCCATGCCCGAAGGCCTTGGAGAGCTTGTAGAGAAGCTAAAAGGAGCGGGGCGGCGCTTCCGATTGTGGAAGATATCGGCCTGCCGTCAAGGCGCTAGGGAGGCCTCGGCCATGGTGAAGACGCGGTACACGAAGGCTGACCCAAATCACATGGCCGAGGTCGGACCTGTGGGGCCCGATGGGAAGGAGATCCCTGTAAGCTTAGTATACGGCCAAGTAGAATTGGCCGCAAAGTATTCCCAGCAGGACTGTAAACTAGACAGCCTGTTAGATAGTATTGAAGAGGAATACAATCAGTCAAAATGACTATGTAATTTTAATTGACATGTGTAATGCCTTCTAGCCGGATTGTAGATCGTTTGTCATGGCCGACCTTTTCGCTTCGACCTCGGGACCTGACGGTCCGGAGTGTGTCCGAATACCCTTGCGGTTATGTAAGAACCGGGATATGCATGGAGACCAGGCGTAGGGGTCATTAGCGCTTGAACAGACAAGTGCCCAACTAGTTATGTTATATTACATGGTTAGTAGGAAACATCTTCCAGGGAGAATAGTTCTGTTAGGGGTTCCTTTCCCTGGGAGGCATGCCCTAAAGTGCATGTCCAGTCTACAAAAATGGGATGCAGGAGAAAACATCTGGGGGCGCATAAATAAATAAGTGAAAAAAAATCATCTTTAGTTCACCGACCGAATATTCCCTTAAGAACGCTAGCTTTCGGCTTCACCCAGTCTGAGGTACACATCCGGCTGACCGGCAAGAATAATCGCAGAGGTGCTCCATTTACCACCTAGCCGAACAATCGGGAATGTAGGGGTAAGCACAAGAGCCAGGCAACCCAGCTTGGCCAAAACTTAAGTCATATCGATGCATATAATGGTGAATAAAGGGTACATGCGGAAGTGTGACACATGTGTTGGGCATGAAGCCCGTATAAATAAGCTTCTGTTTAAAGAAGCCCCCAGGTTTAATGAGCACGGATAGCGCGTCACTTAATGAGCCTTTAAAGGCTATAAAAGAAAGGAAGGGGGGAAGGAGAGAAATGTAAGACGGAAAGTATATATAAAAATGGACAGGGGAAGGAGACGAACACGGAGTCCGGCACTAGGCATAGAATCTTCGGAGACGGGCTGCGTTCCATGGGTTCGGCTCGAGTCGTTTATCTGATGCATCTCGCAGGCGGTACGCTCCACCAGTCAGGACTTGGTCAATTATGAAGGGACCTTCCCACTTGGGCTTGAGTTTTTACATTTTCTTGTCCGCAGCGTGGAACTAATTCGCCAACGTTATAATTTTTGGCCCGTACTTCTCTGCTTTGATATCTTCGAGCTTGTTGTTGATAGAATGCGGAACGGGCTTTTGCCACGCCGCGCTCCTCCTCCAAGGCGTCCAAACTGTCCTGCCGATCGAGCTCAGCTTCTCTTTCTTCGTACATGCGCACTCGAGGTGAGTCATGAATTATGTCGCAGGGCAAAACTGCCTCTGCGCCGTACACCATGAAGAATGGTGTGTATCCGGTGGTGCGATTCGGCGTGGTCCGCAGCCCCCAGAGTACGGAGTCGAGCTCCTCTACCCAGTGCGTATTAGATTCCTTAAGGGACCGCACTAATCTGGGTTTGATGCCGCTCATGATAAGACCGTTTGCGTGTTCCACCTGGCCATTAGTTTGTGGGTGATAGACGGAAGCATAATCGAGCTTGATGCCCATGTTTTTGCACTAGAGTTTTACCTCATCGGCCGTAAGTTCGTGCCGTTATTAGTGATGATGCTGTGGGGGACGCCATAACGGTGTACGACCCCGGATATGAAGTCTATCACCAGTCCGGATTCAGCCGTTTTAACAGGCTTGGCTTCTATCCATTAGGTGAACTTATCCACCATGACCAGTAAGTATTTTTTCTTGTGGGTTCCACCTTTAAGGGGTCCCACCATGTCAAGCCCCCAGACCGCAAAGGGCAAAGTGATGGGGATAGTTTGGAGGGCGGTGGGTGGCATATGGCTTTGGTTTGCAAAAAGCTGGCAACCGACGCATCGCTTGACTAAGTCCTGAGCGTCTGCCCAAGCGGTCGGCCAATAAAAGCATGTACGGAAAGCCTTGCTTACAAGGGACTGAGCTGCAGCATGATGACCATCGAGTCCGGCATGAATTTCAGCCAGAAGGTTCCGCCCTTCCTCTTCAGAGATGCACCTTTGAAGGTCTCCGGTAGTGCTTTTCTTATAAACCTCTCCCTCATGGACCTTATAGGCTTTAGATCACCGCACTATGCAGCGTGCCTCGTTTTGGTCCTCTGGGAGTTCCTGCCTAGTAAGGTAGGCTAGGAATGGTTCTGTCCGCAGGCGATGACGGCCATTATTAAGTGGGCTGAAGGTGTGATTTCATTGGCAGAGCCTCCAATTGTGTCAGATTGTTCGGCATCGGGCAGTGCGGTTGAGTCCGGGTTGTTATTGCCGGGTTCCCCTTCCCATACTACGGATGGCTTGAACAGCCTCTCCAAGAAGATGTTGGGGGGGACTGCGTTGCATTTTGCGCCGATGCGTGCCAGGACATCTGCCGCCTGATTGTTTTCCCGGGCTATATGATGAAATTCGAGCCCTTCGAACCGAGCTGACATTTTTAGGACGGCGTTGCGATAAGCTGCCATTTTTGGATCCTTGGCATCGAAGTCTCCATTTATTTGGGATATTGCGAGGTTCGAATCCCCTCGCACCTCAAGGCGTTGAATACCCATGGATACTGCCATCCAGAGACCATGTAAGAGGGCCTCGTATTCGGCGGCATTGTTGGAGTCTGTGTACATATTGAACTATGTCTCCTGTGGGGGACGTCGAAATGACGCGAGCCCCCAGACCGGCCAACATTTTGGAACCGTCGAAATGCATGATCCAGTTTGAATATGTGCCGTACTCTTTAGGGAGTTCGGCCTGCGTCCATTCTGCGACGAAGTCGGCCAAAACTTGCGATTTGATAGCTCGCCGTGGCTTATAAGTTATGTCGAATGGGAGGAGCTCAATGGCCCATTTTGCAATCCGGCCCGTTGCGTCGCGGTTGTTTATGATATCGTTAAGTGGTACTTCCGAGGTTACTGTTATTGAACACTCTTGAAAGTAGTGTCGCAGCTTCCGGGATGCCATGAATACCGCGTATGCAATTTTCTGATAATGTGGGTACCGTGATTTGCACGAAGTGAGGACAGTGGACACATAATAGACCGGATTTTGAAGGGGGAATTTGTGTCCGTCCGTTTCTCGTTCGACGACAAGCACTGCGCTTACAACCTGATGGGTTGCTGCAATGTACAATAGCATTGGTTCACCAATGTTTGGCGCGGCCAGGACCGGGTTTGTTGCCAATATGGCTTTTATTTCGTCGAGTCCGGCCGTGGCGGCATCCGTCCACTCGAAGTGTTCGGTGCGCCGAAGGAGGCGGTAGAGAGGTAGTGCCTTTTCTCCCAAGCGGGAGATAAAGCGGCTTAGAGCCGCCACGCATCCTATTAATTTTTGTATTTGTTTGAGGTCCTTTGGGATATCCAATTGTGACAGAGCTCGGATCTTGGCTGGATTTGCTTCAATTCCTCTATCGGATACAATGAAGCCCAAGAGCTTTCCGGCTGGAACGCCGAAAACGCATTTTTCCGGGTTGAGCTTGATGTCGTATATTCGGAGGTTATCAAATGTGGGCCTCAAGTCGTCTACTAGATATTCGACATGTCTTGTTTTTACGACCACATCATCTACGTATGACTCCACTGTTTTGCCGATCTGGTTTGCCAGACATGTCTGAATCATGCTGTCGGATTTCGGGTTCCGGCAGACCCTTGAGGTTCGAACTCTGGGGTGCGCGCGGAGATTACGCCCTTTTCCTCTCCGTCTCGCAAAGATCTAAACTACTGAAAGAACAGCACAAGAGACATAGGGTTTATACTAGTTCGGGCCACCATTGTGGTGTAATACCCTACTCTAGTTTCAGGTGGGTGGATTGCCTCTTGGGCTGATGATGATGAACAATACAAGGAAGAACAGCCTCGCTAGGGTCTGTTCTTGGCTGGGGGGATGAACTGCTAGGTGGAGTTCAGCCGCCCTTCTCTCTGACTTGCGTCTATGCCTTTCTACTGATTTCTCGATGCCTTTACCCTGGGGGTGGCTAGTCTTATTTATAGGCAAAGGCCCTGGGCCTCTTCCCAAATATTGAGCGGGAAGGGCGCCAACAATTGGCCATTTTGAAGGGAAACATCTGGTACACTTATCCTGACTAAAGTTGGTCCTCGCCGCCAAAGGCTCTGTGGTGACGCTGCTCGGGCTCCACGATGACCTCCTTCCCACCGTTGGACTGGTCTTGGTCTCGCTAACCGAAATGGATGCCTTTGCTTGATCCTCTCGCTGCGCTTGCCCCTTTGCACCAAAGAGGAAAGGGAGACCTGCTGGGCTGGCGCCTCACTGGCACCCTTGGTCGTCATGGCTTGCGTCATGGGCACTTTGTGAGGTACCCCGCCTTGATTTCTCCGCCTCCTCGTGAGCCAGCCTGATGAGGCCGTGCCTGGGGAAGCTCCATGTCGTCCGCCCCGCGAGGCTTGGCCCCTCGCGAGGGTCTTGAGTCTCGTGTTGGTGAAGATGGGCCGTGCTGGGGCCCCTTTAAGCCACGCCGCAGGCCGCAGGCAGGCAAGTCTGGGGACCCCCGTTCCCAGAACGCCGACAGTAGCCCCCGGGCCCAAGGCGCGCCCAGACTTGGTCGTGCAGAAAGGCGAAAGGGCAGGGGCGAAGTGCCGCGGGCCCTAACAGCCTGCGGCCTCGGGCGCTGCGTGGCGGTTGATTGGACGTGGGCGACACTGTTCCCCCACGCCCCCTTATTTTGCGCCCTGCTAGGCGGACTCGTAGTTGTACACAGCCGCTCCCCTTCCTGTTGGTCGAGCGTCCTCTGCTCTTTCTCCCTTCGAACGCCAGCTCCTGCTTCCAATCCAATCTCGAATCTTCCCCCTCCTTCCCATCGCCATGGCTCCGACGAAGAAGGAGAGGGGGAAGAAAACCATGCCTCCGTCTTGCCCGCCGCCATCGGTGGCCCCCGCCGTCGGCTGGTCGATCATACTCAATCGAGAGTGCCTGGGCAAGGTCAGCTCGGCTCTGGCTTCCATCTTCAACGAGTGCGGGAGGACGACTGACGGCACAGCCTACGTCTCATTTCCCCACTGAAAGGATAATCACTGAGGTCCATTATTTTGCTGATGCCATGTGGGCGGGCCTGGTTCCCCCCTTTTCCGATTTCTTCAAGGCCGTCCTCTCCCATTACCAGATCCATATGATGCATCTGGGTCCTGAATCCATCACCCTTCTCTCGGTCTTCGCTTTTTTTTGTGAGGCGATGATGGGCATCTCTCCTTCCGTTGCCTTGCTGCGCCACTTCTTCTCTTTGCGCCTTGCCGACCCTGCCCAATGCTCGGCGTGTGTGAACTTCGTCGCCGCGCCTGAGACTGCAGCCTCGGGGATCGACTTCAAGCTTCCTTCGCCTTCGGCCGGGTTGCGCGAGCGGTGGTTGTATGTTGATGTCGGGGTGCCCAGCCCCTGCTGGCGAAGCCAACCTACTTCTTGTACCCAATTGGCTGGGGCTGGAGACGCCGAGAGCCCGGCTCGCTTTTGTCTGGCGCCGCTACGCGTTCTTGAAATCGATCAGTGTGACAGCGCCCAAAGTGGTGAAGGAGTTCCTGCTGCGTCGCATTGCCCCTTTCCAACGCCACTCCCGCCGGATGTGGGCCTTCAGTGGGCGCGGTGACCGCATGAGGCTCCAGGAAGAGGACCTGACGCCTGAGGTGCTGAGAACAGTGCTCTTGATCCTGACTGGTGACCCCAACCTGGGTAGCATCCAGCGGGGAGGGGCCCTACTGTACCTCTGCCAGAACAGGGACGACTTCGTGAAGCAGATGCCCCTCTTTGATGAATGGGGGCTGGGCCCTGCTGGCTTCCAAGGGCCTCGCGAGAACCCTGTGGTGGTGACCGCCCTTCCGGTTGGTCAAGGCGAACCCTCCTCGAGTGGTGGAGCAGGGAGGCATGAGGAGGCGGAGGCCGAGAGGGCTCCCGATGAGGTGACTACGCCGGATGATGCCCTCGAGGGGGCAGCTCCTGAGACCCGTGCTGCTGAGGCTGAGGGTGGCAAGCAGTTGCTCCTAGCGCCTGGGGCTGAGGCCCCAGCCGCGTCTTCTGGCGAGGCGATTGATAGCACGCGTCAGGCAGGCGCCCCTGACGCGGATCGCTTTGATGCTCCGTCTTCGTCGCAGGTTGATCCTTGCGCTCTTCTCTTGGGCCGCTTCCGTGTGGACTTTGAGGCCCTCCGGAGGAAAAGGGAGGCCCTGGGTGATGACTTCCCTTGTCGCTTGCTGAAGCGCAGGAAGTACTTCGCCACTGACGAGTAAGTCTTCTCCTTTTCTAGCTTCTGATCCCCTTGTTGCGTTTACTGATCCTTGCTCCGCAGGCCTCTTCCGGCCGAGCTCGTGGAAGTTGCTGAGGTGCCGCCTCCTTTGGCTTCGCCTCCTCCACCGTCCCCAAGTGCTCCGAGCAGTACTGCTCTCGTTGTAAGGGCGACTGGAGGGGCGAACCGTCCCGAGGTACACCGCGGCCCTTTATTCCCCGCGATTTTCCTTCGCGGGCCCTCTCGGGGCGTAGCCAGCCTACCGTGGGCTTCTCGTCTAGTCGCGGACTGTGTCGGTGTTCTGGGAATGGGGGTCCCCAGACTTGCCTGCTGCCCCACAAGGCGTGGCTCAAAAGGCCCAAAGACAGCCCATCTTCATCAACACAAGACTCAAGACCCTCGCGAGGGGCCAAGCCTCGCGGGGCGGGCGACACGGAGCTTCCTCAGGCGCGGCCTCATCCGGCTGGCTCACGAGGAGGTGGAGAGATCAAGGCGGGGTACCTCACGAGGTGCCCATGACGCAAGCCATGACGACCAAGGGTGCCAAGGGCGCCAGCCCGCTGCAAGTGTCTCCCTTTCCCCTTTGGTGCAAAGGGGCAAGCGCAGTAGAGGATCAAGCAAAGGCACCCATTTCGGTGCAAAGAGACCAAGACCAGTCCAACGGTGGGAAGGAGGTCATCGTGGAGCCCGGAACGGCGTCACCACAGGGCCTTTGGCAGGCGAGGTCCAACTTTAGTCAGGATAAGTGTACCAGATGTTCCCCTTCAAATTGGCCAATTGTTGGCGCCCTTCCCGCTCAATATTTGGGAAGAGGCCCAGGGCCTTTGCCTATAAATAGGACTAGCCACCTCTAGGGTAGGGGGGCATCGAGCATCTAGCATCTAGAACTTGGGCAAGCAGAGAACAAGTGAGAGCCAGAGAGAAGGGCGGCTAAACTCCTCCTAGCAGTTCATCCCCCCAGCCAAGAACAGACCCTCGCGAGGCTGTTCTTCCTTGTATTGTTCATCATCATCAGCCCAAGAGGCAATCCACCCACCACAAACTAGAGTAGGGTATTACACCACAATGGTGGCCCGAACTAGTATAAACCCTGTGTCTCTTGTGTTGTTCTTTCAGTAGTTTTAGATCTTTGCGAGACGGAGAGGTAGAGGGCATAATCTCCGCGCGCACCCCAGAGTTCGAACCTCAAGGGTCTGCCGGAACCCGAAATCCGACATTTGGCGCGCCAGGTAGGGGTGCGCCGGAATTTGTCTTCCACCGCTCCGTTCTCCTCCGACCGTCGCGTCCATGTCCGACGCTCGTCGGCTCGCCGAAGCGCCGGGCGCCACTGCTTCGCGCCGCCCTGACGGGCTCCGGCCGGTGGGCGCCCCTGCTGCTCTCGCCGCTCGTTGTCAACACCGCCACCGGGCCGGCGGGGAACGAGCAGCAAGCATCACCCCAGCATCCGTCTGTGCGGCAAGACGACCGCACCGCTACATCAACACCCCCGGTCGTCGCGGCCCTCCTGGGCGGCTCGCAGGCGCCGCCCACAAGTCGCCACGTCAAGCCGTTTGTCCGTCGGGTCAGCGCCGTCTCTGCGCGGCAGGGGGCTCCCTCGGACCAGGTGGCGTGCAAGGCCGGTCTGACCTTCAGCTCGGAGGACCACCCCTCCAACTCGGCTAGCTCGGGCGCGCTCCCCATGTTGTGCACCCCCACCATCTGCCAGGTGGTCGTCACCAGAACCATCATCGATGGTGGCGCGGGCCTCAGTGTGCTTTCGGTTGAGGCCTTCGATCTCCTCTGCATACCCCTGGAGCGGCTGCAACCCAGTTGGCCCTTCTCGGGCGTTGGGGGCGGATCATCCATCTCCTTGGGACAGATCCGGCTCCCGGTGACCTTCGGCACCTACGACAACTTCCACAAGGAGATGGTCGACTTCGACATCGCCCCCATCGGCCTCCCTTACAACGCCATCCTCGGCTACCCAACACTGGCCCAGTTCATGGCCGCCACACACCTAGCGTACAACCTCATGAAGATGCCCGGGAGCAGCGGTGTCCTCACCGTGCACGGGCACACCGGGGACGCTCTGCGGGTACTCAAGCTCGCCTTCAAGACGGCGGCATCGGCACAGCCCGCCGACTCAGGGACCCCCGAGCCCAAGGGGGCTGCGCCCACCAAGAAGAAGCAGTTGTTCACCCAGGACAAGGCAGAAACCAAGCAGATACCTGTCGACGAGGACGGGTCCTCCAGTGCCAATTTCACCATAGGCGCCAACCTCCAGCCTGAGCAGGAGGAGGCCCTAATCAGGTTCCTGCGTGCAAATAAGAAGGTATTCGCTTGGGAGCCTGATCAGTTGGCAGGGATCCCCAGGAGCGTAATCGAGCATCACCTCAACGTGTGCCCAAACGTGCGCCCCTTAAGGCAGAAGGCCAGGTGGCAGTCCACAAAGAAGCAGGCCTTCATCGTCCAAGAAACCCGCAAGTTAGAAGCCGCTGGGGTCATTCGCGAGGTCCGGTACCCGGATTGGTTGGCCAACCCCGTTGTTGTGCCCAAGAAGGGAGGAAAGGAACGCATGTGTGTCGACTTCACCAACCTCAACAAGGCATGCCCGCAAGATCCGTTCCCGCTCCCCCGCATCGACCAAATCATCGATTCCACCGCGGAGTGTGACCTGCTATGCTTCCTGGACGCCTTCTCCGGGTATCACCAGATCAAGATGGCGGTAGAAGACGTCGAGAAGACCGCCTTCCTAACCCCGTGCAGGGTGTACTGCTATACATGTATGCCATTTGGGCTGCGTAATGCAAGGGCAACCTTTCAGCGGCTGATGCACATCACCTTGGGCCCGCAGCTCAGGAAGAATGTCGAAGCTTACGTTGACGACATTGTGGTGAAATCTCGGGAGGCCAAGACCCTGATACAAGACCTGGAGGAGACCTTCACGAGCCTCGACGCAGTGAACCTGCGGCTCAACCCAGAGAAGTGTGTGTTCGGGGTCCCCTCAGGCAAGCTCTTGGGTTTCCTCGTATCCCATCAAGGCATCGAGGCTAACCCGGAGAAGGTCAAGGCGGTCGAGGACATGAGCCCGCCGAAGACCCTCAGGGAAATGCAGAAGCTCACCGGACGCGTGACCGCGCTAGGGCGCTTCATCTCCAAACTGGGGGAGCGAGCACTGCCTTTCTTCCAGCTAATGAAGAAGAAGGGGCCCTTTGAATGGACTGAAGAAGCAGATAAGGCATTTCAAGATCTCAAGAGGTACCTGACCAGTCCCCCAGTCATGGTGGCTCCGCGCCCTCAAGAGCCCCTGCTGCTCTACCTCGCCGCCACTCCCTACTCTGCCAGCGCAGCCCTGGTGGCGGTTAGGGAGGAGCGCCAAATCAAAACCACAGCGGCAGCTCGAGACAAGGCAAAACAGGAACAAGGAAGGCCCACGGAAGGCGCAACCGCGGTTGAGGAAGATCAGCTGCCGAAGAGTGCACCGGAAGCGGGAAAGGCCACTCACCCAGATGGTCCACCTCCAGAGGCCTCGTCGCCTCGCGAGGCGCCCTTGCCTCCGGAGGGCGCCGCGAGCACTAATGCTCTCAGCCTTGTTGAGCACCCAGTATACTTCGTCAGCACGGTGTTACAGGACGCGAGGGAGGGTACCCCATGCCTCAGAAGCTCCTCCTCGTGCTACTGGTGGCCTCGCACAAGCTGCGTCACTATTTCCAGGGTCACCCCATCAAGGTCGTCTCGTCATACCCCTTGGAGAGAGTGCTCAGAAGTCCTAACTCAGCCGGGAGGGTCGCCGAATGGAACATAGAACTGCAGGCGTTTCAGCTCGAGTTCAGCACGACCAGGGTCATCAAGGGAGCAGCATTAGCGGATTTCATGGCAGAATGGGCAGAGGCACCAAGCCTCAAGGACGATGAGGATCGGTCCCTCTCCCCAGGGAGCGAGGCGCCGGAAGGCTGGGTCATGTACTTCGATGGGGCGTTCTCCAGGCACGGCGCTGGGGCTGGTGCAGTGCTGATATCACCCACTCAGGACAAGCTCTATTACGCTGTACAGTTCTGTTTCCAGCAAGGTGAAAAGGTCTCCAACAACATAGCGGAGTATGAGGGTCTGATAGCGGGCTTGAAGGCTGCAGCCACCCTAGGGGTGAAGCACCTCACCGTCAAGGGCGATTCACAGCTCCTTGTCAACTTCTCCAACAAAGTGTATGAGCCGAAGGATGAGCACATGGAAGCCTACCTAGCGGAGGTCCGCAGGATGGAAAAGCAGTTCTGGGGGTTGGAGTTAAAGCATGTGCCCCGTGGCACCAATCAGGAGGCCGATGACATCGCCGGACGAGCGTCCAGGCGGTTACCTCAGGAGCCTGGCGTCTTCGAAGAACGGCTCTTCAAGCCCTCAGCCCAGCCGTCATTATCAAACACTGCTCAGCCTCGGGAGGAACTTCCCCAGCCACCTGCCTCAGGAGCCCCGGTCTGCGGCCCGACCTCAGGGGCACGCCTGCTCCTGACTATGGAACCTCAGGAGGAGTGCTGGATCACGGAACTCCGGAGTTATTTAACACAAGGGGCCCTGCCGGAGAAGGAGGAGGAAGCGGAGCGTGTGGCGCGGCAGGCCATGGCATACTGCATCAGGGATGGAGAGCTCTACCAGAAGCGACCAAACGACGTATCCCTGCGCTGCATCTCCAGGGTGCAAGGAAAGGAACTACTGGAGGACATACACGGCGGGGACTGTGGACATCACTCATCATCACGGACCCTCGTTGGCAAGGCATTCCTGAAAGCACAAGTGCTCCCCAGGTGGTTTTGGTAATTAATGTCAACATATCTCTTGTTGGACTAACACTTTTATCTAGTATGTTTCAGATAAGTTCAACAATGGAGTGGCATGGACTAAAGGTTGTGGGAACTCCTTCAAGATGCTAAGGACAAAGGATTGGCTAAAGCTTCAAACTCAAGACTCTTCATTTTACACTTTTAGTGATCCAAGATCACATTGAGTCCATAGGAAAAGCCAATACTATCAAGGAGGGATGAGGTGTTGCTTAATGAGCCTTTTGCTTCATGTGCTTGATGATATGCTCCAAAACCCTCAGCTACTTTCCCACTTCCACATATGACCTAAATCCTAAGCCAAACTCGGACCTACCGATTCTTTCTATCCGGCGCCACCGAGTTTCCCATGTCATAAGCCACTGCCAAACCCTAGCAAATCGGTTCTACCGATAGGGATCTCGGTCTCACCGAGATGGGGTTATAATCTCACTGTGTATGTCCATTACCAAAATCGGTCTCACCGAGTTTAGGCAATCGGTACTACTGAGATTACAATACAAACTCTCTGGTTAACTCATTACCAAAATCGGTCCAACCGAGTTTTGTAATCGGTCCCACCGAGTTTGCCTGACCAACTCTCTGGATAGCCTATTACCAAAATCGGTCTCACCGAGTTTGTGTAATCGGTCTCACCGAGATTACGTTATGCCCAAACCCTAATCATATCGGTCCTACCGAGTTGCATGTCAGTCCCACCGAAAATCTCTAACGGTCACTAGGTTTACTATTTCGGTCCGACCGAGTTTGTTGATTCGGTCCCACCGAGATTGGTAAATTGTGTGCAACGGTTGGATTTTGTGTGGAGGCTATATATACCCCTCCACCTCCTCTTCACTCGTGGAGAGAGCCATCAGGACACATCTACACTTCCAACTCATATGTTCTGAGAGAGAACTTCCTACCCTTGTGTTGAGGTCAAGATATTCCATTCCTACCATATGAATCTTGATCTCTAGCCTTCCCCAAGTTGCTTTCCACTGAAATCTTCTTTCCACCAAATCCAAATCCTTTGAGAGAGAGTTGAGTGTTGGGGAGACTATCATTTGAAGCATAAGAGCAAGGAGTTCATCATCAACACACCATTTGTTACTTCTTGGAGAGTGGTGTCTCCTAGATTGGCTAGGTGTCACTTGGGAGCCTCCGACAAGATTGTGGAGTTGAACCAAGGAGTTTGTAAGGGCAAGGAGATCGCCTACTTCGTGAAGATCTACCGCTAGTGAGGCAAGTCCTTCGTGGGCGATGGCCATGGTGGGATAGACAAGGTTGCTTCTTCATGGACCCTTCGTGGGTGGAGCCCTCCGTGGACTCATGGCAGCTGCTACTCCTTCGTGGGTTGAAGTCTCCATCAACGTGGATGTAGGATAGCACCACCTATCCAAACCACGGAAAACATCGATGTCCCCAATTGGCGCTTTGAATTCTCCAAACCCTTCCCTTTACATTCTCGCAAGTTGCATGCTTTACATTCCGCTGCTCATTTACTCTTTGCATGCTTGCTTGATATGTATTGTGTATGTTGAAATTGTGCCTAAAACTCCACTCAAACCGAAAAGCTTAAAAAATTGCAACTTTAGCACTAAGTGTCTAATCACCCCCCCTCTAGACACACCTACTTCTAGATCCTACAAGTGGTATCAGAGCTTTGGTCTCCATTGCCTTGGTTTAATCACCATTGGAGGAAGATGGATGTGTCTACTTTAGGGAGTCTTAGACATAGAGTGCCTATTCTTGATGGAGAGTATTTTCATGAGTGGAAAAATGAGATGCTTGTGATTTTCAATCAATATCATTTGAACAAGTATATTGCTAGTCCTTGTGCACCTCATGTTGATCCTATGCATCCCACCCTAGATGAAGATGTTGACATGATTCGCAATCTTAGAACCGTTGAGCTCATCATTAGAGGATTGCCCAAAAACTTGATTGCTAGTTTACCTACTCTTAATTGTGCCTATGCTATATGGAAATTTCTTGAGGAACGATTCCCCGATTATTCCTTGAAAAACTTGGATGAAATTCTCCAGAAATCTATTGCCTTGAGTAAAATGAACTCTAGTGATCCTAGTCTTGGTGATTGTCTATTTGAGCTTACTAATCTCATGCATGCTAAAGGAAATGTTGGAATCATTGGTGATATTATATCCGAAGCTATAAGAATTCATTAAAGTGACCACTTTGATGATCATTTATCTAATGAATCACTCTCTCTAGGAAATGATGAGTCACAAGATCATGTTGAACATGGATACTACGATGAGAATGATGATAGAGACATCGATCTTGATGATGCAATGAGACACTTTGGTCTTATGGCAAATCTTCGAGGATATGTGTCAGGAGGAAAGGAATGAGTTCTCGACAGTGGATGTACTGATCATATGACCGGAGACGAAGAGATGTTCCGTGAGCTCGCTGAAAATGACGGCCCTCGAAAGTATGTCACCTTTGGTGATAATTCAAAGGGTAAGGTGGTTGGCCTTGGTAAGGTGGCCCTCTCACACGATAGCTACATTCAAAATGTCATGCTCGTTGAATCTCTTGGCTACAACTTACTTTCGGTATCTAGACGTGCTGATTTCGGTTTGAATGTCCTATTTACTGAGGTAGATTGCCAAGTGTTTCGTCGAGATAATCATAAAATGGTTTTTACCGGTGTACGTAGAGGTGACCTTTACATTGTCGATTACTCTAAAAAGGCACAACCTAAAACTTGCTTTATTGCTAAATCCTCAAAAGGTTGGTTGTGGCATAGACGACTAGGTCACGTCGGCATGAGAAACCTTGACAAGCTTATTAAAGGAAATCATATCATTGGAGTTAACGATGTCATATTTGATAAGGATAGACTTTGCAGTGCTTGTCAAGCAGGTAAACAGGTTGGAGGAAGGCATCCCGTGAAGAACATCATGACCACAAGGAGGCCACTCGATCTACTTCATATGGATCTTTTTGGTCCCAATGCCTACAAGAGTCTCAGTGGAAATTATTTTGGTCTAGTTATAGTTGATGATTTTTCAAGATTTACGTGGGTGTTCTTTCTTGATGATAAATCGCAGGTCCAAAATATCTTCAAAAACTTCTCTAGGAAGGCCCAAAATCAGTTTGACGTGAAGATCAAGAAGGTTCGGAGTGACAACGGAACGGAGTTCATGAACGCAAATGTGGAGACCTTTCTTGACGAAGAAGGGATTTCACACGAGTTCTCGGCTACGTACACACCTCAACAAAATGGAGTTGTTGAGAGGAAGAACCGGACGCTCATCGAAATGGCGAGAACGATGCTTGATGAGTACAAGACGCCAAAGCACTTTTGGGCAGAAGCGGTTGAGACGGCTTGTCATGCAACAAATCGCTTGTATCTTCACAAGCTACTCGGCAAGACGGCATACGAGCTCCTCACCGGTAACAAACCCCAAGTTGGATACTTTCGAGTATTCGGCTCAAAGTGCTACATTCTTGATAAGCATCGTCGTTCAAAGTTTGCTTCTAAATCTCCTGAAGGTTTCCTAATTGGTTATGGCTCAAACACTCACACTTATCGTGTCTACAACAATTTCACCCGAAAGGTTGAAGAAACGGTAGATGTGAAGTTTGATGAATCTAATGGCTCGCAAGTAGAGCAATTGCCAATTGATGTAGGAGATAAAGACCCTTCAGAAGCAATCCAAGACTTGTCTTTTGGCAAAATTTGTCCAACGGAGGTGAAGGAGAGTACCTCGTCCGTCCAAGTGGAAGCCTCTACTTCATGACAAGGTGAACCAAGAATTGACCCGGAAGCATCCACAAGTGGGACACACCAAGATGAAGGAAACGAGGAAATGCGTCAAGACGAAAATCAACAACCTCCTTCTCCACCACGACAAGAGAACGACAACACCAACAATGAAGAAGACCAAGAAGAAGAACAAGATGAAGAAGATGTTCAATGAAGACCCAAGCAAAAGCTTTCACGAGTTCGAGCAAGAATTACAATGATATCCAAACCGGGAGAATTACTCGCTCAAAAACTCGTTTAGCTAACTTTTGTGAAAACTATTCATTCATCTCTAGCATTGAACCTATGAAGGTTGAAGAAGCATTGGAAGATCCGGATTGGATAAACGCAATGCATGAAGAACTACACAACTTTGAGAGAAACCAAGTTTGGACATTGGTTGAGAAGCCCGACAACAACCACAACATCATTGGTACCAAATGGGTGTTTCGCAACAAGCAAGATGAAGATGGACAAGTGGTTCGCAACAAAGCACGTCTCGTCGCCCAAGGGTACACACAAGTCGAAGGTATGGAGTATGGTGATACATATGCTCCCGTTGCTAGACTTGAGTCCATTCGCATCTTACTTGCCTGTGCTAATCACCATAATATCACCTTGTACCAAATGGACATTAAAAGTGATTTTCTAAATGGTGAAATAGAGGAGGAAGTTTATGTCAAACAACCTCCCGGATTTGTCAATCCTAAGAAACCTAATCATGTTTACAAACTTCACAAAGCCCTTTATGGTCTTAAACAAGCTCCTAGAGCATGGTATAAATGCTTGACCAAGTTCCTTATTGCAAGTGGTTTTGAAATTGGAAAGATTGATTCCACATTTTTTACAAAAAGGGTTAATGGAGAACTATTTGTATGCCAAATTTATGTTGATGATATCATATTTGGTTCAACTAACCCTCTTTTTAGTGAAAAGTTTGGAAAGCTAATGTCGAAGAAGTTTGAGATGTCTATGATGAGTGAACTCAAATTCTTTCTCGGTTAGCAAATCAAGCAAACTAAGGAAGGTATATTTATCTCTCAAACGAAGTACACCAAAGACTTATTCAAGAAGTTCAATATGAAAGAATGCAAAGGTATGCTGAGGGAGTCCTGGATTAGGGGGTGTTCGGGTAGCCGGACTATACCTTCGCCGGAATCCAGGACCATGAAGATACAAGATTGAATACTTCGTCCCGTGTCCGGAAGGAACTTTCCTTGGCGTGGAAGGCAAGCTAGGCGATGCGGATATTCAAGATCTCCTACCATTGTAACCGACTCTGTGTAACCCTAACCCTATCTGGTGTCTATATAAACCGGAGGGTTCTAGTCCGTAGGACAACCAACATCATCATACACAATCATACCATAGGCTAGCTTCTAGGGTTTAGCCTCCTTGATCTCGTGGTAGATCTACTCTTGTACTACCCATATCATCAATATTAATCAAGCAGGAGTATGGTTTTACCTCCATCGAGAGGGCCCGAACCTGGGTAAAATAAAGTGTCCCTTGTCTCCTGTTACCATCCGACCTTGACGCACAGTTCGGGACCCCCTACCCGAGATCTGCCGGTTTTGACACCGACATTGGTGCTTTCATTGAGAGTTCCTCTGTGTCGTCGCCTTTAGGCCCGATGGCTCCTTTGATCATCAATAATGATGAGGTCCAGGGTGAGACTTTTCTCCTCGGACAGATCTTCGTCTTCGGCGGCTTCGCTCTGCGGGCCAATTTGCTACGCCCCTGGCCATCAAGTCAGGTTTGGAAGTTTAAACTACACGGCTGATATCCGCGGAGACTTGATCTTCGACGGGTTCGAGCCACAGCCAAGCGCACCACACTATCTCGAGAGGCATGATCTAGCTCTGCCTCCGAACAGTGTCCTGGAGGCCGCACCCGCACCGGTTCCGACCCTAGACTCGGAGCCCATTATACCAATCGAGGATGAACGGTTGGACGTCACCTCGGGGGCTGCGATGTCAAAGGCAATCAAGCCGAACGTCAGCCCCGCACTCCGCACGGCCCATGAATCCGAGGAGCCGGATTCTTCTCCGAACTCCGAGCCTCCCGCGCCCCTGCCGATCGAATCCGATTGGGCGCCTATAATGGAGTTCACCGCCGCGGACATCTTTCAACACTCACCTTTTGGTGATATCCTGAATTCTCTCAAGTCTCTCTCTTTATCAGGAGAGCCCGGGCCGGATTACGGTCTGCGAGGATGGGATACGGATGATGAAGAAATTCAAAGCCCACCCACCACCCACTTAGTAGCTACCGTCGACAATTTAAATGACGTGCTCAACTTCGACTCCACAGACATCGACAGCATGGATGACGATGCAGGAGATACAGATGAATCCACACCCATAGGGCATTGGACAGCCACCCCATCTCACGATGTGTACATGGTGGATACCCCTAAAGGAAACGACAACGAGGAAAAAGGGGATGGAAAAGGGGATAAATCCCTCGAAAAGCAATCAAAGCGTCGGCGAAAGCACCGACCCAAGCCCCGCCTCGATAAGGACCCAACCATAGAGCAGGATGAGCCGGTAGACGACGAGCATGCCCTAGAGCAACCGTCCGAACAGGGCAAAACGGATAGAGAAACCGAACAGCCCTCCCCCGGCCATAACGGAACTCCGGACGACCTTACACCGGATAAACCCATGGAGCAGAAGAACCTCCAGGAAAAGCTCGTTGCAACTGCACGCAGCCTGAAAAAGCAGAAGCGAAAGCTAAAGACGGCAGAAGATGCACTCAGAATCAGATGGAGCAAAGTAATCAACACCGCAGATAAATACGGCGGCAGTCGCCGCACTAAAAGCTATCCGAAGAGAAAGCTACTGCCCGAATTCGACGAAGAGGCCCTAGAGCCCTTGCATTCAAAAAATAAGAAAGCCACACGGTCGGATAGACGACCCCATGGCCAGCATAAAACGGCAAGTGGCGCCGCACTTAAGGCGGCATGCGACCCAGTTAAGGATTCGCATCATGGCCCAGCCAGGTCCATCTATGGGCCAAGAAAGCAAGCTCTTGCAAGCAATGCAAAAAATCCAGCATCAGAATCCGGCACACCCAAATACAGGGGCGCCACACACCCCCTATGCTTCACCAATGAGGTTCTGGACTACGAATTTCCAGAGGGATTCAAACCCGTCAACATAGAGGCGTATGATGGAACAACAAACCCTGGAGTCTGGATAGAGGACTATATCCTCCACATACATATGGCCAGAGGAGATGATCTTCACGCCATCAAATATTTACCCCTTAAGCTTAAAGAGCCAGCCCGGCACTGGCTTAAAAGCCTTCCCGAAAACACAATTGGAAGTTGGGAAGAGCTCGAGGATGCTTTCCGAGCAAATTTTCAAGGGACCTATGTCCGCCCCCCGGATGCAGACGATCTCAGTCACATAACTCAACAGCCCGGAGAATCAGCTCGGCAGTTCTGGAATAGATTCCTTACTAAAAAGAATCAGATAGTGGATTGTCCGGATGCCAAAGCCTTAGCAGCTTTCAGGCATAATGTCCGAGACGAATGGCTTGCCAGACACCTCGGCCAGGAAAAGCCAAGAACAATAGCCGCACTCACAAGCCTCATGACCCGCTTTTGCGCAGGAGAGGACAGCTGGTTGGCAAGATGCAGCCCCAGCGACCCAAGTACATCCGAAATCAGGGATGGAAACGGAAAACCGCGACGCAACAAGGATCGTCGCCAAACTAAAGGAAAAAGTCCAAAGAGAACGGCAGTCAATGCCGGATTCAAAGGCTCGCGACAAAATCAGACAAAACAACCCCTCCAGGATAATAGGGACGATCCGTCCAACCTAAACAGAATCCTGGACAGGATATGTCAGATACACAGTACTCCTGGGAAGCCTGCTAACCATACCCACAGAGACTGTTGGGTTTTTAAACAATCCGGCAGACTCAACGCCGAACACAAGGGGCTCGACACACCAAGCGAAGACGAGGACGAACCCCAGAAGCAGAGCACCAGGAAACAAAAGAACTTCCCACAAGAAGTTGAAACAGTGGACTTACTTCACGTAACAAAATGTGTGGCACCCATAAAGGTACGCACAATACGAGCCATCCCTAAAGGGTCCCGCCACTGGTTATTAAAACCAATCACTTTCGATCAGCTAGACTATTCTAGAAATGTCAAAAACGCAGGCTGGACCGCCCTGATACTCGATCCAATAATTGGCGGATTCCAGTTTACAAATGTCCTTATGGACGGCGGCAGTGGACTAAACCTGATATATCAGGATACAATCCATCGCATGGGGATAAACCCAGCAAGAATCCGCCACAGCAAAACCACCTTTCAAGGGGTAGCACCTGGCCGGGACACCCATTGTATGGGTTTTCTCCGGCTCGAAGTTATATTCGGCCCTGTCGATAACTTCCGTCGTGAAAAGCTGACCTTCCATGTCGTCCCGTTTTCAAGTCGCTATCAAGCACTACTGGGACGCGGAGCTTTCGCTCGCTTTAACGCAATACCGCACTATGCATCTCTCACGCTTAAGATGCCCGGTCCACGAGGCATCATCTCTTTGAAGGGGAAGCACTAGATTACACCTCCCTCAAACGGAGGACTGTGCGGCCGCTTAGACAGCCGCATAATAAAATGGCCTCACCAGCCAAAAGACTTTTCGACATAGGTCATTAAAGGCCATGGACCCGGAGTAGACGAGTTCGGCACAAGTCCATCATCAACGCAGGCTTGGAGGCCATATACCCCCGTACTAGGGGCTATACGCAGAGACAATAAAGCTCAATTTTATATATTTTACTTTATACTTTGTTTATTATCAACTTTTTTGTTCCGCACGGCCCATTTTCAATTCAGTTCCTCTCTCTTACAGATGAACGCCGTGCGGCGCCCGTCCAGGATACGACACAACGGAGACACAGGCGCAGACGTGCAGTAGGGACCCGTTCTAAGGATTCTTTTTAGATTAAGACCCTGCGTAAACCTTTTTTACTGTCTCTTGCTGCTATACATCCCCTGGTTTCCTTTGCTATAACCAAGGAGGAGGCTGGCGTCTTGGCATGTGGCCACGCCAGAATTTTTATGCTGCACTGGACACTAGGGGCTTTTTAATAATAAAGAGTGTTGTTTCGCTCAAGATTTCATAAAGACCGAACACCTTAGGGAGTGTTCGGGCGTCATGAAGTTTTGGCATTATATGCATCAGCTCCGAATCATGTCTTTGGTCAAATGTTGGGTTGCCTGCCTCGAAGTTCGGCTACCTTACGCTCCGCTCTATCGGCTAAGGTAGCACCAGGAGAACTATCGCGATTGTGCCCGGTTCGCCGGGCGAAAGCACCTCAAGAGAGAAAGCCAAAATCGATCGTCATGATGTAGCGTGAGACTGGTCGCCACTCGATGACTTATCGAATTTATCGGATTCCTCCGCTGACGTAAGGGCCGCTTCGGCCAGCACATACGCCGCTTCCGAATTCGGGCGAGCGCGATCGCCACCAAGGGCTACCTAAATAGTCCCACCGTCAAGCTCCTATGGCTAAGTGAAAGTGTTAAAGCATTATAGTCCGTTGCCCAGCCCGTTGTGCTATCACCTCCTTTGTAGGACCAAGACGTTGGGTTAAGAGTGAAAATGCGTCTTCTGCGCGCACCCCCGCACTATGTGCGTGGGGGCTGAAGCCGACGACTGCCATCTTTCAGATTTTATATATATATTAAAATGGCCGCACAGGAGGTGTTCCTAATACTTGAAGGCACAAGTCTAAAAATGCCATTACAATTTATCAAAATACTGCTTTATGATTACATATGCTATCATAAAATAGCATCCTTCGAGCACTGCGTCTCTATTACACGAGCGCCTTCAAGGACTTCCTGAAAATAGTGCTCGGAGGGTACTCGGCTTTTGTCCGAATCCCGGGACGCAACAACGGTGGTCTCCATATCTGCCTAGTATGTCTTGACACGGGCAAGAGCCATTCGTGTGCCCTCTATGCATGCTGACCTCTTTATCGCATTGACACGTGGCACCACGTCAAGAAATTGCTGCACCAAGCTGAAATAACTCTTCGGCTCCGATCTCCTCAGCCACAGATGACCCATGACGTACTTCATGGCGAGTCCGGACAATCTATTCAGTTCGGCCCATTGAGCCAGACGATCGTCCACCGCTAGTGGACGCTCTGGATTGAGGAACTGCGACCAGAAAAGCTTTTCCACTTCGTGATCTTTTTAATCTCGAAAGTGTTCGGTCGCGTCGGCAGCACTCGCCGCCAAATCCAGATAGGTGTCCTCCACACTCCACATCCGGTCCAACGGAGCAAACTTCGGATCACAAAATTTCCTCCGCAGCGTAAAAGGCTTTCCATCCGCAATCTGTCCGGCTTGACGCAGCTCTTCCTTTGCTGCTCTCATCACAGAGCGAGCATCCTTGGCATCAGCAACGGCCTTCTCTAAGACCGTTTGCCTTGCCCGGCCTTCTTCCTCAAGAAGCTTGCAACGGTCAACAGCACTCTTTAACTTTATGGCCATATTGGCCATCTCCTCCTTGCTTCGGCAATGGGCAGCCTGTTCGGCTTTCAGCTCTTCCAGGGCTTTTCCGGCGGCCGCATCGCTTTTTCTGGCTTGTTCCTTCGCTCGGGCGAGTTCGGCCCTAAGACCCTCCAGGGCGGCCGCACCATCTGCGTCAAGCACACACACGGTAAGATATTGACAATAAAGCTCCTCTTACTAGCCGCCGCCCGATGAATTACATACCTTGAGCATCATCAAGCCGCTTGTTGACAAGCGCGATGTCGGCATCTGCCACATCAAGCTGCCGCTTCAGTTCGGCAAAATCACCAATCCGGCTTGACTCCGGACAATTAGCCACCTATATATAAAAGTGCCACTTAAAGGACCTGGGATTAAGATCCTCTGCGCCCCGTCAATTTTGACGGCGCACAGAGTCTCAGGGGCTACTATCTACACATGGCGCACATTACTTACGCGCAACTGACACAAATGTACATTATCTAACGCATTCTCAAAACCCGCCAAGAACTTTTGACGGCCTCATGCAATCCGCTTTCATGGATGAAATCCTTTCAATCACCGCGCCCATCAATGCACGGTGCTCCTCTGAGATAGAGGCTCGCCCCAGCAGAATCTTTAGCTCCTCCGGCCGAGCACCAGACGGTGCCGGACTTGTCCTATGGCCTCTTTCGAAGGCCGGACGCGGAGAACCTTGGGGGGTCGCATGGCTACCTTCCGCCCCTGCCGGATCCGGAGAAACCCTTCGCGACGACACCTCAGGATTGCCCTCTTCGCTAGGCGGTACGAAAGGGGGAGGCGTCCCGCTCTCCATCATCTCCGGAAGAAGATCCCCCGAAGATGAGCTCTGCTGAGAAGGGCTGAGGTCCGAACTACAAGGTAAGATTTCGGTTAAAACTTCTCAGATATAAATCAAGGATTTCTCTCGAAAGGAAAATCTTTTCCTACTTACGGTTCGTTGGAGAGCTGGTCCCCTTGAGGGCGTAGTTCGGCCGAGGAGTTCCCCGGCGTCGGACCCTCTGACAAGGATCCCCGCTTCGAGGCCATGGTCTCCGGGTCGTCAGAGGCGGCCCTTTTCTTTCCCTTAGGAGAGGAATTGTCGGTTCCTCCCTTCGGGGTGGCCTCCTTCGAGGAAGCCATAGTCTCCTTGTCCTCCCCTTTACTTCCCTCCAAAGGCTTCAGCATCCTAGCAAGTACGGGATCCGGCCTGGTTTCGGGAAGGGGAGCCGGACACCTGATCAGCTTTGCTGTCGCTATCCACTCATGTTTAAAAGGACAGCTCTTTAGGGGCAAATTCATGACAATTATGCGGATAGAAGATCCGGGCACAAGGTTACTTACTTGAGAATCCGGGCGATTGCGGCTCAGGCCTGCATCCTCGGTCAAATTCGGACACATCGCTTGTGGTCCGAAGAACAGTTTATACATCTCCATGGGCGTTGCGCCCATAAAGTGCTGGGGAGCCCGTGGTCCCTCCGGATTGAACTCCCACAGGCGAAGGGAGCAACGTTTGCCGGGCAATATTCGGCGAATCAGCATGACCTGCTTCACTTTAACCAGGTGGAGGTCTCCTTTTAAGAGATCCCTAATGCGGCCCTGCAGCAAAGGCACGTCCTTGGGTAATCCCCAATCTAACCCTTTGCTGACCCACGACGTTAGTCGTGGTGGGGGACCCGAGCGAAAGGCAGGAGGTGCCTTCCATTTGGTGCCCCTTGGAGCGGTAATATAGAACCACTCTTGTTGCCACAAGCCGAACTCCTCTTGAAAAGAGCCCTCAGGCCATGGAGCATCGGCATTCTTGCTTATAACAGCGCCTCCGCACTTTGCGTGCCGTCCCTCGATCATCTTCGGCTCCACGTTGAAAGTCTTGAGCCATAACCCCAAGTGAGGAGTAACACGGAGGAACGCTTCACACACGACGATGAATGAGGAGATATGGAGGATGGACTCCGGAGCTAAGTCATGGAATTCCAGCCCATAATAAAATAGCAGCCCCCTCACAAAGGGATCCATTGGGAAGCCTAACCTCAAGGAAGTGGGATATGAACACCACGCCTCACCGGCCGAGGATCGGGAATAGCCTGCCTTTGAGCAGGCAGCCTATGCGGAATTTCGCCGGTCAAGAACTTAGCCTCTCTCAGCTTCAGTACGTCCTCCTCCGTGACGGAGGAGGGCACCCATCGGCCTTGAAGGTCGAAACCGGACATTGCTGAAGGTCCAATGCGCCTGGAATCTGAAGCCTTGGGTGTTGGAACTCGAGGCGACGGGCGAACTCGTTTTGAGGGTAAAAGAAAGGAATAGGGCCTTGGTCTCTTTATAAGAGGTCGAATACCAAGAGCCCACCCCATAACCGTTTGGGACTAACCTTTAATTAAGGAAACATGCTAACGGGCACGATTGGGTTACCCACGTCCGTATTGATGAGGATCCCGTTAAAAGGGGCACACGATCTCTGCTTTGACAAGACGTGCCAAGGAAACCGCCTCGCTAAAAGCGCTGAGGTGGAAAAGTGAAAACAATTTGTATAAAGAACTTGGCCGCAGTGTTATGACGCACTGCGGGATATGTCAGCAGATTTGATTTGTGTTAATATTATTCTCTCTATGGCAATGTGTGGAAACTTGTTTTGCAAAGCCGGGCACTATTTTTGGTGTTTATGATCTTCTATGAAGGACTTGGAGGAGGAACCCGCCTTGCAATGCTGAAGACAATCTGCGCACCGGACTCGTCGTCATTGAAGCCTGCTCAGGGGCTACTGAGGGAGTCCTGGATTAGGGGGTGTTCGGATAGCCAGACAATACCTTCAGCCGGACTCCTGGACTATGAAGATACAAGATTGAAGACTTCGTCCGTGTCCGAAGGAACTTTCCTTGGCGTGGAAGGCAAGCTAGGCGATGCGGATATTCAAGATCTCCTACCATTGTAACCGACTCTGTGTAACCCTAACCCTATCCGGTGTCTATATAAACCGGAGGGTTCTAGTCCGTAGGACAACCAACATCATCATACACAATCATACCATAGGCTAGCTTCTAGGGTTTAACCTCCTTGATCTCGTGGTAGATCTACTCTTGTACTACCCATATCATCAATATTAATCAAGCAGGAGTAGGGTTTTACCTCCATCGAGAGGGCCCGAACCTGGGTAAAATAAAGTGTCCCTTGTCTCCTGTTACCATCCGACCTTGACGCACAGTTCGGGACCCCCTACCCGAGATCTGCCTGTTTTGACACCGACATATGCCTACACCCATGCCTACTAGTGGACATAATGATTTGACCAAAGATGGTGAACCGGTTGATCAAAAGGTTTACCGCTCTATGATTGGTTAATTGTTATACCTATGTGCCTCACGTCCCGATATTATGCTAAGTGTGTGCATGTGTGCACGATATCAAGTTGCACCTAAAGAATGTCATCTTAAGGCCGTGAAAAGGATAGTGAGATACTTAATCCATACACCAAATTTTGGCATTTGGTATCCTAAGAGGTCCTCTTTTGGTCTTGTTGGCTATTCCGACTCGGATTATGCCGGAGACAAGGTTGATAGAAAGTCCACTTCGGGTACTTGTCAATTTATTGGTAGATCTCTTGTGTCTTGGTCCTCCAAGAAACAAAACTCGGTATCCTTATCTACCAATCAAGCGGAATACATTGTCGCTGGTTCATGTTGTGCTCAATTACTTTGGATGACCCAAACTCTTAAAGATTATGGGGTCTATGTGAAACATGTTCCATTGCTTTGTGACAATGAAAGTGCCATTAAAATTGGTCATAATCCTGTACAACATTCTCGAACTAAGCGCATTGAAGTTCGTCATCATTTCATTCGAGATCACGTTGCTAAGGGTGACATTGATCTTAAGCATGTTCGCACCGATAAACAATTAGCAGATATATTCACTAAACCACTTGATGAGAAAGTGTTTTGCAGGTTGAGAGGAGAATTGGATATCATTGATGCTTCGAACTTGGAGTAGAAACTCCATTGGATACATGCAAGACATGAGCTTATTACTAATCCTTGATATATCTCTTGTGATGACTATCTTATGTCTTGGATATATTTGTACCTTGCATGTTATCTAACCAATGTAGGTACTTGGTTGAATCTAATTCTATGAGATTGCAACTCACTCACGTCTTGAGCAATCTCTACATCACCAAGTCTCTACACAACGGTGGTTGAAGACAAGGAAGCACGAAACCATTCAAACATATCCTTTGACACATTCTATGTTGAGTTTCATGATTGTTATTTTTGGATATAAAAGTGATTTTCCTTGCAAGAACTAACCCATGTAGGTAGATGAACTCAAATTCCAAGTGGTGCTCCCAACTCTTGATGAGCTACATCAACTTCGAGCACCCACACAAGTTCAACTACATGAGCAAGACCCACACCACCACCCAAGGTATGATATTCCATCTTAGAGAAGCTTTACTCCAAGTCATGATTTAAAGCAACTCAACAAGATGAGAATACATCAAAATGCTTAAATGAAAAATGGTAACCCCATTTTGAGCTTAAAAGATGAGTATGACCCATGATCAAGTGCTATCACTTGACTCCTAAGTCAATATACTCTAACATAGGTGACTATGTCACCGCCCAATTCTAGATGAAGTTCTCTTGTGTTCTTTTGTTATTGCATTTGTCCCTTGCATATTTGTTTCCATCTTTTTCAACAAAAAAAAACAACAACAAAAAAACTTCATCTAGAACTTCCATTTTCTTTGATTCTTTGTTCTGCATATTTCTGCATCAAATTCCTTGCAAATCCTTCAGTTAATTCATTGCAAATCCTTGTGAGATCTTATTTTACTGGTGAGCTGAGGTGACAAGTGTTTTCTCTGTGATGAACTCGGTTTCACTCAATTGTAATTTTCGGTCCAACCGAATCCCTTCGGTACCACCGAAACATGCCACTCGGTGTCACCGATTTCGCAACAGGAAAAACAGTTTGCCACGTATTCTATATTTCTTCTGATCCAGCTCCACTCAATGAATCTTGTCCTCTACAAGCATCACAGTTTTATCCATTGCTTTGTGCTGAGTCTCAAGGACCAAACCTATTCGACGGATTCCAGAAAAACCTTCTTGGAAATTCATGTCAAAGGGGGAGAGAGAGATCACATCAAAGCTTATCATCAGGGAGAAAGAGAGAGAAAGTATTAAGGGGGAGAAAGAGGTCTCCAGGGGGAGAGAATACTCAAGGATCCCAGATGCTTGATGATCAAGAGGAGAGATGCCACATGTCTTTTTAGGGGAAGACATGTTTATATGTGCTCATTTGCATTAAGTTCTATTCATTCATATCTTTCAGTTCTGATTTTCTGTTCCCTATGTTCTCCCAATATCCCATGTCAAATTTAGGGGGAGCAAGACATCTAAGGGAAAGAAATCATTCAAATTCATTGCATATCTTTACTCTTGGGGACATGTCTAATCTAATGTGGTACCTTGTACTCACTCTCTACATGCCATCCCAATCTTGGTATTCTTGTGGTCTCTTTTGGTTTGCTCTGGCTAGTGGATGTACCTGTGTTATCTAATCTTGTTTATGCAGGTTCATTCCATCCTAAGCCAACTCAAGACTACAAGGTAAGTATATGCATCAGAATCATGAGTATGAGGAATTCTTGCTTTTGTACATATTGTTTGCAAGAAGGACTCGTAAGCATGAAGGTATTTCTCTTAATAATCTTTTGGTCTGATGCATATGGCCAAGATACATGTAACACATTGCTTACTCTGTCATGATTATGCTCTCACATGCTTCCATATTTCATATTCACATGATTGCATACACGTAGGGGGAGCCTATGTTTGTTACATGTTCTTCCAAAGCTTTACTTGCTATTCCTTGTATCTTTATCTAAAGCTTTGATGTATGTTGCCATCAATTACCCAAAAGGGGGAGATTGAAAGCACAAGTGCTCCCCAGGTGGTTTTGGTAATTAATGTCAACATATCTCTTGTTGGACTAACACTTTTATCTAGTATGTTTCAGATAAGTTCAACAATGGAGTGGCATGGACTAAAGGTTGTGGGAACTCCTTCAAGATGCTAAGGACAAAGGATTGGCTAAAGCTTCAAACTCAAGACTCTTCATTTTACACTTTTAGTGATCCAAGATCACATTGAGTCCATAGGAAAAGCCAATACTATCAAGGAGGGATGAGGTGTTGCTTAATGAGCCTTTTGCTCCATGTGCTTGATGATATGCTCCAAAACCCTCAGCTACTTTCCCACTTCCACATATGACCTAAATCCTAAGCCAAACTCGACCTACCGATTCTTTCTATCCGCGCCACCGAAGTTTCCCATGTCATAAGCCAACGCTAAACCCTAGCAAATCGGTTCTATCGATAGGGATCTCGGTCTCACCGAGATGGGGTTATAATCTCACCGTATGTCCATTACCAAAATTGGTCTCACCGAAGTTTAGGCAATCGGTACTACCGAGATTACAATGCAAACTCTCCGGTTAACTCATTACCAAAATCGGTCCAACCGAAGTTTTGTAATCGGGTCCCACCGAAGTTTGCTCGACCAACTCTCTGGATAGCCTATTACCAAAATCGGTCTCACCGAGTTTGTGTAATCGGTCTCACCGAGATTACGTTATGCCCAAACCCTAATCATATCGGTCCTACCAAGTTGCATGTCAGTCCCACCGAAAATCTCTAACGGTCACTAGGTTTACTATTTCGGTCCGACCGAGTTTGTTGATTCGGTCCCACCGAGATTGGTAAATTGTGTGCAACGGTTGGATTTTGTGTGGAGGCTATATATACCCCTCCACCTCCTCTTCACTCGTGGAGAGAGCCATCAGAACACATCTACACTTCCAACTCATATGTTCTGAGAGAGAACTTCCTACCCTTGTGTTGAGTTCAAGATATTCCATTCCTACCATATGAATCTTGATCTCTAGCCTTCCCCAAGTTGCTTTCCACTGAAATCTTCTTTCCACCAAATACAAATCCTGTGAGAGAGAGTTGAGTGTTGGGGAGACTATCATTTGAAGCATAAGAGCAAGGAGTTCATCATCAACACACCATTTGTTACTTCTTGGAGAGTGGTGTCTCCTAGATTGGCTAGGTGTCACTTGGGAGCCTCCGACAAGATTGTGGAGTTGAACCAAGGAGTTTGTAAGGGCAAGGAGATCGCCTACTGCGTGAAGATCTACCGCTAGTGAGGCAAGTCCTTCGTGGGCGATGGCCATGGTGGGATAGACAAGGTTGCTTCTTCATGGACCCTTCGTGGGTGGATCCTCCGTGGACTCACAAGCAACTGCTACTCCTTCGTGGGTTGAAGTCTCCATCAACGTGGATGTAGGATAGCACCACCTATCCAAACCACGGGAAAAACATCAGTGTCCCCAATTGCGTTTGAATTCTCCAAACCCTTCCCTTTACATTCTCGCAAGTTGCATGCTTTACATTCCGCTGCTCATTTACTCTTTGCATGCTTGCTTGATATGTATTGTGTATGTTGAAATTGTGCCTAAAACTCCACTCAAACCGAAAAGCTCAAAAAATTGCAAATTTAGCACTAAGTGTCTAATCACCCCCCTCTAGACACACCTACTTCTAGATCCTACAATTCCGCAGTGGGTTCTATTGGCCCACCGCACTCAACGACGCAGTCGAACTGGTAAAAGCTTGTGAAGCCTGCCAATTTCACTCCAAGCAGATCCATCAGCCAGCGGGAGGCCTGCAGACTATACCCCTTTTGTGGCCATTCGCAGTCTGGGGGCTGGACATTCTGGGCTCGTTCCCTCGGGCACCAGGGGGCTACCACTACCTCTACGTCGCCATTGACAAGTTCACCAAGTGGGCAGAAGTAGAGGCTGTCCGCACCATCCCCGCGGGTTCCGCGGTCAAGTTCATCAAGGGCATCATGAGCCGGTTCGGGGTGCCGAACCGCATCATCACAGCATAACAGTTCGTAGTTCACCAAAGAACCTTTTCGTAACATACTGTGCTAACCTTGAACGCAGATATGCTACGCTTCGGTGGCGATCCACGGCAAGAAACGGCCAGCCGAACGAGTTAACGCGGAGGTCCCGAGGGGCCTCAAGACCGTGACATTCAAGAAGAAGTCGGAGGCCCGCGGCAGAGGTTGGTACGATGAGCTCCAAATTGTTGTGGTCCATCCGCACAACCGCGACCAAGACGACTGGAGAGACCCCGTTCTTCCTGGTCTATGGAGCCGAGGCAGTCCTCCCTCACGAGGTCAGACATCGCTCTGCGTGGGTCCTAGCGTTCGACGAGACGCAGCAGGACGCCATGCGCGGGATGGACCTCGTGCTGGGGGAGGAATGTCGCCGAGAAGCCGCATTGCGAGCGGCGAGGTACCAACAGGCGCTACGACGATATCACTGCCGCAACATCCGCCCCAAGACCCTCGAGGTAGGAGACCTCGTGCTCAGGCGGGTTCTCTCCAGGGAGGGGCTGCACCAGCTCTCTCCCATGTGGGAGGGCCCGTTCAAGGTTGTTCATGTTTCCTGTGCCAGCCCGTGGCGCTTTGAGACTCAGGAGGGGGAGCCGATCCAAAACGCATGGAACATCCAGCACCTCCGGAGGATCTACCCCTAAAAGGCCCAGAGCCTGTGAAGAAGGCAAACGCCTGTGAAGATTATCCCTTTTTGGAAAAGGCCCAGAGCCTGTGAAGAAGGCAAACGCCTGTGAAGATTATCCCTTTTTGGAAAAGGCCCAGAGCCTATGAAGAAGGCAAACGCCTGTGAAGATTATCCCTTTTTGGAAAAGGCCCAGAGCCTGTGAAGAAGGCGAACGCCTGTGAAGCCGCTGTGTTTTGAGAAAGGCCCGAGCTCGTGAAGAAGGCGACGCCCGTGAAGCTGCCGCTGCTTCGAAAAGGCCCGGAGCTCGTGGAAGAGGGCAAGTGCCCGTGAAGCTCATTCCCTAAGAAGATAGGCCCGGAGCTCGTGAAGAAGGCCAACGCCTGTGAAGCTCGCCTGCGTGACACTCTCACGTAATAATGAGTGGGCTGTACACGCCTGAGTCTCAGAGCGCCGCCTCAGCCCCTGGGCTCCTCCCATGCCCAGTGGCAGCACTTAGCTCCGCGCTGGTGAGAAGACGTCGAAGACTAGATTAGGTGCCGGACGCAGCTTTTTCATTTGCTTTCCGCAGTTGGCTTGTTTGTTCGCATTTGAAGTCTTATTGAACTATCGCCATCGTTGGTTTGTGATTCGTCGATTTTTGCTCCCCGCTTTGGTTCCTCTTATGAAAGGCCTCGCGAGGGAGGATACCCAAGCGCCCTCGCGAGCGTTTCTGTTCTAGTCGTTCGAAGGTTTCACGGCCTGGGCTCCTTACAGGAGCACCCCTCTAGTCCGTGCCCCTCAGGCACCGCGACGCACACACAGGGCCTGGATCGGTCGCCCCCCTCGACTGGGGCCGAGAACTATCTACGCGCAGACACATAGCTGAAAAGCGCAAAAACGAGATCAAGGTAATGGTTAACAACAATAACTTCCAACACGCCCCCGCGGGGCTCCATGCAGCTGTTTTCTTTTACACAGGAAACAAAAGGAAAGGAAAGGACAAGCCCGGCGCGGCTCGCCTCACATCAGCCCGCGGAGGCGACTCGGGCTGCCTCCGGGGCTCAAGCAGACTCTCGCCTTCACCGGGCGCGACGACGGGCGGACGACCGCCGCCTCCCAAGCAGGCTCGACGGCGTAATGACGGCGGCCACCGCCGGAGGAGTCGCTGAAGAAGAGTTGATGAAGCTTGGGAGCCTCGGGCGCCGCCGTCTGCTGGGCGCTGCCTCCTCCATCGCCGCCAGATCGAGTCCCCGCCGCGTCATCGCCCTCGGGCAACACTCAAGGTGGCGCACCATCTTCCCCAAACACCCTCACATAGAGGGTGGCATCGCCACAAACCTAAAGTGCAGGTGCACCGGCGCCCAGTGCCGCAAGCGCTGGCAAACGCCCGCCAACCACGAGTCAAGGCCAAGCTCCCAAAGGGCGGAGACCTCCAACAAGAGCCCATGAGGACCGCCGCAGCAGCCGCCCGCCTGAAGCGAGGCCGCCTGGGCACCGGCCGGGAGCTCACCAAGGAGGAAGCGAGGGAGTTGGAGTTGGGCGAAGTCGGCTCCGCCGACCATATGATGAACTCCCGGCAGCACTCAAGAGCGCGAAGTGCGGCTCGGGGAGCGCGACCAAAGCGCGTCCCCCGGCGACAGCAGCTCGCCCGCCACCATGCTGGAACCGCCTCCATGATCGTGGGACGCTGCCGAGGCGGCCACGGGATGCTTCCGAGGGCGCCCTCGACCGCGCTTGGGCGGAGGAGAGGCCGGCTCAACCTGGTGGGCCTTCCCCTTCTCCGCAGCCGAGAACCTCCTCGACGGGGCCATGGAGGAGAAGAAGAAGCAAGGAGAGATGGACTGGAAGGGCACGCGCAGTCCCGTACTTATAGCCGGCGAAGGCCAACCGTCGGCCTCCACGATCACAGGTAATCATGACACGATTTGCTTGCAGGGACTTGTCCAATCCGCAAGGGTCACCGAGGCGCCGTGGGGAAGCGGAGGCTCACGCCCAATCAACCGCCACGCTGGCGCCTAAGGTCAAGAGTTGTTAGGGGCTCGGGCGCCGCTTCTTGCCCTTTTCGCTTCTCAAAGACGTTAAGTCCGGAAGCGCTTTGGGCCTGGGGTTATCCGGCATGCTTCGGGAACGGGGTCCTCAGACTTGCTCGCCTGCCCGCGGCGTGGTTTCAAAAGGCCCAAAGACGCCCATCTTCATCAACACAAGATTCAAGACCTCGCGAGGGGCCAGAGATTGGGGCGGACGACACGGAGCTTCTCAGCGCGGCCTCATCAGCCGGGCCGACGAGGAGGCGGAGAGATCAAGGCGGGTACCTCACGAGGTGCCCATGACGCAAGCCATGACGCACTAAGGGTGCTGTGGGCGCCAGCCTGCAAGAGGTTCCCCTTTCCCTTTGGTGCAAAGGGGCAAGCGCAGCGAGAGGATCAAGCAAAGGCACCTATTTCGGTGCAACGAGACCAAGACCAGTCCAACGGTGGAAGGAGGTCATCGTGGAGCCTTAATCAAGGCCACCATTGTGGCCTTTGGCAAAGTAGGACCAACTTTAGTCAGGATAAGTGTACCAGATGTTCTCCTTCAAATTGGCCAATTGTTGGCGCCCTTCCCGCTCAATATTTCGGAAGAGGCCCAGGGCCTTTGCCTATAAATAGGACTAGCCACCTCCAGGGTAGGGGGGCATCGAGCATCTAGCATCTAGAACTTGGGCAAGCAGAGAACAAGTGAGAGCCAGAGAGAAGGGTGGCTGAACTCCTCCTAGCAGTTCATCCCCCCAGCCAAGAACAGACCCTCGCGAGGCTGTTCTTCCTTGTATTGTTCATCATCATCAGCCCAAGAAGCAATTCACCCACCACAAACTAGAGTAGGGTATTACACCACAATGGTGGCCCGAACTAGTATAAACCCTGTGTCTCTTGTGCTGTTCTTTCAGTAGTTTTTGATCTTTGCGAGACGGAGAGGTAGAGGGCGTAATCTCCGCCAAGCACCCCTGTAGTTCGAATCCTCAAGGGTCCGCTGAACCCGACATCCGGCTGCATCGCGATCGGTTGAGGCGCCTCGCATCCTTCATCCGAGACGGCTGGCTCCAGTCGGCTTCGGGCGCGGTGCGCCTGCCGTCATGAGGGCGCCAGCCTCAGCCTTCGCCCGAGGGGGGGCGATGATTCGTGGCCTCCGACGCTTGCTTGGGGCAGATGATGGTGTGGAAGACGTGCTCGAGCTGCTGGAGCGGCCATTGCCGCCAAGGGTTCCTTCAAGGGCGATCGACGCGTGAACCTGCTTGGGGAGGAGCTTGTCGATGAGGATGCGCTACCGAGGCCGAGGGCTCAAGGCTGGTCAGCCGGGAGGCGCGAGTTGAGGCCGCCATCGCCTCAAGGCCACCAGCGTGATCTCGATGATGAAGAGGCGAAGGCGTCGCTAGAGGCCTCGCGGGTGGCCCGATCCCAGGCTGCCGAGGAGGCCCGGGAAGCTGACCAACGGCGAGAGGCGGCGGAGAAGCGGGCTCGAGAGCTCCTGGCCTGGAGCCACTCGCTGGAGGAGCAAACGGAGCTGCGCGAGGCGGCCCTCGCGTCGATGAAGGTGGCTTCTGGTGACCCAACCGAGCTCCAGAAGCGTGAGGAGGTGTTGACGCTGGAAGCCGCCGAACGCACCCGCGAGTACGAGCGGCTGGAGACGAGGGAGCTCTTGGTGACGCAGGCGGAAGACGATGTCGCTGCACGGGAAGCCCGCGTCTTGGAGGAGGTTGATCGTCGGGTGGCGATTGCGCGCCAAGACCTCGAGCGCGAGTTCGAGGGGAGGCTGGAGTTGATCCGGGTCGAGGCTGAAGGAAGGACCGCGGCCTTGAGGGCCAAACGGGAGGAGGCGACGCAGCGGGCCGACGCTTCTCGGGCCGCCCTTGAGGCAGCGCAAGGGGAGTTAGCTGCCTCCCGGGCCGAGGTGCTCCGTCTTCGCCAGCGGGTGGAGGGTGCTGAGGCTGTTGCGCGCCAGAACGCTGATGAGATACGCCAGTGGCAGGTCTTGGAGCACGTGCACGGCCCCATGCTCGCCACGCTCTGGGAGAGAGCTAACACAGCCTTGGGCAACATCTGCGAGGCAGCTGTTGGAGAGACGCACACAATCAACTATGCCGGCAACCTTCAGTTCTTCACCGCTGGTGACGCAGCTGGAGGCGCGTCGGTCAGGGCAAGGTGTTGGTGGAGGAGAGGAGCCGTGTTCGCCGGGCGCCGCTTTTTCCCGTGTCTTCAGCCATCTCCTAACATGGATCCCCACTTCAACTTTGATGTATCGCTTCAGCCCCCTGTGCCGCCCGAGACGACTCCGGGCGACCGGGTGGAAGACAATATGGACGCCTTGTCGTGGCCTTTGCTTCGGACGACGCACGACGTGATCGTGGCTGCCGACGGGGCGGTGGTGAACGGCCTCGACGCTACCGGTGGCGACGCAGCATGTTGATGGCGAGTTCAGCGACGCCAGCGGCGGCTCGGGAGGTTCTCCCAAGGACGCATTGGGGGATTTGTCCGACCGAGTATGTATCGCTCATGTCTTTTTACCCTGCATGAATAGAACTCAGGTGTTCGGCCTGATGGCCATGAGAGCATTTTGGGAGGGGGATCCCTTTATGTAAAACCTGTGTTCATCGTATTAGTAATTGTTATATTGCGCGAGTACTCGCGCCTGGCGGTTGGCTGGTTTACCTTTTTTTCACGCGGGCCCCGAGGCAGCCTGTGGGGGAACGTGGTGTCCTGAGTGTTCTCCAGTTGAATCCGTAGGATGTGAGAGTGTCGCCAAGGGAGCTTCACTGGCGATGACCTTCTTCACCGGCTCCGGGCCTTTTCCCGCATGCGATGGCTTCACAGGCATTTGCCCTCTTCACAGGCTCCGGGCCTTTTCTCATATGCGATGGCTTCACAGGCATTCGCCTTCTTCACAGGCTCTGGGCCTTATCCCAAACGTGATAGCTTCACAGTGCGCCTTTTCTTCATGTGCTCCGGCCTTTTCCTAAACGCTGAGAAGCTTCACAGTGCAGCCGCCTTTCTTCATGTGCCTGGCCTTTTCCTAAACGCTGATAGCTTCACAGCAGTCGCCTTTCTTCATGTGCTCCGGCCTTTCCTAAACGTGATAGCTTCACAGCACGCCTTCTTCACAGTGCTCGGCCTTTTCCTAAACGCGAGAAGCTTCACGTGCGCCGCTTTCTTCACAGTTCGGCCTTTTCCTAAACGCGATAGCTTCACAGGCAGTCATCTTCTTCACGGGCTCGGCCTTTTCCTAAACGCTGATAGCTTCACAGTACGCTTTCTTCACAGTGCCCGGCCTTTTCCTAAACGCGATAGCTTCACAGCAGTCATCTTCTTCATGTGCTCGGGCCTTTTCCTAAACGTGATAGCTTCACAGCAGCCGCCTTTCTTCATGTGCTCGGGCCTTTTCATGAAAGGACAACCTCCGCAGGCATCGGAAAGTCCTTCCGAGAGGGAGCAACAGCGGCAGTCTGGGCTGCGCACGAGCTAGGCCCGGCCCGACTCACGAGGGGCTCGCGAGGGGAGGCAGCTGTGGTGAAGCGGTAACCAGAACGCGAGAAATGGCTCGAACGAGACTAAGCACCCCTTCCCCGAACACACGCAAATCACAAATTCGAATCCAACTTAAATTCAGCGGGGGAAAAGTTACAACCAAAGGAGAAGTCAATGAAAACAGACAAAAGGCCGCGTCCGGCACCTAATCTAGTCTTGGACGTCTTCTCACCAGCGCGGAGCTAAGTGCTGTCCACTGGGCGTGTGAGGGAGCCCTGTGGCTCGAGGCCGCACCCCGAGACTGGGTGTGTATAGCCCCACTCATTATTACGTGAGAGTGTCACGGGCGGCGAAGCTTCACAGTGCACCGGGCCTTCTTTCATGTGTACCGCCTTGCTTCATATCGCCAGACGAGGGCCCCGCTTGCGCCACACTCTAGTGCCACCAACGCATTTACCGAAACCAGGACGCCACCGATGGGGTAGAGCGGTCGCCAGCGTTCCCCGGACGCACCACGGGTCCTTCCGCCAGGCAGGCCCTTAGGCGCCTCAGCCGGAGGGCCTACCTCCTAAGAACGCTTTGCTTCAACGCCATGGTGGTGATGTCGGATATCCGCTTCTCCTCGCAGCCTCGCGCCTCCTCCCGAGGGGTAGGGGATCTGGAGCGGGCAGCCGTCATTGTGGCGACCTGCACCTCGCGATCCACGATTAGCGACGCCGCTTCCCGAGGAATTAGTGGTACCCGATAATCGCGTTTCCAGCTGCGGCCGATGGAACCGCCCCGGCTCCTCGGAAGAGCTCAGCTTCGGTGTCTCGCCTCCACAAATGGCCGAGGAGCGAGCCTTGCTCGCCTCGTGAGCGCGTCTTTGTCCATCATGTGGGGCACGATTCTTCTCGGGCGCCGCCATCCCGGCGGCTACGCCGTAGTGCTCCGTGGTGCCATGCGCGGCTCGCTGGACGTGCCCACCACGGGTGGAAGCGCTGCTGGCTGGGCGCTGCGGCCGCGCCGAGTCCTCTCTTCACGCGCCGGGCGGGGTAGCGCCACCGCCGTCCGGGCGCCGGCAGTTTTCATCGGGCGTTGAGTAGCCTTTGGGGCTCGCAGGCCTTCGCTGCGCTGCCCCGGGCTCGAAGTCGAGCTGGACGCAGAAGGGGTGAGCCCCCGAAGAGGCAAAACCCAGGAGCTCGGCAACCCGCTCTAGCAGCACGTCGTGGCCTCCCTCCAGCAGCCTACACTGCACCAGCTCTCGGGCCACCGTGAGCGCGACCCTCGAGTTCGCGTGCTCCCGGCGGGTGTATGGTGTCGTGGTCGCGGCGTGATTGGAGGCCCTTGCTGCCGACCGCGCTTGCCGCAGCGTGAGGGTTGTTGAAGCCTGTCCGCGCCGCCCGCGGCCTGCGGCGCCTTGCGAACCACGAGCTGCCTGGGGCATGGGGTCGCCCGAGGCGAGCGGCTCTGCACGGGCGGGCCACGCCGCCCATGGATCTTGGTTGCCCGCCTGGTCGCCAGACATGGTGATGACGATACGACGGGACGCGGGCGGTAGAAGGGTGGATTCCGCGCACTTTACCCGGGCGCGCCAAATGTCGGATTTCGGGTTCCGGCAGACCCTTGAGGTTCGAACACCGGGGTGCGCGCGGAGATTACGTCCTTTACCTCTCCGTCTCGCAAAGATCTAAACTACTAAAAGAATAGCACAAGAGACACAGGGTTTATACTAGTTCGGGCCACCATTGTGGTGTAATACCCTACTCTAGTTTGTGGTGGGTGGATTGCCTCTTGGGCAGATGATGATGAATAATACAAGGAAGAACAGCCTCATGAGGGTCTGTTTCTGGCTAGAGGATGAACTGCTAGGTGGAGTTCAGCCGCCCTTCTCTCTGACTTGTGTCTATGCCTTTCTACCGATTTCTCGATGCCTCTACCCTGGGGGTGTCTAGTCCTATTTATAGGCAAAGGCCCTTGGCCTCTTCCCAAATATTGAGCGGGAAGGGCGCCAACAATTGGCCATTTTGAAGGGGAACATCTGGTACACTTATCCTGACTAAAGTTGGTCCTCGCCGCCAAAGGCTCTGTAGACGCTGCTCGGGTTCCACGATGACCTCCTTCCCACCGCTGGACTGGTCTTGGTCTCATGGTAATCAAATGGATGCCTTTGCTTGATCCTCTCGGCCGCGCTTGCCCCCTTCGCACCAAAGAGGAAAGGGAGACGCTGGCGGGCCGGGCGCTCACTGCACCCTTGGTCATCATGGTTATGGCGCCATGGGCACCTCGTGAGGTACCCCGCCTTTGATTTCTCCGCCCCTCGTGGAGCCATCCTAATGAGGCCAGGCTTCGGGAAGCTCCATGTCATCCGCCTCGAGAGGCTTGGCCTCATGAGGGTCTTGAGTCTCGTGGTTGGTGAAGATGGGCCGTGGCCGGGCCCCTTTGCCACGCCACAGCCGCAGTGCAAGTCTGGGGACCCCATTCCTGTAACGCCGACACATACGCGCCGATATGTTATACTGGCGTTTTGAGCCCAAGGGCACCGTGTTGAGGCGTAATGGGCCAGAGTGGTGTGATGAATGCCGCTATGCTTGGTCTGATTCTGCCATCTTTATTTGATGGTAGCCTGAGTATGCGTCGAGGAAACACAGTGAATCGTGTCCTGCGGTAGCGTCGATTATTTGATCGACGCGGGGGAGGGGGAAGGGATCCTTTGGGCAAGCCTTGTTAGGGTCTTTAAAATTAACGCACAGGCGCCGGGATTTGTCCTTCTTTGGTACCATCACCAGGTTTGCTATCCAGTCCGGATGTTTTATATCTCTGATGAATCCGGCCTCCAATAACTTGGCTAGCTCCTCTCCCATGGCCTACCTCTTGGGTTCGGGAAAACGCCAAGAGCTTGTTTGATGTGTTTGAATCCTTTTAGGATATTTAAGTCGTGTTCGCCAGCTCGTGGGATTCCCGCATGTCTCAAGGGTGCCAAAGTAAAATGTCCCAGCCTCCCAGAGGAATTCTCGCAGGCGGGCGCCTACATCGTGGTTTAATTGTGCCCCTATGGAAGTTGTCTTGTTGGGGTCCGCTTGATGGACCTCGGAATTTGACTATTTCGTCGCTGGTTTAAAGGAGGTGGACTTGGATCTTTTGTCGAGTATCACATCGCCCTCGTTTCACCATGGAGCGGAGCGTTAGTTTAGTTCCTCACCGCTAGGGCTTCGGATAGTGCCCCAAGGGCCGCAAGGCCGCCTTATTTTGGGCGCGGAGTGCTATGTCCGGATCACTAGCGAGAGTGATAATTCCGTTTGGCCCGGCCATCTTGAGCTTCATGTACCCGTAATGGGGTATTGCTTGGAAGATTGTAAACGCTTCCCGCCCTAGCAGAGCGTGGTATCCGCCATCGAACGGGGCCACCGAACGTGACCTCTTCAGACCAGAATCATCCGGCAGTCGAACACCACAACTAGTGTGATTTTTCCTCAGACAAATACTTTCCCGATCGGGATTATTCCTCTAAAGGTTGTGCTGCTTCGCTTCAATGCGGTTCCGCCTATTTCCATTTTTTGAAGGGTTTCCTCATAAATGAGGTTCAATCCGCTGCCTCCATCCATGAGTACCTTGGTGAGGCGAAAGTTGTCCACTATTGGACTGAGGACCAATGCGGCTGGTGCTCGGGCTGTTCGGAATTTAGGTTCATCACTGGCATTAAAAGTAATAGCCGTGGTTACCCATGGGTTTATTGTTGCTACTTGGTAGACTTCGAAGGTCATGGAGTGTTCTTTTTCGCATATTATTTGATGCGAAAGTCTCGAAGACTGTTAAGACTGTACTGGTGTCCCTAGGGTGGTTTTCTGCGGCCTCCGGAATTAGGAGATCTTCGCTTATTTTGGCCACCTGCCGGAGTATCCAACATGCTCTAAGGCTGTGAGTTGGTGTGGCGCCCTTCAGATTATGAATTTTACAGGTCCATTAAGCCATCCTTCCAAAGACGGTTCCATGCCCCGTAGAGGGTTTTGGTTTTTCGGTGTTTAACACGGGTGTCTAACGATGATGCACCCTTTTATTTCGACGAGGTTTCTATTCAGTACGGATTGTCCCAAAATTTAATTTCGGTTTTCCAGCGCTTTCCATCGCGACAAGATTTTTGTACTATGGACGCCAAGTCAGTTAAGCTGCGGTAATATCACGACGACTTATAGCGTTGAGGATTCCGTTGTCCGTGCAATTATTGCGTAAGATTGAGATTGGCGCTTTCCTCGGGCACTCCTTTATCCTCGCTCATAACCAGGAGGAATCGCCCAAAGAATGATGTAATCGCTTTCTTCGGGCTGTTGCCTGATTTGGGATAGATCGCTTATGTTCGGGTGGGTGGGCGGAATTAAATCTGAAACCTCTCCCAATCTGAGACTCAGAGGCCAAGGAGTTTCCGAACTCTGAAGTTTGGATTCTTGGATGTTGTCCAATGAATCTAGCCCGTCGCCGATTTTAAGTTCAGGTCTTGAGTGATGTCCTCCTCCGCTGGTATCCGTTTGAGGGATCGAACCGGACGTAGCTAGTCCTTAAGATAGACGGCGGTCGCCAAGATCGCCCCTCTACCACGGCAACGTGATGGGTGACTTGGGAGAGTTAATCTATCTCAGATCGGGTTTAAGCCCAATCTGGTCGTGAATCCATAGTGACTCCTGTATGCGATGCGCGTCCAAGAGCTCGCTTATGGAAGAGCGCCCATTGATCTAATTGCTCAAGTTCCGAGCTAACATGAAGATTGCTTTTGACGACCCGAGAGGTCATCGTCACAAGAAATTAACAAAGCGGACATAAGAAAACTGGCTTAGCCGGAGAGTTTGGCCGACAGTACCAAAGCTCTCTTAGTTATGGTGCCATCTTTAAAGATGGGATGAGGCATCCTTCCCGATGGCGACGGCATTGCAGGAACTCTCAATGAAAGCACCAATGTCGGTGTCAAACCGCGGATCTCGGTAGGGGGTCCCGAACTGCAAGGCCTAGGCGGATGGTAACAGGAGACAAGGGACACGATGTTTTACCTGTGTTCGGCCCTCTTGATGGAGGTAAAACCCTCACGCCCTTCTTAATTAATATTGATGATATGGGTAGTACAAGAGTAGATCTACCACGAGATCAAGGAGGCTAAACCCCAGAAGCTAGCCTATGGTATGATTGTTGTGTTGTCCCACGGACTAAAACCCTCCAGCTTATATAGACACCGGAGAGGGTTAGGTTACACAGTCGGTTACAATGGTAGGAGATCTACATATCCGTATCGCCAAGCTTGCCTTCCACTCCAAGGAAAGTCCTTCCTGACACGGGACTAAGTCTTCAATCTTGTATCTTCATAGTCCAGAGTCCTATCAAGGTATAGTCCGCTATCCTAACACCCCTAATCCAGACTCCTCATGCGGTTTCACACATAACAAGCATGCTCATCTAAAGATTTTCCTCAACTAAGCTAGTTGGGGTTTCAAAGACGAGCACATAGGGATTGAAGATGATCCAAGTAAAAGCTTCAGGAGTGTGATAGATTTTGAGTGGTTCTTCAACCATCGGTTCAGTACGTACAACTAATTTTTTTTGGTATTTTGCATTTCCTACCCACAACTAAAGATAGGAAACAACTAAGAACAACAAATAAAAATTACTTAGTGATAAAGGAAACAAGCACACACGAGAATATTCACCCCACGCTATGACTTCCCGGCAACGGCGCCAGAAAAAGGTCTTGATAACCCACACGTATAGGGGATCAATTGTAGCCTCTTTTGATAAGTAAGAGTGTCGAACCCAACGAGGAGCTAAAGGTAGAACAAATATTCCCTCAAGATCTATCGACCACCGATACAACTCTACGCACGCTTGACGTTTGCTTTACCTAGAACAAGTATGAAACTAGAAGTACTTTGTAGGCATTATTGGATAGGTTCGCAAGAATATAAAGAGCACGTAAATAAAAAGTAGGGGCTGTTTAGATAAAGACACAATAAAGTTAGTATAGCGAGTGTGGAAAAGTGGAGGTAGGAGTTGCGAAATTGTCCCTAAGAAATTGACTACTTTACTAGCCCGATAGCAAGTTTTATGTGGGAGAGGCCACTGCTAGCATGCCATCCCTGACTTGGAATTCTATGCACTTATGATTGAACTAATAGCAAGCATCCGCAACTACTAACGTTCATTAAGTGTCGTGGTTTTGTCACGGCAGATGTCCTAGTGAAAGGACTTAGTCGTGGAGCCATCGCGACGGGTTAGCGTAAAGGGGTTAAAGCGGACAAAGGACACAGAGAGTTTACATCGGTTCGCCCTCATGGCGAAGGTAAAAGCCTAATCCAGTTGTTGTGGAATTGCTAGGGTTTCGATGACCAGGGAGCGAATCTGCAATGCCTGGCTCTCAAGTTGTTGTTTGTTGTCCCTAAACCGCCGTCGGGTCGTCTCCTTATATACATGGGTTGACGCCCGTCGGTTTACGGAATCCCGAGGCCGGCTCATAAACGTGTCTGGCTCGGCTTCTATCTTTTCTATCTTACAACACAAGTTACATGTCATATGGCGGTTTATATCTACAGGCCCTAAACCGCCTTTGGAACCTGGGCCTTCGTAAAGCGCCACACTCCTTATCTTCATGGGCTTCCAATATAGATAACTCATTATGGGGATAACTCGGCCTCTCCTGGCCGTTTACACCCAGAAGTAATGTCCCCAACATTATTCCCCAGATTGATTTGAACCTGTTCATGTCAATCTTCAACACTTAGGAAAATTCTTCCTTCAAAGACCTTCACAGAAATCTTGTAAACCGCCATGATGTCATCTTCTCGGATCATAATAAACCGCCATGACGCCACCTCGTTATTAAAAATCATGCGATATCTCACTTTCATTAATAAGCCTCCAACAATCAAGGCGACAGCCCATCACCTATCCAACTTTTGACTCCCTCGATTTTCGCTACCGTCACTTATCCCTTCGCTTTATAAATAAGACCAGGGGTCTTTTTCCATTTCCCGTGCCTCTTCGCTTCTTCTTCCTCCTTACCGACCTAACCTTCATGCCCGGCCGTCGTCAAGCTCCACCTTCGCCCTCAACTCTGATCGCCAGATCAACCTCGAGCGACTAGAGAAATGCGGCGCTCCTTCGCTGTTCCATCATCACTGGTAAGTTCCACTTTCCTTGCTCTAGATCCACCATTAGGGTTTCGGTGTTCATAAAAACCTCGAAGTTGTTCTTCCTTGTTCTTCTTCATAGCGTAAATGACAGCCTCAGATCTACCACTTTCTTACACAGTTGTAGTTATAATCCTAGTTTTCATCCTTAGATCATCTGCTTTGTGTAGAAAAGACTCATCTGGATCTGATAAACTGCTTAAGCATCTGTATTTTAGGTCTGAATAGATTTTGATTTACTGATACGCTACAGATCTGAAATCACCATATCAATCTGTGAAACTTGTTTTTCCCTCACTTATACATTTTAGATCTGTATCTTCCATACGAGTATAGGCGGTTTAACTTTTGGAAAATGATAATCCGTAGGTACCATTAGTCCCTTCTTAAACCGACGATTTGTAACCCCTCCAATGTCAGACTCCGGTTTAACAATATCAGACTCCAGTTTAACAATGTGTATGTGCTTCTATTTCTGCTTCTGACCTTGCATCGCTTCATACTTGTCCATCATAAATCTTAAACCGGTCTTGATGTTTTTTCCATCTTTTCATTGAAATGGCCAAACAATTTTATGCTTGTAACAGGGTCCCTTCCTGGGTTACGGAAAAGCAATTAGAGGGTTGTGTCGCAACCAATGCTTTGGCAAAGAAAGATGTTATACATTGGAGGGTCCCTGGTCCAGAAAATCCTCCCGAACCCAAGGATGGAGAAGTAGTCGTGTTTGCTGACCACCTGGGCCGAGGGTTTAGCCCTCCCGGATCAATTTTTTTTCGAGATGTACTGGCTAGCTTCCAACTCCATCCTCAGGATATTGGAACAAACTCCGTGTCCAATGTTTATAACTTCCAAGTATTTTGTGAGGCTTATCTTCAAGAGGAGCTTACGGTTGAAATGTTTAGGGATTTCTTCTACTTGAACCGTCGTACAGAGTTTACAGACGGACCCAATACTGAACTTGGGGGAATGGCTATTCAGAAAAGGAAAGAGGTCGCCTTCCTCACGCCAAGCTTCATAGTCACCCCAAGGACTGGAATCGACTTGGTTTTATTGCCGATACACATCTCCAACTAATGAAAACCCTCCGGGTTATCTTCCTCACCGACTTAGCAACATACATCCGTTTCCTCAGAGGTTGACTGCAAAGGAACGGTCCAACTATGCCCCACAACTCTCCAAGCTCAGAGCATTTATGGCAAATGGCTTAACAGGCATCGACTTTGTTCGCTGTTGGATATCCTGGAGTATTCTGCCCTTAAGCCGGCGCCCCGGTTTAATGTGTGAATATACACGGAGTTTGAAAGATCCTCAACGACATATTGATATTCATTTAACAGATGCTGAAGTTACTGAGGCTGTGAAGAAAATACTGAATGAACCGGAGGTTGTCTGTAGCAAAACCGGGTTAAGTCCTTTCTGCGTTTCCAATAAATAGCCCACTATAAGAATCATACAACTTTTTGTTTCAGCTTGCTCCTTTTTGAAAATATTCTCTCAAGATTTTGTCCATCTTTGATGTATGGCGATGATCCGTTTTGGAAGAAGAAGCCACAGGATAAACCGGCCATGACACCTCGCCCCAAGACCAAGTTTACTAAAAAACCTGCCAAGAAGAGGACCACTGAGTCTTCTGAACAAAATGTTGATGCTGACCTGGACAATCTGGACTCAGAGGTAGAACTTGACTCCCTTGGTTCTTTTTTCGTACAGCTCATTGACAATGACTATTATCAGGATGATGCTGAAGGCAGCCAAGCTGAGGATACAGAGGTAATTATCCTTTCCTTCGGTTCAGATCCTCTGCCAACACAGAAAATCCGTCAAGCAAACCGGAAAATTAAATTTTCTCACCCCTAGCTCACTTGGACCCAAACTTTCTTTTGAAGAAGCAGCAACACGAAGCCCGTCGCACAACTCGCAAGACAACGGGTTAGGTAGTTACCTCTCGCCGGTTTACCAAACACTCCAAATTCGAAACGCCGATCGAGGTCTCTTATATTCCCGATACTTCTTGCCCTAAGACGGGTTGTTTCGCAGCCTCTTAATCCATTCGATTCGAATTATCGTGGCACGCCTCACTCATCCTCCAAGTAGTCAACAGCCACACAACTTCCACCCTCAAGACAGTTCCTAGGTGAGTCATACCTTTAAATTTACTTTTAATACCTTTATTTTATCTCAATGTATTGACCTTTATATTTGTTCTTCTTAGTGCCAAGCCTAGACCCAAAGCAAGAAGGCTTGGCTGAATAAAACCGTCTCGATGACAATGTGGTTCTTGAACCGAGAGAACTCCAGATCCGTATGAACAATCACGACGCCATGCTTGATGATCCGCCGCTCAAGATCATGACTTTTTTGTTGAACAAGTAGAAATGGATACAATGGGCCATGCTAATAACCCGACAAGCCCGATCCGAACTGACGATAAACCGTCCAGCCCAGCTAAGGATGCTGATAAACCGTCCACTCCATTGAAGGCTGCTGATGACAAAGAGGATGACATTATGATCACTGGCTTTGGTCACACCACCCCTGGCAATCCTTTCGCTTTATCAAAGCATAGCGCCAAGGTAGAAGCTTCTGTCCTGAACAAAGGCAAGTGGAATACGGATCTGTCAAGCTACGCCCACCTCAATGCTTAAGATATTCACTCTGGCTTCTTGAACCGTCTATACACAAGCCGCGACTATGAAGCCGGCTTAGTGAACTTGATGAAAGAACGATATGAGGTAACTACCGCTGAACTTTGCATATCTGTTCCTCTTTTGTCCGAAATGTTAACTCCCGTAGCCCCCAAGGACCGGTTTATGATATCAATCTAAATCGGGACTTGTAGAATACTTCAACTTTGCTTGCGTAGCCCTCAATGGCCGGTTTAACTTATTCAGATGAACCGCGACTTTATAATAATAATCTTTTCACTTTCGCCTGTGTAGTCCCCAAGGGCCGGTTTATCTTTCCAAGCTGAACCGGGACTTTTACCACCGTTTACTTTGAGCAAATATACATTAGCCCCCAAGTGCCAAGAATAATACTTGTATTGTGTATGGGACTTGTAAAAAAATTCTGATAACAAGCAAATAGGCATGAGCCCCCAAGTATCAGGTGCATAACTTGGTATGTGCTTGGTACTTCAAATATGTACTGGTAACTCATGATATGTCTGTCTCTTATAGGCTGAGCAGAGCAAAAAGGAAGGTCAAATCGCTGATCTGCAAGAAAACATCAAGTCCCAGCAAGCAGAAACCTCCAAAGCCAAAGATGAGCTGACCAGTGCCTTAGCTGCCATGGAAAAGCTGAAGGAGGGTTTCAACAAGGAGCAGGCGGATTGGGACATAGAAAAATCCGCATTGCAAAAAAGAGCCGAGGACGCAGAAGCGGCGCTTAAACCGGTGGTAGACGAGTTGACTGGTGTGAAGTGGCAAAGACATGCCATGACTGCTGCTATGTTTGGTAAATATCCTTGCGTTAAGTTTTTCATCTTATCACCCCATACAAAGGCAGGTTTATCGATGTTCGTAATGATGCAGAACCCGCATTAGTCATCCGGGATCCGACATACGTAAGAAGTCAAGGCTGCCTATACTCTTATAGAGCAGTTATATACCGCGCAGTAATGGGTCATATGCATCGCTTCTCATAACAAGCCGCCCCAACCTTGATCAAAGAAACTTTAGAAAGGTTGTCAATACCGCCTACTGGTTTGAAGAATTAAAAAGATCGGCTACAAGGGCAGGTGCTCTGACCGCGCTAACCCGGGCTAAAGCACGTGTGCCTGATCTTGATCCGGTGGATGTGGGTAAAGGCTATCCGAACTTAAAGGAGGACGGATCAGATTTTGACAATGATGCACCTCCGAGCCATAACCAGGGAAATGTGTCCACTAGCCTGTCAATTGGCTGAAGAAGCTGATCTTTCATACTATCAGGCGAGTTATGACGTCCACAACAAATGGGTTGCTGCACCAACTCTTGAGGCTCAAAATCTTATCCCGCCAAATCCGTAAGCACACCTATGCCCCTGACATTGAACCGTCCACCCTTATAAGTGACGAAGCTGTATTCCAAGCCCTAACTGGGATCAGTTGGGCAACCATTGACTTCCATCCACTAGGTAGAGATGATGAGGATGAACCGGCGCAAGATGATCCGTAGAGTCAGCCATGTCACCGGTGATGAGTCATGATCCGGAGGCCGGTTTAACCTTCTGCGTGCTGCAATACTTGCCGAAAAACAATTATTCTTTTTGGGCATTAAAGCACCTTGTAATAGGCTAGTTCAAACACTTGGTCTGCTATGTCGTCACGCATATTTATTTTGCCTGACACTGCTAATCTGCCATGCTTTAAGATATATTATGCTCATAATCCATAGCAGTTTATTCCAACTGTTCCTGCGTACATGAAGTTTGAAAGTGTCCTGGCGGTTTACCGCCGGACGGGTTATGATGCCCAGATATATAGCCAGGGTTTATAACCAAGGCTATAAGAAGATAATAAAATATGAAAATAAGTGATACCTATGACATTGAATCACATTGTTGGTTGACCAACTTTTGTAGTGAGGTTGATAACCCCAATCTTGAGTACTAATAACTCCTTTCATATTGTGTCGGTTTATGATAAAACCGTACCGGGTTGTGATAAACACCGGATTACCATACATAATACTGGCAAGTTATAGTCGAAACCAGACCGGGTTAATAAACGCCGGATTATAATTGATCATGTACTGACAACTTGTAGTTGAAAGCCAAGCCGGGTCAATAAACGCCGGTCTATCATGAAACATTATAAACCTTAGCAAAAGAGAAAATTTTGGCAAATAAAGCAAAAAAGAACATGCGAGGCTTTTCACGGGCTACCAGGCCCCAAATCGAGGCTTTTCATGGGCTGCCAGGCCACTGAGTTAAACCATTTTACAAAGCCTTTTAAGATGGACCTCAATCTTTAACCAATCGTCGTTTTAACTTTGACAAGTTCAGGGTCTATGAGATTGACTTGTCAAAAGTTCAAGGGTCATACCAGGTTTACTCGGGCGGAGTGGCTTACTTAAAAAGGCAGGATAACTCGGGTTTTAGGTGAATACACTGCTTCCAAGCTGTGGCTTGATAGCCTATTACAAGTGTAGATTCTTTGTTCATTGCGAAGCAAAGAACCCCCAAGTAATATTTTGAGTTGTGCTCAGTGGGTGCCTATGTTTGAGTTGTGCTTGTGCAACACTCTCTTTGGCCCCTAAGTACTTTTCTTTTGGCCTTGAGCCGATCAAGAGGTGTAGCTATGGTTCGAATATGACCAAGCCCCCAAGTGACTTTCCTGGTGGCCTTGCGCCGATCAAGAGGTGTAGCTATGGTTCGAATACGACCAAGCCCCCAAGTGATTTATATATGGCTTTATAAGCTGAATCAAGGGGTAAACCGGACACCGCTTTACAAATAGAAACCCCCATGTAACCACACATGATGTAAGAAAAGCAACAGATACCCCGCTTTAGCTGAGGCTCCATTTTATTATATTGATCGTAATATATACATTGTCATAACTATGTACATAAGCAGAGTTTGTGGCTTAAGTATAGTAAGGCCGAAGATGAGCGATATTCCACGGCCGGTTTGTCTCCTCCTCCGATTTACGCGAGTGTTTGTGCTCTCGAACATCTATAAGTAGTATGACCCGTTATGCAGATTCTTGCTGACCATAAAGGGTCCTTCCCGAGGCGGGGATAACTTGTGCATATCAGTCTGATCTTGGATGGGTTAGAGCACTAGATCGCCTTCTTGAAAAGTTCTGGTTCTAACCCGGCGGCTGTGATAGCGACGCAGATCTTGCTGGTAAATCGCCGAATGAGCTGCTGCAATTTCACGCTCCTCATCTAAGATGTCAAGTGCTTCCTGTCGTGCCTTCTCATTGTCAGCTTCGACATAAGCCGTCACACAAGGCGAGTCATGACAGATGTCACTAGGGAGGACCGCCTCTGCTCCGTAAACCATGAAACAAGGCGTGTAACCTATAGATCTGTTGGGCGTGGTATTGATGCTCCATAACACAGAAGGTAACTCCTCCACCCAACAACATATTCTGCTGTAAAGGAACCATGAGCCGGGTTTGATGCCTCTCAAGATCTCTTGATTCTCTCTCCGCTGACCATTAGATTGGGGTGAGCCATCGATGATACGCTGTCGGATGTGCTCACGCTGATGTAACTCCTTCATAGCACCTTTGGACAAATTAGTGCCATTATCGCTATAATGTCGTGTGGAAAGCCAAACCGAAAATCACCTTCTTGATGAATTGAACCGTCAGAGTCGCATCACACTTACTAACTGGCTCTGCCTCCACCCACTTAGTGAACTTATCAACTGCCACCAGAAGGTGGGTCTTCTTATATTTAGATCTCTTAAAGGGCCCAACCATATCCAGCCCCAAGTCGCAAATGGCCAGGTGATTGGAATCATCCTCAACTCTTGAGCCGGTACATGAGCGCGTCGTGAGGATTTTTGACATCCATCACACCTTTTGACCAAGTCCTCAGCATCAGCATGAGCCGTTAGCCAATAGAAACCGTGACGAAAAGCCTTGGCTACCAGAGACTTTGAACCGGCGTGGTGACCACAATCTGCTTCGTGGATCTCACACAAAATTTCACGGCCTTCTTCAGGAGATACGCAACGCTGAAACGCCCCTGTGACACTGCAATGATGTAACTCTCCATTGACAATAGTCATGGACTTGGATCGCCGGACTATCTGTCTCGATCAAGTTTCATCCTCTGGTAACTCGCCCCGGTTCATATACGCTAAATATGGGACCGTCCAATCCGGGATAACATGGAGAGCCGCCACCAACTGAGCCTCCGGATCAGGAACAACTAGATCCTCCTCTGTGGGGAGTTTGACAGACAGATTATGTAACACATCCAGAAAGACGTTGGGTGGAACCGGTTTACGCTGGGAACCCAAACGGCTTAAAGCGTCTGCTGCCTCGTTCTTCCGCTGGTCCACATGATCAACTTGATAACCTTTGAAGTGACCTGCAACAATATCCACCTCTCATCGATATGCCGCCATGAGCGGGTCCTTGAATCCCAAGTACCGTACACTTGTTGAGCCACGAGGTCCGAGTCACCAAAGCACTTAACCCGGCTTAAATTCATCTCCTTAGCCATCCGAAGTCCATGGAGTAAAGCATCATATTTAGCTGCATTGTTAGTGCAAGGGAACATTAAACGGAGAACATATAAACTTATCACCTCGCGGCGAAGTTAGCACGACTCCAGCCCTCGAGCCCTCCAACTGCCTGGACCCATCCAAATTAATAGTCCAATAAGTATGACCCATCTTCTCTTCTGGCGCCTGTAGCTCTGTCCATTCATTGATGAAATCCACGAGTGCCTGAGATTTGAAAGCTGTCCGGGGCATATATTTTAACCCGTGAGGCCCAAGCTCAATAGCCCACTTGGCAACCCGCCGCCATTTCCTGCTCGGATTATATCCCCCAAAGGAGCAGAACTAACCACAGTGATGGGATGGCCTCGAAATATTGCTTAAGCTTCCGCTCACCATGAAAAACTCCACACCAGCTTCTCGCCAATGTGGGTACTCTCCGCTTGGACTCAATAAGTACCTCACCGATATAATAAATCGCCGTTGAACCGGATACTCCTTTTCCGCTTTCTTGCGCTTCCACCACAATAGCCACGCTTAACAGTACTGGGCATTAGCAGCCACATATAACAACAAGGGCTCTTTATCAACAGAGCAAAGAAGGACCGGCGGCTCACCCAACTGCCGCTTCAAGTCCTCAAACGCTTCATTGGCAGCGCTACCTGCATGAAGTCATCCGCCTTCTTCAAAGATCTGATATAAAGGGATGGCCTTCTCCCCGAGGCGACTGATAAACTGGCTTAAGGCTACAATCCAGCCTACCACGCGTTGAACATCGTTGATACACATCTGTTTAGCCAAAGAAGTAATAGCCTTGATTTTCTCTGGATTAGCTTCAATGCCCTTGTTAGACACTAGAAAGCCCAAGAGCTTGCCTGCCGGTACACCAAAGACACACTTGGACGGATTAAGCATCATTTTATAAACCCGGAGGTTACCAAAGGTCTCCTTCAAGTCGTCTATCAATGTCTTCTCCTTTCTGGATTTCACCACAATATCATCCACATAAGCATGAACATTGCGACTGATCTGATTATGAAGACAATTCTGCACACAGCGCTGATAAGTCGCCTGGGCACTCTTGAGCCCGAAAGGCATAGACACATAGCAGAAGGCTCCAAAAGGAGTTATAAAAGTTGTCTTCTCCTGGTCCTTAACTGCCATTTTGATCTGATGGTAACCATAGTATGCATCCAGAAAGCTCAAACGCTCACAACCCACCGTAGCATCAATGATCCGATCAATACGAGGGAGAGCAAAAGGATCTGCTGGACAAGCCTTGTTCAAATCTGTGTAATCCACACACACATACGCCAAGTGCCGTTCTTCTTAAGTACCAGCACCGGATTAGCCAACCACTCAGGATGAAATACTTCGACGATAAACCCAGCCGCTAAGAGCCTTGCTACCTCCTCGCCAATAGCCTTGCGCCTTTCTTCATTGAAGCGGCGGAGAAACTGCTTGACCGGTTTAAACTTAGGATCAACATTAAGAGTGTGCTCAGCGAGTTCCCTCGGTACACCTGGCATGTCGGAGGGTTTCCATGCAAAGATGTCCCGGTTCTCTCGGATGAACTCGATGAGCGCGCTTTCCTATTACGGATCGAAGTTAGCGCTGATGCTCAACTGCTGGGATGAATCGCCAGGAACAAAATCAACTAGCTTAGTCTAATCAGCCGATTGAAACTTCAAGGCCGGATAATGCTCTGTAGTTTGTTTCTTCAAAGAAGTCATATCCACCGGATCAACATTGTCTTTGTAGAACTTCAACTCCTCTGTCGCACAAATAGACTCAAAGATATGCCGCATCACCCTCTTCACATTCTAAAGCAATCTTGCGGTTCTATGTAATCGTGGATGGTCCCTTTATGGCCCATCTTGAGCTGCAGATAAACATAACAAGGCCTTGCCATGAACTTGGCGAAGTCGACCGTCCAAACAGTGGCATGATATGGGCTCTTTATCTTCACCACTTCAAAAGTCAGTGTTTCTGATCTCAAGTCATGCTCATCTCCAAAAGCAACCCCCAGAGCTATCTTACCAACTGGATACGCCGATTTACCAGGCACCACACCATGAAACACGGTGTTTGACGGTTTAAGATTTTTATCTGTTAACCCCATGCGACGGAAGGTTTCATAATAAAGGATATTGATACTACTCCCTCCATCCATGAGTACCTTAGTGAACTTATATACTCCAACCTGAGGGGCCACCACCAATGCTAGATGACCCGGATTATCAACCCGAGGTGGATGGTCCTCTCGACTCCACACAATGGGCTGTTCGCATCAAATAAGTAACGGGGCACCGCCGGTTCAACGGAGTTCACTGCCCTTTTATGAAGCTTCTAATCGCGCTTGCACTGGCTCGTGGTGAAGACGTGTTACTGCCCACTATTCAACTGCTTCGGGTTGCGCTGGTAACCCGACTGCTGTTGTTGCTGCTAACTCCCCTGATGATTATAACCACCTCGGTCGCCCTGATTGCCTTGATTGCCATGTCCGCTGATTACCGTGAAATCCTGAACCGAATCGCTTCCACCGTAACTTCGCCCATGAGATCCAGGGCCTGAACCGCCGCCCGTCCATGATCATACCAAAAAAATATGAATTTTTGAACTCCCGCATAATATAACAATCCTTCCAGAGGTGCGTGGCCGGCTTATCCCGCGAACCGTGCTTTGGGAAAGGCTGGTTTAACAGGTGAGACAGGCGCTCAGGATTGGGACCTGATCCTCCACCACACGGTGGCGGTTTACCCTTACGATGCTGGTCGTTATCCTGCGTGTTGGTATTAGCCACAAAATCTAAACTGTTATCCGCTTTACGCTTACCGCTGTTTCCATGGCCCGCTGGGATGTGCTGCTGCCCCTTGGTGCTGCCGCTCTTCTTTCCCTTCCCTCGCCTTGTCATCGCGCACTCCGGGTCCTTAGTACTGTCAGAGTCGGCATACTTCACCAGAGCTGCCATAAGTGTCCCCATGTCATTGCAGTGACGTTTGAGCCGTCCCAACTTCAACTTCAGGGGTGCAAACCGGCAGTTGCCTTCCAACGTTAAAACTGTTGTATCAGCGTTGATGCGTTCAGATGAATGCAATATTTTTGAAACCCGGCGCACCCAATGGGTTGTTGACTCTCCTTCCTCCTGGACACAGGCAGCTAAGTCCACAATTGACATGGGCTGCTTGCACGTATCCTTGAAATTCTGGATAAACCGGGCCCTTAACTCAGCCCATGACCCAATGGAGTTAGTTGGCAGGTTTTTTAACCATGTGCGAGCTGTTCCCTCCAGCATCATGGTGAAGTATTTAGCACACGCTGCATCGTCCACATCCAGCATCTCCATCGCCATCTCATAGCTTTCAACCCATGACTCAGGGGATAAATCGGCGGTGTAATTCGACACTTTATGTGGGCCCTTGAAATCCTTGGGCAGCTGTACATTGCGCAGTGCTGGGACGAGACACGGCGGCCCCAAAGAACTTGAGGTAACCCCTGGTGCCACCGAAGTTGTTGGATGAACCGGAGTAAGTTGGCGGGCTTCGTGCTGCGCCACTAACTCGGCCTCTCGACATGCCCTAGCGCGATTCACCACATCCTGAGCATCACCACCGCCACCCGCCGGGTTATGGCCACGAGGCAGATTACGATTTCGCGCACTGCTCGACACGGCCGCTTCATCCATATGCCTTCTATAACTCTGGCTTACGCCGGGAGTGGAATGAATCCTCTCGCGGCTGTAGGAATAAGCCTGTTGTTGAGTCAAGGTTGTCTGAAGGAGCTCTCTAGCCCGTCGTGTCTCGACCGCTACTTGGGACTCGCCTTCGATCGAGAGAGCTGCCAATCGTGAAGCGGTGGCAAAAATGTTATCCAACGGGTTAGAGTAATGACCCGGTGGTGTTGGGACGTGCTGTGGCAGGACATTGTTCTGACGACGCGGATCCATCAGCGCCGCAGCACTCCTGCTCTGTGTGCCTCCGCCCGGTTTACCACCGGGCGATTATCGGTTCCCGCCCGTGTGTTAAAGAGATTCCTTGCCTCATAAACCGAAGGTAGGTGAGATTGATACCTTCTCCTCATGACATCGTTTGACGCGCTCTGATCTAACATAAGCCGGTAAGCTTGTGCATCCAACTCAGCTCGTTCTGCAGCCATCCTGGTATCCTCAGCTGCCAAGTCTGCCTTGGCTGTTGTTATCTGATCTTTCACCTTTGCAATTTCCGCGTTATGCTCCTGTTGGTTCGTCGGGTTAACTTCCACCATCAGCGTTGCCAAAGCGTCAAATAAGTCAGATAAAACCTGAGCCGGGCGTCAGATAGGGCCTCCTTCCCGCCATCGCCACCGCCATCGATCCGGAAACCATCGCCGCGGTCGAAGAGTGGGCGCCGCTGTGTACCGCCATGAAGATCGCAACCCGGCTTGGCAGATCAAAGGGGTCGAGAATACTGTCGCCATCGGAACAGCCCCCAATCCGGCCATCTTGCAACTGCTACAATGACTCGGTCTCTCCGGTCCATGACTCGTCATCAGAGTAAACGACGGTCTCACCACCAGATGTCGATCTAACCTCAGATTCCGCTCCATGGATGACTCCCACGAAGGCATGCTTCATGGCAGGCTGAACCCGGGCGGGTCGCGCACGCTAAGCCGTTTCGACGATGTCAGTGCAAATTTCCGCCTGTGGTCCGTTCACCGATTTTGCCAATGAAAACGCTTTATACTACCAAGGGGACCCGGTACCCATACTCAATCGAGCCGGCCTCGGGGCCCCGCCGTCTGTTGATGTAGAGCTTGCCGCATGACGAATCTTAGTCATCCGCCCACAAAGATATCCCTTGAGCCCTTCGAAGCTGCCCTCTAAGAACTTGAAACCATCGTGCGATAGCCCCACGGTGGGCGCCAACTGTCGTGGTTTTGTCACGACAGATGTCCTAGTGAAAGGACTTAGTCGTGGAGCCATAGTGACGGGTCAGCTTAAAGGGGTTAAAGCGGACAAAGGACGCAGAGAGTTTATACTGGTTCGGCCCCTTGCGGTGAAGGTAAAAGCCTAATCTAGTTGTTGTGGAATTGCTAGGGTTTCGATGACCAGGGAGCAAATCCGCTATGCCTAGCTCTCGAGTTGTTGTTTGTTGTCCCTATACCGCCGCCGGGTCATCCCCTTATATACATGCGTTGACGCCCGTCGGTTTACAGAATCCCGAGGCCGGCTCATAAACGTGTTTGGCTCAGCTTCTATCTTTTCTATCTTACAACACAAGTTACATGTCATATGGCGGTTTATGTCTACAAGCCCTAAACCGCCTTTGGGCCCTGGGCCTTCGTAAAGCGCCACGCTCCATGTCTTCATGGGCTTCCAATATAGATAACTCATTATGGGGATAACTCGGCCTCTCCTGGCCGGTTTACACCCAGTAGTAATATCCCCAACATTAAGGTAAAACCCAACCATAGAATTAAGATATATTGGCCCCCTTCAATCCCTGTGATGCATCAATTTCGTGCTAGGTTGAAGCTTCACCACTCTTGCCCTCCAATAGATAGTCCTATCAACATACAACTAACCCTATGGTGTGATCCACTCGCGCGCTCATATGATGGGCACCAAAGGACAACAACATAACCACAACCAAATTAAACCAATCATAGCAATTCACCAATTACCGATAGGACAACAAAAATCTACTCAGACATCATAGGATGGCAACACATCATTAGATAATAATATGAAGCATAAAGCACAATGCTCAAGTAGAGGGTACAGCGGGTTGCAGGAGAGTGGACCGCTATAGATAGATGGGGGAAGGTGATGAAGATGTTGGTGAAGATGACGGAGGTGTTGGTGTAGATCGCCGTCACACGATGATGGCCCCGACGGCGTTCTGGCGCCACCGAGCGAGAGGCGGAGAGGGGCCCCCTCCTTCTTCTTCTTCCTTGAACTTCCCCCTATATGGGAGAAGAGTTTACCACGTGGTCCATGGCCTCCATGGCGGCGGAGGGGCGAGAGCCCTTCCGAGATTGGATCTGTCTCTTTGTGTCTCTGTGTTTTTGCGTTTCCGATTCTGGCCTTTCACCGTTTCTTATATTCCCAGAGATCCATAACTCCGATTGGGCTGAAATTTGGACACGATTTTTATCCGGATATTGGCTTTCTTGCGGCGAAAGAAGGGCCCCAACCGCCTTATGGAGTGGCCACGATGGCCTGTGGCGCGCCGACTGGGCTCGCCCTCACCCTCGTGGGCCCCTCGGGCATCGCCTCGCGTTGATTCCACTTCCCAAAATTCACATATATTCCAAAAAATCTCCGCTACTTTTTATCCCGTTGGACTCCGTTTCATATGGATTTTCTGTAAACAAAAAACATGCAACAAACAGAACTGCATCGGGCAATCGGATCAATATGTTAGTCCCAAATATAGTATAAAAAGTTGCCAAAATTATGTAAAAGTTGTAGAATATTGGCATGGAACAATAAAAAATTATAGATACCCTCCTCCCAGCAGGGGGCAGGGGGCTGGTGCCTTGCCAGACGCCCTTCGGGCCCTGTCAGGAACCTCGGGCGCGAGCGGCTGGTCACCTGAAGGAGAGGCCAGGGCTGAGGCCACCCAGCCGCGATCGACAACCAGAGGAGGAGCCCTGAGAACACCTGCCGTAACCCAAGCAAGGCCACGGAGGAAAGATGGCGAGAACGCGGGCTCAATGCGCCAGGCTGGCGTGCTTGCGTCTCCGGTGGGCCTCGCACTAAGCGCGACATGCTGGCTCGAGGCTCCCAAGGCCGTCAGGGGGCTTGGGGCATGAGGAAGTTGCTTCTCGCAAGGTTCCGCCGCCTTAGTAGATGGGACCCTGAGGAGCCACGGTCAGGAGGGGAAGTAGCACTTGAGAAATTACAAGGGTAAGGAACTCACTCGTCTATGCAGATATACTTCCTCTCTTTCAATGGCCGGAAGGCATCACGGCTGCAGCTTGGAGATCCCTTCCTCTTCCAGAGCACGTCAAAGTTCAGTCGGAGCCGGCCGAAGCCATGGGCGCGGTCACCAGCGTCGGGCGCAGCTGGAGTTGCTCCTGAGGAGGTGACCTCAGGGGTGCGGGGCCACATGGAGACCTTGGCCTCCGCCTCCTGGCGACCCGCCGTGGCCTCGGGGGCTGCGGCCTGAGGAGAATCGGACTACGACGCCCCTCCGACCGCTTCCTCACGACTAGTCTCTAGAGGCCCGTGGGGCGACCCTTCGGGAGCCCTGAGCGGCGTCGATTCTCCAAAGAACTGCCGCCAAAGATCATGTCGCTAGCGGTCGATGGTGGTCGCCCCCTGCACCCACTTCTGGGTAGGTCGCCATGCTGGCAGCAGGCAGGGGAGCCACGGGGACAGGGCTCTCGCGGGGCCCTTCAAGACCAGCCGGACATAGCCCCCACTCATTGAAAGGGGGCATCTGCCTCGTGAAGTCTGCCTTGTTCGAGCAGCAGTACGAGAGACAACCCTCCGCTGGCATGTCGGCTGGCGACGGGTCGCCCGTCAGGAACGTGAGCATAGTTTGTTGCACCTCAAGAGGAAGCCCGGACTCCTGGAGCCTCATGCGATCCTTGCGGCCGGACAAGGTCCACATTGGTCAAGAATGGCGCCGAGCGGGCAACATGGCGTCGGATGAACTCCTTCACCACCATGGGCGCAGTCACGCCCAGATCCTTCAGCCTCTTCAACTGGAGCCAGACGAAGGCAAGACACGGGTCAACAAGCCTCTTGTGGCCCCAGCCAGAGCTGGGAACGGCGAGTGCTGATGGAAGCGAGAGCAGGAGGCTAAGCACGCCAATGTCCACAAATATGCATCGCTTCCAAAACCCGCTCGCAGAAGGTGGGAGCTTGAAGTCAATCCCTGAGCCGTCCATCACAGCCACGGTCAGCTCATGCATCCGGAGCACTGCCGAGGCTCGGTCAGGTGCAGCAAGAAGAACTGGCGAAATAAGGCCACTGTAGGATCGGAAGTATGTCTAGAGGGGGGGTGATTAGACTACTAATCTATCCTTTTCCCAATTTTAGTTCTTGGCAGATTTTAGCTATCTTAGCACCAGTCAAGCAATCTCACACGATTCAAGCAAGCATGCAAAAGAGTATATGAGCAGCGGAAAGTAAAGCATGCAACTTGCAAGAATGTAAAGGGAAGGGTTTGGAGGATTCAAACGCAATTGGAGACACGGATGTTTTTGGCGTGGTTCCGATAGGTGGTGCTATCGTACATCCACGTTGATGGAGACTTCAACCCACGGAGGGTAACGGTTGCGCGAGTCCATGGAGGGCTCCACCCACGAAGGGTCCATGAAGAAGCAACCTTGTCTATTCCATCACAGCCGTCGCCCACGAAGGACTTGCCTCACTAGCGGTAGATCTTCACGAAGTAGGCGATCTCCTTGCCCTTACAAACTCCTTGGTTCAACTCCACAATCTTGTCGGAGGCTCCCAAGTGACACCTAGCCAATCTAGGAGACACCACTCTCCAAGAAGTAACAAATGGTGTGTTGATGATGAACTCCTTGCTCTTGTGCTTCAAATGATAGTCTCCCCAACACTCAACTCTCTCTCACAGGATTTGGATTTGGTGGAAAGAAGATTTGAGTGGAAAGCAACTTGGGGAAGGCTAGAGATCAAGATTCATATGGTAGGAATGGAATATCTTGAGCTCAACACAAGTTTAGGTGGTTCTCTCTCAGAAAATGTGTATTGGAAGTGAAGATCTGTTCTGCTGGCTCTCTCCACGAATGAAGAGTGTGTGGAGGGGTATATATAGACTCCACACAAAATCTAACCGTTACACACAATCTGCTAAACTCGGTGGGACCGAATCGTTAAACTCGGTCGGACCGATTCAGCAAACCTAGTGACCGTTAGGATTTTCGGTGGATCGAGATGCAACTCGGTAGGACCGATATGGTTAGGGTTAGGGCATAATGTAATCTCGGTGTGACCGATTACACAAACTCGGTGGGACCGATTTTGGTAATAAGCTAACCAGAGAGTTGGTCAGGCAAACTCGGTGAGACTGATTACACAAACTCGGTAGGACCGATTTGGTAATAAGCTAACCAGAGGATTTGCATTGTAATCTCGGTAGTACCGACTGCTCAAACTCGGTGAGACCGATTTTGGCAATGGACATACACAGTGAGATTGCAATCCCATCTTGGTGAGACCGAGATCCCTATCGGTGAAACCTATTTGCTAGGGTTTGTGGCAGTGGCTATGACATATCACTAAGCACATGAAGCAAAAGGCTCATTAAGCAACACCTCATCCCTTCTTAATAGTATTGGCTTTTCCTATGGACTCAATGTGATCTTGGATCACTAAAATATAAAATGTAGAGTCTTGTCCTTGAAGCTTGAGCCAATCCTTTGTCCTTATAATTTTGAGGGATCCACTTTCCTCATCCATGCCATGCCGTCCATTGAGCTTTTCTGAAATATTCATCTTGGAATAATGTTAGCTCAATGAGCTATATGTTGTTAGGAATTACCAAAACCACCCGGGGATAGTTGCACTTTCAATCTCCCCTTTTGGTAATTGATGACAACATATAGATCAAAGCTCGACAAATGATAATAAGAATGAAATATATCGTCGCTTTGAGAAGTATGTGATAAGTAAGAGCTCCCCTAAATTTGTGCATATTTAAGATTTGCTTTGGACTGCAAATGCACAAAGAGTTAGAATTATGGGTTACTCTTCCATGTCACATACATCTTGGTGGAGCGCTCAAAATGATAAGAATTAAATGCATGCACTCATCACCAAGCAAAGTGAATGATCAACATAAGGATAAACTGATAATAACATCCAACAAGCATTAAGTGTAGCTTATGATCAAACACATGATCATCAATGTCTCACAAATTACGGCATAGTGTCTCAAGCTCTCAAAAGCAAATAAAGTTCAACCAAAAGACAAGAGAGAACAAATGCAAACTCTCCCTCTCTCTCGAAGCCTATGATCTATACATTTTTATCCCCCTTTGGCAACAAGTTACCAAAAAGTTCATAGAAAATGCATAGGACTAAACGACTCTCATGCTTGGTCTTCAGTTGGTGGAGTCCGGATAACACCAAGGACGAAGGCTTCGGTAGAAGTGGTTGGAGCTGCTGGGGTAGGAGCTGGAGCTGGTGGAACTGAAGCTGTTGCTGGTGCAGAAGTGGTGGCTCTGGTGTCAGGAACTGGCAGTGCAGATGATCTCTGAGCTCTGGGCACCCTGGCAAATGCATCAGTAGTGGTCTTGCCCTTCCTCTCCTACATATCTTCTTGTAGTTGTTCCACAGCAGACTGAACCTCTGTCACCTTCACATCTAGGTCATAGAACTTTTGTTCCATGATTCTCTCCAAGCTCTCTTGGTTTCGAGTCAGGGTGGCCACCCTGTCTCAATCCTCAGAGTGGATGCTATCAGGTAACTGAGCTGCTCCTGCTTGTTTTTCAAGAAATACTCAGATGCCTCCTCTTGAGTTGGCATCTTGGCAGCTTTCTCCATCTTTGCCTTCTCCTTCTTTGCTTGAGCATGTGCAGATGATGGTTCATCCTTGTTCATGACAACCTGATTGTCTTCAAAGTCTGGATGGATGGGCAGGTGTTCCTTGTCCAGTAGGTATGTGCATGTGCCCATCTTTAAGTTTATCAGCTCTTGAATCTGTGGGGCATATCCACAGCTCCTCTTCTGATCAGCTGTTGTCCTCTTAATGGTCTCTACCATGAGGCTCATCACGTTGAACTTCTGTGGCACATCAAATATGTGGAGCATGTTTATTGCATCGCCTCAGATCATCTTGTGATCACCTGGCTTGGGCAATAGAGTATGCCTCAGAATCCAGTTAATAGTGGGCAGCCCTGACAGAAGATAATGAAACTGAGCCAAACTTGAAAGTATCAAGTGCCTTGTTTGGGATCTCCTTGTACATGTTGGACATGGAATTGTGATCCATCTTCTTCTTGGCATATATGTCCAGGTCATCTTCCTGCTCTTCTGGGGCATTGATGAGCTGTGCCCACACAGCAACTGTTAACTGATATCTGGTTCCTTCTGACATCCACACAATCCTGCCATCTGGATAGAAGTGTGCTGTGGAGTAGAATTGCATGATGAGCTCTTCATTCCACTTTGTGAGCTTCTGCCCAACAAAGTCTGCAACTCCACAACCTTTGAGGCTGTCATATACTCCAGGGTAGTGCTCTTCATTCTCCTTGATGTATTCCCAATCTACCCATCTCATGTCACATACTATGGGCTTCTTGGCAAGCAGCACTGTCTCATACAAATCCTGCTGTTCCTTGGTATGAAACTTGTAATCCACAGCAGTTCTTCTCCTTGAAGCATATGGATCTGCTTCTCTCCACTTCTTTAGCCCTGAATCTCTTCTAATTTTCATGTCCTCAGCCATAGGATGAGCATCATTGTGGTCTGGGATCTTGGGCTTAAGCTTCCTGAGCACTTGACCTTCTTATTCTTCACAAGAATGTCGTGCATCGGGCCTTGTTCTTTTCAGCAGCAGATATGTTTCTGGTGTTTCTCTTTGGTGCACTCTTGGGCTTAGATGCAGCTTTGGGTGCTTCCTTGGGCTTGGATGCAGTAGCCCCTGACCTTATGGCATCTCCCATGAGTTTCTGTGCCTTAGGTGCTGGTGCAGCAACCTCTTCTTCCTCTTCCTCATCTGAGGAATGCTTTTCAAACTCAGCCATTGGATCAACCTTCTTGCACCATCTGCCCCTTTTCCTTTCCTTCTTTTCTTTTACAGCCTCATCTTCTCCAGCTGACTTGGAGGGATTCTGAGAGGATGCTCTGGCTTTGGACATAGGCTGTCTCCCTGCTGTCCTTTTGATTTTCAGTCCTGGCTTTGTGGCTGCAGCTGAGCCAGACTCCTTCTTGAGCACCTTTTTCTTGGATGTGGCTTCCTCTTCTGCCACATAGTCCTCATCCTCTGATTCAGAGGTTCTCTTCTTGCTTGCTCTAGTGGCAGCTTTAGGCAGATTGCTTGCGGTGCTCCTGCTACCCTCATCAGAACTGCTAGAGAGACTAGTGCCCTCACTCAAATGAGCCTGCTCCTCAGATCTGTTCTGGCTATCACTCTGATCAGACATGTTCAAATTCAGACTGCTGACCCTGTGAATAGTTTATAGATGAGATAGAGTGGATGAGCATCACAAAATGCAGAGATTTTTGCAAAAGGATGAGTCAAAATGTTAGTTTTAGTTTTTCATAGAAAGCATTTCGGATTGACCGATCTGCAAACTTGGTGATACCGAAGCAGCTTTTGGAACCAAAACTAGTGAACTCGGTCAGACCGAGTCACAGTTCGGTGGCATCGAGACTGCTCGGGTTTCACAAAGTCCTGAACTCGGTCTCACCGATTTGTAATTCTCGGTCAGACCGAGAACCACATGTGCAATGGCCGTGGCCGAATCGGTGGAACCGAGTTACGCAACCCGTGGGTCCGAGATGATTTCGGGAAACCTAAACCTAAATTTTCAAATCTCAACTATTCTAAGGATTGTTTTGACTGGATAGGAGTGTTTCAATCCTAGCAAGATTCATAAAGAACACAATGTGCTAGGAATTGGACGGGGAATAGCACTGTGATCGAGTCCATACCCTAGTTCGGCGGCGGACTCGCTACGGCGGCAACGGCGGAGACGAATTCCGTTGACGGCGGCGGAGACTAGCGACTGGAGGCGGCTGGCGACGAGGAGGACGATCCGGAGACCCAGGAGGCAGAGCGAGCTATGCGCGGGCGAAGAGGTTTCGGAGAAATTTCCAAAAAAATTCCCGTGAGTATATATAGCCCGACCCTGTCGGTGTGACCGAGTGGAACAACTCGGTGGCACCGAGATGCATAATCATTGACAATTATAGCAACTCGGTGTGACCGAAAAGTTCAAATCGGTTGCACCGAGGTGAAAACCTAGATCGACTTAGTGATCTCGGTATGACCGAAATGGAGGAATCGGTCAGACCGAAAAGCACAAAGAAGTTTTGGAAGTTTAAGTCTATGACAAATCGGGGACTCCGAGTGCTCCTCACACAGAGTGGTTTGAATCTGACTTGATCAAATTTTGTGATGTAGCATGAATAGAGTTTGAGACGAGAAAAGCATACATAGCTAGAGAAGGTTCTTAGGCATTCTTGTCCATCCACTTGGCAAGGAAAAATAAAACCAATCAATCAAAACAACAAGTGGATGTCCTAGAATGAGTAAAATATGCTCTCAACATGCTCACACAATAAAATGGCAATTGAAATATGTGGCAAAGCATTCACAACCAATTCTAGCATCTATCAAGCAATTGGCGATGACTAGGTCACCTATATATGAGTATATTGACTTAGGAGTCAAATGAGAACTTTTGATCATAGGTCAAACTCATCGTTTAAGCACAAGTGGGGTTACCACTTTTACATAAAGCATTGTTGTGTTCACACCATTAGAGTTGCTTTAGCTCAATTCTTAGAGTAAAGCTCTCCCTAGATGTGATATCCCCCCTAAGAGGGATGAACTAACCTTGGGTTTTGTCGATTTTGACTTCATGTAGATGTTGAAGATGTGGATGCTCAATGTTGATGTAGATCAATTGGAGCTATCCATTGGAGTGAATTGCACTTTCAATACCTGCATGGGTTAGTCCCACAAGGAACAAACAAGGATATCCATAGACATAGAGTGATGCACACACAAGATGTTGTCTTATGAAAGCTTTTAGGTTACCTTGTCCCTTGACTTACCAACAAGAGGGTTTGTGACTCCTTGAACTAGTGCAAGATGTGGAAGTTGATTCCACTTGTTCTTGCCAAAATGATAAGAGTGTAGTATGTTGGCGGAGTCACCCTCAAGAACTCTCTATTTCTTCTTCTTTTGGATCCACAACATCTTGATGGGAATCCTTGGAGTTGTAGTCATACTTGATGAAGTGGAGCTTGAAGTCTTGGGAATCCACTTGACTAAGGTCTTAGGAGCTTCTTAAAATGCATCAATTTCCTCTTGAAGCTTGTCCTTGCCTTTTTGCTTGTAGTCTTGTGGTGGAAGATCATCTTGAGCTTGTGTCCCTTTGAAAGAAGTAGGATCATACTTCTCTTGTTGAGGAACAAACTTTGTCTTGGGGTATTAATCTTCTTCCCACTCAACTCCATTGGCATTGAACTTTCGTTCAAAACCAACACCTTGATTCTTCCGGTGCCTTCCTTGCTTGCGTACAATTTCCTCGAATTGCTTACTCCCGGCAAGGCTCTTGTACACTCCTTTCTCTATAATTCCCTTCAATAGGCTATTTTCTTGCTCAAGTGTAACTTGGCTAAGAGAATCATTAGTGGAATCAAGAGAACTACTAGAAGCAACAATATTGGATTTAACATGATCATTGTTACCACTAGAGGAAGAATCCTTCTTGTTCTTGTTACTAGACTTGACTTGAGGCATGTAAGTGGATAAGAGTAAACGCTTGGCAATGTAAGAAGAACTTTTCTTACGAAGATCATCATTGATTGCTTTTAAGAACCCATGCTCTTGCTCAAGGTTGAGCTTTTCAAAGCGTAGTTTCTCATGTGGTCTTAAAACTTCTCGATGATCTCCTAAGATAGTTTCATGAGCTAACTTAAGAGTGTTTAGTTCTTTAGTTAGAGCCTCAATCTTCTCCTTATCATTGTCATTCGTTTTATCTTGATTAGCATAATTAATTGACGTTTCATCATAGTATTCATCACTAGAGTTGTCAACAAGTAAATCGTCATCACCTAACAAGTCATCTTCATCACTATTTAAATCAACATACTCGGGGTATATTCGAAATCGGAGTGATAACTTCTCTCGGAGTGGTTGTCGGAGTCGAAGTCGGATACCCATTCACCAACATGAGCTTGATGTCTTCGTTTTGTGTAGCTCCTTGATGACTTTTCCTTTCTTTCCAAATCCTTGCTTCTCCGTGAGTATCTTCGTTCATAACGATCATCTCCACTCCTTCTTTCTCTAGATGGCGATTCTTCTCTTCTACTTCTTATTTTGGGAGAGTCTTCTCTTTTCTTGTAGGGAGCCGTACACTCATTGGAATAGTGTCCGGGTCTTTCATAATTGTAGCAGTTTCGCTCTCGACTAGAAGATCTTTTGTCATTGTAGGACCTTGACTTGGAGCTTCTATCTTTTCTTCTACTCTTGTAGAACTTGTTGAAGTTCTTCACCATTAAGCTCAATTCTTCATTGAAGATTTGCTTCTCACTTGATGATGTGGGGGCTTCACATGAGGCTTTGTACGCACCACTTGATTTTTTGTGAAGTTCCTCTTTATCCTTGAGTGACATCTCATGAGCAACAATTCTTCCAATGACTTCCATTGGCTTGAGATCTTTGTAATTGGACATCATTTGGATCAATGTGCACACGGTATCATATTTTCCATCCAAGGCTCTTAGGATCTTCTTGATGATGAATCTATCGGTCATCTCTTCACTCCCTAAGCCGGCAATCTCATTTGTGATAAGAGCAAGCCTAGAGTACATTTCAGTGACACCTTCACCATCCTTCATTTTGAACTTGTCAAGTTGACTTTGAAGCACATCCAATTTGGATTCCTTGACGGAGTCGGTACCTTCGATGCATATCAATCAAAGTATCCCAAATTTCCTTTGCATTCTCAAGACGGCTGATTTTGTTGAATTCTTCGGGGCACAATCCGTTGAAGAGAATATCACAAGCTTGAGCGTTGTATTGCAACATCTTCAACTCTTCCGCGGTAGCTTCACGGCTTGGTTCTTTCCCATCAAAAAAGTCACCTTGCAAGCCAACACACACATTAGCCCAAACGGCGGGGTTATGTCCAAGAATATGCATTTTCATTTTATGCTTCCAGCTAGCAAAATTAGTACCATCAAAGTAAGGACATCTACAGTGATAATTTCCCTCGCTAGACGCCATACTCTCCTAGGTTGTGAAACCAAGGCTATGACCACCAAAAGCTATGGAAATCAAAGCAAATGAAGACCAAAGCTCTGATACCACTTGTAGGATCGGAAGTATGTCTAGAGGGGGGTGATTAGACTACTTGACCAAATAAAAATCTATCCTTTTCCCAATTTTAGTTCTTGGCAGATTTTAGCTATCTTAGCACAAGTCAAGCAATCTCACACGATTCAAGCAAGCATGCAAAAGAGTATATGAGCAGCGGAAAGTAAAGCATGCAACTTCCAAGAATGTAAAGGGAAGGGTTTGGAGGATTCAAACGCAATTGGAGACACGGATTTTTTTGGCGTGGTTCCGATAGGTGGTGCTATCGTACATCCATGTTGATGGAGACTTCAACCCACGGAGGGTAGCAGTTCTTGTGAGTCCACGGAGGGCTCCACCCACGAAGGGTCCATGAAGAAGCAACCTTGTCTATTCCATCACGGCCGTCGCCCACGAAGGACTTGCCTCGCTAGCGGTAGATCTTCACAAAGTAGGCGATCTCCTTGCCCTTACAAACTCCCTGGTTCAACTCCACAATCTTGTCGGAGGCTCCCAAGTAACACCTAGCCAATCTAGGAGACACCACTCTCCAAGAAGTAACAAATGGTGTGGTTATGATGAACTCCTTGCTCTTGTGCTTCAAATGATAGTCTCCCCAACACTCAACTCTCTCTCACAGGATTTGGATTTGGTGGAAAGAAGATTTGAGTGGAAAGCAACTTGGGGAAGGCTAGAGATCAAGATTCATATGGTAGGAATGGAATATCTTGAGCTCAACACAAGTGTAGGTGGTTCTCTCTCAGAAAATGTGTATTGGAAGTGAAGATCTGTTCTGATGGCTCTCTCCACGAATGAAGAGTGGGTGGAGGGGTATATATAGACTCCACACAAAATCTAACCGTTACACACAATCTGCTAAACTCGGTGGGACCGAATCGTTAAACTCGGTCGAACCGATTCAGCAAACCTAGTGACCGTTAGGATTTTCGGTGGGACTGAGATGCAACTCGGTAGGACCGATATGGTTAGGGTTAGGGAATAACGTAATCTCGGTGTGACCGATTACACAAACTCGGTGGGACCGATTTTGGTAATAAGCTAACCAGAGAGTTGGTCAGGCAAACTCGGTGAGACCGATTACACAAACTCGGTAGGACCGATTTGGTAATAAGCTAACCAGAGGATTTGCATTGTAATCTCGGTAGTACCGACTGCTCAAACTCGGTGAGACCGATTTTGGCAATGGACATACACAGTGAGATTGCAATCCCATCTTGGTGAGTCCGAGATCCCTATCGGTGAAACCGATTTGCTAGGGTTTGTGGCAGTGGCTATGACATGTGAAACTCGGTGGCTCCGGATAGAAAGAATCGGTGGGGCCGAGTTTGACTTTAGGTTTGGGTCATATGTGGATATGGAAAGGTAGTTGAGGATTTTGGAGCATATCACTAAGCACATGAAGCAAAAGGCTCATTAAGCAACACCTCATCCCTTCTTAATAGTATTGGCTTTTCCTATGGACTCAGTGTGATCTTGGATCACTAAAATATAAAATGTAGAGTCTTGTCCTTGAAGCTTGAGCCAATCCTTTGTCCTTATAACTTTGAGGGATCCACTTTCCTCATCCATGCCATGCCGTCCATTGAGCTTTTCTGAAATGTTCATATTGGAATAATGTTAGCTCAATGAGCTATATGTTGTTAGGAATTACCAAAACCACCCGGGGATAGTTGCACTTTCAATCTCCCCCTTTTTGGTAATTGATGACAACATATAGATCAAAGCTTCGACAAATGATAATAAGAATGAAATATATCGTCGCTTTGAGAAGTATGTGATAAGTAAGAGCTCCCCCTAAATTTGTGCATATTTAAGATTTGCTTTGGACTGCAAATGCACAAAGAGTTAGAATTATGGGTTACTCTTCCATGTCACATACATCTTGGTGGAGCGCTCAAAATGATAAGAATTAAGTGCATGCACTCATCATCAAGCAAAGTGAATGATCAACATAAGGATAAACTGATAATAACATCCAACAAGCATTAAGTGTAGCTTATGATCAAACACATGATCATCAATGTCTCACAAATTACGGCATAGTGTCTCAAGCACTCAAAAGCAAATAAAGTTCAACCAAAAGACAAGAGAGAACAAATGCAAACTCTCCCTCTCTCTCGGAGCCTATGATCTATACATTTTTATCCCCCTTTGGCAACAAGTTACCAAAAAGTTCATAGAAAATGCATAGGACTAAACGACTCTTAGGCTTGGTCTTCAGTTGGTGGAGTCCGGATAACTCCAAGGATGAAGGCTTCGGTAGAAGTGGTTGGAGCTGCTGGGGTAGGAGCTGGAGCTGGTGGAACTGAAGCTGTTACTGGTGCAGAAGTGGTGGCTCTGGTGTCAGGAACTGGCAGTGCAGATGATCTCTGACCTCTGGGCACCCTAGCAAATGCGTCAGTAGTGGTCTTGCCCTTCCTCTCCTGCATATCTTCTTGTAGTTGTTCCACGCCAGATCGAACCTCTGTCACACCTTCACATCTAGGTCATAGAACTTTTGTTCCATGATTCTCCAAGCTCTCTTGGTTTCGAGTCAGGGTGGCCAGTCCTTTCTCAATCCTCAGAGTGGATGCTATCAGGTAACTGAGCTTCTCCTGCTTGTTTTTCAAGAAATACTCAGATGCCTCCTCTTGAGTTGGCATCTTGGCAGCTTTCTCCATCTTTGCCTTCTCCTTCTTTGCTTGAGCATGTGCAGATGATGGTTCATCCTTGTTCATGACAACCTGATTGTCTTCAAAGTCTGGATGGATGGGCAGGTGTTCCTTGTCCAGTAGGTATGTGCATGTGCCCATCTTTAAGTTTATCAGCTCTTGAATCTGTGGGGCATATCCACAGCTCCTCTTCTGATCAGTTGCTGTCCTCTTAATGGTCTCTACCATGAGGCTCATCACCTTGAACTTCTGTGGCACATCAAATATGTGGAGCACGTTTATTGCATGGCATCGGATCATCTTGTGATCACCTGACTTGGGCAATAGAGTATGCCTCAGAATCCAGTTAATAGTGGGCAGCCCTGACAGAAGATAATGCACTGAGCCAAACTTGAAAGTATCAAGTGCCTTGTTTGGGATCTCCTTGTACATGTTGGACATGGAATTGTGATCCATCTTCTTCTTGGCATATATGTCTAGGTCATCTTCCTGCTCTTCTGGGGCATTGATGAGCTGTGCCCACTCAGCAACTGTTGACTGATATCTGGTTCCTTCTGACATCCACACAATCCTGCCATCTGGATAGAAGTGTGCTGTGGAGTAGAATTGCATGATAAGCTCTTCATTCCACTTTGTGAGCTTCTGCCCAACAAAGTCTGCAACTCCACAACCTTTGAAGATGTCATATACTCCAGGGTAGTGCTCTTCATTCTCCTTGATGTATTCCCAATCTACCCATCTCATGTCACATACTATGGGCTTCTTGTCAACCAGCACTGTCTTATACAAATCCTGCTGTTCCTTGGTATGAAACCTGTAATCCACAGCAGTTCTTCTCCTTGAAGCATATGGATCTGCTTCTCTCCACTTCTTCAGCCATGAATCTCTTCTAATTTTCATGTCCTCAGCCACAGGATGAGCATCATTGTGGTCTGGGATCTTGGGCTTAAGCTTCCTGAGCACTTGACCTTCTTATTCTTCAGCAATGTCAGGCCCTAGGGCCTTGTTCTTTTCAGCAGCAGATATGTTTCTGGTGTTTCTCTTTGGTGCACTCTTGGGCTTAGATGCAGCTTTGGGTGCTTCCTTGGGCTTGGATGCAGTAGCCCCTAACCTTATGGCATCTCCCATGAGTTTCTGTGCCTTAGGTGCTGGTGCAGCAACCTCTTCTTCCTCTTCCACATCTGAGGAATGCTTCTCAAACTCAGCCATTGGATCAACCTTCTTGCACCATCTGCCCCTTTCCTTTCCTTCTTTTCTTTTCTGACCTCATCTTCTCCAGCTGACTTGGAGGGATTCTGAGAGGATGCTCTGGCTTTGGACATAGGCTGTCTCCCTGCTGTCCTTTTGATTTTCAGTCCTGGCTTTGTGGCTGCAGCTGAGCCAGACTCCTTCTTGAGCACCTTTTTCTTGGATGTGGCTTCCTCTTCTGCCACATAGTCCTCATCCTCTGATTCAGAGGTTCTCTTCTTGCTTGCTCTAGTGGCAGCTTTAGGCAGATTGCTTGCGGTGCTCCTGCTACCCTCATCAGAACTGCTAGAGGGACTAGTGCCCTCACTCAAATGAGCCTGCTCCTCAGATCTGTTCTGGCTATCACTCTGATCAGACATGTTGAAATTCAGACTGCTGACCCTGTGAATAGTTTATAGATGAGATAGAGTGGATGAGCATCACAAAATGCAGAGATTTTTGCAAAAGGATGAGTCAAAAAGTTAGTTTTAGTTTTTCACAGAAAGCATTTCGGATTGACCGATCTGCAAACTCGGTGATACCGAAGCAGCTTTTGGAACCAAAACCAGTGAACTCGGTCAGACCGAGTCACAGTTCGGTGGCACCGAGACTGCTAGGGTTTCACAAAGTCCTAAATTCGGTCTCACCGATTTGTAATTCTCGATCAGACCGAGAACCACATGTGCAATGGCCGTGGCCGAATCGGTGGAACCGAGTTCCGCAACCCGGTGGGTCCGAGATGATTTCGGCGGAAACCTAAACCTAAATTTTCAAATCTCAACTATTCTAAGGATTGTTTTGACGGGATAGGAGTGTTTCAATCCTAGCAAGATTCATAAAGAACACAATGTGCTAGGAATTGGACGGGGAATAGCACTGTGATCGAGTCCATACCCTAGTTCGGCAGCGGACTCGCTACGGCGGCAATGGCGGAGACGAATTCCGGCTGACGGCAAGTGAGACTAGCGATCGGAGGCGGCCAGGAGGACGATCCGGAGACCTGTGAGGCAGAGCGAGCTATGCGCGGGCGAAGAGGTTTCGGAGAAATTTCCAAAAAAATTCCCGTGAGTATATATAGCCCGACCCTGTCGGTGTGACCGAGTGGAACAACTCGGTGGCACCGAGATGCATAACTGTTGACAGTTATAGCAACTCGGTGTGACCGAAAAGTTCAAGTCGGTTGCACCGAGGTAAAAACCTAGATCGACTTAGTGATCTCGGTATGACCGAAATGGATGAATCGCTCAGACCGAAAAGCACAAAGAAGTTTTGGAAGTTTAAGTCTATGACAAATCGGGGACTCCGAGTGCTCCTCACACAGAGTGGTTTGAATCTGACTTGATCAAATTTTGTGATGTAGCATGAATAGAGTTTGAGACGAGAAAAGCATAGATAGCTAGAGAAGGTTCTTAGGCATTCTTGTCCATCCACTTAGCAAGGAAAAATAAAACCAATCAATCAAAACAACAAGTGGATGTCCTAGAATGAGTAAAATATGCTCTCAACATGCTCACACAATGAAATGGCAATTGAAATATGTGGCAAAGCATTGACAACCAATTCTAGCATCTATCAAGCAATTGGCGATGACTAGGTCATCTATATATGAGTATATTGACTTAGGAGTCAAATGAGAACATTTGATCATAGGTCATACTCATCGTTTAAGCACAGGTGGGGTTACCACTTTTACATAAAGCATTGTTGTGTTCACACCATTAGAGTTGCTTTAGCTCAATTCTTAGAGTAAAGCTCCCCCTAGATGTGATATTCCCCCTTAGAGGGATGAACTAACCTTGGGTTTTGTCGATGATGACTTCATGTAGATGTTGAAGATGTGGATGCTCAATGTTGATGTAGATCAATTGGAGCTATCCATTGGAGTGAATTGCACTTTCAATACCTGCATGGGTTAGTCCCACAAGGAACAAACAAGGATATCCATAGACATAGAGTGATGCACACACAAGATGATGTCTTATGAAAGCTTTTAGGTTACCTTGTCCCTTGACTTACCAACAAGAGGGTTTGTGACTCCTTGAACTAGTGCAAGATGTGGAAGTTGATTGCACTTGTTCTTGCCAAAATGATAAGAGTGTAGTATGTTGGCGGAGTCACCCTCAAGAACTCTCTAGTTCTTCTTTTGGATCCACACCATCTTGATGGGAATCCTTGGAGTTGTAGTCATACTTGATGAAGTGGAGCTTGAAGTAGTCTTGGGAATCCACTTGACTAAGGTCTTAGGAGCTTCTCAAAATGCATCAATTTCCTCTTGAAGCTTGTCCTTGCCTTTTTGCTTGTAGTCTTGTGGTGGAAGATCATCTTGAGCTTGTGTCCCTTTGAAAGAAGTAGGATCATACTTCTCTTGTTGAGGAACAAACTTTGTCTTGGGGTATTGATCTTCTTCCCACTCAACTCCATTGGCCTTGAACTTTCGTTCAAAACCAACACCTTGATTCTTCCGGTGCCTTCCTTGCTTGCGTACAATTTCCTCTAATTGCTTACTCCCGGCAAGGCTCTTGTACACTCCTTTCTCTATAATTCCCTTCAATAGGCTATTTTCTTGCTCAAGTGTAACTTGACTAAGAGAATCATTAGTGGAATCAAGAGAACTACTAGAAGCAATAATATTGGATTTAACATGATCATTGTTACCACTAGAGGAAGAATCCTTCTTGTTCTTGTTACTAGACTTGACTTGAGGCATGTAAGTGGATAAGAGTAAACGCTTGGCAATGTAAGAAGAAATTTTCTTACGAAGATCATCATTGATTGCTTTTAAGAACTCATGCTCTTGCTCAAGGTTGAGCTTTTCTAAGCGTAGTTTCTCATGTGTTCTTAAAAGTTCTCGATGATCTCCTAAGATAGTTTCATGAGCTAACTTAAGAGTGTTTAGTTCTTTAGTTAGAGCCTCAATCTTCTCCTTATCATTGTCATTCGTTTTATCTTGATTAGCATGATTAATTGACGTTTCATCATAGTATTCATCATTAGAGTTGTCAACAAGTAAATCATCATCACCTAACAAGTCATCTTCATCACTATTGAAATCAACATACTCGGGGTGTGATACCTTTGGGCCTTTGGCCATGAAGCATGTTCCAACTCCTTCATTTGGTGAGTCAAATATGTCGTAGGAGTTGGTTGACACAAGTGCTAGACCGGCAACACCTTCATCTTGAGTATATTCGGAATCGGAGTGATAACTTCTCTCGGAGTGGTTGTCGGAGTCGGAGCCGGATACCCATTCACCAACATGAGCTTGATGTCTTCGTTTTGTGTAGCTCCTTCATGACTTTTCCTTTCTTTCCGAATCCTTGCTTCTCCGTGAGTATCTTCGTTCATAACGATCATCTCTACTCCTTCTTTCTCTAGATGGCGATTCTTCTCTTCTACTTCTTATTTGGGAGAGTCTTCTCTTTTCTTGTAGGGAGCCGTACACTCATTGGAATAGTGTCCGGGTCTTCCACAATTGTAGCAGTTTCACTCTCGACTAGAAGAACTTTTGTCATTGTAGGACCTTGACTTGGAGCTTGTATCTTTGCTTCTACTCTTGTAGAACTTGTTGAAGTTCTTCACCATTAAGCTCAATTCTTCATTGAAGATTTGCTTCTCACTTGATGATGTGGGGGCTTCACATGAGGCTTTGTACGCACCACTTGATTTTTTGTGAAGTTCCTCTTTATCCTTGAGTGACATCTCATGAGCAACAATTCTTCCAATGACTTCCATTGGCTTGAGATCTTTGTAATTGGACATCATTTGGATCAATGTGCACACGGTATCATATTTTCCATCCAAGGCTCTTAGGATCTTCTTGATGATGAATCTATCGGTCATCTATTCACTACCTTAGCATGAAATTTCATTTGTGATAAGAGCAAGCCTAGAGTACATTTCAGCGACACCTTCACCATCCTTCATTTTGAACTTGTCAAGTTGACTTTGAAGCACATCCAATTTGGATTCCTTGACGGAGTCGGTACCTTCGTGCATATCAATCAAAGTATCCCAAATTTCCTTTGCATTCTCAAGACGGCTGATTTTGTTGAATTCTTCGGGGCACAATCCGTTGAAGAGAATATCACAAGCTTGAGCGTTGTATTGCAACATCTTCAACTCTTCTGCGGTAGCTTCACGGTTTGGTTCTTTCCCACCGAAGAAGTCACCTTGCAAGCCAACACACACAATAGCCCAAACGGCGGGGTTATGTCCAAGAATATGCATTTTCATTTTATGCTTCCAAATTAGCAAAATTAGTACCATCAAAGTAAGGACCTCTACGGTGATAATTTCCCTCGCTAGACGCCATACTCTCCTAGGTTGTGAAACCAAGGCTATGACCACCAAAAGCTATGGAAATCAAAGCAAATGGAGACCAAAGCTCTGATACCACTTGTAGGATCGGAAGTATGTCTAGAGGGGGTGATTAGACTACTTGACCAAATAAAAATCTATCCTTTTCCCAATTTTAGTTCTTGGCAGATTTTAGCTACTTAGCACAAGTCAAGCAATCTCATGATTCAAGCAAGCATGCAAAAGAGTATATGAGCAGCGGAAAGTAAAGCATGCAACTTGCAAGAATGTAAAGGGAAGGGTTTGGAGGATTCAAACGCAATTGGAGACACGGATGTTTTTGGCGTGGTTCCGATAGGTGGTGCTATCGTACATCCACGTTGATGGAGACTTCAACCCATGGAGGGTAGCAGTTCTGTGAGTCCACGGAGGGCTCCACCCACGAAGGGTCCATGAAGAAGCAACCTTGTCTATTGCATCACGGCCGTCGCCCACGAAGGACTTGCCTCACTAGCGGTAGATCTTCACGAAGTAGGCGATCTCGTTGCCCTTACAAACTCCTTGGTTCAACTCCACAATCTTGTCGGAGGCTCCCAAGTGACACCTAGCCAATCTAGGAGACACCACTCTCCAAGAAGTAACAAATGGTGTGTTGATGATGAACTCCTTGCTCTTGTGCTTCAAATGATAGTCTCCCCAACACTCAACTCTCTCTCACAGGATTTGGATTTGGTGGAAAGAAGATTTGAGTGGAAAGCAACTTGGGGAAGGCTAGAGATCAAGATTCATATGGTAGGAATGGAATATCTTGAGCTCAACACAAGTGTAGGTGGTTCTCTCTCAGAAAATGTGTATTGGAAGTGAAGATCTGTTCTGATGGCTCTCTCCACGAATGAAGAGTGGGTGGAGGGGTATATATAGCCTCCACACAAAATCTAACCGTTACACACAATCTGCTAAACTCGGTGGGACCGAATCGTTAAACTCGGTCGGACCGATTCAGCAAACCTAGTGACCGTTAGGATTTTCGGTGGGACTAAGATGCAACTCGGTAGGACCGATATGGTTAGGGTTAGGGCATAACGTAATCTCGGTGTGACCGGTTAGACAAACTCGGTGGGACCGATTTTGGTAATAAGCTAACCAGAGCGTTGGTCAGGAAAACTCGGTGAGACCGATTACACAAACTCGGTAGGACCGATTTGGTAATAAGCTAACCAGAGGATTTGCATTGTAATCTCGGTAGTACCGACTGCTCAAACTCGGTGAGACCAATTTTGGCAATGGACATACACAGTGAGATTGCAATCCCATCTTGGTGAGACCGAGATCCCTATCGATGAAACCGATTTGCTAGGGTTTGTGGAAGTGGCTATGACATGTGAAACTCGGTGGCTCCGGATAGAAAGAATCGGTGGGGCCGAGTTTGACTTTAGGTTTGGGTCATATGTGGATATGGAAAGGTAGTTGAGGATTTTGGAGCATATCACTAAGCACATGAAGCAAAAGGCTCATTAAGCAACACCTCATCCCTTCTTAATAGTATTGGCTTTTCCTATGGACTCAATGTGATCTTGGATCACTAAAATATAAAATGTAGAGTCTTGTCCTTGAAGCTTGAGCCAATCCTTTGTCCTTATAATTTTGAGGATCCACTTTCCTCATCCATGCCATGCCGTCCATTGAGCTTTTACGAAATATTCATCTTGGAATAATGTTAGCTCAATGAGCTATATGTTGTTAGGAATTACCAAAACCACCCGGGATAGTTGCACTTTCAATCTCCCTTTTTGGTAATTGATGACAACATATAGATCAAAGCTTCGACAAATGATAATAAGAATGAAATATATAAATCGCTTTGAGAAGTATGTGATAAGTAAGAGCTCCCCCTAAATTTGTGCATATTTAAGATTTGCTTTGGACTGCAAATGCACAAAGAGTTAGAATTATGGGTTACTCTTCCATGTCACATACATCTTGGTGGAGCGCTCAAAATGATAAGAATTAAATGCATGCACTCATCACCAAGCAAAGTGAATGATCAACATAAGGATAAACTGATAATAACATCCAACAAGCATTAAGTGTAGCTTATGATCAAACACATGATCATCAATGTCTCACAAATTACGGCATAGTGTCTCAAGCACTCAAAAGCAAATAAAGTTCAACCAAAAGACAAGAGAGAACAAATGCAAACTCTCTCTCTCTCTCTCTCGGAGCCTATGATCTATACATTTTTATCCCCCTTTGGCAACAAGTTACCAAAAAGTTCATAGAAAATGCATAGGACTAAACGACTCTCAGGCTTGGTCTTCAGTTGGTGGAGTCCGGATAACGCCAAGGACGAAGGCTTCGGTAGAAGTGGTTGGAGCTGCTGGGGTAGGAGCTGGAGCTGGTGGAACTGAAGCTGTTGCTGGTGCAGAAGTGGTGGCTCTGGTGTCAGGAACTGGCAGTGCAGATGATCACTGAGCTCTGGGCACCCTGCCAAATGCATCAGTAGTGGTCTTGCCCTTCCTCTCCTACATATCTTCTTGTAGTTGTTCCACAGCAGACTGAACCTCTGTCACCTTCACATCTAGGTCATAGAAATTTTTCTCCAAGCTCTCTTGGTTTCGAATCAGGGTGGCCAGTCCTTTCTCAATCCTCAGAGTGGATGCTATCAGGTAACTGAGCTGCTCCTGCTTGTTTTTCAAGAAATACTCAGATGCCTCCTCTTGAGTTGGCATCTTGGCAGCTTTCTCCATCTTTGCCTTCTCCTTCTTTGCTTGAGCATGTGCAGATGATGGTTCATCCTTGTTCATGACAACCTGATTGTCTTCAAAGTCTGGATGGATGGGCAGGTGTTCCTTGTCCAGTAGGTATGTGCATGTGCCCATCTTTAAGTTTATCAGCTCTTGAATCTGTGGGGCATATCCACAGCTCCTCTTCTGATCAGCTGCTGTCCTCTTAATGGTCTCTACCATGAGTCTCATCACCTTGAACTTCTGTGGCACATCAAATATGTGGAGCATGTTTATTGCATGGCCTCGGATCATCTTGTGATCACCTGACTTGGGCAATAGAGTATGCCTCAGAATCCAGTTAATAGTGGGCAGCCCTGACAGAAGATAATGCACTGAGCCAAACTTGAAAGTATCAAGTGCCTTGTTTGGGATCTCCTTGTACATGTTGGACATGGAATTGTGATCCATATTCTTCTTGGCATATATGTCTAGGTCATCTTCCTGCTCTTCTGGGGCATTGATGAGTTGTGCCCACTCAGCAACTGTTGACTGATATTTGGTTCCTTCTGACATCCACACAATCCTGCCATCTGGATAGAAGTGTGCTGTGGAGTAGAATTGCATGATGAGCTCTTCATTCCACTTTGTGAGCTTCTGCCCAACAAAGTCTGCAACTCCACAACCTTTGAAGCTGTCATATACTCCAGGGTAGTGCTCTTCATTCTCCTTGATGTATTCCCAATCTACCCATCTCATGTCACATACTATGGGCTTCTTGTCAAGCAGCACTGTCTCATAGAAATCCTGTTGTTCCTTGGTATGAAACACCTGTAATCCACAAAGAGTTCTTCTCCATGAAGCATATGGATCTGCTTCTCCACTTCTTCATACAGAATCTCTTCTAATTTTCATGTCCTCAGCCACAGGATGAGCATCATTGTGGTCTGGGATCTTGGGCTTAAGCTTCCTGAGCACTTGACCTTCTTCTTCTTCAGCAATGTCAGGCACTGGGGCCTTGTTCTTTTCAGCAGCAGATATGTTTCTGGTGTTTCTCTTTGGTGCACTCTTGGGCTTAGTGTTGGGGAACGTAGTAATTTCAAAAAATTCCTACGCACACACAAGATCATGGTGATGCATAGCAACGAGAGGGGAGAGTATTATCCACGTACCCTCGTAGACCGTAAGTGGAAGCGTTATGACAACGCGGTTGATGTAGTCGTACATCTTCACGATTCGACCGATCCAAGTACCGAACGTACGGCACCTCCGAGTTCAGCACACGTTTAGCTCGATGACGATCCCCGGACTCTGATCCAGCAAAGGGTCGGGGATGAGTTCCATCAGCACGACGACGTGGTGACGATCTTGATGTTCTACCATCGCAGGGCTTCGCCTAAGCACCGCTACAATATTATCGAGGTGGTCTATGGTGGAGGGGGGCACCGCACAGCTGAAAGCGATCACGAAGATCAACTTGTGTGTCATGGGGTGCCCCTTGCCCTCAGATATAAAGGAGGGAGGGAGGTGCGGCCGGCCCCCAAGGTGCGCCTGGAGGAGTCCTACTCCCACCGGGAGTAGGACTCCCCCCTCTTGCCTTGTTGGAGAAGGAAAGGGGGAAGGGGAAAGAGGAAAGGGGGGCGCCGCCCCCCCCCCTTCCTTGTCCTATTCGGACTAGGGGGGGAGGGGGCGCGCGGCCTGCCCTGGCCGGCCCTCCTCTTCTCCCTCATGGCCCACTAAGGCCCATTAACCCCCGGGAGGGTTCCGGTAACCCCCTGTTTGAAAAATCCCGATTTCACGGAACCATTCCGATATCCAAATATAGGCTTCCAATATATCAATCTTTATGTCTCGACCATTTTGAGACTCCTCGTCATGTCCGTGATCACATCCGGGACTCGAACAATCTTCGGTACATCAAAACTTATAAACTCATAATAAAAGCATCATCGTAACGTTAAGCGTGCGGACCCTACGGGTTCGAGAACTATGTAGACATGACTTAGAACTATTCTTGGTCAATAACCAATAGCGGAACCTGGATGCTCATATTGGTTCCTACATATTCTACGAAGATCTTTATCGGTCAAACCGCATAACAACATCGTTGTTCCCTTTGTCATCGGTATGTTACTTGTCCGAGATTCGATCGTCGGTATCCAATACCTAGTTCAATCTCGTTATCGCAAGTCTCTTTACTCGTTATGTAATGCATCATTCCGTAACTAACTCATTAGCTACATTGCTTGCAAGGCTTATAGTGATGTGCATTACCGAGAGGGCAGAGATACCTCTCCGACAATCGGAGTGACAAAACCTAATCTTGAAATACGCCAACCCAACATGTACCTTTGGAGACACTGTAGTACTCCTTTATAATCACCCGATTCGTTGTGACGTTTGGTAGCACCAAAGTGTTCCTCCGTAAGCAGGAGTTGCATAATCTCATAGTTACGAGGAACATATATAAGTCATGAAGAAAGCAATAGCAACATACTAAACGATCAAGTGCTAGGCTAACGGAATGGGTCAAGGCAATCACATCATTCTCCTAATGATGTGATCCCGTTAATCAAATGACAACTCATGTCTATGGCTAGGAAACTTAACCAGCTTTGATACAACGAGCTAGTCAAGTAGAGGCATACTAGTGACACTAAGTTTGTCTATGTATTCACACATGTATTATGTTTCCGGTTAATACAATTATAGCATGAATAATAAACATTTATCATGATATAAGGAAACAAATAATAACTTTATTATTGCCTCTAGGGCATATTTCCTTGATCTCCCACTTGCACTAGAGTCAGTAATCTAGTTCACATCGCCATGTGATTTAACACCAATATTCATATCTGTATATGATTAACACCCATAGTTCACATCGTCATGTGACCAACATCCAAAGGGTTTACTAGAGTCAATAATCTAGTTCACATCGCTATGTGATTAACACCCAAAAGAGTACTAAGGTGTGATCATGTTTTGCTCGTGAGAGAGGCTTAGTCAACGGGTTTGTCATATTCAGAGCCATATGTATTTTGAAAATATTCTATGTCTACAATGCTCTGCACGGAGCTACTATAGCTAATAGCTCCCACTTTTAATATGTATCCAGATTGAGACTTAGAGTCATCTGGATCGGTGTAAAAAGCTTGCATCGATGTAACTCTTTACGACGGGCTCTTTTATCACCTCCATAATCGAGAAATATTTCCTTAGTCCTCACTAAGGATGTTCTTGACCAATGTCCGATGGATCTACTCCTAGATCACTATTGTACTCCTTGCCAAATTGAGCAAGGTATACAATAGGTCCGGTACATAGCATAGCATACTTTATAGAACCTATGATCGAGGCATAGGGAATGACTTTCATTCTCTTTTCTATTTTCTGCCGTGGTCGGGATTTGAGTCTTACTCAATTTCACACCTTTGCAACACAGGCAAGAACTTTTCTTTGACTGTTCCATTTTGAACTACTTCAAAATCTTGACAAGGTATGTACTTACTGAAAAAAACTTATCAAGCGTCTTGATCTATCTCAATAGATCTTGATGCTCAATATGTAAGTAGCTTTCTTTGAGGTCTTTCTTTTAAAGAACTCCTTTCAAATACTCCTTTATGCTTTCGAGAAAAATTCTACATCATTTACGAACAACAATATGTTACTCACATATATTTATCGAGAAAGGCGGTAGTGCTCCCACTCACTTTATTGTAAATACGGGCTTCACCGCAAGTCTCAGATAAAACTATATGCTTTGATCAACTTATCAAAGCGTGTATTCCAACTCCGAGATGCTTGCACCAGTCCATAGATGGATCATTTGGAGCTTGCACATTTTGTTAGCTCCTTTAGGATTGACAAAACCTTCTAGTTGCATCATATACAACTCTTCTTTAATAATTCCATTAAAGAATGTAGTTTTGACATCCATTTGCCAGATTTCATAAAATGTGGCAATTGCTAACATGATTCGGACAGACTTAAGCATCGCTATAGTTAAGAAAATCTCATTGTAGTCAACACCTTGAACTTGTCGAAAACCTTTTTGTGACAAGTCGAGCTTTGTAGATAGTAACACTACTATCAGTGTCCGTCTTCCTCTTGAAGATCCATTAACATGGCTTGCTGATCATTGAGCAAGTCAATCAAAGTCCATACTTTGTTCTCATACATGGATCCTCTCTCAGATTTCATGGCCTCAAGCCATTCCGTGGAATCTAGGCTCATCATCGCTTCCTCATAGTTCGTAGGTTCATCATGGTCTAGTAACATGACTTCCAGAACATGATTACCGTACCACTCTGGTGCGGATCTTACTCTAGAAGACCTACGAGGTTTGGTAGCAACTTGATCTGAAGTTTCATGATCATCATCATTAACTTCCTTACTAATTGGTGTAGGAATCACCGGAACTGATTTCTGTGATGAACTACTTTCCAATAAGGGAGAAGGTACAATTACCTCATCAAGTTCTACTTTCCTCCCACTCACTTCTTTCGAGAGAAACTTCTTCTCTAGAAAGGATCCATCTTAGCAACGAATAACTTGCCTTCGGATCTGTGATAGAAGGTGTACCCAATAGTTACCTTTGGGTATTCTATGAAGACGCACTTCTCCGATTTGGGTTCGAGCTTATCAGGTGAAAACTTTTTCACATAAGCATCACAACTCCAAACTTTAAGAAACGACAGCTTAGGTTACTGCTAAACCATAGTTCATACGGTGTCATCTCAACGGATTTAGATGGTGCCCTTTTAACGTGAATGCAGCTGTCTCTAATGCATAACCCCAAAACGATATTGGTAAATCGGTAAGAGACATCATTGATCGCACCATATCAAAATAAAATGCTGATTCTGACGTTCGGACACACCATAACGTTGTGGTGTTCCAGGTGGCGTGAGCTGTGAAACTATTCCACATTGTTTTAATTGAAGACCAAACTCGTAACTCAAATATTCATCTCCACAATAAGATCACAGAAACTTTATTTTCTTGTTACAATGATTTTCTACTTCACTCTGAAATTCTTTGAACTTTTCAACTATTTCAGACTTATGTTTCATCAAGTAGATATACGCATATCTGCTCAAATCATCTGTGAAGGTCAGAAAATAATGATACTTGCCACGAGCATCAACACTCATTGGATCGCATACATCGGTATGTATTATTTCCAATAAGTCAGTAGCTCGTTCCACTGTTCCTAAGAACGGAGTTTTAGTCATCTCACCCAAAGGCACGGTTCGCAAGCATCAAATGTTTCATAATCAAGTGATTCCAAAAGTCCATCAGCATGGAGTTTCTTCATGCGCTTTACACCAATATGACCTAAATGGTAGTGCCACAAATAAGTGGCACTATCATTATTAACTTTGCATCTTTTGGCATCAATATTATGAATATGTGTATCACTATGATCGAGATCCAACAAACTATTTCCATTGGGTGCATAACCATCGACGGTCTTATTCATGTAAACAGAATAACAATTATTCTTTAACTCCAAATGAATAACCGTATCGCAATAACATGATCAAATCATATTCATGCTCAACGCAAACGCCAAATAACATTTATTTAGGTTTAACACTAATCCCGAAAGTATAGGGAGCGTGCGATGATGATGATATCAATCTTGGAACTACTTCCAACACTCATCGTCACTTCCCCTTCAACTAGTTTCTATTCATTCTGCAACTCCCGTTTCGAGTTACTACTCTTAGCAACTGAACCAATATCAAATACCGAGGGGTTGCTACGAACACTAGTAAAATACACATCAATAATCTGTATATCAAATATACCTTTGTTCACTTTGCCATCCTTCTTATCCGCCAAATACTTGGGGTAGTTCCGCTTCGATGACCAGTTCCATTGCAGCAAAAGCACTTGGTCTCAGGCTTAGGTCCAGACTTGGGCTTCTTCACTCGAGCAGCAACTTGCTTGCTGTTCTTCTTGAAGTTCCCCTTCTTCCCTTTGCCCTTTTCCTTGAGACTAGTGGTCTTGTCAACCATCAACAATTGATGTTTTTCTTGATTTCTACCTTTGCTGATTTTAGCATCGCGAAGAGCTTGGGAATTGTTTTCGTCATCCCTTGCGTACTATAGTTCATCACGAAGTTCTAGTAACTTAGTGATGGTGACTAGAAAATTCTGTCAATCACTATCTTATCTGGAAGATTAACTCTCACTTGATTCAAGCGATTGAAGTACCCAGACAATCTGAGCACATGCTCACTAGTTGAGCGATTCTCCTCCATCTTTTAGCTATAGAACTTGTTGGAGACTTATTATCTCTCAACTCGGGTATTTCCTTGAAATATTAACTTCAACTCCTGGAACATCTCATATGGTCCATGACGTTCAAGACGTCTTTGAAGTCCCGATTCTAAGCCGTTAATTATGGTGCACTAAACTATCAAGTAGTCATCATATTGAGCTAGCCAAACGTTCATAACGTCTGCATTTGCTCCTGCAATAGGTCTGTCACCTAGCGGTGCATTAAGGACATAATTCTTCTGTGCAGCAATGAGGATAAACCTCAGATCACGGATCCAATCCGCATCATTGCTACTAACATTTTTCAATACAATTTTCTCTAGGAACATATATAAAAACATAGGGAAGCAAATACATAGGGAAGCAACAACGCGAGCTATTGATCTACAACATAATATGCAAAATACTACCATGACTAAGTTCATGATAAATTAAAGTTCAATTGATCATATTACTTAAGAACTCCCACTTAGATAGACATCCCTCTAATCTTCTAAGTGATTACATGATCCATATCAACTACACCATGTCCGATCGTCACGTGAGATGGAGTAGTTTCAGCTGTGAACATCAATATGTTGATCATATCTACTATATGATTCACGCTTTCGACCTTTCGGTCTCCGTGTTCGAGGCCATATACATTATATGCTAGGCTCGTCAAGTTTAACCTGAGTATTCGGCGTGCGCAACTGTTTTGCACCCGTTGTATTTGAGCGTAGAGCCTATCACACCCGATCGTCACGTGGTGTCTCGGCCACGAAGAACTTTCATAGCGGTGCATACTCAGGGAGAACATTTCTTGATAATTTTAGTGAGAGATCATCTTAAAATGCTACCGTCAATCAAAGCAAGATAAGATGCATAAAGGATAAACATCACATGCAATCAATATAAGTGATATGATATGGCCATCATCATCTTGTGCTTGTGATCTCCATCTCCGAAGCACCGTCGTGATCACCATAAATCACCGGCGCGACACCTTGATCTCCATCGTAGCATCGTTGTCGTCTCGCCAATCTTATGCTTCTCGACTATCGCTACCGCTTAGTGATAAAGTAAAGCATTACAGGCGTTGCATTTCATATAATAAAGCGACAACCATATGGCTCCTGTCAATTGCCGATAACTTCGGTTACAAAACATGATCATCTCATACAATAAAATATAGCATCACGTCTTGACCATATCGCATCACATCATGCCCTGCAAAAACAAGTTAGACGTCCTCTACTTTGTTGTTGCAAGTTTTACGTGGCTGCTACGGGCTGAGCAAGAACCGTTCTTACCTACGCATTAAAACCACAATGATAGTTCGTCAAGTTAGTGATGTTTTAACCTTCGCAAGGACGGGCGTAGCCACACTCGATTCAGCTAAAGTGAGAGAGCAGACACCCGCCCGGTCACCATTAAGCACGAGTGCTCGCATAGCGGTGAAACGAGTCTCGCGTAAGCGTCTGGCGTAATGTCGGTCCGGGCCGCTTCATCTCACAATACCGCTGAACCAAAGTATGACATCTGGTAAGCGATATGACTTGTATCGCCCACAACTCACTTGTGTTCTACTCGTGCATATGACATCTACTACTGTCGGGCAGGCTGATCGACCCACGAACACCTATGGGACCCGGTGAGCAGGCCCTTTCGGTTCGGCGGGGAGCGGAGGTCGCACGAAGAGCAGATCGAGGAGAAGCACACGAGAGGTTTACCCAACTTCGGAGCTCTCCGGAGAGATAACACTCCTACTGCTGCATGTCTGAGTGTATTGAGTTCTTGCTCGGGAGCGCTTGAGTGCTACAGTACACACGAGCTGCTAACGAGACCGAGCGTGTCTGGCTTCGAACCTCCTCAACCCCCTCTACGTTGCGCATGGGCCTCCTTTTATATGCTCAAGGGGTCTCCGACAGGTGGCAACATAGACAAGGGTAAAAGTGGAAAAGGAGTGGTTGGTACAGCTACTTGTACTGTGTACAGTGTACAGTGTATCATACCTAACCCTGACAGCAGGGGACAAAGGCATTTAATGCCCGTCTACGTCGCCCTAACAGTGCAAACAGGGACCGTCAGGGGCGCCACCGCTTGCCACAATGGCAATCTTGTCAGTGCCGCTTGCCACCTCACCCCGCTGGCTGCATGACCCTCTCGCCACGCAGCGCTACCGAAAGGTCGAGGCGACACGTTAGTGGATGTCTTTGGAGCGCAGTGCTTGAGTGGTGGTCTGCCGCGGCAAGCGCCTTGCCGCGGTTGTTGTCTTGTCGCGTCCGGAAGCTTGTCACTCACCGGGCCTTCCCGGCAAGCTCCTCTTGCAGGGGCCTTGTCTTCTAGGTGCCTTGGGTGGCCTTCCCGGCAAGCTCCTCTTGCCGGGGCCTTGTCTCCTTGGCTTGAATACTTTGTTCTTGAATGGCTCCAAAGGAACCACGGAGGACCTTGGCGGTCACCCGGTAAGCCTTGCCGCGGAGGGCTGCTACTGCCCGTGCACAAGTTCGGATACTAGGGTACCCCTACTCTAGTACACCGGCAGAGCCCGGGCCTGGGCCACACACGGTGCAGCTGTTGGGCCGAGGCCCAAAAGCAGGGCACGCAGGCACACACGGCCTGGGTCACGCCATAATTCACTCCGGACCCACCACGCCCTCCCACAGGCACGCAGCGTCGAATCTGGCGTCGTGGGAGAGATCGTGGGGGTTTCTTTATTCGAAAGCGGGCGTCCGCCCTCCCTCTTTATAAGGGGAAGCAGGGGGCAGGTCGCCCAGCTTGCCGCTTGTTGTCCAATCTCGAAAAAACATCGCTGCTCCCCCTTCTTCCCAAGGCTGAAGAGTAGCGCTCACTTCATCGCCACTAGCATCACCAACGCCGTCGATCTCCTCCACCTCCTTCGCCATGGCTCCGAAAGCCGACAAGGGGAAGGCCGTGAAGTCGGCCGAGGCGCAGCGGCTCACGGCGCAGCGGCTCACGGCGCTGCGAAAGGAGCGGGCAATCTTCCCAGCGAGGGAGCTGAGGGAGAACTTGCTACCTCTTACGGTCGACGGAGACGCGGCGCATCCAGCGACGAAGGTACTCCCAGCTGCTTGCCCGGGCGGCTCGAGCGGATATCCCTTCTTGGCGCTCTTCTTCTCTGCGGGCTCTGCCCGCCTTTCTCTGAATTTTTTCTGCGATATCATGAACACCTACGGGTTCCGCCTCCTTGACTTCACCCCCAATGTTGTTACGACCATGGCAGTTTTGCACATCTCTGCGAAAACTTTGTCCGAGTCCATCCAAACGTAGCCCTTTTCCGCCACTTCTTTATACCCGAGTTGAGAGAGGAGCCTCTTCTTAGGAGGAATCGCTTGGATCTCGAGGATCGGCAAGAAGGAAGCCTATCTGGAGGAGAGCTCCGCGGCAAGTGGGAGGAGTGGAGGGCAGATTGGTCTTGGATTGTCGAGGAGAACCCGCAGCCATTTACCGCCAGCGTAAACCCCAATAGTCTTGGCGGCAGCGATTGGAGCAACGTGGCCCGGAAGATGCTAGGTTGAAGATTGCGATCCTCGAATCGCTTCGCCTTAGACTTGCCGGGCTCACCGTAGGCACCGTTGGCGCAGAACTTTCTTCGCCGCCGACGCCATCCCCTGCGGGGAGAGGAGGAGTCCCTTTGGGAGTTTCGAGCAGCGGCAGATATCATGAGGCTGCGCCCAGGCCTCAACTTCAACTTCACCGTCTTGGAACTTGACGCGATGCTCTTGGAGTTGTTCAAGCCCGATCGACCATCGAAATGTTAAGGTTGCGAAGGTGTCGTTCACAGGTAACAATTCCTCGCTCGACCGCATCCGTGCAATGATGCCGTTATGCGACTTCGCATGGAATCGTTCCAACTGGCAAGAGCCTGCAGATGACGTCGTCGCAGTGTTCTTTGACAGCTTGGTAGAAGTGCGGTCCGCCCGATGAGCAGAGGGGCCTCACCCATGACACCACCGATGATGAGATGCGGCGATCGCCACCAGGCCGGAAGAGGCGGCAGCGGCCAGCTGCCATGGCGGTTCAGATTCACTGTGGAGGAGGCAGAGGCGGCAAGCCTTGTCGGCGAAGGAGTTTGCCGGCGAGGAGGAGCTTGCCGAGCCTGAAGCTGAGTCGGCGAGCCACGAGGGCGCCTCCTCCCCACCTTCAAATAGCTTGCATGAGTGGAGCCCCAGCTCCACCAAGAAAGCGTCTCCGCAAGGCCGAATGGCGGGCGGCAGGACGGGTCAACCATGGCGCGCAGCCTCGCTCCCGCGGCAAGCAGCATTGCGCGAGGAGCACCTCACGCCCGGCTGCGGCAAGCTGGAGCGGGCCTTTGCAGACCACCGCTTCGCTCCCGCCAAGCGGCCAAGGGAAACTTCTCCTCCGCCTCGTCGTCTTGGGCGGGCCAAAATTGACCTCTCCGCTTAGCTCCGGCGAGGATGAAGAAGAGTAAGATTCTTTGCAGCATTTGTAGTTCTTGACTTGTTGCTTTGTCTTGTATCTGATTTGCTTCATTCTGAACCCATTCCTTTTCGTGACGCTGGCCCGAAGAGCGTCGAAGAGAGCCAAGGCCCCGGTGATTGACATAGAGGGCGAACCCACCGCTGACACAGGGAGGCGCGTCCGAGACCACCTTGCAGACCTTGACAACTCTTCCTCAAAGCAGCCCAGCGCAGCCCAGTCAGAAGTATATGGTTTACTTCCTGTTGTTCGGCGTGCATGGATGCTCTTTCTTTGTTGATATCTGACTGCTGATTTGTGTAGGAGCAGAGCAGCCTCACCAGGAGTGCCCTGAAGCCGCTCCTGACATGCCATCTGCTTCGACTACACCGCCAAGGGAGGATTCCCCGGCAAGGGAGCGTTCTCCGGCAAGGGAGACTTCTCCGGCAAGGGGTAGTTCTCCGGCAAGGGATAGCACCAGCGATCCCCTGGTGGCGGAGACCATGACTGCAGAACCTAGCACAGGTAATCCTCTTGCTTGAAAACTTCCCTTGTGTTCTTCTTCTTCTGATTTTATTTTGAATATTTGCTTGACTTTTCTTCATCCATCCGCCATACAAAGCCAATGGAGACCGAGGTCGCATGGCGAGGGAGGACACGCTGGCTAATCTGGCGATGCCGCCACCGAAGAAGAAGCTGGCGCTGACGAGCCCGCCGACGAAGAGGCCGCCAAAGCTGCCACCGCAGAAGCTGGCGAGGGGTCCGGCGATCGCACGGACGGCCCTGAGGCTGCAGGAGCGCCAGGTGCTATGCCGATCGCCGATCCCTCCGCCGCTCTTTGCTGTGTCAGGGCTCGGAGAAACCCGGCCGGCGCCCTATTTGAAGGCCGGCGATGGCGTCTTCATCAAGCTCCCATGGGAGTGAGCTCGAGGCGCCGGCGAAGGAGAAACTTTGATGAAGAGCTGCTTTCGCCTCCATTTGGCCCAGCTGAGTCGACGCGCCAGCAGCAGCTGGCGAGCTGAGGAGGAGCAGCTGCTGCGGAAAGCTGTTGTCGCTCTAAGCGCCCGAACAAGCCAAGCTGGAATCTCGAAGCGCTTATCGCGAAAGACGGAGCAGATATCGAAGCGCGGAGGAGCTCGGGGCCTTAACAGGAAGCTCTCCGATCCTTGGCGAAGGCGGGAGTCGCTGTCGAGGAGCAAAGCCTTCCTCCTCGAGAAGGCGAAGCGAGAACAACAGCGGCTTCTTTGCCGAGAAGCTATCTGCCTTGAGGAAGGCGAGTTGGCGCAGCGGAAGGTTAATCTTGACAGCCACGAGGAGGATCTTGCCATGCGCGAGCAAACATTTGGCGGGCTCTCAAGGAAGCAAAGGATGCTGCCCGCATGATGCCGAGGCCGCCAAGAAGGAGCTGGAGACGAAGGTGGCGCGGTTGGAGGCCAATCTCAAGGAGAGCGGCGAGGAGCTTGCTGCACTCAAGCCTGGCCTTGAGAAGGGCGCCTACACTCTTGGCGAGCTGCAGGCCGTCTCGCCGAGAGGAGCAAGGAGCTCAGCGCCGCCAAGGACTCCAACGCAGATCTTGAGTTGAAGTGACCACCTTGACTCGAGTATTTGGGCCAGGCGCCCGAGGAAGCGAGAGGTGGCCTTGAAGGAGAAGATCAAGGCCGACGAGGCTGTTGGCGATCTTCTTGCCGCCTGTAACGCCTTGAGGAGAATGTGGAGCACCTTTGGACCGAGGGTCTCGTGGATGTTGCTGCAGCCATCGACGAGAGGCTGGCGGAGGCTGGGATGGTGGATCTTGGATATTCCTCCGATGAGCACCTCCAAACCCGCGCCAAGCTCATCTTGTTCTTCAAGGCGTGGTGGCGGCCCTCCAGCGACTCCGGGAAGAAGTCCCAAAGCAGCTGGCCGAGAGTCGCGCAGGATCTTTGCGGGAGCTCTTCAAAAGGTCTTGATGAAGGTGGCCTTCCGCAATCCGGGCCTCAACCTCACCAACGTCCTCAAGTCCTTGCCGCGGATCTTTGATGTGGAAGCGCTCAAGACCCTTGTCGCACCCATCATGGACAGGGTGGCGGGATCAAGAGGGTTGAGGGCGATCGCGTAGATTAGGCCGCCCGCTTTCTCTTTTTCTTGCCGCTGCTGATCATGTTATGAGAACAATCTATTAGAGCTGCGACAAGCTATCTTGTAATATAACTCTATTTCGGGTAGCAATTGCTATGTTATTTCCTTTACTTGGTTCCTTCCTTTGTATGTTTTTGCCCTCGCTTTTAGGGAACTTCGTCGGTGTGAGGCACACAGGTCATGTTGGCGCTGAGTCTTGAGACGTCGGCGGCTTCTTTGGCGGTGCCGCTTCCGACAAATAACCTTGTCGCAACTAGTTGCAGCTCACTTAAGTTGTTGAGCGGACTCGAAACAAAGTAAGGCGCCAACTAGCTCTGAAGTTGGTTCCTCCGCATACAGAGTTTTCCATACAAAGTAATGCACGGTCGTTCGAGGAAGATAACTTAAAATTTTAAAACTGATTGCTCAAACTTTAGCAACTTAGCTTTTACATCGTTTGCTTCCGATAAGGCTAGACTTCCTTGAGCGACGCTTGGTCCACACCATTATCTTCTCCTTCCCCCCCGGAAAACTTGTGGGCGAGGGAACCTTCCTTTCTTTGAGAAAGAGAAAGAAGAGACAATAAAGATATCGAGCCTTATGGCTCGTTATTGCTTACCGGGGGTAGGTGCTGCACAAAGTGTCAGATAACGCATGCAAAATAGAAGTAGAAAGCATGAAATTGACAAGATGTGCGAAGCACGCTAGCTTTACTTATGCGCGGGGTCTGCGCCCGGCTTTGTACAAAGTATTACATGCAACATCGGCAAGACTTGTACAAAAGGTGGTTGCCAGAACAGGTTCCGGCAACCGCGCCTTACGGGTAAAACTTACGAAGATTGTCAATGTTCCAGGAGTTGCTCACCGGAATGCCATCTTCGGTCTCAAGGTGGACAGCGCCAGGCCTAGTGACTCGTTTCACCCGGTAAGGGCCTTCCCACTTCGGCGTCAACTTGTTGGGATTCTTGGCGGACTGAGCAGCGGCTGAAGAACAAGGTCGCCTTCCTCGAGACTTCGGCATTAATTTTGCGGCTATGGTAGCGGCGCCAAAGCTTCTTTGGTACCGGCAGGCTCAGACAAAGACTGAAGGCGATCCTCCTCAAGGAAGCGGTAGCGTCATCTTGTCGCACCTGCTCTTGCTCAAGCTCATCATAGCGAGCACTCGAGGTGATCCGTATCACGAGTTCCGTGGGGAGAACTGCCCGCTGCTCCATAGACTAGAGCAAAAGGTGTGCGGCCGGTGGCTCGATTTGGCGTCGTCTGATCGACCAAAGAACCACCGCAGCTCCTCAATCCAGTTTCTTCCGACTTGTGCAGCACTGTCGAAAGTTCTGGTCTTGAGCCCGCGCAAGACTTCAAAGATTTGCCCTCTCCGCTTGACCGTTACTTCTCGGATGAGCAACGAGCGAAGCTGACCTTGGCGCCAAGATCTTGGACATACTGCATGAAGGTGCGGCTCGTGAACTGCGTGCGTTGTCGGTGATGATCCTGTTAGGGATTCGAAGCGGCAAACAATCGACCTAAAGAACTTGATCACGATCGTGTTGTCACCTTCCTCATCGCTTCCACTTAGGCCACTTTGTGAACTTGTCGATTGCAACGCATAAGTACTCAAAGCCCGGACAGCTTCGAGGAAAGGGGCCGAGGATGTTGAGCCCCGGACCGAAAATGGCTGTGATAAAGGGATCGCCCGGAGATCTTGAGCTGGCTGGTGTATCTGCTTGGAATGGAACCGCACGCTTCACACTTGGTTACTTGTGCGATTTGCATCCTCGGAGGGCTGTCGGCCAAAAAAACCTTGCTTAACGCTTTGGGCAAGTGCTCCGCGCCAATGTGGTGACCACATATGCCTCCATGTATCTCGCCAACAGCTTTTGTCCGTCTTCCCGGTGAATACACTTCAATTTCACACCGTTGAGTCTTCTTACATGACGGTGTGTTGTCGTATAAACTGGTACATACTTATTTGTCGGGCTACTCTTTCTGCTTCTTCTTGCTCTTCGGTAAGTTCTCCTGTCTGAAGGAAACGGACAATCTGTTGTGCCCATGCTGGAGCTTGCGGCTCGACAACAAGGACTAAAGGCACATCTGCTGCTGCGGGAACATCCGCTTCTACGGCGAGAACATGCGGCTCGGTAGGAGTTTGACGTTCCCGCAAGCTTGCCGGAGCAAAACTTGTCGGGAGCGTGCGCTTCAACGAAACAAACCCTAGGGCTTGCCGGAGCGCATCGCCTCAAGATGTTGGTGTTGATCTTGAGGACCTTCTTGGCGGCGGCTTCGGGAAGCTCTGCCGGAAGATAGTCATCAAAAATCAACTTACTCTTCTTGCTCTGTCCGGTTGATGGTGTTACAGACGGTTGAGTCAGCTTGAGCACAAAGATCCCTGGTTCCACAGGTAACTTAAGTGCGGCGCACTTCGACAGGCCATCAGCAATGTCGTTCCGAGCTCTTGGAACATGTTCCATCTGTAGGCCGTCAAAGTGCTCTTCTAGCTTTCTCACTTCATCAACGTAAGCTTCCATCAACGGACTCTGATAACTCTTGTTCACTTGGCGGATGACAAGTCGTGAGTCACCCTGACAATGAGCTTCTTGATCCCAAGGTCTCTGCGATCTCGAGACCGCAAGCAAACCTTCATACTCTGCGGTATTGTTTGTTGCTTGCTCCTTGGGAAAGTGCATCCGGACTACGTGCTTGAGGTGCTCTCCGTGGGTGCAACAAGTAGCACGCCGCATCGGGCGCCTTTGCGGCGAGAAGGCACCATCAAAGTACATCAGCCACTCTTTGCTTGCTTCCTTGACGGGATGCTCGTTTACGAATTTCTTCATCTTGTGTTGGCGTCCATTCTGCTATGAACTCCGCCAATGCTACGCTTTGGATAGTTGAAGTGCTCTCAAACTTGAGGCCAAAGCTTGACAGTTCAGTGCCCACTCGACAATCCCGCCTGTTGCCTCCGGATTTTGGCGGTATCCTCTTCAGCGGAAAACGAGTGACGACTGTGATCTCATGTGCCTGGAAGTAATGGCGCAGCTTTCTCGAGGCCATGAGGAGGCCGAAAAGCAATTTTTGCACACCAGAGTACCGTGACCTAGCCCCATGCAGAAGGGAACTGACAAAGTAAACTGGGCGCTGCACCATTCTTTTCTGCATCTTCTCATGCGTCTGCGTTGATCCATCCTTGTCAGGACCAGAGCTTGCGGTGAAGCCCCGCCGTCAGCCATTTGGATGCATACGCCATGGTTGCTAGCTCATCATCCGCCTCCTCTCCGCTACTAACGCAGCACTAACCACTTGATTGGTTGCCGCTATATATAGCAGCAACTTCTCTTGTGGCTTAGGTGCGACAAGTGTTGAGTGGAGGACAGTATCTCTTCAAGTCTGCAGTAGCAGCCTCCGCTTCCGGAGTCCATTTCATTGGACCTGCCTTTTTCAAAATTTTGAAAAATGGCAGGGCGCGCTCAGCAGACCTAGAGATAAACCTGCAGAGAGTAGCTACGCAACCGGCAAGCCTTCGTACATCCTTGACGCGCTTTGGCGCTTCAATCTGCTCAATGGCCTTGATCTTGTCGGGATTGGCTTCAATTCCCCGCTGAGACACGAAGAACCCGAGAAGCTTGCCGGAAGGGACTCCAAACACATACTTCTCAGGGTTGAGCTTGAGGTTGATCTTGCGCAGATTTGCAAAGGTTTCATCTAAATCTTGAATCGAGTCGCCTTGTCCTTGCTTTTGACCACTATGTCATCCATGTAGGCTTCCACATTTACGTGCATTTGCGGCTCAAAAGCGTAATGGACTACTCTTGCAAATGTTGAACCAGCATTCTTTAATCCGAAAGGCATCCGTACTGAAAGCAGTATGTGCCACATGGGGTGATGAACGCGGTCTTCTCCTCATCCTCTTACGCCATGAAGATCGATGATATCTGAGTATGCATCCGAAATGAAAGCAAATCACATCCGGCCGTGGAGTCAACAATCTGTCGATGCGGCGGCAAGGGAAATGGGTCTTTGGGACAAGCTTTATTGACATCGGTAAAGTCGATACAAAGCCTCCATTTCCCGTTTGCCTTGCGCACAACTTCTGGGATTGGCCAACCACGAGGGATGGAGCACTCCTCGACAAGGCCCGCCGCTTCCAATTTCTTGATTTATTCTGCGATGAATTCTTGGCGCTCCTTTGCACCTTCTTCGACTTTCGCTTGACGGGCCGCGCATGAGGACAAGCGGCAAGGCGGTGCTCAATTACTTTCACAGGAACACCAGGGATGTCAGACGGTTGCCACGCAAACACGTCGACGTTCGCCCGCAGGAAAGCAACAAGCGCGCCTTCCTATTTAGGGTCGAGAGTGGCACTGATGGTGAAGGTACCACCAGTGCCGTCCTCCTTGGCGGACATTCGCACGCTAGCTTTACTTATGCGCGGGGTCTGCGCCCGGCTTTGTACAAAGGATTACATGCAACATCGGCAAGACTTGTACAAAAGGTGGTTGCTGGAACAAGTTCCGGCAACCGCGCCTTACGGGTAAAACTTACGAAGATTGTCAATGTTCCAGGAGTTGCTCACCGGAATGCCATCTTCGGTCTCAAGGCGGACAGCGCTAGGCCTAGTGACTCGTTTCACCCGGTAAGGGCCTTCCCATCAAGGCCAACTTGTTGGAATTCTTGGCGGACTGAGCGGCGAAGAACAAGGTCGCCTTCCTCGAGACTTGGCATTAACTGCGGCTATGGTAGCGGCAAAGAAGCTTGCTGGTACCGAGCAGCTCGTCTGGCAGCTGAAGGCGATCCTCCTCAAGGAGCAGCGCGTCATCTTGTCGCACCCGCTCTTGCTCAAGCTCATCATAAGCGAGCACTCGAGGTGATCCGTATAATGAGTTTCGTGTGGAGAAGCGCCTGCTGCTCCATAGACTAGAGAAAAAGGTGTACGCCGGTGGCTCGATTTGGCGTCATCTGATCGACCAAAGAACCACCGCAGCTCCTCAATCCAGTTTCTTCCGCACTTGTGCAGCACAGCCGAAAGTTCTGGTCTTGAGCCCGCGAAGCACTTCAAAGATTTGCCCTCTCGCTTGACCGTTACTTCTCGGATGAGCAACAAAAGCGAAGCGAACCTTGGCGCCAAGATCTTGGGCGTCTTTGCATGAAGGTGCGGCTCGTGAATTGCGTGCGTTGTCGGTGATGATCCTGTTAGGGATTCCGAAATGGCAAACAATCGACCTAAAGAACTTGACTGCTGACTGTGCTGTCACCTTCCTCACTGCTTCCACTTCCGGCCACTTTGTGAACTTGTCGATTGCAACGTACAAGTACTCAAAGCCCCCGATACTTCGGGGAAAGGGGCCGAGGATGTCGAGCCCTGGACCAAAAATGGCCAGGATAAAGGGATCGCCCGGAGAGCTTGAGCTGGCTGGTGTATCTTCTTGGAATGGGACCGCACGCTTCACACTTGGTTACTTGTGCGATTGCATCTCGGAGGGCTGTCGGCCAAAAAAACCTTGCCGGAACGCTTTGCCGGCAAGTGCTCTGGCGCCAATGTGGTGACCACATATGCCTCCATGTATCTTTGCCAACAGCTTTTGTCCGTCTTCCCGGTGAATACACTTCAATTTCACACCGTTGAGTCTTCTTCTGTACAGTGTGCTGTCGACAAACTGGTACATACTTGATTGCCGGGCTACTCTTTCCGCTTCTTCTTGCTCTTCGGAAGTTCTCTGTCTGAAGGAAACGGACAATCTGCTGTGCCCATGCTGGAGCTTGCGGCTCGACAACAAGGACTAAAGGCACATCTGCTGCTGCGGGAACATCCGCTTCTACGGCGAGAACCTGCGGCTCAGCCGGAGCTTGACGTTCCCCGGCAAGCTTGCCGGAGCAAAACTTGTCGGAAGCGTCTGCTTCAACGAAACAAACCCTAGGGCTTGTCGGAGCAGATCGCTCCTCGGCCTGCTGGTGTTGATCTTGAGGACCTTCTTGGCGGCGGCTTTGTGAAGCTCTGCCGGAAGATAGTCACCAGAAATCAACTTCCTCTTCTTGCTCTGTCCGGTTGATGGTGTTACAGGTGACGGTTGAGTCGACTTGAGCACAAAGATCCCTGGTTCCACAGCCTAACTTAAGCGCGGCGCACTTGACGAGCCATCAAGAATGTCGTTACGAGCTCTTGGAACATATTCCATCTCAGAGGCCGTCAAAGTGCTCTTCTAACTTTCTCACTTCATCAACATAAGCTTCCATCAACGGACTCTGATAACTCTTTTTCACTTGGCGGATGACAAGCTGTGAGTCACCCCTGACAATGAGCTTCTTGATCCCAAGGTCTACTGCGATCCTGAGACCGGCAAGCAAACCTTCATACTCTGCAGTATTGTTTGTTGCTTGCTCCTTGGGAAAGTGCATCTCCCCGGAATACGTACTTGAGGTGCTCTCCGGTGGGTGCAACAAGTAGCACGCCCACCGGCGCCTTTGCAGCCGTAGAAGGCACCATCAAAGTACATCAGCCACTCTTTGCTTGCTTCCTTGACGGGATGCTTTCGTTTCTAGAATTTCTTCATCTTGTGTTGGCGTCCATTACGCTATGAACTCCGCCAATGCTACGCTTTTGGATAGTTGAAGTGCTCTCAAACTTGAGGCCAAAGCTTGACAGTTCCAAAGTGCCCACTCGACAATCCTGCTGTTGCCTCACGGATTTTGCGGTATCCTCTTCAGCCGGAAAACGAGTGACGATCGTGGATCTCATGTGCACGGAAGTAATGGCGCAGCTTCCTCGAGGCCATGAGGAGGCCGAAAAGCAATTTACGCACACTAGAGTACCTTGACCTAGCCCCAGCAGAAGGGAACCGACAAAGTAAACCGGGCGCTGCACCATTCTTTCTGCATCTTCTCATGCGTCTGCGTTGATCCATCCTTGCCGGGACGAGCTTGCCGGTGAAGCCCCGCTCGTCATTGGATGCATACGCCATGGTTGCTAGCTCATCATCCGCCCCCTCTCCGCTACTAATGCAGCACTAACCACTTGATTGGTTGCCGCTATATATAGCAGCAACTTCTCTTGTGGCTTAGGTGCGACAAGTGTTGGAGTGGAGGACAGGTATCTCTTCAAGTCTGCGGCGCAGCCTCCGCTTCGAGTCCATTTCATTGGACCTGCCTTTTTCAAAATTTTGAAAAATGGCGAGGCCTTCAGCGAACCTAGAGATAAACCTGCAGAGAGTAGCTACGAACCGGCAAGCCTTCAGACATCCTTGACGCTTTGGCGCTTCAATCTGCTCAATGGCCTTGATCTTGTCGGGATTGGCTTCAATTCCCGGCCGAGACACGAAGAACCCGAGAAGCTTGCGGAAGGGACTCTAAACACACACTTCTCGTGGTTGAGCTTGAGGTTGATCTTGCGCAGATTTGCAAAGGTTTCATCTAAATCTTGAATCAGAGTCGCCTTGTCCTTGCTTTTGACCACTATGTCATCCATGTAGGCTTCCACATTTATGTGCATTTGCGGCTCAAAAGCGTAATGGACTACTCTTGCAAATGTTGAACCAGCATTCTTTAATCCGAAAGGCATTCGTACGAAACATTATGTGCCACATGGGGTGATGAATGCGGTCTTCTCCTCATCCTCTTACGCCATGAATATCCGATGATATCCGAGTATGCATCGAAATGAAAGCAAATCACATCCGCCGTGGAGTCTACAATCTGGTTGATGCGCGGCAAGGGAAATGGGTCTTTGGGACAAGCTTTATTGACATCGGTAAAGTCGATACAAAGCCTCCATTTCCCGTTTGCCTTGCGTACAACTACAGGATTGGACAACCACGTAGGATGGAGCACTCCTCTATCAAGGCCTCGCCGCTTCCAATTTCTTGATTTCTTCTGCGATGAATTCTTGGCGCTCCGCAATCGCTTCGACTTTACGCTTGACGGGCTGCGCGCATGAGGACAAGCGGCAAGGCGGTGCTCAATTACTTTCACGGGAACACTTTGGGGATGTCGGATGGTTGCCACGCAAACACGCCGACGTTCGCCCGCAGGAAAGCAACGAGCGCCGCCTTCCTATTTAGGGTCGAGAGTGGCAGCGATGGTGAAGGTACCACCGGTGCCGTCCTCCTTGGCGGACACCTTCTTTGTCTCTGGTGGAGCTGCCATCGCCTTTCTTACACTTGCCGGTGGAGCTCGATGGTGCGTCCTCGACGGTGGCGCAGCACCAAGAGGTGCGCTTGCCGGAGTGGGCATCGAGCTCTTGCGGACTTGGTCTTCTTCTTCGCCCGGGAGCTTGTTGCAAGTGGCTTGCAATCTGTTGCATTTGCTGCTTCCCGATAGATCTTGTCGGCGCAGATAAGAGCATCCTTCTTGTCGCCAGGGATGAGATGACACTTATCGGGCTGGCATCTTTAGCATGTTGTATGCATAGTGAGAGGCTGCCATGAATTTGGCGAGTCTTTGGACGGCCAAGTATCCCATTGTAAGGCAATGGAAAGTCAAATAACGTCAAAAGTGACCCTCTCGATCCTGAAGTTCAACTTCGCTGCCAAATGTCACCGCAACGTGATCTTTCCTTCGACTTGCTCCTTCCCGGATTGATTCCTTGGAATGTCGGTCTCTTCGAGCTCGCCATCCGGGATCTGGAGTTTCGGAGCACCGGAGGAGATCGAGTTCAAGCCGGCCCCGCCGTCAACTAGCATCTTAGTGACCTTGAGGTTGCGGATAGTTGGTGAAACCAACATCGGCAAGCACCGACCCTTGATTACACGATCGTGGTGGTCCTCAATATCAAAGATGATAGGCGTGCTGGACCATTTCAGAGGTTTGCATGACTCGACGGATGGTTCTGCCGCATTGACTTCCCGCATCCACTGCTTGAGCTGGCGGTGTGAAGTATGCAGAGAAGCACCGCCGTCAACGCATAGGACCTCTGTGGCTTTCTGGAACTCCTGCTCATCGGTCTCGTCATCATCCATGTCTTCATCATTGTCGTCGTCTTCATCCTTGTCGCGGCCGCGGGAGGTCTGTCTCCTTGCCACTGCTTGGCCTTGCCGCGGCGTCCTCCTCGGCCGGGACGTTTCTTGCTAGCTCCTCCAGCACCTTCCTGGGCCTTCTCCTTGTCGCGTCGTTCGTATTCAGCCTTCTTACGCTCGACAAGCTGCTCGACCTTTTTGCAGCTCTGGAGGTCATGGCCCTTGGTGCGGTGGATCTTGCAGTACTGTTTGTTAGAGCCGTCCTGCTTGTCGGCGACCGCCACAGCCTGGCAGTTGGTGCCCGCGGCAACCTCCTTGCCGGAGCTACCAGCTTTGGCTTTCTTGGCGCCACCTTTGTTGCTGGACTGCTCAACAACTAGCACATCTTTGCCTTTCTTCTTCCTGTTGCTCCGCCGCCGGTTCTTCCTTGCCGGGGCGGTCTCCTCACTATTAGATCCTCCTGCTTCAGTATTCTCTCCGGGGAGTCTCCTCCCTTCCTCAGCGCGTGCACACTTGTCGGCCAGGGCATATAGCTCACTGACGTCTCTGATCTTGCACATCGCCATCTCCTCCCGCATCCTGCGTTGTTGCGTTCCCCGATGGAACGCGGCGCTGATTACCAGCGGGGTGGACATCTGAGATGTTGTCTTTGTCTGGCGGCTGAATCTCTGAATGTACTTTGCGAGGGCTCTCCTTCCTTACAGGCGGCAGATGAAGGTCGCTTTCTTAGCCATGGGGCTTGTGGCGCTGTAAAAGCGCCGACAAACTGATGGCATAAATCTGCCAAGAGGATATGGAGTTGTCCGGCAAGTGCATGAGCCAGGATCGACATTGGGCTTGAGCACCAGCGGAAGTAGTTGGCCAGGATCTTGTCGTCTCGCCCCGGCAGCCTGCACCGCTGATGGTGTAGATCTTTGAGGAACTTTCGGACTTATGCGTCTTGCCGTCGTACTTCTACGATGCGTGCGGCGAAGTTTTTCTTCTTTGGGCCTTTGGACTTGCCGCAGCTCACGAGTGAGCAGGGCAACCTACCGTGTCACGGCAAGTCGCTGGTTCCTTGGCGCATGCATGTTGACAGAGGGCCCGGTAGCTGTCGGATTGACGCGGCGCTTCTCTTGGCGCTCGATGCGAGTTCGGCGTCTTCTTGCTTTGTCGTTCGTGAAGAACTTGGCGCTGATCGCGACGAGCTCGTAGATCCGATGATGCGGTGGAGTCGCTGTCGAGGTGGATCCGGCGAGTCGGCGATCTTGGCCTTCGGGGCGGAGAGTGCATGGTGGTTGCACCCCCACCGGTTTCGTCACCACCGGCTCGTGTTTGGCGGTCCTGCCGCGGCAGCGATGCACTCGGCTGCCATAGAGCGTCGCCGTTGGCAAAGCCGATGAGACTCTGAATGGTGGCCCTCCATTCATCGACCTTGTCGGCGGTTGGAGGGGAATCCAGAGCGATTGAGCTCTTGCCAAAGCTTCTGCTTTGAGTGGTGGGTTGCAATGGCGAGCGGCGCGAGGAGCGGGATATGCTCGGACTTCTAACTACGTTAGAAGGCGGTATCCCGCCCAGCGACCGATGCCTCGCTTCAGCGCCTTGACATGTTGGCGTGCATGCTGGTCTTGGGCATCTCGAGATCCACCAGCTCGGTCTTGGTCCAACGGCGTATGGCATTGTGAATACCATGGCGCTGTCGGTCCCGCGCCTCTGAGGCAGGCGCGGTGCATGTCTGACGCCGAGTCTGCGCGGCTTTGTCCTTGGACTTGGCAGCACCGTGGGCTCCCGGTCGGCGTCCATTCTTCCGCGGCGTCTACCCCACCACCCGTTTGCTCCGGTGGTGGTGGGTTCTCTGGCGACGGAACATCTGCCGCCGAAGCCTTCTTCTTCGGTGGCATGTCGATGAAGATGATGAAGATCTAGCTCGTGTGGACGCCGGATCAGGTTCACACAACCTCGACGCCCCTACCTGGCGCGCCAAAGATGTCGGGGCATGCTGATCTGACCCACGAACACCTATGGGACCGGCGGACCGAGCCCCTTTCGGTTCGGCGGGGAGCGGAGGTCGCACGAAGAGCAGATCGAGGCGAAGCACACGAGAGATTTACCCAGTTTCGGAGCTCTCCGGAGAGATAACACTCCTACTGTTGCATGTCTGAGTGTATTGAGTTCTTGCTCGGGAGCGCTTGAGTGCTACAGTACACACGAGCTGCTAACGAGACCGAGCATGTCTGGCTTCGAACCTCCTCCCTCTTTTTCTTGCCGCTGCTGATCATGTTATGAGAACAATCTATTAGAGCTGCGACAAGCTATCTTGTAATATAACTCTATTTCGGGTAGCAATTGCTATGTTATTTCCTTTACTTGGTTCCTTCCTTTGTATGTTTTTGCCCGACGCTTTTAGGGAACTTCGTCGGCCTTGAGCACACAGGCATTGGCTGAATCTTGAGACGTCGGCAACTTCTTTGGCGGTGCCGCTTCCGACAAGTAACCTTGTCGCAACTAGTTGCAGACTCACTTAAGTTGTGAGCGGACTCGAAACAAAGTAAGGGCGCAACTAGCTACGAGTTGGTTCCTCCAGCAGATGCAGTTTTCCATACAAAGTATGGTCGTTCAAGGAAGATAACTTAAAAATTTTAAAACTGATTGCTCAAACTTTAGCAACTTAGCTTTTACATCGTTTGCTTCTGGTAAGGCTAGACTTCCTTGAGCGACGCTTGGTCCACACCATTATCTTCTCCTTCCCCTGTGCAAACTTCTGGGCGAGGGAACCTTCCTTTCTTTGAGAAAGAGAAAGAAGAGAAAATAAAGATATGGAGCCTTATGGCTCGTTATTGCTTACGGGGGTAGGTGCTGCACAAAGTGTCAGATAACGCATGCAAAATAGAAGTAGAAAGCATGAAATTGACAAGATGTGCGAAGCACGCTAGCTTTACTTATGCGAGGGGTCTGTGCCCGGCTTTGTACAAAGGATTACATGCAACATCGGCAAGACTTGTACAAAAGGTGGTTGCCAGAACCTGAGTCGCTGTCGAGGTGGATCCGGCGAGTCGGCGATCTTGGCCTTCGGGGCGGAGAGTGCAGGTGGTTGCACCCCACGGTTTGCCGCCACCGGCTCGTGTTTGGCGGTCCTGCCGGCGGTGATGATGCACTCGGCTGCCGTGGAGCGTCGCCGTTGGCAAAGCCGATGAGACTACGAATGGTGGCCCTCCATTCATCGACCTTGTCGGCTGTTGGAGGGTAATCCGAGGCGGTTGAGCTCTTGCCAAAGCCTGCTTTGAGTGGTGGGTTGCAATGGCGAGCGGCGCGAGGAGCGGGATATGCTCGGACTTCTAACTACGTTAGAAGGAGCGATATCCGTCGAAGCGACCGATGCCTCGCTTCGCGCCAAAGATGTTGGCGTGCATGCTGGTCTTGGGCATCTCGAGATCCACCAGCTCGGTCTTGGTCCAACGAGCGTATGGCATTGTGAAGGAGACGCTGTCGGTCCCGCGCCTCCTGAGACGGGCGCGGTGCATGTACGGACGCCGAGGTCTGCGCAGCCTTGTCCTTGGACTTGGCAGCACCGTGGGCTCCCCCGTCGACGTCCATTCTTCCTCCGGCGTCTACCCCACCACCCGTTTGCTCCGGTGGTGGTGGGTTCGACGCGGACGGAACATCTGCCGCTGAAGCCTTCTTCTTCGGTGGCATGTCGATGAAGATGATGAAGATCTAGCTTCGTGTGGACGCCGGATCAGGTTCACACAACCTCGACGCCTACCTACGGCGCGCCAAAGATGTCGGGGCATGCTGATCGACCCACGAACACCTATGGGACGGCGGACCGAGCCCCTTCGGTTCGGTGGGGAGCGGAGGTCGACGAAGAGCAGATCGAGGCGAAGCACACGAGAGGTTTACCCAGCTTGAGCTCTTCCGGAGAGATAACACTCCTCACTGCTGCATGTCCGAGTGTATTGAGTTCTTGCTCGGGGCGCTTGAGTGCTACAAAGACACGAGCTGCTAACGAGACCCGGCGTGTCCGGCGAACCTCCTCAACCCCTCACGTTGCGCATGGGCCTCCTTTTATATGCTCAAGGGGTCTCCGACAGGTGGCAACGTAGACAAGGGTAAAAGTGGAAAAGGAGTGGTTGGTACAGCTACTTGTATAGTGTACAGTGTATAGTGTATCATACCTAACCCTGACGGCAGGGGACAAAGGCATTTAATGCCCGTCACGCCGCCGCCCTAACAAAGGCAAACAGGGGACCGTCAGGGCGCCACCGCTGCCACGATGGCAATCTTGTCGGCGCCGCTTGCCACCTCGCAAGCTGGCTGCCTGACCTCTCGCCACGCTGGCGCTTGGAAAGGTCGAGGCGACACGTTAGTGGATGTCTTTGGAGCAGTGCAGAGTGGTGGTGGTGCCGCTGACAAGCGCCTTTGTCATGGTTGTTGTCTTGTCGCGTCCGGAAGCTTGTCGCTCACCGGGCCTTCCCGGCAAGCAACTCTTGCCGGGGCCTTGTCTTCTAGGTGCCTTGGGTGGCCTTCCCGGCAAGCTCCTCTTACTGGGGCCTTGTCTCCTTGGCTTGAATACTTTGTTCTTGAATGGCTCCAAAGGAACCACGGAGGACCTTGGCGGTCACCCGGTAAGCCTTGCCGCGGAGGGCTGCTACTGCCCGTGCACAAGTTCGGGATACTAGGGTACCCCTACTCTAGTACACCGACATACGCATAAAACCAGGCTCGGATGCCACTGTTGGGGAACGTAGTAATTTCAAAATTTCCTACGCACACGCAAGATCATGGTGATGCATAGCAACGAGAGGGGAGAGTATTGTCCACGTACCCTCGTAGACCGTAAGCGGAAGCGTTATGACAACGCGGTTGATGTAGTCAATGCGTCTTCACGATTCGACCGATCCAAGTACCGAACGACGGCACCTCCGAAGTTCAGACACGCTCAGCTCGATGGCGATCCCCGGACTCGATCCAAAGAAAGTGTCGGGGATGAGTTCCGTCAGCACGACGGCGTGGTGACGATCTTGATGTTCTACCGTCGCAGGGCTTTGCCTAAGCACCGCTACAATATTATCGAGGTGGTCTATGGTGGAGGGGGCACCGCACACGGCTAAGGAACGATCACGAAGATCAACTTGTGTGTCATGGGGTGCCCCCCTTGCCCCAGTATATAAAGGAGGGAGGGGGAGGTGCGGCCGGCCCCCAAGGGGTGCGCCTGGAGGAGTCCTATGTGGATATGGAAAGGTAGTTGAGGATTTTGGAGCATATCACTAAGCACATGAAGCAAAAGGCTCATTAAGCAACACATCATCCCTTCTTAATAGTATTGGCTTTTCCTATGGACTCAATGTGATCTTGGATCACTAAAATATAAAATGTAGAGTATTGTCCTTGAAGCTTGAGCCAATCCTTTGTCCTTATAATTTTGAGGGATCCACTTTCCTCATCCATGCCATGCCATCCATTGAGCTTTTCTGAAATATTCATCTTGGAATAATGTTAGCTCAATGAGCTATATGTTGTTAGGAATTACCAAAACCATCCGGGGATAGTTGCACTTTCAATCTCCCCCTTTTTGGTTATTGATGACAACATATAGATCAAAGCTTCGACAAATGTTAATAAGAATGAAATATATAAAGCTTTGAGAAGTATGTGATAAGTAAGAGCTCCCCCTAAATTTGTGCATATTTAAGATTTTCTTTGGACTGCAAATGCACAAAGAGTTAGAATTATGGGTTACTCTTCCATGTCACATACATCTTGGTGGAGCGCTCAAAATGATAAGAATTAAATGCATGCACTCATGACCAAGCAAAGTGAATGATCAACATAAGGATAAACTGATAATAACATCCAACAAGCATTAAGTGTAGCTTATGATCAAACACATGATCATCAATGTCTCACAAATTACGGCATAGTGTCTCAAGCACTCAAAAGCAAATAAAGTTCAACCAAAAGACAAGACAGAACAAATGCAAACTCTCTCTCTCGAAGCCTATGATCTATACATTTTTCTCCCCCTTTGGCAACAAGTTACCAAAAAGTTCATAGAAAATGCATAGGACTAAACGACTCTCAGGCTTGGTCTTCAGTTGGTGGAGTCCGAATAACGCCAAGGACGAAGGCTTCGGTAGAAGTGGTTGGAGCTGCTGGGGTAGGAGCTGGAGCTGGTGGGCTGAAGGCATTGCTGGTGCAAGTGGTGGCTCGGTGTCGAGGCTGGCGGCAGATGATCTCTGACCTCTGGGCACCCTAGCAAATGCGTCAGTAGTGGTCTTGCCCTTCCTCTCCTGCATATCTTCTTGTAGTTGTTCCACAGCAGACTGAACCTCTGTCACCTTCACATCTAGGTCATAGAACTTTTGTTCCATGATTCTCTCCAAGCTCTCTTGGTTTCGAGTCAGGGTGGCCAGTCCTTTCTCAATCCTCAGAGTGGATGCTATCAGGTAACTGAGCTGCTCCTGCTTGTTTTTCAAGAAATACTCAGATGCCTCCTCTTGAGTTGGCATCTTGACAGCTTTCTCCATCGTTGCCTTCTCCTTCTTTGCTTGAGCATGTGCAGATGATGGTTCATCCTTGTTTATGACAACCTGATTGTCTTCAAAGTCTGGATGGATGGGCAGGTGTTCCTTGTCCAGTAGGTATGTGCCTGTGCCCATCTTTGAGTTTATCAGCTCTTGAATCTGTGGGGCATATCCACAGCTCCTCTTCTGATCAGCTGCTGTCCTCTTAATGGTCTCTACCATGAGGCTCATCACCTTGAACTTCTGTGGCACATCAAATATGTGGAGCATGTTTATTGCATGGCCTCAGATCATCTTGTGATCACCTGACTTGGGCAATAGAGTATGCCTCAGAATCCAGTTAATAGTGGGCAGCCCTGACAGAAGATAATGCACTAAGCCAAACTTGAAAGTATCAAGTGCCTTGTTTGGAATCTCCTTGTACATGTTGGACATGGAATTGTGATCCATCTTCTTCTTGGCATATATGTCCAGGTCATCTTCCTGCTCTTCTGGGGCATTGATGAGCTGTGCCCACTCAGCAACTGTTGTCTGATATCTGGTTCCTTCTGACATCCATACAATCCTGCCATCTGGATAGAAGTGTGATGTGGAGTAGAATTGCATGATGAGCTCTTCATTCCACTTTGTGAGCTTCTGCCCAACAAAGTCTGCAACTCCACAACCTTTGAAGATGTCATATACTCCGGGGTAGTGCTCTTCATTCTCCTTGATGTATTCCCAATCTACCCATCTCATGTCACATACTATGGGCTTCTTGTCAAGCAGCACTGTCTCATAGAAATCCTATTGTTCCTTGGTATGAAACATGTAATCCGCAGCAGTTCTTCTCCATGAAGCATATGGATCTGCTTCTCTCCACTTCTTCAGCCCTGAATCTCTTCTAATTTTCATGTCCTCAGCCACAGGATAAGCATCATTGTGGTCTGGGATCTTGGGCTTAAGCTTCCTGAGCACTTGACCTTCTTCTTCTTCAAAGAATGTCGTGCATCGGGCCTTGTTCTTTTCAGCAGCAGATATGTTTCTGGTGTTTCTCTTTGGTGCACTCTTGGGCTTAGTGTTGGGGAACGTAGTAATTCCAAAAATTTCCTACGCACACACAAGATCATGGTGACGCATAGCAACGAGAGGGGAGAGTATTGTCCACGTACCCTCGTAGACCGTAAGCGGAAGCGTTATGACAACGCGGTTGATGTAGTCGTACGTCTTCACGATTCGACCGATCCAAGTACCGAACGTCACGGCACCTCCGAGTTCAGCACACGCTCATTTCGATGACGATCCCGGACTCCGATCCAAAGAAAGTGTCGGGGGATGAGTTCCGTCAAGACCTGACGGCGTGGTGACGATCTTGATGTTCTACCATCGCAGGGCTTCGCCTAAGCACCGCTACAATATTATCGAGGTGGTCTATGGTGGAGGGGGGCACCGCACACGGCTAAGGAACGATCACGAAGATCAACTTGTGTGTCATGGGGTGCCCCCTTGCCCCCGTATATAAAGGAGGGAGGGGGAGGTGCGGCCGGCCCCCAAGGGGTGCGCCTGGAGGAGTCCTACTCCCACCGGGAGTAGGACTCCCCCCTCTTGCCTTGTTGGAGAAGGAAAGGGGGGAGGGGAAAGAGGAAAGGGGGGCGCCGCCCCGCCCCCTTCCTTGTCCTATTCGGACTAGGGGGAGGCGGCGTGCGGCCTGCCCTGGCCGGCCCTCCTCTTCTCCCTCATGGCCCACTAAGGCCCATTATCCCCCGGGAGGGTTCCGGTAACCCGGTGTTCGAGAAAATCCCGATTTCACCGGAACCATTCCGATATCCAAATATAGGCTTCCAATATATCAATCTTTATGTCTCGACCATTTTGAGACTCCTCGTCATGTCCGTGATCACATCCGGGACTCAACAATCTTGGTACATCAAAACTTATAAACTCATAATAAAACTGTCATCAGAACGTTAAGCGTATGACCCTACGGGTTCGAGAACTATGTAGACATGACTTAGAACTATTCTCGGTCAATAACCAATAGCGGAACCTCGGATGCTCATATTGGTTCCTACACATTCTACGAAGATCTTTATCGGTCAAACCGCATAACAACATACGGTGTGTTCCTTTGTCATCGGTATGTTACTTGCCCGAGATTCGATCGTCGGTATCCAATACCTAGTTCAATCTCACATCGCAAGTCTCTTTACTCGTTATGTAATGCACCATTCCGTAACTAACTCATTAGCTACATTGCTTGCAAGGCTTATAGTGATGTGCATTACCGAGCGGGCCCAGAGATACCTCTCCGACAATCGGAGTGACAAAACCTAATCTTGAAATACGCCAACCCAACATGTACCTTTGGAGACACCTGTAGTACTCCTTTATAATCACCCGATTACGTTGTGACGCTTTGGTAGCACACAAAGTGTTCCTCCGGTAAACGGGAGTTGCATAATCTCATAGTTACAGGAACATATATAAGTCATGAAGAAAGCAATAGCAACATACTAAACGATCAAGTGCTAGGCTAACGGAATGGGTCAAGTCAATCACATCATTCTCCTAATGATGTGATCCCGTTAATCAAATGACAACTCATGTCTATGGCTAGGAAACTTAACCATCTTTGATTCAACGAGCTAGTCAAGTAGAGGCATACTAGTGACAGTAAGTTTGTCTATGTATTCACACATGTATTATGTTTCCGGTTAATACAATTCTAGCATGAATAATAAACATTTATCATGATATAAGGAAATAAATAATAACTTTATTATTGCCTCTAGGGCATATTTCCTTCACTTAGATGCAGCTTTGGGTGCTTCCTTGGGCTTGGATGCAGTAGCCCCTGACCTTATGGCATCTCCCATGAGTTTCTGTGCCTTAGGTGCTGGTGCAGCAACCTCTTCTTCCTCTTCCTCATCTGAGGAATGCTTTTCAAACTCAGCCATTGGATCAACCTTCCTGCACCATCTGCCGCTTTTCCTTTCCTTCTTTTCTTTTACAGCCTCATCTTCTCCAGCTGACTTGGAGGGATTCTGAGAGGATGCTCTGGCTTTGGACATAGGTTGTCTCCCTGCTGTCCTTTTGATTTTCAGTCCTGGCTTTGTGGCTGCAGCTGAGCCAGACTCCTTCTTGAGCACCTTTTTTCTTGGATGTGGCTTCCTCTTACGCCACATAGTCCTCATCCTCTGATTCAGAGAGGTTCTCTTCTTGCTTGCTCTAGTGGTAGCTTTAGGCAGATTGCTTGGGGTGCTCTGCTACCCTCATCGAACTGCTAGAGGGACTAGTGCCCTCACTCAAATGAGCCTCGCTCCTCGGATCTGTTAAGGCTATCACTACGATCGGACATGTTGAAATACAGATCACGACCATTCGTGAATAGTTTATAGATGAGATAGAGTGGATGAGCATCACAAAATGCAGAGATTTGTGCAAAAGGATGAGTCAAAAAGTTAGTTTTAGTTTTTCACAGAAAGCATTTCGGATCAACCGATCTGCAAACTCGGTGATACCGAAGCAGCTTTTGGAACCAAAACTAGTGAACTCGGTCATACCGATTCACAGTTCGGTGGCACCGAGACTGCTAGGGTTTCACAAAGTCCTGAACTCGGTCTCACCGATTTGTAATTCTTGGTCAGACCGAGAACCACATGTGCAATGGCCGTGGCCGAATCGGTGGAACCGAGTTCCGCGACCCGGTGGGTCTGAGATGATTTCGGCGGAAACCTAAACCTAAATTTTCAAATCTCAACTATTCTAAGGATTGTTTTGACTGGATAGGAGTGTTTCAATCGTAGCAAGATTCATGAAGAACAAAATGTGCTAGGAATTGGACGGGGAATAGCATTGTGATCGAGTCCATACCCTAGTTCGGCGGCGGACTCGCTACGGCAGCAACGGCGGAGACGAATTCCGTTGACGGCGGTGGAGACCAGCGACTGGAGGCGGCTGGCAACGAGGAGGACGATCCGGAGACCCAGGAGGCAGAGCGAGCTATGCGCGGGCGAAGAGGTTTCGGAGAAATTTCCAAAATTTTGCCTGTGAGTATATATAGCCCGACCCTGTCGGTGTGACCGAATGGAACAACTCGGTGGCACCGAGATGCATAACTGTTGACAGTTATAGCAACTCGGTGTGACCGAAAAGTTCAAATCGGTTGCACCGAGGTGAAAACCTAGATCGACTTAGTGATCTCGGTATGACCGAAATGGATGAATCGGTCAGACCGAAAAGCACAAAGAAGTTTTGGAAGTTTAAGTCCATGACAAATCGGGGACTCCGAGTGCTCCTCACAAAGAGTGGTTTGAATCTGACTTGATCAAATTTTGTGATGTAGCATGAATAGTTTGAGACGAGAAAAGCATAGATAGCTAGAGAAGGTTCTTAGGCATTCTTGTCCATCCACTTGGCAAGGAAAAAGAAAACCAATCAATCAAAACAACAAGTGGATGTCCTCGAATGAGTAAAATATGCTCTCAACATGCTCACACAATAAAATGGCAATTGAAATATGTGGCAAAGCATGCACAACCAATTCTAGCATCTATCAAGCAATTGGCGATGACTAGGTCATCTATATATGAGTATATTGACTTAGGAGTCAAATGAGAACATTTGATCATAGGTCATACTCATCGTTTAAGCACATGTGGGGTTACCACTTTTACATAAAGCATTGTTGTGTTCACACCATTAGAGTTGCTTTAGCTCAATTCTTAGAGTAAAGCTCCCCCTAGATGTGATATCCCCCCTAAGAGGGATGAACTAACCTTGGGTTTTGTCGATGATGACTTCATGTAGATGTTGAAGATGTGGATGCTCAATGTTGATGTAGATCAATTGGAGCTATCCATTGGAGTGAATTGCACTTTCAATACCTGCATGGATTAGTCCCACAAGGAACAAACAAGGATATCCATAGACATAGAGTGATGCACACACAAGATGATGTCTTATGAAAGCTTTTAGGTTACCTTGTCCCTTGACTTACCAACAAGAGGGTTTGTGACTCCTTGAACTAGTGCAAGATGTGGAAGTTGATTGCACTTGTTCTTGCCAAAATGATAAGAGTGTAGTATGTTGGCGGAGTCACCCTCAAGAACTCTCTAGTTCTTCTTCTTTTGGATCCACACCATCTTGATGGGAATCCTTGGAGTTGTAGTCGTACTTGATGAAGTGGAACTTGAAGTAGTCTTGGGAATCCACTTGACTAAGGTCTTAGGAGCTTCTTTAAATGCATCAATTTCCTCTTGAAGCTTGTCCTTGCCTTTTTGCTTGTAGTCTTGTGGTGGAAGATCATCTTGAGCTTGTGTCCCTTTGAAAGAAGTAGGATCATACTTCTCTTGTTGAGGAACAAACTTTGTCTTGGGGTATTGATCTTCTTCCCACTCAACTCCATTGGCATTGAACTTTCGTTCAAAACCAACACCTTGATTCTTCCGGTGCCTTCCTTGCTTGCGTACAATTTCCTCGAATTGCTTACTCCCGGCAAGGCTCTTGTACACTCCTTTCTCTATAATTCCCTTCAATAGGCTATTTTCTTGCTCAAGTGTAACTTGGCTAAGAGAATCATTAGTGGAATCAAGAGAACTACTAGAAGCAACAATATTGGATTTAACATGATCATTGTTACCACTAGAGGGAGAATCCTTCTAGTTGTTGTTACTAGACTTGACTTGAGGCATGTAAGTGGATAAGAGTAAACGCTTGGCAATGTAAGAAGAACTTTTCTTACGAAGATCATCATTGATTGCTTTTAAGAACTCATGCTCTTGCTCAAGGTTGAGCTTTTCAAAGCGTAGTTTCTCATGTGTTCTTAAAAGTTCTCGATGATCTCCTGAGATAGTTTCATGAGCTAACTTAAGAGTGTTTAGTTCTTTAGTTAGAGCTTCAATCTTCTCCTTATCATTGTCATTCGTTTAATCTTGATTAGCATGATTAATTGACGTTTCATCATAGTATTCATCACTAGAGTTGTCAACAAGTAAATCATCATCACCTAACAAGTCATCCTCATCACTATTGAAATCAACATACTCGGGGTGTGATACCTTTGGGCCTTTGGCCATGAAGCATGTTCCAACTCCTTCATTTGGTGAGTCAAATATGTCGTAGGAGTTGGTTGACACAAGTGCTAGACCGGCAACACCTTCATCTTGAGTATATTCGGAATCGGAGTGATAACTTCTCTCGGAGTGGTTGTCGGAGTCGGAGCCGGATACCCATTCACCAACATGCGCTTGATGTCTTCGTTTTGTGTAGCTCCTTGATGACTTTTCCTTTATTTCCGAATCCTTGCTTCTCCGTGAGTATCTTCATTCATAACGATCATCTCTACTCCTTCTTTCTCTAGATGGCGATTCTTCTCTTCTACTTCTTCTTTTGGGAGAGTCTTCTCTTTTCTTGTAGGGAGCCGTACACTCATTGGAATAGTGTCCGGGTCTTCCACAATTGTAGCAGTTTCGCTCTCGACTAGAAGATCTTCTGTCATTGTAGGACCTTGACTTGGAGCTTCTATCTTTGCTTCTACTCTTGTAGAACTTGTTGAAGTTCTTCACCATTAAGCTCAATTCTTCATTGAAGATTTGCTTCTCACTTGATGATGTGGGGGCTTCACATGAGGCTTTGTAAGCACCACTTGATTTGTTGTGAAGTTCCTCTTTATCCTTGAGTGACATCTCATGAGCAACAATTCTTCCAATGACTTCTGTTGGCTTGAGATCTTTGTAATTGGGCATCATTTGGATCAATGTGCACACAGTATCATATTTTCCATCCAAGGCTCTTAGGATCTTCTTGATGATGAATCTATCGGTCATCTCTTCACTCCCTAAGCCGACAACCTCATTTGTGATAAGAGAAAGCCTAGAGTACATTTCAGCGACACCTTCACCATCCTTCATTTTGAACTTGTCAAGTTGACTTTGAAGCATATCCAATTTGGATTCCTTGACGGAGTCGCTACCTTCGTGCATATCAATCAAAGTATCCCAAATTTCCTTTGCATTCTCAAGACGGCTGATTTTGTTGAATTCTTCGAGGCACAAACCGTTGAAGAGAATATCACAAGCTTGAGCGTTGTATTGCAACATCTTCAACTCTTCCGCGGTAGCTTCACGGTTTGGTTCTTTCCCATCGAAGAAATCACCTTGCAAGCCAACACACACAATAGCCCAAACGGCGGGGTTATGTCCAAGAATATGCATTTTCATTTTCTGCTTCCAGCTAGCAAAATTAGTACCATCAAAGTAAGGACCTCTACGGTGATAATTTCCCTCGCTAGACGCCATACTCTCCTAGGTTGTGAAACCAAGGCTATGACCACCAAAAGCTATGGAAATCAAAGCAAATGGAGACCAAAGCTACGATACCACTTGTAGGATCGGAAGTATGTCTAGAGGGGGTGATTAGACTACTTGACCAAATAAAAATCTATCATTTTCCCAATTTTAGTTCTTGGCAGATTTTAGCTATCTTAGCACAAGTCAAGCAATCTCACACGATTCAAGCAAGCATGCAAAAGAGTATATGAGCAGCGGAAAGTAAAGCATGCAACTTGCAAGAATGTAAAGGGAAGGGTTTGCAGGATTCAAACGCAATTGGAGACACGGATGTTTTTGGCGTGGTTCCGATAGGTGGTGCTATCGTACATCCACGTTGATGGAGACTTCAACCCACGGAGGGTAACGGTTGCGCGAGTCCACGGAGGGCTCCACCCACGAAGGGTCCACGAAGAAGCAACCTTGTCTATTCCATCACGGCCGTCGCCCACGAAGGACTTGCCTCACTAGCGGTAGATCTTCACGAAGTAGGCGATCTCCTTGCCCTTACAAACTCCTTGGTTCAACTCCACAATCTTGCCGGAGGCTCCCAAGTGACACCTAGCCAATCTAGGAGACACCACTCTCCAAGAAGTAACAAATGGTGTGTTGATGATGAACTCCTTGCTCTTGTGCTTCAAATGATAGTCTCCCCAACACTCAACTCTCTCTCACAGGATTTGGATTTGGTGGAAAGAAGATTTGAGTGGAAAGCAACTTGGGGAAGGCTAGAGATCAAGATTCATATGGTAGGAATGGAATATCTTGAGCTCAACACAAGTGTAGGTGGTTCTCTCTCAGAAAATGTGTATTGGAAGTGAAGATCTGTTCTGATGGCTCTCTCCACGAATGAAGAGTGGGTGGAGGGGTATATATAGCCTCCACACAAAATCTAACCGTTACACACAATCTGCTAAACTCGGTTGGACCGAATCGTTAAACTCGGTTGGACCGATTCAGCAAACCTAGTGACCGTTAGGATTTTCGGTGGGACTGAGATGCAACTCGGTAGGACCGATATGGTTAGGGTTAGGGCATAACATAATCTCGGTGTGACCGATTACACAAACTCGGTGGGACCGATTTTGGTAATAAGCTAACCAGAGAGTTGGTCAGGTAAACGCGGTGGGACCGATTCGCTCTTTTCGGTGAGACCAAAATGTTACGAAAGGGAAATAGTGAGTTTACATTGCAATCTCGGTGGGACCGATCGCTCACTTCGGTTGGACCGAAACGTTACGAAGGGAAACAGAGAAATTGCAATCCCATCTCGGTGAGACCGAGATCCCTATCGGTGAAACCGATTTGCTAGCGTTGTGGCGGTGGCTATGACATGTGAAACTCGGTGGCTCGGGATAGGAAGAATCGGTGGGGCGAGTTTGACTTTAGGTTTGGGTCATATGTGGATATGGAAAGGTAGTTGAGGATTTTGGAGCATATCACTAAGCACATGAAGCAAAAGGCTCATTAAGCAACACCTCATCCCTTCTTAATAGTATTGGCTTTTCCTATGGACTCAATGTGATCTTGGATCACTAAAATATAAAATGTAGAGTCTTGTCCTTGAACTTGAGCCAATCCTTTGTCCTTATAATTTTGAGGGATCCACTTTCCTCATCCATGCCATGCCATCCATTGAGCTTTTCTGAAATATTCATCTTGGAATAATGTTAGCTCAATGAGCTATATGTTGTTAGGAATTACCAAAACCACCCGGGGATAGTTGCACTTTCACATATGTATGACAGAAAAAAATTTCGTTCGGCCCAAAATGTCACGGATGTGTCTTTTTTTTGTAGTGCCAGCCGGTTGGCTCCCACGCGTTCCGTTGCCTCCTGATGAACACGACACATTCCGTTGCCTCCCCATGAACACGACGCATTTCGTTGCCTCCTCATGAACACGACGACGACACTATTTCTCCGTTCCGACCCAGCCATGTACACGAGCCCTGGCCGTACGTATGCGCGAGTAGGCGTTTGAGACCCCACCCGTATGTACACATACGTGGCCGTATTTTCTTTCTTGCACCCTGGCGGCAGACGACGCGTGTACATGCTACGCGGCGCCTCTACTACGACACGTACGCGCCTCTACTACCACACGTGCGCGCCTCTACATCCACCAGTATATATGTACGTACACATTCGCGACCAGAATGACAACGCTACGTACAGTTCGACCAGGTGGGTCCCGACTGTCAGGCACTTCCTTGCCTGCGAAGATGTAGCTGGTGGGTCCGAGCAGTCAGGGGGTGAATCGTTTTGGTTTTTTTGCCCGGACGCACTTCCTTACGTGCAAAGATGTAGCTGGTGGGTCCCAGCAGTCAGGGGGGCGAATCGTTTTTTTTTTGCCCGGGCGCACTTCCTTGCGCGCGAAGGTGTAGCTGGTGGGTCCCAGCAGTCAGGGGGGAAACGTTTTTTCCGCGAAATACGGTGGCCCGTCCGGTGGGTCCCTGCTGTCAGGTGGTGAATCATTATTTTCCGTGTAATAAGGAGGCACTTCCTTGCTGCCGCCATGGACCCAGCTGTCAGCCTCTCCATGTACAGTCCACGTCCGATGAAAGTTGTTCCTTGACCACGTTGACCACGCCACGCCGAGAGCACCAGGGCGGTGGACGACAGCAAGGCCTAGGAAGGGGACGACGCAGAGCCGGTGAAGACGCGGCAGTGGATGCCCACGCGGAGAGGAGTATGAGGGTTCACTCGTTCGGCTGCGGTGTGAGGCTGCCGTCTTCGCAGGGCCTGGCCAGCGGTGGGAATAGTAGGGGCGGTGAGGCCTCTGCGGCAGCACAACCGGCCATGGGAGGCAGGAGCAGGCGGCACGACCAGCGCTGCTTTGGGCGGCTGGGGCAAGAAGACCAGAGGTTGAAGAAGCACTACGGCCGTTGCATGGACATCTACGGTCACTTGAGCTAGAATCGTTCATATATTGACTAAGTTGACAAAGCCCTCCGTCCCCGTCAACTTAGTAGGCCCACAAGTCAGCCTCCCACCATGGTGGGTCCCAAAAGGTGGGGAGTATTCATTTTTTTTATGCGTTATAAGGAGGCACTTCCGGTGGGTCCGAGCTGACAGCGGGGGGAACGTTTTTTTCACGAAATACGGTGGCCCGTCCAGTGGGTCACAGCAGTCAGGGGGAAACGTTTTTTTCACGAAATAAGGTGGCCCGTCCGGTGGGTCCCCGCTGTCAGGTGGAGGAATAATTATTTTGCACGTAATAAGGAGGCAGTTCCTCGCGGCCGCCGTGGACCCAAATTGTCACCTCTCCACGACAAGACTCTTCCGATGGAAGTCATTATCGACCATGTTGACCACGCCGCCGAGAGCACCAAGACGATGGACGACGGCGAGGCCTAGGAAGGGAAGACGCGAGCCGGGAAGACGCAGCAGTGGAAGCCCGCGGAGAGAGGAGTACGAGGGTTCATCGGTTCGGTTGCGGTGTGAGGTTGTCGCCGCCGCAGAATAACAGGGGTGTGGGTGAGTGGAGGGATGGCACGCCAGCGATGGGAGTAGTATGGGGCGGTGAGGCCTCCGGCGGCAAAGATAGCCGCCACGGATGCGTGAGCAGCGGCACGACCGGGCTGCTTTGGCGGCTGGACCAAGAAGACCAGAGGTTGAAGAAGCACTACGGCCGTTGGATGGACATCGTCACGGTCACCGGGTTAGAATAGTTTATATTGACTAAGTTGACAAAGCCCTTGGTACGCTCCAACTTAGTAGGTCCACAGGTTAGCCTCCGAAACGGTGCGCCCCAGATGTCAGGGGGAGGAATCATTTTTGGACGGCCGAAGCTAAGAATATCCGAGATTGAAGAAGAAGCACGACATCTGTTTGATAGACATCCAACGGCCACTTCTGTTAGAACCGTGTGTTGACTGTAATAAGTTGACAAAACCTTGCATGCGCGTCAACTTATTTTTTTAGGGGACGCGTCACTTAGTAGGCCCACAAGTGTGTGGCAGAGAACTTATAGCCCATTTGCGTTTTGTAAGAATGTACAACCCATTTTTGAATTCTAATGGAATTTACAATAGGCCATTTACAGTTTGTTAAAAGTACAACCCATTTTCTAGCTAGGACAACGATTAATAACTTCAACCGACCGTTGAAAACAGAATTCAATAAAATTTCCCACATTTTGATGGGATCCGAAATATTTTTATCCCAAAATTTCTAGTCAGATTAAATATAAATTTGTATTACGTAAAAATCCAACGAAACATTATGGCCACAAGAACAATGAAAATTTAAGATTTTCAAAATCCATAAATAATATTTTATAAACTAATTTCGTGTTTGGTGCATTTTTTATAGTTACTGCCCAATTTTTATAATTACATCCATTTATTATTTTTTAAAGCCCATTTTCCTATTAAGCCTAATGCATCCCTTCTAGGAAAGACTTGCAGCCCAGCGGGGCGGAGAATAACAAGTTGACCTTGCCTGGGTATTCCTCAAAAAGACGTATAGCTGGGCTAGCCATTTTCATCTTGAAAAATTTAGTATCTGGGCTGGATATCTGGCCTGGGCTAGACGGGCCACAGCCCGCCCAGTTAATACCCTGCTCTCCTCTGAACAACAACGAAATCATCGCCAAGAAAAACTCTGCAGTGCTCACGCCTCAAAAACACAAATATTGCTCGAGCTGCTTGGTCCCAGCTGTCGGCCGCACCTTGTGCAATTCTCTCGTTTATATTGACTACATAGGTTGACAATGGTGTGGGACCGTGATGTCAGGAAACCAGGAGAAAGCAAAAAAAATATAGTTGTACATAATAAGGAGGCACTTGCGTACGTACGGCTATGGCCCTAGTTGGTCCCTAGTGTCATCCAGTCAAAATAAAGTTGTCTCCTGAATCCTCATGTTCGTTGACGATGTTAACAATACTCGCCGCCACGGCGAGCGCAATAACTCGAAGGACAACGGAGAGGGCCTCGCGGGCCCTATGGATGGTCTGATACAGCGCCCGCTGCTCATTCAGGAAGCCAGGATCATCGGACACCTATGAGCACCTTTGAGAAACTAAGACGGCATGAAACAATAAGGCCGCGCTTGGGAGCTCTAGTTTATTTCAAACCTGTATTAACATACAAGTGTAATTTACTCGTCATCGGAAACAACGCATGAAATACAGGCCAAATGAAACCGAGGGCCCGAGGTCTGTAAGTAAAACCGGCGGGTTACGCGTGTAATTTGAGAGACCGGTGTATATTTTACGAGCACTGCTATATGGACGACATTACCAGACGATACATGCACGACGTCTGTATCATGCCATCCATGGGCAAGGCTGAAACAGCAGCTAACGGCTGGATTAGCAATCGTCCGAGTGTCGTTCATCGTTTTTATCGTGTGTGAAGTACTTCCGATATTTTACTAGTCGAAATCGACCAACCAAGCGCCTTCGCCTGAGACCATCTGCTTTAATTTACAAGCATCAGTTTTACAAGCGGTTTTGGTTGGAAAACGATGATCCAATCATGGCCTAATATCATGAGTTGGTCGGAAGATCATATGGTTACGTATAACCTACCCGACTTGTCGTATAGGCTATGAATGAAACATCAGACGATGAACTTCTTAAGCACGAAAACAACAGAAGAGGATGATCTTTTTAACAAGCAAATCACTAGCATTAGATCGACATGCAAAACAATATGAAGCATTATTCTCAGGAGGCACGGTGAATAGCTCGTGATGCCGCATGCCACAATATTCCAAGCTCAACTTTGCAATCAAACACAAGGCCTGGCATTACATAGACAATATTCAGAACAAACTCTTAACACAGGAATATCTTAGCAGAGTAATTGTTTACTTCTAAACTGAACACAGGAATAGGAAAAACACTCGACGCTGCTCACAGCAAGGGCGTCCCACTGAAAAATATCAAAAGCATGTCTTCTGGCTAAAATCAATGAGCAAATTTTGACAAGGTTTTCCAATTCCAATATATTAAACTAACGTCTTCTTGCTAACATCAATGATTAAACTTTGACAAGCTTTTCCCATTCAAAATATGTAATGCCTATGATCGTGGAGTCCCGTCGTAGCTTCTTGTACTTGTTTGGGCACTTTTTGCCCAGGGCACTCCACGTGTTGTTAAATTGCCAATGGTCTCTGCAGACTAGTCATGTCACCGGTGTCTAATAATACTCAGTAAGCTTCTCGGTCATTCCTTCTGTAATGTAGCGCAAACAGTGACTGCTTCTTTCTGCAAAGTGGAACGACCAACTGGACCCAGTAATGCAGCAGTTTGCCTTGGACACATTGGCTCCTTTTATGCAGTTCAACTAAAATCGAAGTCGGAATAAAACCGAGCTTTAATTTTGATATCCCTGTAAGCAACAATAGGTATAAGGGAAACAATTACTGAGAAATAACGGTTGATGACTTGTACTCCCAGAAGAAAAGCATCTACTGATCTACTTTATCTTAACTAGCAAAGTGGCCCACGAATACTCGCGGGCTAGTATTTAACAAAGTTAGTTCGCATGAAGTAAAAATCTGTTAGTTTCTTCTGTTGAACATTTAATGGTGTTTTTTTATAATAAGAGTTACCCTTTTCATTTTTGGGTAATATCTGGGGTCATGCTTGTGTTGAATTTTCCCATAGCAATGTGCTCCAACTTGCAACTTCTTGTTTGTGGTGCGGGATTGGCTTTATAGGTTTGTCGCTCCATAGTATAGTCTTTCATATTTACTATCTCTCTAACTAAATGTAAGACGTTTTTCTAGTTCATTTTAATCTGAGAGACGTCTTATATTTTATTACCGAGTGAAGTATATAGTTTTTTTCGCTGAGAAGTTCCACATGCATCGAGTCTAAATATGGGTGTGATTTTTGTTATGGTTAGAGATTTTTGTTCATATGGTGATGTACTATAGTTTGCACGTATATGTTCAAAAGAAATTGCAGCACCTGAACATTATATAATTTAACCTAAACACATATATATGCACTATCCTAAAAAAAGCAATATGCACTATACTTTTTTTTCTCAGGTGATGTACACTGTGTACACTGTACGATAGTTTTTCTAGGTGACCTAAGTTTCCTAATTACTCAATTTGCAGAAGGTGCATATTTGCATGTTCATAAGTTGGCCGTTTGAAATTCCCTTTTCATGCTTAATACATATATATCCTTGAAAAAAATGCTTATAATACAATAATAGACTATTAGTTGTTTTGTGGCGAAGGTTCATATGCACTAAATTTGAGTTCACAAAACAATCGTCAGACATGTTTTTTCTTCTTCATATAATCACGTACAATATATTTGCATGGATTTTCAGACTTAATTTCAGCAGGAAAACAATATACCATTTTCTTTCTAAACGCGGAATTATACACTATACCTTTTTAGGGGGTGTACAGTGCACATAATAATAGTTTATCAGTTGGAAATTTTTTCTGTTGTTTCCGAAAAATGGAATAATTAATTGGGATTTAGGATTTAGACCAACATTCTCCCGTCGATGCATCTGGCATGCACACATCACTCTCTCCTTGATTCTCAAAAAAAATCACTCTCTCCTTTGTCTCATAAAAAACATCACTCTGTCCTGATCCCCTTTCTCCTTCACCTCTCTCCTTGTCACTCCAGAGTTGCTGCCTCCCGAAGTCCTGATGAACTCCGGTTACTGCCGCTGGTAATGGCGTTGCTGATCTCACTCCCAAGCTCCTCTTACCTCTATTGATTTCATGCCGCCACCTTGCTCGTCTTCCCTGCACGCACCCCGTCGCTCACCTCGTTGGTGCGGCCACGGGTCTAATCTGGGTCACGCGCGCCTCCTCGATCTCCTGGGCCAGTCAATATTGACGGAGGCTTAGCAGGGCTTGAGGAGCAGGTACGCGAGGGAGGAGTTGAGCTAGTCGAACTTGACGGTGCCGTTGCCGTTGGTGTCCATGTAGGCAATGAGGCCATGGATCTTGTCCCTGCGGCGGAGCGGAGGCGAGCGATGCAACGCGAACATCTCCAGTTTCGTGAGGCTCCCATCGATGTCAAGGTCGAAGGTGGAGGAGCTGTCGCAGTTTGGTTGGCGGAGGGTGGCTCGTCGCCCCTAACATTTTTCTTCCAGCACAGCCCTACAAATGTCTGTGCCTTCGGACTCCAATCAACCAAAATTGCGCAGAATATTCCAGTTTCCAGTTTCCAGTTTCCAGAGGAAATCTATTATGCACAGAATATTCCATATGTTTGTTGCTATTAATGATCATTGCTGATGGTAACTTGTTACTTTGTTAGTCAAAAATCTGAATTTGTTCAGGCCACATCCAATTTTTTCCGGGCATGGGACCGACATTGACAGTGTTAGGCCCCTTACCCCACATTCTTATCGATGAAATTTAAGAATTTATACACATATTTGTAGTAGCTGTAGTTTTACTATTTCTCAAAGTGTAATTAAATTTTAATAACTAAGTAGTAAAAGAGGTCTGATTATGGTGTACATATAAAAGATAACAATGCGCCGGATGCTTTCACTATAAGCTTGTACTCTATAATAAGCCTCAAACATGAGATACCATATTGTTTCGATGTTCGGTATTATTGAATAATTACATAATAGTAACTGTAATCCGATGTATATACTCCCTCCGTTCCTAAATATAAGTCTTTTTAGTGATTTCAAATGGACAACCACATACGGATGTATATAAACATATTCTAGAGTATAAATTCACTCATTTTGCTCCGTATGTAGTCACTTGTTGAAATCTCTATAAAGACCTATATTTAGGAACGGAGGGAGTATATTATAAGAACCATAAGCTTAGATGTATGTAAATCTTTTACCATTTTTTGGAACTATTTCGTATTTCCATCAAATGTTCATGCATTTTCAATATTTCCGTACAAATAGTAGACTATATTCATCCTGCCATATAGTGTGTAACATTCATGTTAGCATAGATAAGTAAATATGTTAATTTGAAGAGATTTTGCAGCAAACCCATTATCCATGTACTTGTGCTTATGTAAAATGCTGGCAACATCATACGGCAAGTGTGTATTTTAGATTTTTAGTTCATAACTTCATAAAAATTCTTTGTAGATTATGTTCTTGACCCCAACATCCTTATTGTTATCTTCATCAGTTACCATTACTTGCAGTCCATCCCTTTTTCTGACTCTTGAGAATGGTACGTATAAATGTCCATGTGTAAAGACTTGTTCATGTAGATATAGTCCAACCTTGTTTGGAGAGTTCTCCTGCCTTTTGTTTATTGTCATAGCAAAGCATGGTGAGATAGGATATTTTCTCCTTTATAGAAGGAAAACCACACCCATTCAGCGGTGACATGATTATTTTTGGAATGTAGACCTTTTCTTCCACATACGATACTTATTATCTGTGCTTCGATGATATGTTTGTACTGAACAATGGCATACCGTCTATTTTTTCTAGTGTACCATTCACAATCAAGGCTGCGACTTCAGTTGCAGATGGCATATCATGTCGCTTTTCCATCTGCGCCACACTTATTGGTTAGTTTTAATATGGCATTGTGATAATCACATTCTTTGAATGTGTGACTTGCCATTCTGAATGTTTTTGCTAGTATATTATCTCTATGCAGCACATTCTTAAGGGCCTCAACGGTGCGAGTATCTATTTATTAAAGGAGCAATATAACTGGAAAAATAATTGTATGTAGTTAAGAGTTCTGTTCGAACCAAACCTTGAACACAAAACTATTAACTTGAGGGAAATGTAAGTACGGCAAGGGAGTTCATTAATCTGGCTTACAATGAATCTTGCAAATTAATTGCCTTTTTGCATAAGATGGTAATACCTACTGGAGGTGGGGCGATCACTAAAAGGAGTCAATTGGACAATCAAGGTGAGCGACGGAGATTGGGAACCAACCTTGAATACAAAAATGCTTTTACTAAACAAAAGTATGGTAAGGAACCGGTTCTGGTCATATTAATGAATCTAGATGTATATATTAGTGTTTTTCTATTTTAGCACAATCTAATAATCAAGTATTCTTGATCACCCAGTGATCAGTTCATCACTTCACCCAATGTATAATGCAAATTAATCGATTTTGTGCAGAAGATGGTACCTATTGGAGTTGCTGCTATCGTTGGGTGGAGTCGATTGGACAATCGAGGAGATCCAACAGAGGTGTGGCAATGTCCAAGGGCGCCGATATGAAGGTAAAGCCGATCTGTAAGCACTTACAAGTAGAACGGAATTGGAGATTGAGATTGGTTTTTGAGGTGTGCGTGATGTAATTGTGCAAAGAAAAGGTGTGTTACATGTGTGTGGTCATCGAACCAAAAATCAAGTGTCTCTGATCTAGCTTGCTGTTTACATGGGAGAAATTAATCAGCAAGAAGATTGCTATCAAGCACATGCTAAAACGGATAAGAAAATTGTATATCTTAGCTTGATCGATCTGGCACCTGCATGTTGCAGATTGCTTTCCGGCCAGGTGCGTGGACATCCACCAAAGCAAGTCGGTCCTATGTATAGAAATCAATCATCCTCATGCATCTCGACGGAATCAATCAGCCTCTTGAGGAAAGCCACCTTGTACGTGCATGAAAGCACTGGTCAGAAGCCCATCTATGAGGGCGTACTTCCACGAGAAGAACTTTGGAGCCATGAGGGCATCTCCGAGAAATATCCAAGTAGCAGTGTCATCGCCCGGGGGAAAGGAAGACATCGTGAAGGATTTGGTGTAGCGGTAAAAGAGGAGCTTTCTTTCGATGGCATTGGTGGGTAATTTCTCATAAAATTATTATAATCTAATGTGTGTCGTTTTATTTTCTAATAAAATTAACCGTTAGATGTTTATGATTTTGTGGGATTTTCTAGTCTAATTATCTTTTTTGGTTACCCGTCAAGCATTTTTCATATATAATAAATGAACTATTTCCATCAAATGCTAATGCATGTTTCCATTACTTCATGCGTATCAGTAGACCATATCCATCCGTATATTATGTTACCATTGATATGTTAGTTATTCTTTTGAACTTTGAAGATATTTGTAGTGTACAAATTTTCCATGTAATTATTCTCATCTAATAAGAGGTCAGTAACATCATCTTTTGAAGAATATAATTATAGTAAAAGTGTTTTTTATGCCTTTAGAATATTTCTTTATAGACTCTACCATAAGTGTCCATGTGTAAATGCATGTTTAGGCAGAGTTAGTCCAACCTTGTTTAGAGATTTTCCCTTGCTTTTATTGTTTGTCATAGCAAAGCAGACTGTTATAGGATATTGTCTTCTATTTAGAACGAATGGCCACACTCATTCATTTGGTAACATGGTTATTCTTGGAATATATACTTTTTGCCCCACATCAGTGTTGTTGTTATTATTTGTGCTTCGATGATTTTTCTTCCAAGTTGAATAATCGTCATCCCTGTAGATATTACATTGGAGCATCACTGGTAGGTCTGCTTTTAGTTTTAGCTTGTGATTTGGGATTATGGGGAATGGTAAGCTGTTTAGGAATTCTGTTGGATATAAAATTGCAGTTTCAGCATTTAAGGTTGTTGCTTTGCATACTGTGTCACAACTTAGGTACGATTTCATCTCACCTTGTAGCTGATCCTTGATATTCATTTTTTTAATCCTGTGAACTATTTTGTTCCTTGGACATAATATTGATCTTTCTTCTAAGAAATCTCACTGGCAGTACCTGTCCTGCAAATTTGGATATATGCTCTCCACAGTCTCCTTTCTTCAGTAGTATGTCGGTTGGTATTTTAATCAATTCTTCACCTTGATGATATATTTATTCCGTCACGAATATTGAGAATCCACTGTGCAAATTCGTGTATTATTTGTCACCGCTTGCTGGTGGGGCATAATATATCCTTCCAACCAATCTTGTTTTCTTTCTTTTGCTCCACTTTGTCTCTTTCTTCACCATACCCATTGTGACGGGAACCATGCATTTGCTACTTATCTGGCTTCTTCGCTCTTGTTTGTCTCCATCGACTGCATAAATTTAATCATTCCTACTCTTTCTCCAGAGCAAATGACCTGCTGCTGACTCTCCAATTGGAAATGCAGCCTTTTGACTCATGGATCTCAGAACTGCATTTCAAACTAAAATATTATCCAACACGCGTCATTGCTTGATATGTATGTGCATTTGAGGTATCTCTTGATCTCATCATTTTCTATTAGGGTTGTCTCTTGGTCATCTTATCTATTTATGTATTTTATTGACAGAGATCTGTTGCAGACCTCGACATTTATGTATGCTTGATATTTGACCAATAGATTTCTATTTTATAGGACTATGTATCTACTGTCTAGCTTGACTTCCCATTCTACATGTATTTTCCATTTTCTCGTCTTCTATGGCCCTGTTCGGAGAACCTCCACTCCACAACTCCACTCCCGGAGCGGGTGGAGTTACTGTTGAAAGTGGCGGAGCTCCTGTTTCCTGGCTCTGCAACTCCCGGGATTTCACGGAGCTGGTGGAACTCCGAACAGGGTCTATATATTGGGAATCCATCTTCATGTACTGTGTACTGTGATAGTGCTGATATATTTTTTAGGGAACTTTCTTATACATCTGTTTTCGACCATGCATGGTGGCCTTGTGTTGGCTGCAGCACATGGGCTATACATCATGTAGTTTTCAACAGTTGCGTATTATCATGCCTTCCTTTAATGGTTCATGGGTACCTGTGTTTCTTTTCGCTTTTTTGGAGAAATATGACTATATGGTCATGTGGGAGGCCCGTTTTTAAAAATGTATTGTGCACATAACTACAATTTAAAAAATAATCTTTAGTTGATTTTTATATGTTTAGAAAATTAAATAACAGGTGTTATAAAGTCACCTGGGTATTACTTGCGAGTGTTTTTAAAAAAATGTGCCCTCTCGTGTATCATGAACTCCCCGAGCTTTATGTGGAACACTCGGTCAACAATATTAGGTCTTTTTTATGCTGGTTGGTGTACTTCTTGTAGCATAGATTGAAGTTCCGGCAAAGCTGCAAGCCTGCATTGCATGTGAATATCACATAGTTTATGGTATCGAGCCGACCAACATATTACCATAGCATCTTGGTAGCTTTATGCTTTGTTTCTTGGGCAATCTGTGAATCTAGATGGCAGCACTATTCTCCTTACTTGGTCAGCCCCTTGTATCTCCTCTCTATTTTGTCCTGCAAACCAACTGTAGTTATGCTCTTAATTTTCCTTGGTTTCTTCTGATCCAATCTAGCATGTACTGAAAAATGCATGAAGGGGCATCCACAATCAACTGCAATGTAACCTTTTCACATATCAGCAAGTGCGTAGATTGGTTAGTACATTGTTATAGACGATATGCATAGTATTCCAGCATTGTTAAATGCTTTCTCTTGCATTTTGTACCTTCTTTTAACATGTAAGGTACATCTTCTTTGTACCCATCTTCACCATAGGGGAACAATAATGGATACTGCATAATGAGATTCTTCTTGACTTCATGTAATTGTACTGAACAATGATATTCCATCCTATTTCTCTTGTATCATTGACAATAAGGCTGTAACATCAATTGCAGATGGCATGTCATGTCGTATTGCATGTCCTTGTCACTTACTGATTAGTTTTAATCTCATGTTGTTGTAGTCACCTTCTTCAAATTTGTGACATGCGATTCTGGATGTTCTTGCTAGCATATTATCTCTATCCAGCATACTTGTAAGGCCCTCAACGACGTGAGAATCTATTGAGTCTTTTATCTTCTGATGTTGACGCATTAAATCTTGGTTTAACCTCATTCTTAGTGTCCTAGTTGTACAACTGTGCCCAGTCGTGGTTTGTCATTACCTTCAGGCGAATACCAATTCTGTGGTAGTGTTGCCCATTCATTCTAAAAACATACGGTCTGTATGGTGGACAAAGCTAAAGCTTGCTGATTGTTGGCATGGCCTGAAACTATCGATGCAATTTGCCGGAGTACTTTACCATTGAGAAAATAATGAAACGTAGCGAAGCTGACTCATGTTCATTCTAAAAACAGAACGTCCGTATGATGGACAAAGCTAAAGCTTGCTGATTGTTTGCATGGGCCGAAACTATCAATGCAATTTGCCGGAGTACTTTACCATTGAGAAAATAATGAAACATAGCGAAGTTGACTCATGAAGAAGTTTGATCGATCTGCAACTTCCCATCACTTTCGGCCAAATGCGCACATCAACACGAAAGCTGGCCTGTGGATTGGTATGGCTGGATGCTAATTCTAATACAGATTAATCACAACTGAAGGTAGATCGTGTGTACGTGCCTGACTTGCTAGCCGGAAAGCAGTTGGCAGCCTCATTTACTTGAAATCAATCACAATTGAAGCTAGATCGTTTTTATGTACCTAGCCGGAAAGCAATCGGCAGCCTCCTACAGCCACATGAAGATTTCTAGTACTTGCATGTCTTGCGGAGTGGATCAACCTCGTGGAGTTTTGAGCTAGCTTGTATGGGTAGTTTTCCGGCCAGAAACGCATCTAGCGAGGCGTACCTCGTGTATATAGTACTTCGAGCGCCGCCGAGCCGCTAGGAAAATTGGACTCGGAGAAATTGTTGCGCTGGCTGATGCGACCTAAATTGGACTGGGAGAGATTTGCCTTTTTATGGTTAATCCATCATTTGCGAGGAGCCTTAGTTTTGATGGCATTGATGGGTAATTTTCTGGAAAACAATTATGATCTAATGGTTTGTCGTTTTATTATCTTCTAAATTAATGGTTGGATATTTCTGATTTTTACGGGAATTTCTACTCTAATTCTCTTTTTTACGGTTAACCCATCATTTGCTTTTTATATATAAATAGATTTTACCTCCTGTGCGGCCGTTTTGTTAAAACTGAGAGTTGGCCAGTCGTCGGCTTCAGCCCCCTCGTAGGTAGTACGGGGGTGTTCGGGATGAATGTAAACACTCTTTATCCAAAAAATTGGTCCTTGAAGCAGGTGTTTAGCGCAACGAACCAGGCAATCGGACTATGTGGCTTTATCACCCTCACTTAGCCATAGGAGTTTGACAATAGAAGATGCTGTAAACACCTGATCGGATGGAGGTCGATCCGTCGCATAAGGCGGAAAAATCGCAAAAGATTTGGAACCTCCGAATAGCTGACTAGCTCTCGCCACATCATGACAGTCAGTTTTCGGCTTTCTCTACTGAGGTGTTTGCTCAGATGAACCGGAAACACAATCGCAATAGTTCTCCCTTTACTACCCTAGCCGATATAGCAGAACGTAAGGTAGTAAGCACAGGAGCCGGGCAACCCAACTATTGACCAAAGACATGATTTGGAGCCAATGCATATAATGCTAAAATTCGGGGTGCCGAACTGTACTGTAAAAGTGTTCGGACTTTGTTGCCGTAGTATGGGGCGCAGTGAAGCCCCTGGCCAATTTAAAGCGTACCAAAGTGTACGGATGCAATCGACAAGAATGACGAAGTAAAATGAAGTAGTAAGCTAGTGCCACATAAGCCGGGCCGCAAACTGTTTTCATTATAATTTGGTTAATACGTCAAAGCGTATTTGTACAATAGTGCGATAAGCAACCAGGCGATTTGACATGCGAAGATCAAGGGGGGAGCTTGCGTGTGGGTCCTGAAAACAGGTAGAGTGATTGTCGAGAAGAACATCTAGAAATTTCCCCACGCGTCTGCGCTACTTGCCGCCGTCCTTCGAAAGGACCGATGAGTGGGCCGCCGCGAGGGGCCTATGGAAAAGAAAACTGAAAAAAAAGAAAAGTGAAAGTATGAGTGTCTGGGGAAGGTTGAGCCATATTGTGGACCACAGTCTAGTTATGCCTCAGTCTCTGCCCATGGTATTTTCAGTGCGTAGTTATGTACGCGCGGTACGTATGCCGCCACTTGGTCGGGACTGAGACGGAGGTCGCATTGCTAGTCTAGCTCCTGATGAGCCGGATTGTCATGTTGTGGAGTATTCCGGACTCGTTTGACAGTGTCCGGGAGTTTTGCCGCTGAATTAAAATTCTGCCTTAAAAGGCCGCTCTGTACTTCCGCTGCCAGGGCCGCGGTGTGCTCCAGGATACGGAGGGAGCGCTCCATGTTTCCATTGACTATTATGACGCCGCGTGGTCGAGGCATCTTGAGCTTGAAAGCATAGTGCAACACCGCATTGAATCGAGCGAATGCGGTTCGTCCGAGCAGTGCGTGATAGCCGCAGCAGAAGAGGACGATATCGAAGATCAACTCTTCGCTTCAGAAGTTGTCCGGGGATCCGAAGACGACCTCCAATGTGATTGAGCCCGTGCAGCGGGCCTCTACACTTGGTATAACTCCTTTAAAGGTAGTTTTGGTGGGCTTGATCCTTGATGGATCGATGCCCATTTTATGACCGTATCCTCGATAGAGTAGGTTGAGGCTTTGTCACCGTCCATGAGGACTCGCGTGAGGTGGAATCCATCAATTATTGGGTCGAGGACCAGTGCGGCTGAACCGACATGATGGATACTGGTCGGATGGTCCCTGCGATCGAAGGTGATCGGGCATGACGACTATGGATTAAATTTTGGGGCGACTGGCTCTATCGCATAGACGCCCCTGAGCGCTCGCTTGTGCTCCCTCTTGGGGATATGGGTAGTGTATATCATGTTCACCGTTTTGACCTGAGGGGGAAACTTCTTCTGTCCCCCTGTGTTCGATGGGTGGGGCTCCTCGTCCTCGTCCTCGCTTATAATTCCCTTCTCCTTGTTCTCGCATTTAACTTGTCGGCTCGTTTAAAACCCAACATCTTCTGTTGGTGTGATTGGCTGGTTTATCGGGGGTGCCGTGTATCTGGCATGGACGATTGAGTATGCGTCCAAGCTGGATGAGCTCGGGTTGTTCCTTTTGAATGGCTTCTTCCGCTGGCCGGACTTGGAGCCACTGAATCCGGCGTTGACCATCGTGTCATTGGTATTGTTGTCGTTGTTTCGACACTTGTGTCTGTTGCGTCGGGGCTTGCCATTGCTATTTCTGGCTTCAGAGGTGCCAGGTTTGCTTGCATTGTTATTGCTACGGGCTAGCAAGCTATCTTCGCCCGTGCAAAAGCGGGTCATGAGTGCTGTGAGGGCTGCCATGGACTTCGGCTTTTCCTGGCCGATGTGCCGGGCGATCCATTGGTCGCAGATGCTGTGTTTAAAGGCTGCTAGGCTTCGGCATCCGGGCAGTTGACGATCTGGTTCTTTTTAGTTAAGAACCTAGTCCAGAATTTCCTGGCAGACTCTCCTGGCTGTTGGACTATGTGACTTAGGTCATCGGCATCCAGAGGTCGGATGTATGTACCTTGGAAGTTATCGCGGAAAGCGTCTTGCAGGTCCTCCCAGCTGCCAATAGAGTTTTAGGCACGTTGTTCAACCAGTGCCAATACAAGTAGCACAACATCTCAAAGCACACTGCACAATCATGTGGATGAAGGCCTGTACTGACCTTTCATGAGACGGACAAGATAAAATACGAATCTGCCAACACGAATAGGAAATCCAATCTCGTTTTGTGCAGTTGCACTAAAATCAAGCAAAGTGTTTCGCGTAGCGAAGCAAAATGTCGCAATAGCAACAAGTTGAATAGATATCCCCATTTAAACAGAGGCAAAAAAGGAATCAATTACTAGCTAATAAAGGAGGATGAAACATGCGGCCACAAAAATGGTAATCCCGCCAATCCCTAACAAGTGTTGCAGTTTTGAAATAAGATTCAGTAGTTAATTCTGAGAGTGGCATCAATTATCGGCTTATAAAGGGGTGATGCTGAATTTGTTGTAACAAAGCAACAAGCATCATGTCCGGGTTGGTCCCATTTTGTTCACTACTTAATGGGAAAAGATAGCAATACAATAGCTTCAATTCAACATTTATTTAAAACAGTACCAAAACAAGTAGCACAACATCTCAAAGCACACTACACGTCATGTGGTTGAGACCAAGATTTGAAACAACTCGCCACGAAGACTGGAAACAAATCTCGATCTCCTTTTGTGCAGTTCCACCAAAATTAAGCAAAGTCACTGGTGTGACATTCAAGTTGAACTGCACAAAACACTCTTAAAACATAAGTGTTTCGAGTAGCGAAGCAAAATGTCGCAATAGAAACAAGTTGAATTGATACCCTGCTTTTAACAGAGGCAAAAAGAAAACAATTACTTGCCGATAAAGGAGGATGAAACAAACAAAGGATGTAAAGAAGCATCTAACTTATCTTGGATGGAAAACAAAGTAGGACAAGAGCATTTCTAAACGGTTGCATTGATTCATATTAACAGAGACATTCTCTTGAAACAACATTCATTAAAAAATGTAATTTACTTTTAACAAAGGGCATTGCTTCAATTTTCCGGCGGCATTCTTAGATTAACAACAACAAAATAGTTGTATGGGACATGCCAAAGACCATGTGCGTCCACACGTATAAATGGGTGATGCAGTGTATGTAGCCAAGCAGCATATATGCGCTGGTCCCATATTTGTTCTCTTTGAACCTTCTTCCTATGTGAGGGCAGCAAATCTAGTCTTGCACAAACTACCCAACCCCCTAGTTTCTTTCCCTTTTCAACAAAGAGATCGGTTCCTTACAGATGTGTGTACTGGGTTACCCCCTTTTTCCCTTTTCGACCTACAAAGCGGCTGGATAGCCAATCTATACTACTTTTCGCCCCTCCTTTCCTCATTGAACAACGTCCTAGATTCTTGCTCCAGCCCACCGCACCCTTCTTTCCTCTTTGAACCAAGACCTAGATTCGACTACAGATCGAAAAAGATCCACATGCAGCTAGAGCAACGACGGTTTCAAAGAAACTTATACATTAGGGTCGCCGGGATGTGGCAAGGCGGCGGCGGGAGGTCAGATTCTGCCCACACCACGACGGCAGCGAGGAAGAAGGGCTCGGTGGCCCTCAAGATAGGCGCTGGGTGAAAGAGAACAGCGCAGCGGCAAGTGGATTGCCTCCTCATGAAGGCGATAGAGTGAACGCCGCACCTCCTCCCCTTCCCGGCATGCGACGGATACGGACGCTGGCCCTTCACCACCGTGTGAGGGGGAGAGAGAGACAAGAGGCCAACGCAGCCTTGTTTAGATCTGGTGAAGAGAGGGTGAGAGATCGTGAATATAGCAAACCCTAGCAAATGAACGCCGAGCCTCCAGCAGGTAACATATATGTAAAAGGGCGAGCGTGGTGGAGATCGCAAAACCTAGCGAATAAGCGCCGAGGCTCCCGCTTATATATATACTAATGTAGTACGGACTGAGCTCCTGCCTTCACTACACCTGCTTTTGGCTGTATGACAGTGAGCTACCACATTTTGGGCCCAATGTCATAAATCCAGAGGCAGTGCACTAAGTCAATGAAGCTGCGCCCATATAGTACTCTCGCATACGACTAATATATAGTGGAGTGGTTTTCTTATTCTCTCCATAACAATCGCTTTTAAATTGTGTAAGTACGAAACGAAACTCTTTATTTAATGTACAAAGTGAAGAAAACTAGTACTACTCCGATGAACTAATGATCCACACCCACGCTGCCCCGGTCGCACTTCGCCCTTCTTCACGTGTGGTACACTACCTCCCTTATGAACAACCACACATGCGCCAAATTATCGGAAACGTGTGAGAGTGTGTACAAATAAAGAATTTTAATTTCAATTATCGGAAAGGTTTGAGAGTATTACAAAGTTTGACTTCACCAAATCTAATATGCGAGTAAATAAAAATGGAGGGCTACTACGCACATCCGGTTTTTAGTCCACACCATTTTTTAAATCAAAGTTAATAGCTGGACAAACAAAATTACAGGGGAGCTGGAGACAAAGTTGTGAGAAGGCTTAGAAATCAATACAAAACTTATGCTCTTAGTACCAATGCCGATCCTTCTTCGAGGAAACATTTGGTTCATAGCCAATTGTGTGATAAAATTGCACCAACGTGAAAGACGACTGCGTCTCCAACGCAACCAAGATGAACTGACGAAGGTTATCATCTTTGTGCGTAACAAGCAAAGAGCAATCGATGGAAGACAGCTTGTTTTTCATTGAAAATCGATCACCTTCACCACCGACGCAACCATGAGGCTTAACCATGAGCATCGATAGGTCATCGTGGTGATGTATCATCCATTTGGCATCAAGTTTGGGTGAGGCACCTATGAAGTTCGACAAATCCTCACTATGGTCTCTGCTTTTCTCAAGAATCAAGCTCGAGGAAGGAAGAACCACGTGGCGTAGAACAAAGGAGGCGGAACAACAATGGCCATCCAATTTTGTGCAGTTCCACTAAAATTGAGGAAGACATGCCTGTGTATGGAGACACGCATCGCTGTTTCCGTAAATATAAAAGGAGTTAGCAACGACATCTCAATTGTCAATAAAAATTAATGAAAAGTACACCAACAAATGTAAGCATCATAATTATCTTGATGGGAACTAAACCAGGATACCCGAGAAAAAAGCATTTCTTCATTTAACCAAAGGATAATACTACCACCATATGGACAATGACCGCACAACCACCATGTACTTTTTGTCGAAACAACATGTATACCTCCACCGAGGCATAAATCAGGACAACTTTTCGAGTGGCATTTCCTCTATAATAGTACTAGTAGGTGATGTTGGACCAGCCGACGAACCCTAGCTACTATGCATGGGGAGCTGGGGAGTAGAAGCATAGAAGAAAACCCGCACGCAGCGACCTGGGGAGCTAGACCAGTACAAGAAGTTATACCTCAGGTGGTGTGACGCCCGGATAATTAAGCTACGGTGAACCTCTGCTAATGATGCCACGTCACCTCGATTACTGTTGTTAATCTCGCGTTAGTTCGAAACCGATTCGAATTCAAATTTAAAATAATGTTAAACAACAGAAGTTTAAATTAAAAAGATTAAAAGTAAAATGTTCGGAATGTGGCAAATAATACATACTAAATATTGGTGCAGAACCCACACTTTTGTAAAGTATTTAAATATGCTAAAATAAATAAACATCGGTTGAAACAATTATTTAAATGCTTTTAAATAATAAAAAAATACAAACTAATTTTAATTGAGGTGCCAGACTGTTTATGGCAGAGGGATGTTTAGTGATACTAATATAGAAACTAATTTTATGTTTTGTAAAACTAAAATAAAATTAAGGTTAAAAGAAAACAGAAAGGAAATAAACAATGTAAAAAAAACGAAAGGCAAAAGGTAAAACAAACCCCCACCCCATTGTGGCCAAAGTGGCCTAACTGGGCCACCAGTGCCGGCTCACCCCGCCATCGTGACAACCCTCCCACCACAACCTAACCCTAGACCGAATCCCCACCCTCGTGACTCATTCCCCACTTTTCCTCCCCATCTGGATCGGCAAGCGCCCACCCCATGATCCCCACTTCGCCTCCCTCCTCACCTCTCGATCCCATCGGATCGTGGAGGGCTCGACCGACGCTGCCCCGGATCGCTGCCAATGCCGGGCCGCTACTGGAGGACCGCCGCCGCCAGTAGCTGTCAACCGCCGCTGCCTCGCTTCCACCAAGCCTCCCCGAGCCCACGTCAAGACATCTCAGAGGGCCCGGTGAGCCCCAGATCCACCTCGCCGCTGCCTCCTCGCCGCTGCCATTTCCGCCTCGCAGCCGCTTTCGCCGGCCGCTGGTAACGCCACAGGCGCCAGACCGCCTATGGCTATGCCTCCCGCTTCCTCGTCTGCAGTGCAGACCGGCGCCGATTTTCGCCAAGGCCAGCCAGGTTCATCATGCTTATCTCCGGCCGCGCCTGATGCGCCACCACTGTGTTCTATCCACAAGATCACCCCGATGTCAAGATCGCTTCACAGACTTCGCCAAGGCTGCCCCGTGATCCGCCGCCGCTTAGCGCGCTGCCTGCAGGCCAAGGCTGCCCACCGCCAAGGCCCACTGATCAACGCCAACGGCTGACAAGTGCTGGTTCGGCCGACGCCGCCTCAAGATTGGCGCGCCATTCGGCCGGGCGCTTAGCGCCAAGGCCAAGACGCCTGCAGAGCACGCCTGACCCGCTAGGGCTCCCTGTGGGCCTATGACAAGGGGGCCCCACCCTGCAACGATTAAAAAAGAACTTAAAAATAAATAAATAAATCAATACATAATAAGTAAATAAAAATGTTAATTAGTTAATTAACTTAATTAATCCTGTTTAATTAAACTAATTAAACATTAGGTACCTAATTAACTAATTAAACTGATTAATAGGTTAATTAGGTTATTGTACCTGTGACATACGGGACCCACCTGCAGGGTTGACCTAGTCAACCTTTTGGTCCTGTTGAGATCATGATGATGTCACGCTGACATCATAATTGCAATTTCTAAATTAATTTAATTATGCTAATTTCTAGAAAATGATTTAAAATCTTTAAAAATTAATATAAAATAATTGTAGCTTCGGATGAAAAATACTTTGTACATGAAAGTTGCTCGTAACGATTTAGACGAACCCGGATACGCAGCCTGCTCGGCCCACCGCAGACATCCCTAGAATAGCAAACACGCAACTTTTCCCTCCTGCATTCTCGCCGAAAACGCTAAACACCGGGATACTTTCCTGATGTTTTCCCCTTCACCGGTTTCACCTCATACCGCTGTTAGGGAACCCCTAGCACCGAGCATTTGTTATGTCATGCATCGCTATGCATCTGTTTGCTTAAATATTTATTGTTTCTTCCCCTCTTCTCTCGCTAGACACCGAGACCGACGCTGCTGCCCCATTCGACCACGGAGTTGACGAATTCTCTCTCTTGCCAGAGCAACTGTGCAAGCCACCCCCTTGATCACCAGATATCGCCTATTCTTCTCTATAATTCTTGCATTAGAGTAGTGTAGCATGTTATCGCTTTCGCTTAATCCTATACCGCCGCATAGCTCGTCCTTGCTATCATCAAGAGTTACCTTTACTTGCTATCCCATCGCTTAGTATAGGATGCTAGTGCTCCATCGCTGGCCCTACACTCTTGTCCGTCTCGCCATGCTATATTATCGGGCCGTGATCACTTAGGGAGGTGATCACGGCATATACTATATACTTTACACCGCTACATTACCCGTGATACTGTTCGGAGATGGGGGTAAAGGGCGTGTGGCTCCATCCCTGGTAGAGGGTGGGCTCGGGTTCCCGACGGCCCCGATCACATTACTTTGAGGCGGAGCGATAGGGCAGGTTGAGACCACCTAGGAGAGAGGTGGGCCTGGCCCTGGTCGGCATTCGCGGATACTTAACACGCTTAACGAGATCTGGGTATTTGATCTTAGTTGGGTCGTTGACCTTATACGCACTAACCGCCACGTGGGACAAGATATGGGCAACCGGCGTCGTGGTATCAGCCGAAGCTCTTTTTCGACGCCGCCGATCGAGCGGTGCGCGCCAAGATTGGATCAGAAGCTCGGCTTGTATTAAGGGGGCTAGATCTGCTTCCGGCCACAGACGAACGTGCAGGTGTGCTAAGGGCGATGTGCCTGCACTGCGGCGCTTTAGGTTTAGACCGGCGTCGACCTCTCTGCTGAGCCTAGGTGGGCTGCGACGTGTTGATCTCCCGAGGCCGGACATGACCCAGGAAAGTGTGCCCGCCGAGGGATCGAGCGGTCGGGTAATGTGGTGCACCAGCAGGAAGTTGATCTATTTGAATAGCCGTGTCCACGGTAATAAAGCACCCGGAGTTGTACCTTGACCTTATGACAACTAGAATCGGATACTTAATAAAACACACCCTTTCAAGTTAGATACAACCCGTGATCGCTTCTCTAACAGTAAGGCAACGAGGAGGGATCGCGGGTAGGATTATGCTATGCGATGCTACTTGGAGGACTTCAGTCTACTCTCTTCTACATGTCAGAAGACGGAGGCTGCCAAGCGTAGTCTTCGGCTGTGATTAGCTATCCCCTCTTATTCTCGCATTCTGCAGCTTCACCCACTCATATGGCCCTTTACACATATACCCATGCATATGTAGTGTAGCTCCTTGCATGCGAGTACTTTGGATGAGTACTCACGGTTGCCTTGTTCCCCCTTTTCCCCATTTCTCTACCCGATTGCTGCGACCAGACGATGGAGTCCAGGAGCCAGACGCCACCGTCGACGACGACTCCTACTACACCGGAGGTGCCTACTACTACGTGCAGCAGCTCACCGATTTACCCACTGTGAGTAGTTTAGGAGGATCTCAGCAGGAGGCATGCGCCTCTTCGATTTGTATCCCGCTTTGTACTAGCCATCTTATGGCAACTTCTTTAACTTGTGTCTGCATTTCAGATATTGTTGCTTCCGCTGACTGCCTATGATCGAGCACTTGTATTCGAAAGCCCTTGAGGCCCCCGGCTTGTATTATGATGCTTGTATGACTTATTTATGTTTTAGAGTTGTGTTGTGATATCTTCCCGTGAGTCTCGATCTTGATCGCATACATATGCGTGCATGATTAGTGTACGATTGAATCGGGGCGCCACAAGTTGGTATCGAGCCGATCGCTCGTAGGGAATCCCCTTCCACACTCCTTGGTCAAGTCGAGTCTAGACATTGCAAAACTTTTATTAACATGGATGTGTGCCTTTACGGGCCCACATCGCCATTGGGTGGTACTAGGATCTTTTATTCCTCGACCTATACTCTGGGACTCTGACCTTTCTTCTCTTTGGGTGAAATGATTTTACTAACTCTGGCTCTAGGTTCTCGTAACTACTTCCTCCCGGAGAGCCCTCACTCCAGATGATTGCTTGGTGCACCGAAGGATTTCGAAGATACTCTCCGGTGTTCTCGAGCCTTTGTGCTCGTTGCTTTTGCAATTCCCTACCACTGATTTATCCCTATGGATAAGTACTTACACCCGTCGGTCTTAATTTTATTCCAAGTTGATCTTGTTAATACAAGATGCCCCGAACCGCACTCCGTTGTTCCAAGAATCCTTTGAGCCATCGCTTACAGTTCTTGCCTCATGAATACCCTTATGGATAATTCCTCGCACTTATCGAGTATCCGCTCTTTCCTAGTTGTTCATGTGTTTTACAAAAGTTTTCGAAATACCATTCGATCTTCCAAAAATCCTGAGCATCCTCTTGCTCTTGAAATTCTTGCTTGCTTGCATTATGGTTAATCCCATAAGTCTCGTAATCTTATTGGCATCTCTTGTCATTATCATTTTGAGTCCGTTGATTCAATTTGTTGCGAATGCTCGCAATACTCAATCAGATCATAGAATTCATCCTTCCGGCTCAGACGTCATTTTAGACGTGAGTCGGTTCTCGCCAATCAAATTGTCGCCGACAGCCCCTATGTCTAATGAACTTATCCATCCTTGATCAGAGCGTCTGCTTCTGATCCTTCGCTTTGTAAATCATAATTCCTTTGCAATTGAGCTCTTAATTACTCAGTTGTTTCTATAATCCAAGGTCTTTGCATTGATTCTTCCCCTGGTTGTGTGCCGATACTCACATCAGATCCTTTATGGACCATCAGAACCTTGTTGGATTTTATCTGACAACGTCCTTTATATTCAATCACTTTGGAAGTTCTTTCCCTGATACATAATGCCTTTGGTAAATCCTATTCCTTGATTTGGCCAACCATGCTCTGCTTTCGAGCTGGTGATCAATACTATTGAAGTTTGTGGTATATGTTCCTAAGAGACCCTGATGGGTTGAACCTATGCCTTTTCCTAATCTATGTGAGCCTGAAAGATTTCACGGGTCATACTCATCTGGTATTTCACCAGGTAAAACTTTCAACACTGATGCCATTATCGAAACGAGAAGTGAAGGTAAGGTTATGCTTTGGAGAAGTGGGAGTCGACCTTGAACTTTATGTTCATGCCCATGGACCCGAGGTGGAACTTATCATGGAAGCTTCTCGTAGTAATAATAATCCCCTTGTTATAACTTCTTCTCTTATCTATGCTTGGTCTTTTATGCACCGTGGTTTCACCATATTGTTCTTCTTTCATCCCATTTCTTGGACAAGTTTAAGTGATTGCCTTTTCAAATGATTTCACTTGTCCAACCTCTATTCTGCTTCTACCCTTGAGTATACCCTCTAGTGTCATGAGAATATCATGGAACTACATAACTTCTTATGAGTTCTCCATCTAGTATTGCTTCTCATCGATTTCAGATTTCCTCGGTTCTTAGTTAATAGTCACCGAGAACACCGATATGTGAATCGATTTCAAGACTCGATTCAATAACTCTAAGTAATTTTCGTTGCTTACGAGTTTAAAAATCCTTCAAGTCATTCCTAGCCTGATCAACTATATCAATATCGTGCAACTCTTCAACTGTGGGCTACCTGGTCCTTATTCCCAGAGCACAACTTTCGACGATGAGCTAATCTTACATCAATTTTCCTCATCATATCATTTCTCCTTGAACAACAAACTTGATTTCGAGTTTGTGTCGTACCAATGGTTCCAATAACTTTTTGCTTCATCATTCCGTTGACTTGAGGTCATCGCCGATCAGTAACATCTTTTTGAAACCTCTCGACAAATGTGTCGTGATCATCATCAACATTCTAAGGTCTTCCAAGATATCTACCGGATTCTTGATGAGAAATAGCATCCTTGTCCCCGATGATTTGTGTTATCATCGGCCACTTTATTGCCTTCCCTCCAACACAAACTTGTTCGTGTTTTGTGTTATACCTTGAGTTCCTTGCTATCCAGCATTTTTTTCTTTACCTTGGAATATTACCACCTTTTATGTCAAGAATGTTGTGGTAATTTTACCACCTCTTGAGAATTCTTGATATAGTAATATCTCTAGCCATTTGCGTTCATTTCTTGGTCTTCGTGTTGTTTTTAACCGGGATACCAATATGCTAACGATGCTGCTTGAGTTCTGTACTTCTAGCAACCCTATTGCTTCGAAGTTAACGATCGACAGTTCGTTCTTAGACTGTTGGTTATTAAATCGTCACTCTAACATTGACCTTGCTGCCCAAGGTCATATTTCGGGCACACCTTTCAACTAATGATTAATGGTGTATGTTTTCCTCGAGCATACAACATTATGTCAATTGAATTGACAAGTGTCATCTTCTTGTTCACACTATTGTGGAGATCCATCTTTTTGGATACCTCATTGAATTATCACTGAGTCCATCAGCCACCTCCTCATCCTCTCCTTGGCTTAATGATGAACCCTTGTTCGGAACTTGCTTCCATAGTTCATTTCTCGAGAATCTTCAGTGTCATCTCGTCAAGTTGTGTTGCACCTTTCTTTCAGGCATCTTGAGTCTGAGGTATCCTGGCACTAATCAGATCTGAACTCGGTCAGATATGATGGTTGGGACATATTTACAGGAGTTACAACGTTAGTCTTTATATGACCCGGTTAGGTGATGTCATGCCTAGCACACCTGACCGGAGGACCTAGTGTTATAGTATCCTTTTTAGCAAGGTTATCCATTCTTCCATGAGGAAATTATAGGACTTATTCCATGAGTTCCCCTGATGGATCATTTGTGAATCCTAAGTCTGATCTTTACTTGATGACCATGTCAATGCTATCACGAAGCATGTCAATGGTACTCCGATTTTCAATAAGAACATTTGAAGCACAATGCTAAATTTTCTTTGTCAATTATTCAAACACCGTTGTTTGGGTAATGTCATATAATTCCTCCCCCTTACCTAAATGGTTTACTACTTTCTATCCTGTCATGGATATCATGCTCTGTTTGTCCTTGGGAAGGATATATCCCTGAAACATGTGTTTAAACACATTTTCATTTCCATTGTTCTGTTTAATCTGATGATCACCTTTTCCTTTCCATGGCTTTGTTTAACCTTACTGGTGATCTATATGATCTAAGCAGTAATATTCTCCTGCTTATGTAAACACCTCGGTGTACAATTCTGTCAGCAAGACCATGTTACCATTGTTGATGACATTCCGGTAGCCGCCGATGGACGAGAACTTTGCCTATTGGTCCGCCTCGTTCAACGAAAGGTGAAAATGGTTCTCTTCGCTCTCGCCTCTTGGTACCGATGTTGTTGCCGACATAACCGATGTGCTATCCTTTGACATGCCTTGCCACCCCGACTGCAAGTAGATGTCACGCTTCTTCCTACTTTTAACCCACATGGTGGGCCCATAACCCACAGCCCACAGATCGAAACTCGACTCTCCGTGCACAACCCTCGCTTTCTAATGGTTATTCTCCATGCTTGGCTTCGTATTAATTCATGGGCCACCTTCCTAGTGCTCTATTCTGGTATCAGACGCAATACTTACTCTCGCTACTCTGAACCCCTTTCTCACTCTGGTTCAGACTTCGAGCAACTATCTATCCGCTTGGAACCTCTTATACGTTAGAATTTCGCAACCAAAACATTTCCCCCTTTCACTACCTCTTAAATCTCGGGACGAGATTTCTTGTAGTGGAGGAGAATTGTGACGCCCGGATAATTAAGCTACGGTGAACCTCTGCTAATGATGCCACGTCACCTCGATTACTGTTGTTAATCTCGCTAGTTCAAAACCGATTCGAATTCAAATTTAAAATAATATTAAACAAATGTAAGTTTAAATTAAAAAGATTAGAAGTAAAATGTTCGGAATGTGGCAAATAATACATACTAAATATTGGTGCAGAACCCACACTTTTGTAAAGTATTTAAATATGCTAAAATAAATAAAACATCGGTTGAAACAATTATTTAAATGCTTTTAAATAATAAACAAATACAAACTAATTTTTAATTGAGGTGCCAGACTGTTTGTGGCAGAGGGATGTTTAGTGATACTAATATAGAAACTAATTTTATGTTTTGTAAAACTAAAATAAAATTAAGGTTAAAAGAAAACAGAAAGGAAATAAACAAAAGAAAAAAACTAAAGGCAAAAGGTAAAACAGACCCCCACCCCACTGGGCCAAAGTGGCCTAACTGGGCCACCAGGCCGGCCCACCCCGCCTACTGCATAACCCCTCCCACCACAACCTAACCCTAGACCGAATCCCCACCCCTCGCACTCATTCCCCCCTTTTCCTCCCCATCTGGATCGGGCAAGCGCCCCGACCCCACGATCCCCACTTCGCCTCTCCCCCTCCCCCTCACCTCTCGATCCCATCGGGATCAGGGAGGGGCTCGACCTCGACGCTGCCCCGGATCGCCGTCAATGTCAGCGCCGCCTGGAGGACCGCCGTCGCCCGGAGCTGTCAACCGTCGCCGTCTCGCTCCACCAAGCCTCCCCGAGCCTGCTGTCAAGACATCTCAGGGCCCGATGAGCCCTCAGATCCACCTCGCCCACGCCTCCCCGCCGCTACCTCCGTCCTGCAGGTTTCGCTTCACGGTTGCTGCGCAGAACGCGACGCTGCGCCAGACCGCCCATGGCCATGCTCCTCGCTCCCCTTCTCCCGTCGTGCAGCGCCACACCGCGCCACGCCCAGTTCAGGTTCCATCTTCTCCGGCCATACCGATGCGCGCCATCAGGTTCTATTCACAAGACCGCCCGATGCCGCATCGCTTCACAGACTTCGGCGTTGCCTCCGCCGCTCTCGCTTAGTGCACCGCCTTGCGCCAAGGCTGCCCATCGCCTGCCCACGGCACCATCAACACCCGGCTGCCGGCCGGCCTCGGCTGCCGGCGCTGCCTCAAGATTGGCGCCCATTCGGCCGGGCGAAGCGCCTCAAGGCCAAGACGCCCGTAGCACGCCCGACCCGCTAGGCCCCCAGGGGCCTATGACAAGGGGGCCCCACCCCAGAACGATTAAAAAAAGAACTTAAAAATAAATAAATAAATAATAAGTAAATAAAAATGTTAATTAGTTAATTAACTTAATTAATCCTGTTTAATTAAACTAATTAAACATTAGGTACCTAATTAACTAATTAAACTGATTAATAGGTTAATTAGGTTATTGTACCTGTGACATACGGGACCCACCTGCAGGGTTGACCTAGTCAACCTTTGGTCCTGCTGAGATCATGATGATGTCACGCTGACATCATAATTGCAATTTCTAAATTAATTTAATTATGCTAATTTCTAGAAAATGATTTAAAATCTTTAAAAATTAATATAAATTAATTCGTAGCTCGGATGAAAATACTTTGTACATGAAAGTTGCTCAGAACGACGAGACGAATCCGGATACGCAGCCCGTTCGTCCACCGCACATCCCTAGAATAGCAAACACGCAACTTTTCCCCTCCGGTACCTCTGGCCGAAAACGCGAAACACCGGGGATACTTTCCCGGATGTTTTCCCCCTTCACCGGTTTCACCTCATACCGCGTTAGGGCACCCCTAGCACCGATACTTGTCATGTCATGCATCGCTATGCATCTGTTTGCTTAAATATTTATTGTTTCTTCCCCCTCTTCTCTCGCTAGACACCGAGACCGACGCTGCTGCTGCCCCATTCGACTACGGAGTTGACGACCCCTCTCTCTTGCCAGAGCAACCAGGCAAGCCACCCCCCCTTGATCACCAGATATCGCCTATTCTTCTCTATAATGCTTGCATTAGAGTAGTGTAGCATGTTACTGCTTTCAGTTAATCCTATAGTGCTGCATAGCATGTCCTTGCTACTACTGTTGTTACCTTTACTTGCTATCCTACTGCTTAGTATAGGATGCTAGTGCTCCATCAGTGGCCCTACACTCTTGTCCGTCTGCCATGCTATATTGATCGGGCCGTGATCACTTAGGAGGTGATCACGGCATATACTATATACTTTACATCGTTACATTACCTCGTGATACTGTTCGGAGATGGGGTCAAGGGCAAGGTGGCTCCATCCCGGTAGAGGTGGGCCTGGGTTCCCGACGGCCCCGATCGTTACATTTTGAGGCGGAGCGACAGGGCAGGTTGAGACCACCTAGGAGAGAGGTGGGCCTGGCCCTGGTCGGCATTCGCGGATTCTTAACACGCTTAACGAGATCTGGGTATTTGATCTGAGTTGGGTTGTTGACCTTGTACGCACTAACCGCCACGTGGGACAAGATATGGGCAACCGGCGTCGTGGTATCAACTGAAGCTCTTTTTGACGTCAGCGACTGAGTGGCACGCGCCGCATTGGATCATAAGCTCGCGCTTGTATTAAGGGGGCTAGATCTGCTTCCGGCCGCGTACGCAACGTGCAGGTGTGCTAAGGGCGATGGGCCTGCACTTCGCGGCGCTTTAGGTTTAGACCGGCGTGTTGACCTCTCTGTTGAGCCTAGGTGGGGCTGCGACGTGTTGATCTCCTGAGGCCGGACATGACCCAGGAAAGTGTGCCCGGCCAAAGGGATCGAGCGTGTCGGGTAATGTAGTGCACCCCTGCAGGGAAGTTGATCTATTCGAATAGTCGTGTCCACGGTAACAAAGCACCCGGAGTTGTACCTTGACCTTATGACAACTAGAATCGGATACTTAATAAAACACACCCTTTCAAGTTAGATACAACCCGGTGATCGCTTCTCTAACAGGCAACGAGGAGGCGATCGCCGGGTAGGATTATGCTATGCGATGCTACTTGGAGGACTTCTACTCTCTTCTACATGCTGCAAGACGGAGGCTGCCAAGCGTAGTCTTCGGCTGTGATTAGCTATCCCCTCTTATTCTCGCATTTTGCGCTCACCATTGATATGGCCCTTTACACATATACCCATGCATATGTAGTGTAGCTCCTTGCTTGTAGTACTTTGGATGAGTACTCACGGTTGCCTTGTTCCCTTTTCCCCATTTCTCTACCCGATTTCTGCGACTGCAGACGATGGAGTCCAGAGCTGTGACGCCACCGCCGCATTTACCTAATTCTACTACACCGGAGATGCCTACTACTACGCAGCTCACCGACGCATTTACCACTGTGAGTAGTTTAGGAGGATCCTGTGGAGGAGGCCCGCGCTTCTTTCGATTTGTATCCCAGTTTATGCTAGCCATCTTATGGCAACTTCTTTAACTTGTGTCTCAGACTCAGATATTGTTGCTTCACGACTGCCTATGATCGAAAGCACTTGTATTCGAGCCCTTGAGGCCCCCGGCTTGTATTATGATGCTTGTATGACTTATTTATGTTTTAGAGTTGTGTTGTGATATCTTCCCGTGAGTCCCTGATCTTGATCATACACATTTGCGTGCATGATTAGTGTATGATTGAATCGGGGGCGTCACAGGTGGGCGAGATGTCGTTTAGGCGGGCGGGCGGGATCTGCCCACACGACGGCAGCAAACAAGGGCGCGGAGGATCTTCGTCCACACCAGCGCCGGCTCCGAGAGGACGGTGCGCATCGGCTTCCTCCGTCGCCGATGGCGACAACGTCAACGCTGCACCTCCTCACCTCCCGCAGCGGACGGGATTCGGCCGGATCTGTGACCACCGGTGAGGAGAGAGATAGAGTGGACACTGTCATCTTGTTTTGATATGGAGAGGGTGAGAGAGCGAGACGCGAGAAACTCTATCAAACAAGAGGCTATAATGGAGTAAAAATCTCTCCATAGCAAAGTGGTTTTAAATAGAATACGCTGCGTTCCCGTAAAAAAAAGAAACGAAATCATGGCGGATAATTTTTATGGTCTGTTTAGGACACATCTAGATGTGACATAGTTATGTCACATCTAAGTTGATGTCCACTCTGTTTGTGGTCTATTTTTTCCCTAGTTTTTTGTTTCTTGTTGCTACATTATATACTTGTGGGAGCTTAGATGTGATATCCTTAAATAACATCTAGATGTGAATTAGACAAACTGATTTTCTAACGTACTCAAGAAAGAAAACTCGATCAAAACACGCCCCGCCTGTGTCGCGAGAGTCGTCACAAGACACACACATAGACATAGACAAGCATATCTGTGTTTACGTAAAATTCCATTTCCATCTCCATCTCCAATCATATTTGTCCAACTGGCACATTATTTACGTTGTTAATTATATACGCAACAATATTAACGTACATCATCTTTTGTTTGTGCATGTCCGGACCGCTGCCACGGCCGGTCCTGACCAACCCGAACCCTCTTCATCACCCGCGCGTGCTTCCCGCCCGAAACAGTCAGTGCCGCATTCATGCCCGGCTAGAGGGGACGCGACCTCTCACTAGCGCCGGCATTGAAGCGGCGCGCCGGCCGAGAGAGCGTCGCCCGCCGCTTCTCCGGTGCACGCGTTGCCCGCTGCTCAAATGTCGCAATAGCCGGCTACAACATGCATGTAAAAAGTTCTTGGGAGTCTGTGCTACAGCTAGCTGTCCTCCCTCAACTCGTCAATCTCTTCCATTAGTGCTAGTACTCCATGGCGCGATCCATCGACAAGCAGGCGGGAAAGTTATCATATACTCGGTTTGCGGTGAGTGGCATGCCGAGCGACCGTGCGGGGTCGAGCCGTGGAGGAGGGTGAGACACGAACACGACAGACGTGATTTAAACGTGGGTTTTGCTCGATGGCGCGATCCTGTTGGGGAACGTAGTAATTTCAAAAAAATTCCTACGCACACGCAAGATCATGGTGATGCATAGCAACGAGAGGGGAGAGTGTTGTCTATGTACCCTCGTAGACCGAAGCGGAAGCGTTGACGCAACGAGAGAGGAAGTAGTCAGACGCCTTCCCGGTTCGACCGATCCAAGCACCACATTCGCACCTCCGAGTTCTTGGCACACGTTCAGCTCGATGACGCTCCCCGGGCTCCGATCCAGCAAAGCTTCGGGGAGGAGTTCCGTCAGCACGACAGCGTGGTGACGATCTTGATGTTTAATTGTCGGAGGGCTTCGCCTAAGCACCGCTACAATATGACCGAGGTGGAATATGGTGGAGGGGGGCACCGCACACGGCTAAGGAACGATCACGAAGATCAACTTGTGTGTCATGGGGTGCCCCCCTGCCCCCGTATATAAAGGAGCAAGGGGGAGGGGGCGGCCGGCCTAGGAGGGGGCGCGCCAAGGGGAGTCCTACTCCCACCGGGAGTAGGACTCCCTCCTTCCTTGTTGGAGTAGGAGAAGGGGAAAGAGGGGAGAGGAAGAAGGAAAGGGCTGCGCCTTGTCCACCCGGACCAGAGGGGGCGAGGCCTCCTTCCTTTGGGTTCTCTCCTCTAATCCCGTATGGCCCAATAAGGCCCATATACTCCCCGGCGAATTCCCGTAACTCTCCGCACTCAAAAATACCCAAATCACTGAACCTTCCGATGTCCGAATATAGTCGCCCAATATATCGATCTTTACGCCTCGAACATTTCGAGACTCCTCGTCATGTCCCCGATCCCATCCGGGACTCAACTCCTTCGGTACATCAAAACTCATAAACTCATAATATAACCGCCATCGAAACCTTAAGCGCATGGACCCTACGGTTCGAGAACAATGTAGACATGACCGAGACATGTCTCCGTCAATAACCAATAGCGGAACCTGGATGCTCATATTGGCTCCTACATATTCTATGAATATCTTTATCGGTCAGACCGCATAACAACATACGTTGTTCCTTTTGTCATCGGTATGTTACTTGCCCGAGATTCGATCGTCGGTATCTCAATACCTAGTTCAATCTTGCTATCGCAATTATCTTTACTCGTTCCGTAATACATCATCTCGCAACTAACTTATTAGTTGCAATGCTTGCAAGGCTTATGTGATGTGCATTACCGAGAGGGCCCAGAGAAACCTCTCCGACAATCGGAGTGACAAATCCTAATCTCGAAATACGCCAACCCAACATGTACCTTTGGAGACACCAGAGCTTCTTTATAATCACCCGATTCGTTGCAGACGCTTTGGTAGCACACAAAGTGTTCCTCCGCAAACGGGAGTTGCATAATCTCATAGTCATAGGAACATGTATAAGTCATGAAGAAAGCAATAGCAACATACTAAACGATCGGGTGCTAAGCTAATGGAATGTGTCATGTCAATCAGATCATTCATCTAATGATGTGATCCCGTTAATCAAATAACAACTCTTTGTCCATGGTTAGGAAACATAACCATCTTCGATTAACGAGCTAGTCAAGTAGAGGCATACTAGTGACACTGCTTGTCTATGTATTCACACATGTATTATGTTTCGGTTTAATACAATTCTAGAATGAATAATAAACATTTATCATGATATAAGGAAACAAATAATAACTTTATTATTGCCTCTAGGGCATATTTCCTTCAGTCTCCCACTTGCACTAGAGTCAATAATCTAGATCACATCGCCATGTGATTTAACATCAATAGTTCACATCATCATGTGATTAACACCCATAGTTCACATCATCATGTGACCAACACTCAAAGGGTTTACTAGAGTTAGTAATCTAGTTCACATCTCTATGTGATTAACACCCAAAGAGTACTAAGGTGTGATCATGTTTTGCTTGTGAGAGTAGCTTAGTCAACGGGTCTGCCAAAATTCAGATCCGTATGTATTTTGCAAATTTCTATGTCTACAATGCTTTGCACGGAGCTACTTTAGCTAATTGCTCCCACTTTCAATATGTATCCAGATTAAGACTTAGAGTCATCATCTGGATCAGTGTCAAAACTTGCATCGACGTAACCCTTTACGACGAACCTTTTTGTCACCTCCATAATCGAGAAACATATCCTTATTCCACTAAGGATAATTTTGACCGCTGTCCAGTCATCTACTCCTAGATCACTATTGTACTCCCTTGCCAAAATCAGTGTAGGGTATACAATAGATCTGGTACACAAAGATGGCATACTTTATAGAACCTATGGCCAAGGCATAGGGAATGACTTTCATTCTCTTTCTATCTTCTCGCCGTGGTCGGGTTTTGAGTCTTACTCAATTCACACCTTGTAACACGTGCAAGAACTCTTTCTTTGATCGCTCCATTTTGAACTACTTCAAAATCTTGTCAAGGTATGTACTCATTGAAAAAACTTATCAAGCGTCTTGATCTATCTCTATAGATCTTGATACTCAATATGTAAGCAGCTTCACCGAGGTCTTTCTTTGCAAAACTCCTTTCAAATACTCCTTTATGCTTTGCAGAATAATTCTACATTATTTCCAATCAACAATATGTCATTCACATATACTTATCGTAAATGTCAGAGTGCTCCCACTCACTTTATTGTAAATACAGGCTTCACTGCAAGTCTGTATAAAACTATATGCTTTAATCAACTTATCAAAGCGTATATTCCAACTCCGAGATGCTTGCACCAGTCCATAGATGGATCGCTGGAGCTTGCACATTTTGTTAACACTTTTAGGATTGACAAAACCTTCCGTTGCATCATATACAACTCTTCTTTAATAAATCCATTAAGGAATGCAGTTTTGTTTATCCATTTGCCAGATTTCATAAAATGCGGCAATTGCTAACATGATTCGGACAGACTTTAAGCATCGATACGAGTGAGAAACTCTCATCATAGTCAACACCTTGAACTTTGTCAAAAACCTTTTTCGACAAGTCTAGCTTTGTAGATAGTAACACTACTATCAGCGTCCGTCTTCCTCTTGAAGATCCATTTAATCTTAATGACTCGCCGATCATCGGGCAAGTCAATCAAAGTCCATACTTTGTTCTCATACATGGATCTCATCTCAGATTTTATGGCCTCAAGCCATTTCATGGAATCTGGGCTCATCATCACTTCCTCATAGTTCGTAAGTTTGTCATGGTCTAGTAACATGACTTCCGTAACAGGATTACTGCATTCACTTTGGTGCGGATCTCACTCTGGTTTACCTCATTTAGATTCGGTAGTAACTTGATATGAAGTTACATGATCATCATCATTAGCTTCCTCACTAATTGGTGTAGTAGTCACAGGAACCGATTTCTGTGATGAACTACTTTCCAATAAGGGAGAAGGTACAATTACATTATCAAGTTCTACTTTCCTCCCACTCACTTCATTCGAGAGAAACTTCTTCTCTAGAAAGTATCCATTCTCAAAGAATGAATGTCTTGCCTTTGGATCTGTGATAGAAGGTGTACCCAACAGTCTCCTTTGGGTATCCTATGAAGACGCATTTCTCCGATTTTGGTTTGAGCTTATCAGGATGAAACTTTTTCACATAAGCATCGTAACTCCAAACTTTAAGAAACGACAGCTTAGGTTTATTGCTAAACCATAGTTCATACAGTGTCGTCTCAACGGATTTAGATGGTGCCCTATTTAACGTGAATGTAGCTGTCTCTAATGCATAACCCCAAAACGATAGTGTTAAATCTGTAAGAAACATCATAGATTGTACTATATCTAATAAAGTACGGTTATGACGCTCGGACACACCATTATGCTGTGGTGTTCTAGGTGGCGTGAGTAGTGAAACTATTTCACATTGTTTTAACTGAACGCCAAACTCGTAACTCAAATATTTTACCTCTGCGATCATATCGTAGAAACTTTTATTTTCTTGTTACGATGATTCTCCGCTTCACTCTGAAATTCTTTGAACTTTTCAAACGCTTTCGCATAAGTAGATATACCCATATCTGCTCAAATCATCTGTGAAGGTCAGAAAATAACGATACCCGCCGCGAGCCTTAACACTCATCGGATCGCATACATCAGTATGTATGATTTCCAACAAATATGTTGCTCGCTCCATTGTTCCGGAGAACGGAGTCTTAGTCATCTTGCCCATGAGGCATGGTTCGCAAGCATCAAGTGATTCATAATCAAGTGATTCCAAAATCCCATCAGCATGGAGTTTCTTCATGCGCTTTACACCAATATGACTTAAACGGCAGTGCCACAAATAAGTTGCACTATCATTGTTAACTTCGCATCTTTTGGTTTCAATATTATGAATATGTGTATCACTACGATCGAGATCCCATTTAACCATTTTCATTGGGTGTGTAACCATATAAGGTTTTATTCATGTAAATGTAACAACAATTATTCTTTAACTTAAATGAATAACCGCTTTTGCAATAAACATGATCAAATCATATTCATGCTCAACGCAAACACCAAATAACACTTATTTAGGTTCAACACTAATCCCGAAAGTATAGGGAGTGTGCGATGATGATCATATCAATTTTTGAACTATTTCCAACACACATCGTCACTTTACCCTTAACTAGTTTCTGTTTATTCTGCAACTCCCGTTTCGAGTTACTACTCTTAGCAACTGAACCAGTATCAAATACCGAGGGGTTGCTATGAACACTAGTAAAATACACATCAATAATCTGTATATCAAATATACCTTTGTTCACTTTGCCATCCTTCTTATCCGCCAAATACTTGGGGTAGTTCCGCTTCCAGTGACCAGTTCCATTGCAGTTGAAGCACTTAGTCTCAGGCTTAGGTCCAGACTTGGGCTTCTTCACTTGAGCAGCAACTTGCTTGCCGTTCTTCTTGAAGTTCCCCTTCCCCCCTTTGCCCATTTCTTGAAACTAGTGGTCTTGTCAACCATCAACACTTGATGTTTTTCTCGATTTCTACCTTCGTCAATTTCAGCATTACGAAGAGCTTGGGAATCGTTTCCGTTATCCCTTGCATATCATAGTTCATCATGAAGTTCTACTAACTTGGTGATGGTGACTAGAGAATTATGTCAATCACTATCTTATCTGGAAGATTAACTCCCACTGGATTCAAGCGATTGTAGTACCTGCATAATCTGAGCACATGCTCACTAGTTGAGCGATTCTCCTCCATCTTTTAGCTATAGAACTTGTTGGAGACTTCATATCTCTCAACTCGGTGTTTGCTTGAAATATTAACTTCAACCATCTTGGAACATCTCATATGGTCCATGACGCTCAAAAACGCCTTTGAAGTCCCGATTCTAAGCCGTTAAGCATGGTGCACTAAACTATCAAGTAGTCATCATATTGAGCTAGCCAAACGCTCATAACGCCGCAGATTCCGCTTCCTGCAATAGGTCTGTCACCCAGCGGTGCATCAAAGACATAATTCTTCAGGCAGCAATGAGGATAAACCTCAGATCATTTAATCCAATCCGCATTATTGCTACTAACATCTTTCAACACAATTTTCTCTAGGAACATATCAAAATAAACACAGGGAAGCAACAACGCGAGCTATTGATCTACAACATGATTTGCAAAATACTACCAGGACTAAGTTCATGATAAATTTAAGTTCAATTAATCATATTACTTAAGAACTCCCACTTAGATAGACATCCCTCTAATCCTCTAAGTGATCACGTGATCCATATCAACTAAACCATGTCCGATCATCACGTGAGATGGAGTAGTTTCAATGGTGAACATCATTATGTAGATCATATCTACTATATGATTCACGCCGACCTTTCGGTCTCCGTGTTCCGAGGCCATATCTGTTATATGCTAGGCTCGCTGGGTTAAACCTGAGTATTCAAGGCGCAACTGTTTTGCACCCGCTGTATTTGAACGTAGAGCCTATCACACCGATCATCACGTGGTGTCTCAAAGATGAAGAACTTTCACAACGGTGCATACTCGTGGAGAACACTTTACTATGATAATTTAGTGAGGGATCATCTTATAATGCTACCGTCAATCAAAGCAAGATAAGATGCATAAAAGATAAACATCACATGCAATCAATATAAATGATATGATATGGCCATCATCATCTTGTGCTTGTGATCTCCATCTTCAAGCACCGCCATGATCACCATCGCCATCGGGCGCGACACCTTGATCTCCATCGTAGCATCGTTGTCGCCTCGCAAATCTTATGCTTCTACGACTATCGCTACCGCTTAGTGATAAAGTAAAGCATTACAGTATGCATTGCATTGCATACAATAAAGCGACAACCATATGGCTCCTGCCGGTTGCCGATAACTCGGTTACAAAACATGATCGTCTCATACAATAAAATTTTGCATCATGTCTTGACCATATCACATCACAACATGCCCTGCAAAAACAAGTTAGACGTCCTCTACTTTGTTGTTGCAAGTTTTACGTGGCTGCTACGGGCTTAGCAAGAACCAATCTTACCTACGCATCAAAACCACAACGATAGTTTGTCAAGTTGGTGATGTTTTAACCTTCGCAAGGACCGGGCGTAGCCACACTCGGTTCAACTAAAGTTGGAGAAACTGACACCCGCCAGCCACCTGTGTGCAAAGCACGGCGGTAGAACCAGTCTCGCGTAAGCGTACGCGTAATGTCGGTCCGGGCCGCATCATCCAACAATACCGCCGAACCAAAGTATGACATGCCGGTAAGCAAAGATGACTTATATCACCCACAACTCACTTGTGTTCTACTCGTGCAAATAACATCAAACCATAAAACCTAGGCTCGGATGCTTTGTTGGGGAACGAGTAATTTTAAAAATTTCCTACGCACACGCAAGATCATGGTGATGCATAGCAACGAGAGGGAGAGTGTTTTCTACGCACCTCATAGACCAAGCGGAAGCGTTGACGCAACGAGAGGAAGTAGTCGACGCCTTCCTGGTTCGACCGATCCAAGCACCGCATTCGCACCTCCGAAGTTCTTGGCACACGCTCAGCTTGATGACGCCTCCCGGCTCCGATCCGGCAAAGCTTCGGGAGGAGTTCCATCAAGACGACGGCGCAGGACGATCTTGATGTTCAATCGCCAGCAGGCTTCGCCTAAGCACCGCTACAATATGACCGAGGTGGAATATGGTGGAGGGGGGCACCAGACACGGCTAAGGAACGATCACGAAGATCAACTTGGGTGTCATGGGGTGCCCCCTGCCTCAGATATAAAGGAGCAAGGGGAGGGGCGGCTGCCTAGGAGGGGCGCGCCAAGGGAGTCCTACTCCCACCGGGAGTAGGACTCCCTCCTTCCTTGTTGGAGTAGGAGAAGGGAAAGAGGGAAGAGGAAGAAGGAAAAGGGGCTGCGCCTTGTCCAATTCGGACCAGAGGGGGCGCAGGCCTCCTTCCTTGGCCTCTCTCCTCTAATCCCGTATGGCCCAATAAGGCCCATATACTCCCCGGCGAATTCCGTAACTCTCCAAGATCTCAAAAAATACCCGAATCACTCGAAACTTTTCCGATGTCTGAATATAGTCGTCCAATATATCGATCTTTACGTATCGACCATTTCGAGACTCCTCGTCATGTGCCCGATCCCATCCGGGACTCCGAACTCCTTCGGTACATCAAAACTCATAATATAACTGTCATCGAAACCTTAAGCGTGCGGACCCTACGGTTCGAGAACAATGTAGACATGACCGAGACATGTCTCCGGTCAATAACCAATAGCGGAACCTGGATGCTCATATTGGCTCCTACATATTCTATGAATATCTTTATCGGTCAGACCGCATAACAACATACGTTGTTCCTTTTGTCATCGGTATGTTACTTGCCCGAGATTCGATCGTCGGTATCTCAATACCTAGTTCAATCTCGTTACCGGCAATTATCTTTACTCGTTCCGTAATACATCATCTCGCAACTAACTTATTAGTTGCAATGCTTGCAAGGCTTATGTGATGTGCATTACCGAGAGGGCCCAGAGATACCTCTCTGACAATCGGAGTGACAAATCCTAATCTCGAAATACGCCAACCCAACATGTACCTTTGGAGACACCTCAGAGCTCCTTTATAATCACCCAGTTACGCTAGACATTTGGTAGCACACAAAGTGTTCCTCCGGCAAACGGGAGTTGCATAATCTCATAGTCATAGGAACATGTATAAGTTATGAAGAAAGCAATAGCAACATACTAAACGATCGGGTGCTAAGCTAATGGAATGGGTCATGTCAATCAGATCATTCATCTAATGATGTGATCCCGTTAATCAAATAACAACTCTTTGTCCATGGTTAGGAAACATAACCATCTTTTGATTAACGAGCTAGTCAAGTAGAGGCATACTAGTGACACTGCTTTGTCTATGTATTCACACATGTATTACGTTTCTGGTTTAATACAATTCTAGCATGAATAATAAACATTTATCATGATATAAGGAAATAAATAATAACTTTATTATTGCCTCTAGGGCATATTTCCTTCAGATCCAACGAAACGAAACGTTGGTTTCTCTCCGTTTCCATTTTTTCTCCGGAAAAACGGAAACTTTCCACTCCATTTTCATTCCTATTCCAAGGTTGCCCTGTTACAACATTCCATCAAATACAAAGGAAAACTAACACGCATGCGGACGCATCTCAATGATTCACAGATCATAGCCAATATTTACTTCACAACTAAAGAAAAAAGTTGTGAGAGCGTGTACGAAAGAAAAACTATTGATGGGGTCACTATGACTTAAACCCTAAACCCTAAACATGATTTAGTTTCCTGGCCAGGTAGAACCTGTCGAAGGAAAGACGGCTGGCACCCTCGGATCATACGATGCTTTTGTGCAGTTCCACTAAAATCGACCTGAGCATCCCTGATGGCAAAGATATTGAAGAAGTGTGATTAGAATAATAGTACTGGCACTAGTTCATGAGACATAAACTCATCACAAGTAGAAGCCGGTAGAAGTAGAGAAAGATCGACATGGAGATGGAGCTATGGTAGTGGAGCAAGCCGGCTCCAAAAGGAAGATGGACTACCTGGGACGTCGGGCTGTAGCTAGAAGGGCGGTTGGGACGCGGCATCGGCCCATACCGCAGTTGACTTCGATTGGGACGCACCGACCGTGGGGTTTCTCCCTCGCCAATGTCGATCAAGGCGTCACGCAGTAACATTGTTCCTTCCCCACCAAGGGATCAGGCCCGCTGTTCTATACTTGTGAAGAGAGCAACCTAAGCAAGCAGGCTTGTAGCTTAGGCTCCTGCTAGTGTAAATATAGTGGTTTTCGTTTTCTCTCCATATCAACCATTTTATATTATGTACATGTCATTCAAGAGTGAAATGATGGTTGCTTCTTCCGACTAACTTATCGTGTGATTTGACTGCTCCTTAGTAGCCCCTACACGCATTCTCCCCACGTGTATGCAACAGTCACACCTACACATGGACGCAAAACGCAGCATGACGCCTCTAATGCATGCATGTTCGAGCACACAACGGAACACACACGGTCACACTCAAGTGCTCAACCTACACGTGCATGCACACACATACTCGGTCGAGGTGAGCTAGTGACCGTATAAACACTGAATATATATATATATATATATATATATATATATATAGAGCATAATGAGCGTATTATGAAGTCCATCGACCGATTTTTTACAAATATACAAAGTGATGCATGTGTATTTATCTCGTTTCAAATTAAGCCATATTAACCGGAGAGGAGGCAGTATGGACTAGCATTACTTTGCTGTGTCCCGTCAATTTGCCGAACGAGGAGAAGGTTGCAGGACGGGAGAAGCTTGCGCGCGATGGCTCGCAGGACAAGGAGAAAATTTTGACTAATGCAAGCTCTCCCTCGCTCAGGCGGTGGACGTGCAACAGTTAATTCGGTGTCGATTGCCGTAAGCATACACTATACTACTAGTGCTATTATTGTTCGACTTCCGAATAGGCTAACAGCCAAGCGCAAAGTTTACTAGTACTACTACTATAGTCTATAAAGGCACGTACTATACTAGTACTAGGAACCGTATGGAGGAGCCGTCAGACTCTTATTATAATTTTAAAATGTGATAAAGCAATCTTCAACACATTTGGTTCTCTTCGAGGGTTCTCGCATGTGATAATGGAAGTTGATTGCATGGAACACTCGCCACAATTCTCGCTTAATTCTGGCTCATATCCTGTTACAAATAGTAGCGCTCGGTAATATTTCCTATTTTTTTGTTATTCAGCATGTAAATAGGTCAGCAAACCTTGCGGCGCATCTTTGTGCGAACCGTGCTTGCTGCACTTTGAATGTGGTCGAGAGCTGGCTTGATGAAACACCTCGCTTCCTACTTCTTTTTTTGCGGGGTACCTCGCTTCCTAGTGACCAGTGTATTGGATGATCGTCCTAAGAATGCTTATATATGAATAAAGCTCTCTCATTTACCCGCAAAAAAGATTAAGCCATATTAACCGGAAAGGAGGGATTATGGACTAGCACTACTTTTTGGTGTGTCCCGTAAACTCGCAGAACGAGGAGATGCTTGCAGGTCAAGGTGAAGCTTCGCCACGCCTTTTTGACTAATGCAACCTACCCTCGGTGGACATGCATCAGTCCATTCGGTGTCGATTGTCGAGGCATACACCGTAGTACCCAACATGCAGAGTACCATCATTGTTCGACTTCACGAAGAGGCGAAGAGCCAAGCGCAGAGTACGAGTAGTACTACTACTAGAACCGCATGGTGGAGCGTCAGATTTTATTTTTATCTCCGATAAAGTACACGTTTATTCTGGAGAAGGGCGGAAAACGGCAGCCCCACATGTAATGAATGATATCGATCAACCAACCATGCTCGAATATATCTTGGCCTCCGTGCGAGCCCGTCTGTGTGTTCTCGCTCCTCATCTCTCTCAAGGAACGGCGGGTTGGCTCTTTGCCATCAATTGAGATCGGTTTGCTCACACTCCTGTCCCACATGTCAGTGATATGCCAAGAGGAGGTGTGTTGACCGACCGCCATACGCTGCATTTCTGGTTTTGCATCTTCATACTACTCTCCTCCGTCCACAGCCATGTATGCGCGCTTCATTATGACGCACTTCTCTCAATGCATTTCCACCAGCAGAGAGACTTTAGACGCGTTTGGTTTAATACTCAATTAATTAGGGCGTGGTAACCGCAATCAAGTCCACAATTTTCTCTCCATGTACTGTACTACTACGGAGTGGAGTAAGTGCATGCATGTGTGTACCCGGGGTGGAAGCACTGCATGCATGTGTGTACGCATTATTTCCTCTAGTAATAGACGTCGTGCTATAACTACCAATGCTATTTTTCAGGCCGATCGCTGGTCGCCTTGGTCCCACAATTTTTTTTCCTTTTTCTGAAGCGCGCTGTATAAATAGTGACAGATGGAGTAGTATGAGCGGATTCAAAGAAGAGCGTATTGATGGTTGCTTCTTCAGAGCAACTTACAGTGGGAAAGGTGGGGCTTATGATTTGACTGCTCATTACTCACTATTAATGTGGCGCAAGGACCGGGCTGAGTCTCCTATGCGGTTGTGCACTACCCCCTCGGTTCTTAAATATACTCCGGAGTATTTGTCTTTCTAGAGATTTCAATGAGTGACTACTCAAATATTTGTCTTTTTAGAGATTTCAAATGGACTGGCACATACAGATGTATATAGACATATTTTAGAGTGTAGATTCACTTATTTTGCTCCGTATTTAGTCACTTGTTGAAATCTCTAGAAAGATGTCGTGGTATTCTCACGGGGGGCTTGCGAGTCGACAGATGCCACAAGGGCTTAGTGTGTGGGTAAGACTGCTACTGATAGGACCGGCAGCGGGTATGCGAGTAGCACGCGGTGGTTTACCCAGCTTCGAAGCTCTCCGTAGAGATAATACTCCTACTGCTGCATGTCTGAGTGTATCTATCTGGGGTGTACATCAGGCAGTACAAAGTGCTCCTGGAGCTGTATCTGAGGACGGTGCCATAGGCATCTGGCATCGGGCCTCGTATATACATATGAGCACAAGTATGTGCTTAGTTGTGGGTGGATAGATGAATGGATGTGGGCGTGAGCTAGCTAGCTATCTTGCTAGCTAGCATGCATGCGTGGGAGTGAATGGCCAAGAGGCCATAGTGGCGCCCGTGGCCGTGAGCCTCCCCTGGTGCTCCTTATAAAGGGGAGCCCAGGGGACAAGGGATGGCCCATGTGACCAACTTCACTATTTGGGAGACAATGATGTGACATCTCACACCTGCTACAGTGTATCACTATTGCTCTGCAGTGTCCAGGTACAGCCGTCTTGTCCGCGGTATGGCCATCGTGTCAGGGTCTTGTCGGTGTCGGGTCGTGCTGCAGTCGGCAGCCGGCTGGTTGGCGCAGTCGGCAGCCGACAGTCGGTCGGGCAGAGCAGTCGGACGGGAAGCCGGCAGGAGCGGCCGGGCAGGCGGACTGAGGGGCTTTGCTAGCCCTGATGTCTTGAAATATTGTCTTGCCGTCTTCGGGGTATCCGTGTCCAATTACTCCGACAAGAGTTCCGAAGCCTCCGGGCAACTTGGCAAAGTTGGGCGGAGGTTTTATGGCGAGTGTTCATGGAAATTATCAAGAAAAAAGACAAAGTTAGTCCATGCAGATATATCAAATGTTTGGTTTTAGCATTGCAAGTTTTATGCGGAGGGTGCCGACTCGGTTTCGTCCGAGCCCCTTAATCTTTTTCGTGTTCCCTCCGCTTTTTGGCTTGTGCTCTTGCTTGCCGGACAGCCGCTCTGCGGTCTGTGGCTAAGAGTGGGCCGCGAAGTGGAGTGTACAGTACTCAGAGTTTAGGAGCAGATTCAACCGAGTAGATGCTTGTGAAGGAAAACGGCCGGGTCACCCGAACCGATTTTCTTCCCGAGCGTTTTTCGCGTGGGTGGCCTCCAACGTTCACTCTTGCTAGCCGGACAGCCACTCTGCGGTCTGTGACTAAGAGTGAGTTTTGGTATCACAGACGCTTACTAAGCCGCTCAAGGGAACAAACGCGTCTTAGGCCAGCGGCCAGCCCCGCCAACTCTGGCCGGCACCGGGCGAATAAAGTGATGCAACTGTAATTAAAATGCGGAGATAGACCCCGAGCATCGCTCGGGGTTATCCGTGCTTGCGTGATGCAAAAATATGCGGGTGAGGAGCTCACATTGATTTTCGTGAAGTCGCGGTCGTCGAAGACAGCCGGCGCGGCTCAGCGCTTGCGGAGTGCGCCGGCGCACCCGCTGGGTGTAGCCTTCGAGCCTCCGGGTGCTCGAAGGGGGTCCCGGCCGGTCAGGCTCGACCGGCCAGGCGGCGAGGCGTCTTGCAGCGCCATTTTTCTTCTTTTCTCTTCTGCTGGCTGCTAGCAGCCGGACAAAACTCTTCTCTTGTGTGCAATCTTCGCGGGCGTATAACGCACTACTGGTGTAGCCCCTAAGATTCGGGCCGATCACGAGCGCCGGGCCGGATCTCTCGACGACATTTTGTCTTCTCATCGCTGGGCACAACAAGACTGGTGTAGCCCCGAGATTCGGGCCGAGTCGAAAGGCCGGGGCCGGATCTCCCGGCAACTACTTTGTCTTTTACAGCCGGACGTATATGTTTTTTATTCATTCGGCTGGGCAGCCAGACTCCGACTCAGCCGTTGGACTCTTTGCAGCCGGCCAGGCGGCCAGGACCTTCTTCACAGCAGGCGGTCGGACGCACATCTGGCAGTCGAACGCAAACTCCAGCCGGGTGGGTGTAGTCGAACGCACATCTCTCTTTTTTTTTGACCCAGCAGTCGGCTCGGCCACGCGAGCAGGCGGCCCTTGACTTTTCTTCTCCCAACCGGCAGCAACTTTGCCCCGCAGGCAGCCGGCAAATTTCTTTCTTTTTCAGTTTTCTAGCCAGCCACCACTTCTCTTTGTTCCTTTCTTCAGAGCGTGGGGAGGCGGCAGCGGCCGTCGTCGGGGGAAACCGGCTAACGCGGGCAGCGACTGACGGGCGCTGGGGCCGGCAAGGGCTGGAGCAGAGCGGTCGGTCCACGGGCAGAGGCGCCGGCGACCCGGCGGCCGGGTGCTGCAGGAGGCGGAGCTGGCGTGCGGCAGCCGGCAGGTGGGAGGACGGAGCGGCGCGAGGCGGCGCGGCCGGCTAGCGGTGAGCCGCCACGGACAGCGGAGCTGCCGCCCCGCCGCAGCCGACGCTGGAGAAGGCGGACGCTGCAGCCGGCCGCAGTATCGGGAGGAGCCGGACGCTGGCCGGCGCGGACGGTTCGACACGGCGCAGGGCGGCCAGAGCCCGCCAGCGAGGCGTTGCAGATGGACGGCTCGCGGAGCAGGCAGGCCGAAGCGCTGAGCCGGGCGCGAGCGCGTTGAGTCGCAGCGGCGACCTGGCCGGTGCGGGACGCGGAGCGTCTCGGGACGGAGCCGGCGCAAGGGGACCTGGCGGCCCGGCGCAGGCGAAGGCGGACGCTGCGCAGTTGGTGGAGACGAGGCGTGGAGGGGATCGAGGGAGCCCCGCGAAAAGCGCCGCGCCATGGTAGCAGCCAGGTGGGAGGGCCGAGCCGCAGCAGTAGGGAGGCGCCGGGCCGCGCACAAGGCGGCGCGGCGGCGACCTGGCGCGATGCGGACGGAGCCGGCCGGGCGACCAGCTGGGATGGAGGAACCGCGGGGCAGCGAACGGGCCGGAGCGGGACAAAGCCGGAGGCGGGCGCCGTGACCCGCGGCCGGTGCTGCAGGAGTCGGCCGGCGCGCGGCGTGGCGGAGCCGGCCGGAGGCACGGCAGCGGCCGAGTGAGCGGAAGCCGACAAGCGCGAAGGAGCCGCCTGAGGCGGACGCTGCTGCGCTGGGCGGCCACCAAGCCGGGCGCGACTCGGAGAAGCCGGGCGCGGGCCGGGCGTAGGGCGGCTTTTGGCGCGGAGGGGCGGCGAAGGAGGGCTTGTCGGCAGCGTGGCCTCCGGCGGCGGTCAAGCTGCCGCAGGCGCGGCATGCGGGGCTCGCACGGATGAAGAGGCGAAGCTGTGGACGGACGGCGTGGAGTCAGCAGCGACCGAGACCGTGCAGGCGGACAGCGCAGCGGCCGGGGCCACGGAGCAACAGCCGGAGCCGGGCGGAGCTGGAAGCTGGGCGGAGCTGGACGAGGCCGGAGTTGGGCGGCCGGCGGACGCGGTAGAGGTGCGCGGCCGCGCGGCCGGTTGGAGCAGAGCTGCAGGGGGCCCGGTCCCGCGCGCGTGCGCGGGGAGGAAAGCTCGACGCAGGGGCGAAGTCGCGCTCGTGCGTGAGGCATAGTAGGCCGGAGCAGGGTGGAGCCGCGACGGAGAGGCCAGGCGCGCAGGGGTCGGAGGTCGACGCAGCGGAGGAGAAGGAGGTCGCGGACGCTGATTGCTGCGGCAGGCGCGGGACTGCAGCCAACGCCCGACGGAGGGAGCTGCGCGTCGAGGCCGAGCGTGCTAGCTGCAGACCGAGCCATTGTATGGCCATTGTGCTTGTGTACAGGTCGGGTCCGTCCTGTATCTAACAAGTGTATGGGCGACGTATAGGGATTATACGAGGATTATCTGGGGCTTGTCCGACTTGCATCTGATCATCGTACAAGCGGTGTATGGGCATTGTTTGGGTAGTATATCTGTGTAGTTTATGGCTAATGGTTTGACCATTGTTTGACTTGCATCTAGCTAGCTTGTCTAGGTAGCATATGAAGGGGTGAGCGCTCGTTTTGGCAGGAGCAAGGCGCAACGCGGAGGGAAGCAGACGCGAGCGGCGTGTGGATGGCTACGGCCGACTGAAACGAGGCCCCGCGCGCGGCACGCGCGCAGACGGACGGTCGGCATTGCGGTGGTGGTGAAGAAGGCAAGGCCGATGGCGAGGTCACGCCGCCCCTCACGGCCATTCCAGGGGCATGTCGATGTCGAGCCCCCGACCGCTATCGGAGAGGCGGCGTGACGCCGCGATGATGAAGACGAAGAGGCCGACGGCGAGGACGCGCCACCCCTCGCGGCCGCTCCGGGGGTAGGTCGATGTCGAGCCCCCGAGCGCTACCGGAGAGACGGCGCGACGCCGCGACAGTGGCGATGAAGAAAAAGGGGTCCCGCCCGGACAGCGAAACCAGGAGCAGCGTGGTAGCATAGTAGTAGTACCATCCCACGGTGGGCGCCAACTGTCGTGGTATTCTCACGGGGGGCTTGCAAGTTGACAGATGCCACAAGGGCTTAGTGTGTGGGTAAGACTGCTGCTGATAGGACCGGGAGCGGGTATGCGAGTAGCACGCGGTGGTTTACCCAGCTTCGGAGCTCTCCGGAGAGATAATACTCCTACTGCTTCATGTCTGAGTGTATCTATCTGGGGTGTACATCGGGCAGTACAGAGTGCTCCTGGAGCTGTATCTGAGGACGGTGCCATAGGCATCTGACATCGGGCCTCGTATATGCATATGAGCACAAGTATGTGCTTAGTTGTGGGTGGATGGATGAATGGATGTGGGCGTGAGCTAGCTAGCTATCTTGCTAGCTAGCATGCATGCGTGGGAGTGAATGGCCAAGAGGCCATAGTGGGGCCCGTGGCCGTGAGCCTCCCCTGGTGCTCCTTATAAAGGGGAGCCCAGGGGACAAGGGATGGCCCATGTGACCAACTTCACTATTTGGGAGACAACGATGTGACATCTCACACCTGCTACAGTGTATCACTATTGCTCTGCAGTGTCCGGGTACAGCCGTCTTGTCCGCGGTATGACCATCGTGTCAGGGTCTTGTCGGTGTCGGGTCGTGCTGCAGTCGGCAGCCGGCTGGTTGACGCAGTCGGCAGCCGGCTGGTTGGCGCAGTCGGCAGCCGGCAGTCGGCCGGGCAGAGCAGTCGGACGGGAAGCCGGCAGGAGCGGCCGGACAGTCGGACTGAGGGGCTTTGCTAGCCCCGATGTCTTGAAATATCGTCTTGCCGACCTCGGGGTACCCGTGGTCAATTAATCCGACAAAAGACGAATCGAATATTTAGGAACGGAGGGAGTACACATACGAAGCAAAATGAGTGAATCTACACTCTAAAATATGCCCATTTGAAATTTGTAAAAAGACAAATATTTAGGAACGAAGGAGTATAATTTTGTGCATGGCACATGGACCCGGATGATGAAGAGGCTTCGGCAATGCTATCAAGCTTCCATCATTTGTTTACATAATTGACGTACTATACAAATAATTTTCCAAAGGACATGAAATTGTACAATGGTGTGAGCTTTCAGCTTTTGTTTCGCGTGTCTTGCCATCGATGCTCTTTCGAAACAATAAAAACTAACTTCCTTGTTAATGCATGTCAATTATTAGCAGATCGAGCTAATAATTACATCACAACTGAAGATAGAGTTGTGAGAAGGTGTTAAATTAAAATTGATCCATGCTTTCATTGGCAGCAACGTCCCCCCAGCTCTGTCTAAATCAACAAGGCATGTTGGGGAAAAAGTAGATGTCTGGAGCATGCAACATTCCGATCATTTTGTGTAGTTCCACTAAAATAGAGCTGAGCGTCCCTGTTCCAAAGATATTAAGTGTGATTACGATAATAGAGGACTGCTGATGAAACAATAAACACACAAATAGAAGCCGGTCACCTTTGCAGTCTCTCTTAAGACTAACTAGTTGGAGAAGATTAGGCCCGGAGTTGGATGAGGAGGATAGAGCAAAACCAATCTCCCTTTGTGCAATCAAGACCGAAATGTAGAGAGCGTTGCCCGTGTGACATTTTAGTACAACTGCACAAAACACTCTTAAGAAAAAAAGTGATTTGTGCAGTTCACCAAAAGGTCGCAATAGCAACAAGGTGAAATGGATAGCCCTGTTTGCAAAAAAGTGGTAGAAAGGAAACAATTCCTGGCCAATAACAGTCGATGACACATGCGACGACAAAAAAGAAGCATATTTATGGGAGTCCTGGATTAGGGGGTGTCCGGATAGCCGGACTATATCCTTTAGCCGGACTGTTGGACTATGAAGGTACAAGATTGAAGACTTCGTCCCGTGTCCGGATGGGACTTCCCTTGGCGTGGAAGGCAAGCTTGGCAATACGGATATGTAGATATCCTCCCATTGTAACTGACTCTGTGTAACACTAGCCCCCTCCGGTGTCTATATAAACCGGAGGGTTTAGTCCGTAGGACACAACAACAACAACAACAACAACAATCATACCATAGGCTAGCTTCTAGGGTTTAGCCTCTCTGATCTCGTGATAGATCTACTCTTGTACTACCCATATCATCAATATTAATCAAGCAGGAGTAGCGTTTTACCTCCATCGAGAGGGCCCGAACCTGGGTAAAAACATTGTGTCCCTTGTCTCCTGTTACCATCCGCCTAGACGCACAGTTTGGGACCCCCTACCCGAGATCCGCCGGTTTTGACACCGACATTGGTGCTTTCATTGAGAGTTCCTCTGTGTCGTCATCTTTAGGCCCGATGGCTCCTCCAATCATCGCTAGCGATGCGGTCCAGGGTGAGACTTTTCTCCCCGGACAGATCTTTGTGTTCGGCGGCTTTGCACTGCGGGCCAATTCACTTGGCCATCTGGAGCAGATTGAAAGCTACGCCCCTGGCCATCAGGTCAGGTTTGAAAGTTTGAACTACACGGCCGACATCCGCGGAGACTTGATCTTCGACGGATTCGAGCCACAGCCGAGCGCGCCGCATTGTCACGATGGGCATGATTTAGCGCTGCCGCCGAACAGTGCCCTGGAGGCTGCACCCGCATCCGCTTCGACCTCAAGCTCGGAGCCAACTGCACCGACCGAGGGCGGATGGCTAGACCCCGCCACGGAGGCTACAGTCTCAGCGGCGATCGAGCCGAACATTAGCCTTATCCCTCGCGAGGCCCGTGACTCCACGGTACCGGACTCTTCTCTGGACTCTAAACCCTCCGCGCCCCTGCCAATCGAACCCGATTGGGCGCCGAACATGGAGTTCACCGCCGCAGATATCTTTCAGCACTCGCCCTTCGGCGACATTCTAAATTCACTAAAGTCTCTCTCTTTGTCAGAAGAGCCCTGGCCGGATTATGACCAGCAGGATTGGGATGCGGACGACAAAGAAATTTGACGCCCACCCACCACCCACTTCATAGCCACTATCGATGACTTGACCGACATGCTTGACTTCGACTCCGAAGATATCGATGGTATGGACGACGATACAGGAGACGAACAGGAACCAGCACCCACAGGGCACTGGAGAGCCACCTCATCCTACGATGTATACATGGTGGACACACCCAAGGGAAACGACGACGAGGAACGGGAGGACGCAAAGAAGGATCGTTCCTTCGAGAAGCAGTCAAAGCGGCGTGGCGCCGCTCAAACCCCGCCTCGACAGAGACAGCGGTCATACAGACCCAGCCATAGAGCAGGGCGAGCCAGCGGACGATGAACATGACATCGAGCAACCGTCCGAACAAGGCAACCTGGATAACCAACCCGTCCCCGGCGAAGATAACAGTCCGGACGACCTCACGCCGGACAAGTTCCTGGAGCAGAAAAACCTCCACAAAAGGCTCGTCGCCACTGCGCGTAGCCTGAAAAAGCAAAAACGGAAGCTCAAAACTGCGGAAGATGCACTCAGAATCAGATGGAGCAAAGTACTCAACACCGCAAACAAATATGGCGACAGTCGCCACACAAAGAGCTACCCAAAGCAAAAGCTGCTGCCTGAATTTGGTGAGGAGGCCTTAGAGCCCCCGCAATCAAAAAACAAAGAAGCCACCCGGTAGGATGGACGACCTCATGGCCAACCTAGAGCGGCAAACGGCGTCGCACACAAGCCAGCACGCGACCCACACGAGGATTCACATAAAAAAGATGGCCCAGCCAGATCTATCTACGGGCCAAGAAAGCAAGCTCTAGTAAGCAATGCAACGCAACAAATATCCGAACACCACGGCACACCCAAATACAGGGGTGCCGCACACCCCCTATGTTTCACCGATGAGGTGCTGGACCATGAATTTCCAGCGGGATTCAAACCCGTAAACATAGAGGCATACGACGGAACGACAGACCCTGGAGTCTGGATTGAGGACTATATCCTCCATATCCACATGGCCAGAGGAGACGACCTCCACGCCATAAAATACCTACCCCTCAAGCTCAAAGGGCCAGCCCGACATTGGCTTAAAGGCCTTCCCGAAAACACCATTGGAAGTTGGGAAGAGGTCGAGGACGCTTTTCGGGCAAATTTTCAAGGGACCTATATCCCACCACGGATGCGCATTTATTTAAGTCATATAACTCAACAACCCGAGAGTCAGCCGGAAGCTCTGGAACAGATTTCTTACTAAAAGAACCAAATAGTCGATTGTCCGGACAAGAAGCCTTAGCAGCTTTCAAACACAGCGTTAAAGACGAATGGCTCGCCAGACACCTCGGCCAAGAAAAGCCAAGAACAATGGCCGCATTAACAAGCCACATGACCCGCTTTTGCGCGGGAGAGGACAGCTGGTTGGCAAGATGCAGCACCAGCGACCCAAGCACATCCGAAGTCAGGGATGGAAATGGGAAGCCACGACGCAGCAAAGACCGGCGCCGGAATAAGGAAAACAGCCCGAAGAGCATGACAGTCAACGCCGAATTCAAAAGCTCTCGGCAGGGTCAGCAAAAGCTGCCCCTTAAAGATAACAGGGACGAACTCTCTAATCTAAACAAAATCCTAGACAAGATATGTCAAATCCACAGCACCCCCGGGAAGCCCACAAATCATTCCCATAGAGAATGTTGGGTCTTCAAGCAATCCGGCAAACTCAATGCCGAACACAAGGGGCTGGATACACCAAGTGAGGACGATGATGAATCCCACAAACAGAGCACTGGGAAACAAAAGAATTTCCCACAAGAAGTCAAAACAGTAAATTTACTTCACGTGACAAAAGGGAGAAACGAAGTGGCGCCTATAGAGATATGCGCCATGCGGCCTATCACAAAGGAGTCTCGCCACTGGTTGTTAAAACCGATCACCTTCGACCATCAGGATTACTCCGGACGTATCCGGCACGCAGGCTGGGCTGCCTTGGTGTTAGATCCGATAATTGACGGATTCCACTTTACACGAGTCCTGATGGACGGTGGCAGTGGTTTAAACCTGCTATATTAGGACACAGTCCGCAAAATGGGGATGGACCCAACAAATATTAGCCATAGCAACACTTCCTTTAAAGGAGTAACGCCAAGCCCAGAAGCCCATTGCACGGGTTCCCTCCTACTAGAAGTTATGTTCGGTTCCCCCGATAACTTCCGTAGCGAAAAGCTAACCTTCCACATCGCCCCATTTTCAAGTGGCTATCAAGCACTACTGGGACGCGAAGCTTTCGCCCGCTTTAATGCAATACTGCATTATGTGTCTCTCACGCTTAAGATGCCCGGTCCATGAGGCATCATGTCACTAAAGGGAAATATTGAGTGTTCCTCCCGCGCGGAAGACTGTGCGGCTGCCTTGACAGCCACACACTAAAACGGCTTCACCAATCAAAGCACCTAAGCAGGTCGTTAAGACCACAGACGTGGCTAGACGAGTCCGGCGTAAACATACAATTGATAAAGGCTTAATAGTCGTATACCCCTGTACAAGGGGCTCCGCGCATGTAAAACAAGAGACAATAAGGCTCAATTTTACCCATTTTGAATTATACTTTGTTTATTTAGTATAACGTACATTTTGCACGACCTTTTTCAACTAAGTTCCTCTCTTTTTCAGATGAACACCATGCTATACCCGTCCAGGACACGGCACAACGGAGACACAGGCGCAGACGCGTGCAGCGAGGACCCGTTCAAGGATTCTTTTTAGATTAAGACCCTGCGTAAACCTTTTTTACTGTCTCTTGTTGATACACATTCCCCGGATTCTCAGTATAACCGAGGAGGAGGCTGGCGTCTTGGCATGTGGCCACGTCGAAATTTTTGGCGATACTGGACACCAGGGGCTTATTACCAAGGGCACTGTTCAGCCCATTTTCATAAAGACCGAGTACCTTAGGGAGTGTTCGGCGTCGCGAGTTTGGCCTTATATGCATCAGCTCCGAATCATGTCTTTGGTCAAATGTTGGGTTTGCCCGGCTCCTGTGTTTTGCTGCCTTACGTTTCGCTCTATCGGCTAAGGTGGCACCACGAGAACTACTGCGGTTGTGCCCCGGTTTAGCCAGGCGAGCACCTCAGTAGAGAAGCCGAATACTAACTGTCATGATATAGCGTGAGACTGGTCAACCACTCGATGACCTATCGGAATCTTCGGGATTCCTCCGCATTAACGAAGGGCCGTTTCCCAGCTAGGCACACACGCGCCCCGAGTTCGGGCGAGCGCGGCGCCACCAGGGGCTATATAGTAGCCTCACTGTCAAACTCCTATGGCTAAGTGAAAGTGATAAAGCATTATAGTCCGATTGCCTAGTTATTTGCGCTTATCACCTCCTTCATCGACCAAGACATTGGATCAAGTGTGAAAATCATATACGCAAACACCCCGCATTATATGCGTGAAATTTGAAAGCCGACATCGCCATCTTTCAGATTATATACACATATACCTTAACGGCCGCACAGGAGGTATTATAATTCTTGCAGGCACAAGTATAAAAAGCTTCTACAATTCATCAAAATATTGTTTTACAATAATACATGTTATTCGAACATAATATCCTTCGAGCACTGCATCTCTATTAAACGAGCGCCTTGCAGAACTTCCTGAAAATAGTGCTCGGCAGGTACTCGGCTTCCGTCCGAGTCTTGGGATGCAACAGCAGTGGCCTTCATCTCCGCCCAGTATGTCTTGACATGGGCAAGGGCCATCCGCGCACCCTCTATGCATGCTGACCTCTCATCGCGTTGATATACGGCACTCCACCAAGGAACTGCTGCACCAAGCTAAAATAACAGTTCGGCTTTGGCCTTTCCGGCCACAGATGACCCACGACATACTTCATGGCGAGTCCGGATAACCTATTCAGCTCGGCCCATTCGGCCAAACGATCGGTTAATGGAAGCGGACGCTCTGGATTGTGGAACTGCGACCAGAAGAGCTTTTCCGCTTCGCGATCTTTCTGATCTCGGAAGTGTTCGGCCGCATCAATGGCACTCGCTGCTAAATCCAGATACGCGTCCGCCGAACTCCACATCCGGTCCAACGGAGCATATTTAGGATCCCCGAACTTCATCCGCAGCATAAAGGGTTTTCCAGCCGCGATATCTCCGGCTTGACGTAGCTCCTCCTTCATTGCTCTCATCGCAGAACGAGCATCCTTGGCTGCTGTAGTGGCCTTCTCCAGGTCCGTCCGCTCCGCTCGATCTTCTTTTTCAAGAAGCTTGCATCGGTCAGCAGCGCTCTTCAACTTCACAGCCATCTCGGCCATTTCCTTCTTGCTTCGGCAGTGAGCAGCATGTTCGGCTTTCAGCTCTTCAACCGCCTTTAAGGCAGCCGCATCACTTTTCCTGGCTTGCTCCTTGGCTCGGGCAAGTTCCGCCCTAAGGTCCTCCACGGCGGCACCTCCATCTGCATCAAGCGCACACGTTATAAGATACTGGCGTCAAGCCCCTCTTACCAGGTGTCACCGGAGAAATTATATACCTTGTGCCTCGTCAAGCCGCTTGTTGACAAGCGCGATGTCGGCATCTGCCATGTCAAGTTGCCGCTTTAGCTCAGCCAATTCATCGGTCCGGCTAGCCACCGGACACTTCGCCACCTACATAGGAAGGCGGTAAAATTATACCCGGGACTATGATCCTCTGCGTACTGTCGTCTTCGACAGCACACAGAGTCTCAGGGGCTACTATCTACACAGGGCGCATCTTAAATATGCAGAACTGTCAAAAGGTACATCATCTCGCGTACCTCAAAACTGGTCAGCAGACTCCTGACTGCTTCATGCAACCCGCTCTCCGCGGAGGAAATCCTTTAATTATCGTACCCATCAACATACGGTGCTCCTCTAAGATAGGCGCTCGCCCTAGCAGATCCTTCAGTACCTCCGACCGTGCACCAGGCGGTGCCGGACTCGTCCGATTGCCTTTTTCGAAAGCCGAACACGGAGGGCTTCGGGGTGCCATATGACTGCCTCCCGGCCCTACCGGATTAGGAGAAACCCTCCGCGACGATACCTCGGGGTTGCCCGCCTCGTAAGGTGGTGCGGCAGGGGGAGGCGTTCCACTCTCCATCATTTTCGGAAGAAGGTCCCCCAAAGACGAGCTCTGCTGAGAAGGGCTAAGATCCGAACTACAAGGTAAATTTTCGGTTATTTTCCTCAGAAATAAAACAAGGATTTCTCTCATTTTAAACCCCCCCTCTCTACTTACGGCTCAGTGGAGGGCTGATCCCCTTGAGGGCATAGTATGGCCGAGGTATCCCACGGCACAGGACCCTCTGGCGAAGATTTCTTCCCCCGCTTTGAGACCATGGTCTCCGGGTCTTCAGAGGCGGTCCTCTTCTTCCCCTGAGGAGAGGAATTTTTGATTCATCCTTTCCGGACATCCTCCTTCGGGGAGGCAGTAGCTTCCTTGTCCCCCCTTCATTTTCTTCCGAAGGCACGATCTCCAGCATCCTGGTTAACACGGAATCCGGCGAGGTCTTAGGAAGGGGGGCCGGACACCTGATTAACTTCGCCTTCGCTATCCACTCCTGTTTCAAGGACGACTCTTTTAAGGGCGATGTTGTGATAAATGTACGTATGGCGTGTCAGGGCACAGGGCTACTTACTTGAGTATCCGGACAATTGCAGCTCAGACCTGCGTCCTCAGTAGAGTCCGGACACACTGCTTGTGGCCCGAAGAACAACTTGTACATCTCCGCGGGCATCGCGCCCATAAAATTTTGGAGATCTCGTGGTCCCTCCGGATTGAACTCCCACAGGCGGAGGGGGCGACGTTTGTAGGGCAGGGTTCGGCGAATCAACATGACCTGCGTCACCACGACCAGACTGACGTCTCTTTCTAGGAGATCTCGGATGCGGCCCTGCAGCAGGGGCACGTCCTTTGCTGGCCCCCAGTCCGGCCCCTTATTAACCCATGACACTAGTCGGGGCGGGGGACCCGAGCGAAAAGCAGGCGGCACCACCCACTTCGTACCCCTGGGAGCTGTGATATAAAACCACTATTGTTGCCATAAGCTGGACTCCTCTTGAAAAGAGCCCTCGGGCCATGGAGCGTCGGCATTCTTGCGTATAACAACGCCTCCACACTCTGCGTGCTGATCCTCGATCATCTTCGGCTCTACTTTAAAGGTCTTGAGCCACAGTCCGAAGTGAGGGGTAATGCAGAGGAAAGCTTCGCACACGACGATGAACGATGAGATGTGGAGGATGGACTCCGGAGCTAAATCGTGAAATTCCAGCCTATAATAGAACATGAGCCCCCTCACGAAGGGATCCGTCGCGAAGCCTAGCCCTCGGAGGAAGTGAGACACGAACACCACGCTCTCACCGGGCTTGGGAGTGGGAATAACCTGCCCTGGAGCAGGCAGCCTATGCGAGATTTCGCCAGTCAAATACCTGGCCTCTCTCAGCTTTAACACGTCTTCCTCCGTGACGGAGGAATGCATCCATCGGCCTCGAAGGTCGGAGCCGGACATCATCGAAGGTCCGAAGCGCCTAAATCTGGAGCCCTGGGTGTTGGAACTCGAGGCAAGAGGCGGATTCGATTGAGATCGAAAGAAAGGAGTAAAGCTTTGGTCTCTTTATAACAGGTTGAATACCAAGGGCCCTCCCCGTGACCGTTTGGGACTTACCTTTGATCGAGGAGACATACCAACGGGCGCGATGATACGTCTCCAACGTATCTATAATTTTTGATTGCTCCATGCTATATTATCTACTGTTTTGGACTATATTGGGCTTTATTTTCCACTTTTATATTACTTTTGGGACTAACCTATTAACCGGAGGCCCAGCCCAGAATTGCTGTTTTTTGCCTATTTCAGTGTTTCGAAGAAACATAATATCAAACAGAGTCCAAACAGAAAAATCCTTTTTGGAACGTGATTTTCTCATCGGATAAGACCCAGGAGACTTGGACCCTACGCCAAGGCATCGAAGAGGCGGTCACGAGGGTGGGGGGGCGCCCCCCTAGGGCGCGCCCCCCTGCCTCGTGGGCCCCTCGAAGCTCCACCGACGTACTTCTTCCTCCTTTATATACCCACGTACCCCCAAACGATCAGAACGGGAGCCAAAAACCTAATTCCACCGCCGCAACTTTCTGTATCCACGAGATCCCATCTTGGGGCCTGTTCCGGAGCTCCGCCGGAGAGGGCCATCCTCATGGAGGGCTTCTACATCATCATAGCCTCTCCGATGAAGTGTGAGTAGTTTACCTCACACCTTCGGGTCCATAGTTATTAGCTAGATGGCTTCTTCTCTCTTTTTGGATCTCAATACAATGTTCTCCCCATCTCTTGCGGAGATCTATTCGATGTAATCTTCTTCTTTTTGCGGTGTGTTTGTTGAGACCGATGAATTGTGGGTTTATGATCAAGTCTATCTATGAACAATATTTGAATCTTTCTGAATTCTTTTATGTATGATTGGTTATCTTTGCAAGTCTCTTCGAATTATCCGTTTGGTTTGGCCAACTAGATTGGTAGTTCTTGCCATGGGAGAAGTGCTTAGCTTTGGGTTCGATCTTGTGGTGTTCTTTCCCAGTGATAGAAGGGGCAGCAAGACACGTATTGTATCGTTGCCATCAAGGATAACAAGATGGGGTTTATTTCATATTGCATGAATTTATCTCTCTACATCATGTCATCTTGCTTAAAGCGTTACTCTGTTTTTAACTTAATACTCTAGATGCATCTTTGGATAGCGGTCGATGAGTGGAGTAATAGTAGTAGATGCAGAATCGTTTCGATCTACTTGTCACGGACGTGATGCCTATATACATGATCATGCCTAGATATTCTCATAACTATGCTCAATTCTGTCAATTGCTCAAAAGTAATTTGTTCACCCACTGTAGAATACTTATGCTCTTGCTTTAATCTTGCTTTGCTTTTTTACTTTGCCTTTTACTTTTTACTTTGCATCTCTATACCAAAAATACCAAAAATATTATCTATCAAATCTCACTTTCGTAAATGACCGTGAAGGGATTGACAACCCGTGTCGCGTTGGTTGCGTTGAGCTCTTTGTGTTGTGTAGGTACGAGGGACTTCTTGGCGTGGCCTCCTCTTTGGATTGATACCTTGGTTCTCAAAAACTGAGGGAAATACTTACGCTACTCTGCTGCATCATCCTTTCCTCTTCGGGGAAAACCAACGCAAGCTCAAGAGGTAGCAAGAAGAATTTCTGGCGCCGTTGCCGGGGAGTCTACGCAAAAAGTCAACATACCAAGTACCCATCATAATCCCTATCTCTCGCATTACATTAGTTGCCATTTGCCTCTCGTTTTCCTCTCCCCCACTTCACCCTTGCCGTTTTATTCGCCCTCTTTTTCTTCCTCTCCTTCTCCTTCTCCTTCTCCGTTTGCCTTTTTCTCGCTTGCCTTGTCGTCATGGCTAGTCTTATATCTTCTCCTTTATCTCCTGAGAACGAAGTCTTAAATTTTAAACAAAGGGAGGGAGAAAATTTGAAAGACGCTTGGTATAGAATTTGCAATGCTCAAAATAAATCTACCTGGAAGCAATATACTTCAGTTCTTCTTCGCAATTTTTATGTAGGTGCTAGTCCTTGGTATAGATATATTCTTGATACCATTACCGGTGGGAATTTCTTGGGTAGCCATACTTTTGATTCTTATAATGCTATGATAGATTTATTTGGCTCACCACCTCTTTTGGTTAATGGAACTATGTTAACTTTGGAGCATGTTATGCAAAGGCTTGAAATTATTGAAAACAAAGTTGCTACCATTGAATCAATTGAAAATCTAGATAAAAAGATCCATAATCAAATTACCCAATATGGATCTAAGGTAGGAATGACTTTGAAAAATATTAAGGAGAAGGAACCCATGGTTAATGAGAAAATAAATCTAGATTCCACTAGAATCGATAAACTTGAGGGTATCATTACCAACTTGGGAACCGCTTTTCTTCTCAGAAGAATACTCCTAGTCCTCCCACTAAAATTGCTAAGCTTATGTATGTTCCTAAGAATAAGGGTGAATCATCTAGTAAGGAAACTGCGGATCTTAAATCTATAAGTATTCATCCCGATCTTTTTGCTATCATTAAGGAACCATTTGCTACAAATGAATTTTTCGATCTTGTGCCTAGAAGTTTGATAATTACTAAAAAGAAAGAAATCTCTAAGAAAGGCAGATGCCTTATTGAAGAATTGCCTTCCAAAGATGGCAATACCTAGATCTATCCTCGCTTTTATGCCTAGCTAGGGGCGTTAAACGATAGCGCTTGTTGGGAGGCAACCCAATTTTATTTTTAGTTTTTTTGTGTTTTTCTTATGTTAGGGAATAAATAACCCATCTACCTTCTGTTTGGATGTGGTTTCGCGTTTTAATTAGTGTTTGTGCCAAGTTAGACCTATTGGATCTTCTTGGATGATAGTTATTTAATCTTGCTGTAATTTCCAGAAACTTTGCGTTCAGTGGCCGAATTGTTAAAAATCATCAGAACGTGATAAAATACTTATTCCAATTTCTGATGATCAATAAACAAATTTTATAGGTCTTATAATTTTGGTAGAATTTTTTGGGTTCCAGAAGTTTGCGTTAGTTACAGATTACTACAGACTGTTCTGTTTTTGACAGATTCTGTTTTTTGTGTGTTGTTTGCTTATTTTGATGAATCTATGGCTAGTATTGGAGGGTATGATCCATAGATAAGTTGGAATACAGTAGGTTTAACACCAATATAAATAAATAATGAGTTCATTACAGTACTTTGAAGTGGTCTTTTGTTTTCTTTCTCTAACGGAGCTCACGAGATTTCTATTGAGTTTTGTGTTGTGAAGTTTTCAAGTTTTGGGTGAATTCTTTTGATGGATTATGGAACAAGGAGTGGCAAGAGCCTAAGCTTGGGGATGCCCATGGAACCCCCAAGATAATACAAGGACACCAAAAAGTCAAAGCTTGGGGATGCCCCGGAAGGCATCCCCTCTTTAAATCCACTTCCATCGGTAATTTACTTGGAGCTATATTTTTATTCACCAACATGATATGTGTTTTGCTTGGAGCGTCTTGTATTATTTGTGTCTTTGTTTGTTAGTGTGCCACAATCATCCTTTCCGTACACACCTTTTGAGAGAGCCATACATTAATTGGAATTTGATAGAATACTCTATGTGCTTCACTTATATCTTTTGAGCTATGTAGTTTTGCTCTATGTGCTTCAGTTATATCTTTTAAGCGTTATAATTTTGCTCTATGTGCTTCACTTAGATCTTTTAGAGCACGGTGGTGGTTTGTTTTAAAGAAACTATTGATCTCTCATGCTTCACTTAAATTATTTTGAGAGTCTTCATAGCATGGTAATTTGCTTAAATAATAACATGCTTGGTATTCAAGATTCGTGAAACTTTCTTTTGAGTGTGTTGAATACTAAGAAAAGTTGGATGCTTGATAATTGTTTTGAGATATGGAGGTAGTAATATTAAAGTCATGATAGTAGAGTAATTGTGAATTTGAGGAGTGCTTGAGTTAAAGTTTGCAAGTCCCGTAGCATGCACGTATGGTAAAAGTTATGCAACAAATTTGAAACATGAGGTGTTATTTGATTGTCCTCCTTATGAGTGGCGGTCGGGACGAGCGATGGTCTTTTCCTACCAATATATCCCCCTAGGAGCATGCGCTTAATACTTTGGTTTTTGATGGCTTGTAGATTTTTGCAATAAGTATATGAGTTCTTTATGACTAATGTTGAGTCCATGGATTATACACACTCTCACCCTTCCATCATTGCTAGCCTCTACGGTACCGTGCATTGCCCTTTCTCACATTGAGAGTTGGTGCAAACTTCGCCGGTGCATACAAACCCCGTGATATGATACGCTCTTTCACACATAAACCTCCTTATATCTTCCTCAAAACAGCCACCATACCTACCTATTATGGCATTTCCATAGCCATTCTGAGATATATTGCCATGCAACTTTCCACCATCCAGTTTATGATGACACATTCATCATTGTCATATTGCTTAGCATGATCATGTAGTTGACATAGTATTTGTGGCAAAGCCACCGTTCATAATTCTTTCATACTTGTCACTCTTGATTCATTGCATATCCCGGTACACCGCCGGAGGCATTCATATAGAGTCATACTTTGTTCTAGTATCGAGTTGTAATCACTGAGTTGTAAATAAATAGAAGTGTGATGATCATCATTCAATAGAGCATTGTCCCAAAAAAGGCCAAAGAAAAGAAAGAAGGCCCCCCAAAAAAAGGGGCAATGCTACTATCCTTTTTTTCCACACTTGTGCTTCAAAGTAGCACCATGATATAGCGAGTCTCATATATTGTGCTTCAAAGTAGCACCATGTTCTTCATGTAGAGAGTCTCTTGAGTTATCACTTTCATATACTATTGGGAATTTTTCATTATAGAACTTGGCTTGTATATTCCAACAATGGGCCTCCTCAAGTGCCCTAGGTCTTCGTGAGCAAGCAAGTTGGATGAACACCCACTTAGTTTCTTTTGAGCTTTCATACATTTATAGCTCTAGTGCGTCCGTTGCATGGCAATCCCTACTCCTTGCATTAACATCAATCGATGGGCATCTCCATAGCCCATTGATTAGCCGCGTTGATGTGAGACTTTCTCCTTTTTTGTCTTCTCCACATAACCTCCATCATTATATTCCATTCCACCCATAGTGCTATATCCATGGCTCACGCTCATGTATTGCGTGAAAGTTTATGAGTTTGAAATTATTAAGGTATGAAACAATTGCTTGGCTTGTCATCGGGGTTGTGCATGATGAGAGCATTCTTGTGTGACGAAAATGGAGGATGACTAAACTATACGATTTTGTAGGGATGAACTTTCTTTGGCCATGTTACTTTGAGAAAAACATAATTACTTTGTTGGTTTGCTTGAAGTGTTATTATTCTTTATGTCAATATGAACTTTTGTCCTGAATCTTTCTAATATGAATATCCATACCACAATTAAGAAATTTTGCATTGAAATTATGCCAAGTAGCACTCCGCATCAAAAATTATCTTTTTATCATTTACCTACTCGAGGATGAGCAGGAATTAATCTTGGGGATGCCTGATACGTCTTCAACGTATCTATAATTTTTGATTGCTCCATGCTATATTATCTACTATTTTGGACTATATTGGGCTTTATTTTCCACTTTTATATTACTTTTGGGACTAACCTATTAACCGGAGGCCCAGCCTGTAATTGCTGTTTTGCCTATTTCAGTGTTTCAAGAAAGCGGAATATCAAACGGAGTCCAAACAGAAAAATCCTTTTTGGAACGTGATTTTCTCACCGGATAAGACCCAGGAGACTTGAACCCTACGCCAAGGCATCGAAGAGGCGGTCACGAGGGTGGGGGGCGCGCCCGTGGGCCCCTCGAAGCTCCATCAACGTACTTCTTCCTCCTATATATACACACGTACCCCCAAACGATCAGAACAGGAGCCAAAAACCTAATTCCACTGCCGCAACTTTCTGTATCCACAAGATCCCATCTTGGGGCCTGTTCCGGAGCTTCGCCGGAGAGGGCCGTCCTCACGGAGGGCTTCTACATCATCATAGCCTCTCCGATGAAGTGTGAGTAGTTTACCTCACACCTTCGGGTCCATAGTTATTAGCTAGATGGCTTCTTCTCTCTTTTTGGATCTCAATACAATGTTCTCCCCCTCTCTTGCGGAGATCTACTCGATGTAATCTTCTTCTTTTTGCGGTGTGTTTGTTGAGACCGATGGATTGTGGGTTTATGATCAAGTCTATCTATGAACAATATTTGAATCTTTTCTGAATTCTTTTATGTATGATTGGTTATCTTTGCAAGTCTCTTCGAATTATCCGTTTGGTTTGGCCAACTAGATTGGTAGTTCTTGCCATGGGAGAAGTGCTTAGCTTTGGGTTCGATCTTGTGGTGTTCTTTCCCAGTGATAGAAGGGGCAGCAAGACACGTATTGTATCGTTGCCATCGAGGATAACAAGATGGGGTTTATTTCATATTGCATGAATTTATCTCTCTACATCATGTCATCTTGCTTAAAGCGTTACTCTGTTTTAACTTAATACTCTAGATGCATCTGGATAGCGGTCGATGAGTGGAGTAATAGTAGTAGATGCAGAATCGTTTGATCTACTTGTCATTTAACGTGATGCCTTTATACATGATCATGCCTAGATATTCTCATAACTATGCTCGGATTCATCAATTGCTCAAAAGTAATTTGTTCACCCAATCGTAGAATACTTATGCTCTTGAGAGAAGCCACTAGTGAAACCTATGGCCCCGGGTCTATTCTCATCATATCAATCTCCATCACTTTAACCTTGCTTTGCTTTTTTACTTTGCCTTTTACTTTTTACTTTGCATCTCTATACCAAAAATACTAAAAACATTATCTATCAGATCTCACTTTCGTAAGTGACCGTGAAGGGATTGACAACCCCTAATCGTGTTGGTTGCGTTGAGCTCTTTGTGTTGTGTAGGTACGAGGGACTTGCGCGTGGCCTCCTACTGGATTGATACCTTGGTTCTCAAAAACTGAGGGAAATACTTACGCTACTCTGCTGCATCATCCTTTCCTCTTCGGGGAAAACCAACGCAAGCTCAAGAGGTAGCACGCGACTGGGTTACCCACGTCCGTGTTGATGAGAATCCCGTAAATAAAGGGGACACGATCTCTGCTTCGACAAGACGTGCCAAGGAAACCACCTCGCAAAACGCGCTGAGGTGGGACAGTAAAAACGATTCGAATAAAGGCTTGGCTGTGGTGTGATGTCACGCTACAGAATACGTCAGCAGATTAGATTTGTGAAAATACTATTCTCTCTACAGTGGTATGTGGAACTTGTTTTGCAGAGCCGGACACTATCCTTGTGTTCAAAATCTTTTATGAAGTATTCGGAGGAGGAACCCGCCTTGCAATGCCGAAGACAATCTGCGCGTCGGACTCGTCGTCATTGAAGCCTGGTTCAGGGGCTACTGAGGGAGTCCTGGATTAGGGGGTGTCCGTATAGCCGGACTATATCCTTTAGCCGGACTGTTGGACTATGAAGATACAAGATTGAAGACTTCGTCCCATGTCCGGATGGGACTTTCCTTGGCGTGGAAGGCAAGCTTGGCAATACGGATATGTAGATCTCCTCTCATTGTAACCGACTCTGTGTAACCCTAGCCCCCTCCGGTGTCTATATAAACCGGGGGGTTTAGTCCGTAGGACACAACAACAACAACAACAACAATCATACCATAGGCTAGCTTCTAGGGTTTAGCCTCTCTGATCTCGTGGTAGATCTACTCTTGTACTACCCATATCATCAATATTAATCAAGCAGGAGTAGGGTTTTACCTCCATCGAGAGGGCCCGAACCTGGGTAAAAACATTGTGTCCCTTGTCTCCTGTTACCATCCGCCTAGACGCACAGTTCGGGACCCCCTACCCGAGATCCGTCGGGTTTGACACCGACAATATTCCTTGTCCTAAGGGAAGATAATAACACGGTTGTGTTTGTCTAAAACGGTGTGAGGACGAGAATGCAATATGGAAAGTACGCCGGACAAGCTATGTTTTGGGCAAAGAACTATGGAAGATCCACATGCAGCGACGTGGGAAGACGGGCAGTGGAGCAAGGCCGAAGGGGATACCTGGAGGTCATCGGGATGTAACTAGGTGAGTGGCGGCGGGCGGAATCTGCGAGCAGGTGGCATAGGCCCTGCCGCGCCGGATCTTGGTCAGAGAGAACGGCGTGTACCGCAGATCGGGACGAGCTGCCTCGGCGCCGTCGAACGGAGAAACGATGCACTTCCTCCCTTTCCCCCGGCGGACGGGATGCGGCCGGATCAGTGACCAACGGTGAGAGAGAGAGAGGCCACCGCACTCCCTTTCCCCCGATGGACAGGATGCGGCCGGATCAGTGACCAACAGTGAGAGAGAGAGAGAGAGGCCACCGCAGCCTTGTGTGAGATACTCTGAAGAGCGACAAACCAGGCAGGCAGGCTCCATTGTATATAGTGAGCGGACTACCTTTTTCTCCATAAAAATTGTTTTATATTCTGTGTACGTGCCATTGAGCGCTATAACTTTATTTAAAAATAACACGGCAACGCGTCAAGTCGAACTTTGTTTCGTGCACGCGTGGTACACGACCTCCCTAGGTAAACAACACTTCTGAGCGTTCAAATTAGCACGTGGGCTGCCATTTCAGTAAAGAAATGAGCTCCACCGTGTACCAGCTGGGTGTGGCTGGGCACAAAGCATGAGTACGTGCCGTGCACCTATTCTCTTCTTGTATACGTACACCACCTACGTGGGGTTGTGTGAGAGAGATACAAACCTAGAGAGATATAGTGTGTGGGTTCTTGAGAGTTTTTTGGGGGGGTCAATCAAAAAATGTAACATATGCAATGTGTGTGAAATAGAGTCCTAGATATAACATATATATAGAGGGGGCGATCCACGAGAAGAGAGTGGAGGTATCATCGGCTTGAGGTGTTCATAGAATCGAAGAGAGGGATGATGTGTGTGTGTGCGCGCGTGATCGATAAAGAGTGCCATCAAATTTGTGTGTGCCCACGTCAAAGATATAGAGTGGCTGGCCCTCTTTGGAGCGTGAGATGGGACATGTGCAGTTGATCTCTGTGACATGGATACCTACCTGCAGCGCTCGACTATCGGTGTGTGGTGGGGGAAGAGGGAGGCCCAACTAACTATAGAGGTACAATGGCTGGTATATGTGTGGAGGAGGAGAGAGGCCTACCTCATGTATTAAGGAGATCGACCTGCCTCATGTATTAAGGGAGATCGATCGGCATCCATGCATATGTGCAGGAGAGGAATAAGGTTGGGAGAGAGACAGAGCTAGAGTGTTGGAGGGGTGGTAGTGGAGTTGCTTCTAACAAATGGTGGGATAGGCTTGTTAGACAAGCGGAGGGCACGCCCTCAATATCAATAAGAGAGGAGATGGCTGCTTGTTGTATGCGTACTGCGTGCGTGTGAGAGACGGGTCAGGAGGCATGCACGAATGATGAGGGGGGCGATGTGGCTGTGGTAAGCAGACGTAACTACATAGGAAGATCAATCGCCCTTTGTTAGAGAAAGGAGAGACATAACTTGTGAGGTACGTTGATCGATGGGGGGTAGTTAAAGTCGATCTAGGTATATGTTGGGAGATCGATCGGTATACATGCATGTGTGTGTTAGAAGCAAATGAGGCATGAGGAGAAGGATAGAGAGAGAGGGATGCATGTAGGAGGTGGTACGAGAGGCATACTATATCGAGGGGGAGGAGTGTGCAGCACGAGAACGATGAAAAGAGTGGTGGGAGTGAGGCATGGACGGTGACAAGAGAAGAGGGGAAGCTTGTGTTTGTGCTAGGCACACCTGTCTAGAGAGGCATATCGATCAATGTGTGCCGTAAAGAAGGAGCTGGGGGGCCTACACACACTATGGGTGAATGACCTAAAGTGAAAAGGCGAATTTGCGCGATGGAGCTAGAGAATGCTGAGGGGGGGGGTGAGAGGGATGCGGGCGTGTGCATGCACAAGAGAAAGTTAGTGCTAGCTACAAAGATAAGAGGGTTGTGTGGGTGTAAAAGACGAATAGAGATCATATATACTTCATTACAAAAAGCGAATTCGGATATTTGAAGAATTTATCATAGTGTTTCAAACTGACGCATGTGTGAATATATACAACGGTGATACACATGGTGTGGTTATGAACATGTTATACTACATTTAATATATTTTATCTCTACTCTTATAAAAAACGGAGTTGTTGATGATGGTGTGCCTGCCATCCTGCATTATAGGCTGTCCGATTTATATCTGGCGGATAGCAAGGAAACTATGATGGTTGAAGTTGGCAACAATCATGATTGTAGACTCTTATCGAAATAGAGAAACGAATTCAAATTTAGTTCGAATTGCAGCGGTAGTATAGACATTTGGAATGCACTAAAATGTTGGTATGAGTAGGTTACATGCATTATACAACAAGCGAAAAAATTTAATCGGACATAACATGAATTCATACTCCCTCCTTCCATCTATATAGGGCGTAATGAGATTTTTAAGACCGCCTTTGACTATTGACAAGATTAATAGTACATGACATGCACAATTTGAAAATTAAATCATTGAAAGAACCTTTCACAGACGAATTTAACGGTGTGCTTTGTGTAAGTTGCATGTCATATATCATTGCTCTAATATTTGGTCAAAGTTATCATCGAAAAACGCATTAGGCCCTATATAGATGGAAGGAGGGAGTAGCTTTGAATAGCATTTGTATATTAAAAAGGTGCAAGACTCTATATTTGTGTGGTGTGATTAGTTTTATTTTTTTTGTTTTCTTTTTGGTTGAGGAAAGTGCGAATTGATTTGGTACATACAAGTACAATATTAATACACGTTAGGCTTGTCCCTAAAATTCAACCCGCGTCTTGTTATATCCCGAAAATTCAGATATCGTGATCCCAAAACCGGCGCCTTCATAACCCGCGCCTTGCTATCCTAGAATTACAACGCGCGCGAAAACTCCCTCTAGCTGCCAAATCCCGACATGCGAAATCCCCCTTCTAACCCTGAGCCGAAAGGGCCGCTAGTTCAAATCGGTGGGGGGTACTTTTGTAACACACCCTACATTTTGGACAAGCGCGTCCCTAAGTCATGCTTCACCGCCTCCCATCGCCCCCTTTTTGCCATTCGAAATTCCAGGCTGCCATAACCTCTCCGCTCCAGCCGTGAAACCCCACTCTCCTCCATTCGCCACGTCACCGCTGCCCAGTCGGAGCCTCTTCCCCGACGACGTCGTCCACCGCAACAGCTCGACGTCCCTCGTCCACCTCCCCGGATGAGGACACGTCGTCCATCTTGTCGTCCCGCCGGTTCAGCCGCCCCGTCCTCCACCTCCAAGGAGTTGCTCCGACGATCGCCTCGTCTATCGCGGCTGCTCCATCCCCACAGCGCCACCTTAACCTGCTCCACCGGAACCGCAGCATCCTCACCGACTCCTCGGACGAAGTCGGGGCCTACTCGGCGCCACCAAATAGGTTGTACACTCATCGCATCGCACCTTCTCCTTAACTCGACCTCCCGGCGCCGACGGTGCTCCATCCTGCACCCCCATGGAGCGGCTACCTTGAAGCCCGGCGCATGGCGACATCTCCACAGGCGGCTCTCCCCGGTGCAAGGCCCCTTTGGCGGCGGCGTCCATACCAACGGATCTGCTGCTGCTCGGCTCTCGCTTCGCTAGCTCGCTGCTTCTTTGCTACTCCGCCTCTCGCTTTCGATCGCCGCTTCGTTCTGCTGCTGCTCCCCCCTCGCTTCGTCTTTCGCTGCTGCTACGATTAAGCCACACTTGATCAACTGAATCGACTTTTGGGTCGATCGATTTTAGGGGTTGGGGGCTTGCCGGAGTTAAGGAAGAACCACCCGCGGGGACGGGGCTCACGGAGAGGTACCCCACTATCTACCTTAGGGTTCGGGGTGGGGCGGGGGCCTAGAGGGCTGGCCGGGTGGCGGTGGCGAGTTGTTTGGGCGGCGAGGCGGCTGGGGCCGTGGTTCGCCGGTGGTGGCTGGTGGCTCGTGGGTGCAGGTTGAAGATGAACTGCAGGCCCTCCCTAAACTACATGTCAAGTGCCTCTCTGCTACCATTGCGTTCGTTCAGTTTAAGGTATCATTCAGATTCCATAGTAAATTTTAGTTTCGCAGTTAAGTTCAGAGTCAACAGTTTTTACCTCATACATTGTAGTCGGTGGTTTTTGGTGATGTTAATTTTACATCCATTTTACATCATCTATTGGAGATGCTATTAGAATCCCACTTGAGATTGACGATGTCTGTCTTGTGCTGCTTCAGCCTTGACGTCTTACGGCTCACCGGAGCTGCTCCAACGACAGAACGAGGCCTTTGGATGGCTTTGGGTGGCTTTGGAAATCCAAGTGTCCGATCAAGTTTAAGATGTTTGGATGGCTGCTTCTGGTTGATCGTTTGAATACCAGGAACATGCTGAAGAGACGTCACTTTGCTGTGACTGGGGGCAACTACGCTTGCATGCTCGCCAAAACCCACCAAGAGATCAGAGAACATCTCTTCTTTGAGTGCCCTTTTGCCAAACAATGTTGGAGCAAGGTTGGCCTAACTGGCCAGGAGGAACCAATCGGTTAGCCATCTTACATGGCGGCAAAGAGGAATGGCGTCAACCGCTCTTTATGGATTTCTTTCTTCTTGCAGCTTGGAGCCTGTGGATGGAAAGAAACAATCAACATTTCAGGGGGATACCACACTCGTTCGTCGCGTGGCTGGCCAGGTTCAAACATTTGTTAGGTCTAGTGATTCACAACTGTCCGGAGAAGGTTCATCCTTTTCTTTCTGAATTCATTGTAAATTTGGATCGCTAGTCCTACTTTTGATTCTCTTATGGCCGGGGGGGCCTAAAACCCATTGTAACACTCTTGTAATTTTATGTGTTGAGTAATACAAAGTCAGTGGGAGCTTCTCCCACTGTCATAGATCCTTCAAAAAAAAAAAAACGACAGAACGATCCATCACAACAGAGCAGTGCCCTGGACGCCATCTACAGATTCCTCAGATCTTCCTCCACACCTCCGACAGCCACCTCTGCCTCAACTCTTCAGCGACCAACCCAATGATGCTGAGGTCGACACGGCTACGGCAAAGAGGTTGTACACTTGTTGCATCACTTATTACTATACATTCACGTCGATCCATTAGGGCTATTTTGGTTCAACGGAAAAACGTCGATCCACTGCTTGTTACCATTACTCTAAATTTCTGCATGCTCTCCTTATATAATCTCACCATATTTTTTTCGTATGCATGTCAGATATTGTACACAGTCATGCTGAACATGTAGAGAAAAAGAGAAGAGTTTTATGCGGCAATACAATGTCATGCGAACATCGCTCCATGGTGGGTTCAATGGCAAACCCTCCCCCCCCTCTCCTGATTGTAATCCAGAGGAAGATATATGTTCTGAGGTGGATTCAGACGCAGCTGACCACTCCTATTTACCCCCAAGGTGTTTGCTCTACTTTGGCATGATGATGTTAGTCATATCATGCATAGGTTGCCTTGCAATGCCTACTTTTGACATCATATATGTCATCTGCTTAGTTTAGACATGTTCTGTGATGCCACCTGTTTAGTTTCTATATCATATATGGAAATTATGCAGTCTCATGTCTTTTAGCCAGCCATAATATATGTGAAATGTGCAATGCCATCCTGTTTAACCAGGCATCATATATTTGAATGATATCTTGCCCATCCTTTTCTTCATTACATTTCCATTTGTCGATAATGTTTGTATATTAAACTACTCTTCCTGTGATTCAGCCATTTGGGTGGGAGATGGAAAAATCTGGAGTGAAAACAAGGCCTTCAGAGCGCATGCTACTGTCAAAGCAGATCTCTTGTTGGGTCCCGATAGCTCCTCGTAAATGGATTGAGAGACAGATGACCAGTCCTATTCCCCACCGAGGTGTATGTTCTAACTTGGCAGTTATCTTTGCTCATATCATGCATCTGATGTCTTGCATTGCATAGTTTAGACATCATATACACAATATTCAACACCATGTTCTTAGTTCAGACATCATATCGAATGCCCTCTGTTTAGCATATAAATCACATATGTGAATTAATGATGCGATCCTGATTACTTAGATAACATGTAGATGAATTATGTCATGCGATCCTGTTTAGTTATTCATCATATCTTTGAATTATGTTATGCTACGCTATCCAGTTTAGATAGACATCATATATGTGAAATTATGTCATGCTATCCGTTTTAGTTAAACAATATACATGTCAACTATTTCATGCCCTCTTTTTTCCACACTATCTATTGCATCTATCTCTCATACAATGTATGTACATTCAACTATGTTTCCTGTTTATCGGCCATTTGAATTGGAGCGGGTGATGCTAGTATCTAGCGGACTAAAAACACGGTATTCAAATAAAAGAGTGCTACCTCTTGGTGGAGATAGCACCCCGGTTGTACATGCACAAGAAGCAGCCCTACCACACATAACCCAAACTCTCACAGATTGTACCCCTGCTGCGATGGACAGAGAACCAGCTTCACCCAATCTAATCCCAATCCCAGCCGATAGTAACCCAGTTCCTGTTGACACAGCACCATCTCCACCACAGAGCTCTCAAACAAGAGCAGTTAGTAAGGCAGCTCCAGTGCCCAAAGGGCTAGTACTATCACGGCGAACCCCAACTCCACCAGTTAGTACGCCTATTCACGTGGAGGAAGCACAACCAGCTAGTCGTAGTTTAGCATCTATCGCATTTGATGTTGTTAAATCGTATGTGCGTATCTTCCCATCTTGGAAATATTATCTTGAAGATGAAGGAAAATGCGATTGCGGTGTTTGTCCAGGAGTTATGTGTAAGTAATGTTATTCATGGCAATTACTTTGCTTCATCCCATACATCCTGCCTCCATGATGGTTATAATACAGCAAATTTTCCCATTTTTCTCTATAGAGAAGGACCGATTTGGAAACTCAGGATGAGGTAACCTGTGCTAATACCTCTGCTATGTTCAAGAATGCTTGGTGGCGATCGGAATTACTCAAGAAAACGTACTTCACCGGCAAAGAAACTCATCAAATTCCCTTACGTTCTCCTGAGACACATTTACTGGACAATGACTGGGAACGCCTTGTTCTGTACTGGTCCCGAACCAAGAATGTGGTAAGGTCTATGAGCTCATTTTCTATTTTTAAGTATTATATTCTTGCGTCTTACTGTACTCTGTTCATGTAGAACAAGTGCCTAAACCTGAAGAACAACTGTTCTAATTTAAGATTACATTGCTATCATAGTTCAAAAAAGCGCTAGGCGTTAATTGTGCGTTTTGCCACCGCCTTGCGCTTTACTGACCAAAGCGCATGCTTATGCGCAGTTATGCACAGATTATGCGTATTTATGCGCAATGCGTTTTGCCAACGCCTAGAGCCTAAGCGCTCGCTTAGGCGCGCATTTTTTAACTATGATTGCTTTGCTCTTGTATCACTGTATTTACTCATACAAACTTATTTTTAAATTGAAGGTTCCAATCGAAACTCCAATGGCACAGCAGGTATGTTCACGCATGTTTCTTTAACAGGTTTGCTCTTATCAATAGCTCTGTTGATTTCAATTTCAATTGTGTATATAGTTGACTTTCATATCATGCACATTACTAGCATCACAACAGAGCCAATAGTGTTGTTGTACATGTAGACCTGTGGCACCCATCTGAAATCTTGTTGTGCCGTGTAGTTTCCCACGCTTTGTATTCTTTCACTGCTGCTTTGTCTTGAACTGATATGATTTGAACCGTGTCTCTATTTTGATTTGGCAAGACAATGCAGTGACCATAGGACATAGATATATGTTTGTTTGATGCTTTTATTATGTACTAGTACTTGGCAATAGAAGACTTGGTAGTTTAATCCTGTCACCTTACTATTGAACTGGTTCTCCAAAATGAGTTTCATATACTAGTACAGGCTAAACTTGTTATGTGTCTGCTTGTTTCTTCTTTTAGAATGTCGATGTAATATTGGGGAAGAGTGCCTTATTAAGCAATGGTAGAGGAAGTAATGCAGATAAGGTTCAGGATAGTGACACATCCTTGTTGGTCTCCAACAAAGGCGATAAAACGACTAAGGAAGACTATCTTGAAGACAACAAGACAACCCCAAAGTCCTGTCTTGGTTTAGTGTTCGAAAGCATCGCCACTACCGTTTGCACAAGCTATTCAAACTCACTTTATGCGAATCAGTTCCGTTTCTTGAGTCTCAACTACATGTCGAAAGACATCGATCGGCTATGTTGCGACAAGAAGCGGAAGGATCATGAAGTCCTGGAGCATTCAAATGCATACTTTCCGGTGCAACGAAGCGTTGGAGGATTTTAGCGCCAAACAGGACAAAGCTAATCAGCTTGCTAAGCTTATTGCCGTAATGGTGGATACCTGGATAACGCTTCTTGAGCTCTTCCGAAGTTGTTTGATTATGCTCTTGTTTTGTCAGCCGCTTATTTTACCTTTGGTGGCCAATTTTGACGGCCGTATGTAATGTGTCACCGCTTTGTTCCCTATATTTGCCTTGGTGGCGAACTTTGATGCCCAAAGTGGATGTAATATGTGTAATAGCGGTAATAGGCTAGCGTTAATTGCTTGCTTATTTATTTCCTTATTGTCTTGTTTAGTTGTTTGCTTGTAGTCACCGCAGTTCTTTTTCTGCTTTTTTCTAGTGGCCACAATAGCCTATTTTTGGTAACTAGGCCAAAATAATCATGGCAACACACGGATCGTTGTAACCATGGGCCTCAGAGGGTCAGTATGATCCATGGGCCTTCGTCCGACCGTAGGATCCATCGGTCTTCTATACGGGCCTTAGGGTCCATAGGCCTTCTACGGGCCGTAGGATCCATGGGCCTTCTACGGGCCGTACTATCCATGGGCCTCATACGGGCCGTAGGATCCATGGGCCTTCTACGGGGCGTATCAATTTCGCCAATCATGGGCCGTACTATTCGTGGACCATAACGGGCCGTTAATAGGCCGTATTTGATAACTCTATGAAAACAGCCCAACGGGTTTTTTTTGACATGAAAACGGCCCAACGTATTAACGGTCCGCAAACGGGCCGACTGTAACGACGGGCTGAATTTGGCCCACAAGCAGAAAATGACAGTAACGGGCCGTATGTAACCGAATGTTGCAAATGAGCCCAAGAATCAATGGGCCCCGAGAAGGCCGAAAGATAACTTGGGCCGGAAACGCCCAATGGAATAATAGGTCATTAATGGGTATAAAGTGATACCTTTGTTCATTACGGGCCGCTTTCACCACGGGCCGTTAATGGGCCAAGAGTTACAAAGGTCATCATATGGGCCGAAGAAGCCATGGGCCACACATGGGCGGAAGTTAAAACGGGCTGAATCATATTGGATGGCGGATGACGCCATCGGGCCTAATTCGGATAGGGCGAACGGGCCCCGGGTTAGCGGGTCAGAATGGGCTATATGCGAACATGCCGTTGACAGGCTTTCCGTGGGCCGGCCCGCCACCTTTTGACCAAGTCAAACGGGCCGGCCTTTTCACAGGAATGGGCCTCTGTTGGGCCATGCCACGTGTCTCCGTATCATAGGCGCCTTCGGTCCAATGAGCGGATGACATCTGTCCCAACGGTGAGCCGACACGTGTTTCCTCCAGCCAATGATGATTTTACACGTGGAAAATCCCCATTGGTCGGGTCATAATGTGTTATCGGATCCAAAACCCGACCCGATAGCTTAACGGGCGTTACATTACGGTGGATGCGACGTGTCGGTCACCCTCGACGAAAGCACTTACGTGATGCGCGATTTATCGTCATGGAAGTGGACACTTCCGTGATGATAATTTTGGTAATGTCATGGAACACTTCTATGACAAAGACGGTATGACTATCTTGATTCTGTCATAAAATCGTCATGGATGTACATGCATGACAAAAAACGCGACCTACTGTGACAAACACGTATCATCACAGAAGTGTATTTTTTTTTGTAGTGATTCTTTCAAATCCGCGACACTAGTAATTCAAGAACCCAAAAAGGCTGGTAAGCAAGTCATCTTTTCAGATGGAATAGAGAATGATATCTACCAAACATTGGCTGGACTTCTTCCCAAATTAACTTACAACTATGTACAAAAAGCATATGAATTTTTATGTGATATGTTCTACATAATTCGAACATAAACAATTTTTATATGCGATCCATACTATTTTCTCATGATTTATTTTTTACTTTTCTTCGTGATGTTCTTCTGCGATGAACAGCCAAAGGATATTTGAGACTGAAGGAGTTTGGGTGGATCAGAAAACTATAACTCTATCATTCAAGCCTGGTGGTTGGATAAACCCTCGGGTTGTTGGCTGTTTTTCAAAACTAAAGAACAAATACCAGCTGGACCGAGGAAGAAAAGGCCTCCTGCGAAACCGTGAAATAGTGGAGCACATAGTTAGCATTGACGACATGGTCAGCCTATATTTTGAATTCTTCTCCTCGGTTTTCGTTTTCACATCATCGATATTTCCTTTTCTTAACTATCAATCATTTTCTGGGAAACAAACATGCAGGAGAAGCTAATGAACCCAATGCTAAATCATTTAGATCCTGCAAACCAACTAATCTTACAGGAAAGTAATGTTGGCTTCAGTTTATTGAATGCTTCCTTGGTAAGACAAGTTCTTTTGTACAAACTGCTCTTATAGATTTTTCTTCTTTAAAGAGGTTACACTATTAGATTGTAACTTTCCACAATTCCCTAGGTAAAAATGCCCATATTCAAAGAAAAACAATGGATTTTAATCATTGCTAACTTCAGAGCCAATTTTTTTGATATCATGAACCCATACTACAGTGGTGATACATTTCTACCAACTATTAGTGCTGTTATCTACAACTTCAAGGTTTTGTTTGCTGCTACATACGGAAATTCTAGTTCTTTCAGCATAGGAAATTTTGAATCAAGATTTGTACCAGCTCCCAAGGTCAATTTTAGGTGGGTTTTCCATGGAACTCTCCCATTTTACAAGATTTGTACCAGCCACCAGCAACTTTTTGGTTCTTTCTCCTAAAAAAGCAGATTAAAAGTATTTTAAATTCAAAATAATTTCCATCCTAAGTATGGAACTGATTGTGCTATTATTTTTCTTTCACAGGTGTGACTCAAGAATTTTCCTTCTTCAGTATGTTAGCAAGTACAAAGGTCTCGGTTTGGAGGGTTTCTCTAATGTAAGCGATAGACATATGTTTCCTTTTTTGGTCATTAATTGGAACATATCAGGAAATAAACATCACTTTTTCTAAAATACTGTAGGATGATTTACATGCTCTACGTCAAAAATTCCTTTTTGAGATTGTAACTTGCAAGGACAATGAAATTCAGCTCCCGTTAGTAACTTATTTCCTGCAGAGACATGTAAGTTCTCTATTTATTTGTCTCCCAATGATAGAAAAGAGATGTTTTTTTCTTAGAGCCTGTTCTTTCATACCGAACAGTGAAATTATTTTCTTCTAATCCTGTATATGTTTCAATAGGGTTTCCGCATATTCAAGTGAAGCTTTGAAGGCCAATCTTTACTCGTTCTGCATATGACAGTAACCTCAGGTAACTTCTGAAAATCAACATGTATTTCCAATTAACATGTTTATTCTTTCTATTCTCAAGGGTCTCATTATTCTTATTAGTTAGTGTAACAGGGTTCACCCAAAAGAATCCCAATAATGAAATGTTCTGCACCTGCATTTCCAATTAACATATTTCTTCTTTTTATTCTCAAGGGTCTCATTAATACTGTCACCTTCAAGGGAAGTTGCACTGCAAGATTCAACTCAAAGGAATACTTCCATGCGAAAAATGTTTCCTTAACAATAGAGCTATCTTTTTTTCTCTTGCTCGTCTAGTGATAGTTTCTTTGCAAGACCTTCGGCTGTAAACAATGTCTGAAGACAGCTGAAACAGTTTTGTAAACGAGCAACCGATTTCTTTGGGAAACATATTTCCCTTTTTTATTCTCAAGGGTCCCAATGCAAGAGTTTTTTTCAACTCAAAGGAACAGTTCCATGAGGAAACTAATCTGCTATTTGTTTAACATGGTTCCCCAGTTATATTTTCTTGCATTACGTTCAATTGTAAAGAAGGTTTAAATCTACAAAATAAGTTTGTAAAGAAGCTCAAATATTTATATTCTTATTTCCAAATAGTCTTTTTTATGTTTATTTTTTTGCTCCTATACTGATTCTTTCTTGGACTTTTGGAACTCTTTTTTTACTACTGTTTGTCAAGTTTCACAATTATTGTTGACCCCCTCCTCTCTCCTAGATTTATTCTGGGCATGTGGCAACCCCCGTAGAACAAAGGGAGCACCAACCTTGATATAAATAAAGGATTACTACCTAGCCGGAGGCTCGCCTCATTCGCAACATACCACATACATTGTAACCAGTTCATTGTGAACACACAACAATATTATCCTTAGGCAGGAGTAGTGTATTACACCTCTACGGTGGCCTGAACGTAGGTACCTCCAGTGTATTTTACCTCTTGTTGTTTCCTCTCCGACGATCGATGCCCTCGGTAACGTAGCGTGTTTGGTCCCTGGTCGATCTCACAAAGGGTTGTTGCACACAACCCAATGTCAGGTTCCTAGACACCGACAAGCAAAAACAACCAGCCAAGTGAAACAAGGTGAAACGGCCGGTGAAGATCCAACGATTGAAACCAGGCAGACGGTCGAAATGACCATGATCGGACGGCAATCGAAGGTGCCAAGTTGCCCATGATCTTTACAATAGACGTTTGTCCCAATCTGTTCAATCGGGGGTGGCCCAAAGCGTTTTGCATGCTGGGCTGGGCTGTGGGCCTCTGCCCCGAAGTACCCAACCCGAAGGGAGCACCTTCTTCGGCCTATATAGAGAAGAGAGAATAGAAAGAAGGTTCCAGATCCAACTCCCATCGACCACATCCCCGCGCACATCTCAGGGAACCCTAATCGATCCAATTCCTCCCATCCCATCCAATTCCTCCCATCCCACATCTCAGGGAACCCTAATCATCCAATTCCTCCCATCCCACATCTCAGGGAACCCTAATCATCCAATTCCTCCCATCCCCATCCCCATCCTGTGATGTCCCTCTCTTAGAAAGGAATCACAATTAGGAAAAGGGGTGAGAAGGGGACGAACAGGGGCGGAGGTTCAGAGGATAAGGATGGGAAGAGCTCAGACAATATTCATTTTCTTTTCTGAATAGTACAACCATAGTCTGCATATTAATAGACAACTCCACACCCTCTTACAGATGGGCCCTACAGTCCCCAACCCACTAGCACACAGGCCCGATACGCAACACCCACTCACGCCCGTCTCTCCTCTGTATCCGCAGGGACTGAATTGGTTACACCGATTCTTCACTGTCAGGCTTTCAAGGATCTGAATGCATGACATCTTTCCCCTCTTGAGCTCGATCGCCTTCCCAAATGGCAGCGTCAGGGAAACGCTGGCGCAGCACATAATAATCTTCCCAGGTTGCACAGTCTTCAGGCAAATTAGACCACTGAATGAGCACTTGTGGAGCTGCTGCATTACCTTGTTGAACCATCCGGCGCTGTAGAATTGCCAAAGGTCGTGAAGCAGAGTCCAGCAGAGCTTGAGGAGGTGGCATGGCTTGAAAAGTAGGAGCATAACTGGGATTGAATGCTTTGAGTTGAGAAACATGAAAAACAGGATGAACTTGACATCCATCGGGAAGCTCCAATCTGTACGCCACAGCACCAATTTGGGCCAGAATTTTGAAAGGGCCAAAGAACTTGAAGGATAATTTGGGACAAGGACGATTCACCACTGTAGACTGAGCATAAGGTTGAAGTTTGAGCAACACGGAATCCCCAACTTGAAACATTTTATCCACTCTATTTTTATCCGCCTGTTTCTTGATTCGAGCTTGAGCTTGAGTGAGATGACCGCGAAGCTGCTCCAAATGGACACTATCTGGTATAGGGAAATCCTTGGCCTGAGAGTCATCCGCCATGGTGACATTTGGCATTGCACCAAAGTTAGGCACTCTGCCATAGAAAGCTTGAAATGGGAACAACCAGCAGAGGTATGATAACTTGAATTATACCAAAGTTCTGCCATGGGAAGCCATGAACGCCATTTGCCAGGTTTGTCATACACAGCACAATGAAGATATTGCTCAACACATTGATTAACACGCTCACTTTGTCCATCCGTCTGAGGATGGTAAGCGGTGCTGTAGGACAATTTGGAGCCCAAAGCTGTGAATATATCATGCCACATGGCACTTGTAAATATCTTGTCATGATCGGTCACAATAGAACGTGGAACACCATGTAATTTAATGATGGAATCCAAGAAAACTTTGGCCACAGAACTGGCAGTGAATGGATGTCGAAGAGGTATAAAATGGGCATATTTGGTAAAGCGATCCACCACTACCAGAATAGTGTCATAACCCTCCGACCTTGGTAAAGACTCTATAAAATCCATGGTCAAATCCTCCCAGGGTCGTTCAGGTATTGGCAGCGGCTGAAGTAACCCGGCTGGTTTGGTGTGTATAGGTTTAGCTTGCTGGCAAATTTGACACTGGCGCACAAAATTGTCCACTGCTGTCTTCATTCCTGGCCAGTAGTACAACTTGCGCAAGCGTTGATAAGTAGCCTGCATGCCTGAATGGCCTCCCACAGGACTGTTGTGTAAAGCATCAATGAGCTTGGTTTGCAAAGCTAAGCTGGCACCAATGTACAATCGACCCTTGTACTTAATGAGACCATTGTCCAAAGCATAGCCCTTGTTATCGGGTGATAGAATAGCCAAGTGATTGAGAAGATCCTGAGCAGTACTATCCATATCATAAGTATGCAGGACCTCTAACAGCCAATCAGGTTGACACAAAGTAAGGGCTTGACAGTTAAGAAGATGGCCAACCCTGGACAAGGAATCCGCAGCACTATTATCCACACCCCGCTTGTAGCGAAATTCAAATTGTAAGCCCACTAGTTTCGACATCGCTTTGCGCTGTAACTCAGTACCCAGCTGTTGATCACCCAACGCACACAAGGATTTGTGGTCAGTGAAAATAATAAAAGGCCCTCGCTGCAAATAGGTGCGCTAGTGATCAATGGCCATAATGACTGCAAGAAATTCTTTCTCGTAGATAGATAACTTGCTATTTTGGACACCAAGAGCTTTGCTCAAATATGCTATCGGATGCCCTTGTTGCATGAGGACTGCACCGATCCCAGTAGCACAAGCGTCTGTTTCGACAGCAAAGGGAACTTGAAAATCCGGCAAGGCCAACACAGGTGTGTTAACCATGGCCTGTTTCAGAGTGTCAAAAGCTTGCTGTGCCTGCTCATTCCAATAAAAACCCTTCTTGGTAAGTAACTGTGTAAGAGATTTAGTGATCCAACTATACCTTGGTACAAATTTTCTGTAGTAGCCTGTGAGTCCCAGAAAACCTCGCAGTTCAGAAACATTTGTTGGCACAGGCCATTTCTCCATAGCACTTGTCTTTTCGGGGTCGGTGGCGACACCCATGTCTGAAATAATATGGCCCAAGTAATTGATGCTTGTTTGACCAAAAGAGCACTTAGAGAGCTTGGCAAAAAACTGATTGTGTCGCAAAAGCTCCAGGACTTGCCGAAGGTGTTGAAGATGCTCTTCCCAGGAAGCACTGTACACGAGGATATCATCTAAGAAGACAATCACAAATTTGCGAAGGTACTGAGAAAATACCGAATTCATCACACACTGGAATGTGGACGGTGCATTGGTAAGGCCAAAGGGCATTACTCGAAACTGAAAATGCCCATGATGTGTTTTGAAGGCTGTCTTGGGTTCATCATCCTCTCTCATTCGAATCTGATGATAACCTGCCCGCAGATCGAGCTTAGAGAAGAACTTAGTGCCAGCAAGTTCATCCAACAATTCATCCACAATTGGTAAAGGAAATTTATACTTTATGGTGATGTTGTTCAATCTGCGATAATCTACACAGAAACGCCATTGGCCATCCTTTTTCTTGAGTAACAGGACGGGAGACGCATATGGGCTCATGCTGGGCACAACAACTCCAGATGATAACATTTCAGCGACCTGGCGCTCAATCTCGTCCTTGTGCAAAGGAGAATAGCGATAGGGACGAGCATTGACTGGGGGTATACCTTGCTCAAGAGTGATAGCATGATCCAATGTGCGGTGTGGAGGTAAGTTCTTCGGCTCTTGAAAGATATCATCATATTCAGATAGTAATGCTTGTAGATCAGGAGCAATGGCCGTTGGCTTAGAAGCAACATCAGGTGACATCACTGATTCTAGTATTGCAAGAGCCCATACATCATTGCCTGAGATGCACTTGTCCAATTGTTCAGAACTGATCTCCAACAATTCAGACTGAACCCCAAGTTGCATACCCTGCAGAGTAATCCATTGTCCATCTTTGGGTACTATCAGTCGCTTGTTTGCCCAATCAGAGACCATAGGACTGAATTTCTTCAACCAATCCATGCCCAACACTGCATCATAACCTCCCAAGTCCAGAATGCGCATCTCGTCAGAAAAAGTGGTGCCATTATACCACCATGAGAGATTCTTAACAGCAGAGGTACAACTCATAAACTAACCATTTGCTACCCGAACACGCACTGGATTCACCGGAGTAATGTCACAACCCGCACGAGAAACAAATGCAGAATTGACAAAACTATGAGAACTCCCAGAATCAACCAATAACAACATGACTTGGGACCCAACCATAGCCCGGAGGCGGAGTGTTTCAACATCCTCCGTCCCAGCCAAAGCATGAACAGATAATTGACAACATTGAGCCTCAGGCATTTTTTCAAGCAGATTCAAAGCATGCATAGTATCCTCGGAGAGAACCTCACCAAAATCACCCACTTCAATCATCAGAATTTGTCCCGGCTTCTTGCATTGATGGTCTTTGGCATATTTGTCACCACACTTATAACACAACCCATTGGCACGGCGAAAGTCACGCAGTTGTCGCTCACGCGCAAAGTCATCGCCAGAGCGGCGTGGAGGCACATCCACTCGAGGGGTGGCAGAAATGGATGGAGCTGCAGGTAGTGCCGGCGGGTGTTTCGTGGGTGCTGGAGGACGCCCTCGAGGACGATTGTGCAGATTCTCCTCCTCCTGGATGCGAGCAAGAGAAGCAGCTCGTGTGACACTGGTCGGCTTCTGGAGCCGCACCGCAGCACGCACCTCATCACTGAGACCAAAGGTAAACTGCGACACAAACCAACGGGGGCTCAGCATGGAATCCACTGAGAGAAGACGATACATGCAGGTTTCGAAGACTTGCTTGTACTCGACGACGGAGCCGGTCTGCTTGAGTTGCAGCAGTGTGGACATCTGGCCATCAAATTCATCGGCGCCAAACTCGTCAGTGACAGCAGCGATGAATGAGTCCCAACGCAACAAGCGATGCTGACGCTTGTATGCCTGCAGCCAGAGCGCCGCGTGGCCCTCAAAATACAGTGAGGCAGTGCTGACCCAGTGGTGCGCTGGGACACGATACATGTCGAAGTAGACGTAACAGAGATCCACCAACAACAAGGGGTGGTCGCCGTTGAAGACCGGAAAATTGTGCTTGGGCGGCTTCGCGCGACAATCCCCGTGGTCCGGTGCTGCAGCATCCGCCCCACGGTCAGACTGCTCGTCGGCTGCTAGTGGCCGCGCGTGCCCTGGGAGAAGGGGTGGCCCGTTGTTGGCGAGACGGGGGACTCCCTTGCCGGCCTGCAACGGAGTACGCAGGGGAGGCGAGACGCGCAGGGTCTCGGCGTGTTGACGCTTGACGGTGTCGAGGTCGCCCCCAAAATCTTTCACCTGTTTGGACAAGGCAGAGACCTCTTTCTTCAATTCCGCTGAGTGCTCCTCAAATTTCGTGGTGATGTTCCCCACTAATTTCTGGATCAACTCCTCAAGCGCCTTCCTCGTCTCCTCCATGCTTTGAAGCACGAATCTAGTCTGGGCACTCGGTTTGCTATGAGCCGGAGCCGTTGCGGCCTCCCCTGGATCAAGCGAACGCTAACTTCGGATTTACAGGAGTTCGATCCGGAGGACGAACTCCAACCAGTTAGTCGATGTTACCGCTAAAATCTCGGGAATACGAAGCGCGCGACGGATCGGAACAAAGCTCTGATTACCAATTTGTGATGTCCCTCTCTTAGAAAGGAATCACAATTAGGAAAAGGGGTGAGAAGGGGACGAACAGGGGCGGAGGTTCAGAGGATAAGGATGGGAAGAGCTCAGACAATATTCATTTTCTTTTCTGAATAGTACAACCATAGTCTGCATATTAATAGACAGCTCCACACCCTCTTACAGATGGGCCCTACAGTCCCCAACCCACTGGCACACAGGCCCGATACGCAACACCCACTCACGCCCGTCTCTCCTCTGTATCCGCAGGGACTGAATCGGTTACACCGATTCTCCACTGTCAGGCTTTCAAGGATCTGAATGCATGACACATCCCCACCCCCCATCACACACACACCCAGCAATGCCCCCGGCGGCGCAGGAGCAGTGGTACATCATGTACGCTGTTCCGGATGTGTCGGAAGATGTGATGAAGCCCCAGAAATTCCCCAACGCGACGTTCTCCTTCAACAAGGTTCCGCTACCTTCCCGCCTATTCGCCGAGAGAAGGCCGCCAAATTTCGCCGGAAGCGCCGAGTACCCCTACATCGCGGCCGCCGACCGCAACGGCCACCTTCTCGCTATGCGCGGTTACACCTTGTTTGGGCTCACCTTCTACATCTCGCGATCCGCTTTTCCGCAGACGATGGGCATCTTCCCCACGACGGGCGGCTTCAATCGCCACTACCGCGTTGGTCTCATCCGCAATCACAACCGCAGGCTTCTCATGGTGGCCGATCTCAACCCGCTTTTTCAAGAAGATGTCTTCTTCACGCTTCTCGCACGGCCGACTTGTACTGTGGGTCGAGAAGGAGCCCGACCGCCGAAAATCTTGGATAAGCAACGATTGGCGCGTGATGGCGTTCTCACTCATGAAGGTTTGCTCGTGGTTCGACTTCTCCCATCAGATACTTGCTCGCGAATTCTTCGACGATAAACCGTGCTTCACCAAATCAAGTTCCGCATGTACAACATGAGCGCCCTTTGCACCGCCCACAATCAATCGGTGACATACACCGCCGCTTAAAGGTGAGCGAAGGCAGCTGCGGTACATGCAGATCCATGGCCCTGCATACACGAACCGGTGGTCGATGTGGACGCCGTCCTCCAACAATCCGTCAGAAGCGCAATGGAAGCCGACGCACGAAGTGATGTTGGCTAAGATCTGGAACCATGAGACCTACAAAAGGACGCCGCTGCACCGGGATGTGATCCCCACTGTGGCGATTGTCAACCCGATGAAGGCACACGAGGTCTACTTCTTCCCGGACAAGCACATCTTCTCTCACAACCCGCGAGTAATGAGTGTGGTGCAAGATGAGAAGTTTGAAGATTCGGGGATGCCGGACCTCTCCTCCCGCCTTTGGTCCATGCTTGGCGCTTCCCACCGGAGCTCACCGAATATCATCACTTGCCCGGTACCCATCTTGTTCTCACTCTCTTAAGTGATTTGCAGATTTGCGTGTATATGACATTAGCATGATTAATTCTGTGCAAGTGTTAATTATTTTATTGAGCACATAGCGCATCGTCTCACACCCTTTAATTTAATGCAGGGTGATATAATTTTGTTTTTTTTTATTTCAACATTTAAGGTTTCAGTTCATGTTTCCTTACTGTTGTGGTGCTCTTTGTTTGTCCATAAGCCTGTGCTGACACGGATGGCCATTATTCTAGATATATAGATACATAGATAGATGGTTCAGAGTAAGGTTCTTCTCCCAACACGTAATGCACCATATTTGGTGGTGGCCTGTCTTGTATATGTTGTTTTTAGGCTGTTCTCGACACGATTTCTTGTTTACATCAGTCCATTATGCTTGAAATTCACTATATGATGTCGGTACAGCTTGGCTTGTGTAACAATCCAATTTACTTAATGAGACGTTTTAAAGTAACTGGCCCACCACTTTTCTCGCACATCCCTCATCCACGCTACTATTCTCTTACCCAAAGCAGTCATTGTTCTTCATGTAAGCTTGACTGAAATTCTTGGTGGCCCGTCACCGTGGTGAGTCAGCTGGAGTGAAAACTTTTTTCCTCTGTTACCTCTATATTCTCGGCCTTCCGCCGCGACCCTCATCTTTTTGCCCCTCCGATCCCCTTCCCTTAATTCTCCAAACAGGGAGACTCGAGACAACAAAACTTGGACTTATATAGTGCAATCCAAAGGCATAGCTTCATTCATCGTAGTTCCATGCAAACATGTGCAAAGAAGCTTCTCGTACAAAGATTTTGCAAGTTTACGCTTTTTAAGCCACACACGACCGTCCCCAGATCCCACATGTATTTTCTTTACATTCAACCATCAAAATCTATTAATAAATCTTCTATATCCTGCTACCACAAAACTATTTTAATCCTTTACATTTATCCTCATTCATGAAACCGAAGGAGTGTCTCATTGCCTATTCAACTAATACATGCAGAGTGAATCAATAAAGACAAAGACAATGTGGAAAAGTCAGTTCAACTGGAACACGCTTTGGAACTTCATGTACATACATCATCTTCTTTCTAAGATTGTTGTCCAGCTTCATATGACATCTTATTTATGAGATCGTTGTCCAGCTTGATTAGATCTTTGTCTTTTTATGTTGATATGTCTTGTAGATGATGTTATTATGCGGTCCTTTGAAAAAAAACCTAGCATATATCAGGATTCTGTGATGCCCAACTTGCTTGCTGAAAATATGATACTTCAACTGCATTTCATTAGTTAATTTATCATTATGTTGTTGGATTTTAAATTTCACCAACACTAATTATATCTTTGATTAATCTGAAGGAACCGATGTGTTGGGTGCCACGGGGTTTATTTCCTAATCAATATGAGTCAGTGGAGGATTTCCATGAAGAAGTGATTGCTGCCACAGACAGGTGAATTTGTTCTTCACTCATGTGTATAGATTGTTGTTGCAGTATATGTTGCTTTACTCTTGTCGGTGTACTAGAGTAGGGGTACCCTAGTATCCCGTACTCGTGCACGGACAGTTGTAGCACCCCGCGGCAAGGTTTGCCTCGTCACCGCCAAGATCCTCCGTGGATCCTTTGGAGCCATTCAAGAACAAAGTATTTGATTAAGAAGACAAGGCCCCGGCAAGAGGAGCTTGCCGGAAGGCCACCTGTGCATGCAGAAGACAAGACCCCGGCAAGAGGAGCTTGCCGGGAAGGCCCGGAGCGCGATAAGCCTCCGGACGCGTCAAGGATTCGGCCGCGGCAAGGCGCTTGCCGCGGCATGCAACCTCTCTCCATCTCCGCTCCAGCTCATCCAAAGAACGTGGTCGCCATGGGACCATTCCATGCGGCGTGTCGAGAGGTCAGGTACCAATGGAGAGCAAGCTAAGCGGGCCGACAAGCTTGCCATCGTGGCGAAGCGATGGCGCACTGACGGTCTCTGTTGCACTGTTTGGGCGACATCGACGGGCATTTATTGCTTTGTCCCTTGCCGTGAGTTAGGTATTTTGTATCAGCATAATCGCTCGAGTAGGTGTACCAACTCCTGCTTTTACATTTGTACCCCGCCTATGTTGCCACCTGTCGGAGACCCTTGAGCATATAAAAGGAGGCCCATGCGCAACGAGAGGAGGTTCGGTTCGAGCTTCGGGTTCATTCGACTCACCAGAGACCAGATACACTCGCGCTTAGGTTTTGTAGCTCGATCGCTCCCTAGCAAGAACACATATACATCAAACAAGCAGCAGAGGAGTTTTATCTCTCCGGAGAGCTCAAGCCGGGTAACCGCTCGTGTGCTCGCCTCGATCCGCTTTTCAGGCGATCTCCGCCCTCCGAACCACAAAGGGGCCTGGTCCGCCGGCCCCATAGGTGTCCCCGGGTACGATCAGCCTCCCCGACATCTTTGGCGCGCCAGGTAGGGGGCGTCGAGGCCCTGTGAATCTGATCCGGCGTTCACACGAGCAGCGTCCTCAACATCTTCCTCAACATGCCACCGAAGAAGAAGGCTTCGGCGGCAGCAGAGCCGTCCGCGCTGCACTCCACCCTCACCGCAAAGAACGGGTGGTGGGCAGACGCCGGCGGAGGAACGGGCGCCGACGAAGGTGTCCGCGACGCTGCTAAGTCCAAGGACAAGGCCCCGCAAACCTCGGCGTCACAAGATCCCCGCGCCCATCTCAGAGACGCGGGACCAACAACGCCATGGCGTTTCATAACGCCATACGCTCGTTGGATCGAGACCCTCAAGACCCGCATGCGCGCCAACATGCCGGCATGAGTGAGATACGGTCGCCGGACGGGATGCCGCTCCTTCTAACGAAGTTAGAAGTCCGAGCATATCCCGCCTCCTCGCATCGCTCGCCAATGCCACCCACTACTCCAGCAGAAGCTACGCGAGCTCACCGCTCGACTACCTCCAACGGCCGACAAGGTCGACGAGTGGAGGGCCACTATCCAGCCTCATCGGCTTTGGTTAACGGCGACGCTCCGCGGCAACTAACGCCATCGTTGCCGCGCGAGACGACAAGGCATGAGCCGGTGGCGACAGACTGCCGGAGGTGCAACCACCAGCACTCTCCGCCACGAAGGCCAAGATCGCCGACTCACCGGATCCACCTCGACAAATGACTCCATCGCTGCGTCGTTGATCCGCGAGCTTCGCCGCGATCAGCGCCAAGTTCTTCATGAGCGACAACAAGAGGACGCCGAACTCGCATCGGCGCCGGAGAGAAGCGCTGACGTCATCCGACAAGCCGCCGGGCCTTCGCTGACGCGGCGCCGGAGGAGCCAGCGACTTGCCGTGACGCTGTAGGCTGCCCCGCGCTCACTGCGTGAGTCGCGGCAAGTCCAAAGGGCCCAGCCGTAAAAAACTTCAAACCAGACGCGTGGGAGAAGTATGATGGCAGGACGCATCCGTCGGAGTTCCTCAAAGCATCTACACCATCGCGGTGCAGCTGCGGGGGACGGACGACAAGATCCTCGCCAAATACTTCCCGCCGTGCTCAAGCCCAACGCCGATCTTGGCTCATGCACTTGCCGGACAGCTCCATATCCTCTTGGGCAGATCTGTGCCATCAGTTTGTTGGCGCCTTCACGGTGGCCACAAACCTCATGGCCAAGAGAGTGACCTTCATCTGCCGCCTAGAAGGAAGGAGAATCCTGCGCAAGTTCATTCAGAGATTCACTGTGCACTACAACATCCCGTATGTCCACCCCGCCAAGGTGATCGCTGCGTTCCATCGAATGTGCGGAACCGCAGGATGAGGAAGAGATGGTGATGTGCAAAGTCAAGGACGGTGAGCTGTACGCCTTGGCCGACAAGTGTGCACGCTACGAGGAAGGAGGAGACTCAGGAGAGAATGCGGAAGCAGGATCTCGACAAGGAGGAGACCGCCCGGCAAAGAAGGGCCGCGGCGAGGCAACAGGAAGAAGAAAGGTAGAGAAGTGCTAGCTGTTGAGCAGTCCGCAACGGAGGTGGCGACAAGAACGCCAAGGCTGGTGGCTCCGGCAAGGAGGTTGTCACCGACGCCAACCATCACTCGGTGGCGGCCGCCGACAAGCTGTGACGGCTCCGCAAGCAAGATTGCAAGATCCACCGCACCAAGGGCCACGACCTCCAGAGCTGCAAGAAGGTCGAGCAGCTTGTCGAACAGCAGAGAGCTGAGTACGAGTGGCGCGACAAGTACAAGGCCCAGGAAGGTGCTGGGGGAGCAAGCAAGAAACGTCCCGGCCGGGGAGGACACCGCGGCAAGGCCAAGCAACGGCAAGGAGACAGACCTCCCCGCGGCCGCGACAAGGATGAAGATGATGACGACGACGAAGATATGGAAGACGACGACGCCGATGAGCAGGAGTTTCGTAAAGCCACGAGGTCCTCTGCATTGACGGAGGTGCTTCTCGCTGCACTCTCCCACCGCCAACTCAAGCAATGGATGCGGAGGTCAATGCAGCGGAACCATCCGTAGAGTCACGCAAGCCTCAAGTGGTCCAAAGACGCCTATCATTTTTGATATTGAGGACCACCGATCGCATAATCGCGGTCGGGTGCTTGCCGATGTTGGTCTCACCAACCATCCGCAACCTCAAGGTCACCAAAATGCTAGTTGACGGCGGGCCGGCTTGAATCGATCTCCTCCGCGGTGCTCCGTAAGCTTCAAATCCTCGACAATGAAGCTCAAGAGACCGCACTTTCCAAGGAATCAATCCGGGAAGGAGCAAGTCAAGGGGAAGATTACGTTGTCGGTAACATTTGGTAGCGAGCTGAACTTTAGGATCGAGAGGGTCACATTCGACGCTGCCGATTTCCGTTGCCTTACAATGGGATACTTGGCCGCCCAAAGACTCGCCAAGTTCATGGCAGCCTCTCACTACGCCTACAACTTACTCAAGATGCCAGCCGATAATCGTCATCTCTGTCCATGGCGACAAGAAGGATGCCCTTATCTGTGCCGATAAGATCTACCGATGCAGCGGCCGCGACAGATTGCCAAACACTTGTCACCAAGCTCCGGGGGAAGAAGACAAAGTCCAAGTCCGCAAGGGCTCGATGCTTACTCGGCAAGCGCACCTCTTCGAGTGCTGCGCTACTGCCGAGGACGCACCATCGAGCTCCACCGGCAAGTGCAAGAAGATGGTGGCTCCGCCAAAGACCAAGAAGGTGCCCGCCAAGGAGGACGGCGCTGGTGGTACCTTCACCATCAAGGCCTCTCTCGACCCTAAATAGGAAGGCGGCGCTCGTTGCTTTCTGCGGGGCGAATGTCGGCGTGTTTGCATGGCAACCGTCCCGACATCCCCGGTGTTCCTGTGAAAGTGATTGAGCACCGCTGGCCGCTTGTCCTCATGCGCGCGCCCGTCAAGCAAAAAGTCGAAGCAAGCGGTGAGCGCCAAGAATTCATAGCGTAAGAGATTAAGAAACCGGAAGCGGCGGGCCTTGTCGAGGAGTGCTCCATCCTACGTGGTTGGCCAATCTCAGAGTCGCCAAAGCAAATGGAAAATGGAGACTTTGTATTGACTTCACAGATGTTAATAAAGCTTGCCCCAAAGATCCATTTCCCTTGCCGGCGCATTGACCAGATTGTTGACTCCACTACTGGATGTGATTTGCTTTCGCTTTCTTGATGCATACTCGTGGATACCATCAGATCTTCATGGCTGAAGAAGATGAGGAGAAGACCACATTCATTACACCATGTGGCACATACTATTTCATACGGATGCCTTTCGGTTTGAAGAATGCTGGTTCAACATTTGCAAGGGTAGTCCATGACGCTTTTGAGCCGCAAATGCACAGAAATGTAGAAGCCTACATGGATGACATAGTGGTCAAAAGCAAGGACAAAGCAACTCTAGTTCAAGATTTGGACGAGACCTTTGCAAATCTACGAAGATCAACCTCAAGCTCAACCCCGAGAAGTGCGTGTTTGGAGTCCCTTCCGCAAGCTTCTCGGTTCTTCGTGGTCTCAACGAGGGATTGAAGCTAATCCCGACAAGATCAAGGCCATTGAGCAGATTGAAGCACCAAAGCGCCAAGGATGTACGAAGACTTGCCGGTTGCGTAGCTGCTCTCAAGAAGTTTATTTCTAGGTCTGCTTGAGCGCCTCGCCATTTTTCAAGATTTTGAAAAAGGCAGGTCCAATGAAATGGACTCCGGCGGAGGCTGTACCGCAGACTTGAAGAGATACCGCCCTCCACTCAACACTTGTCGCACCTAAGCCACAAGAGAAGTTGTTGCTATATATAGCAGCAACCACTCAAGTGGTTAGTGCTGCGTTAGGAGCGGAGAGGGAGGCGGAGGACGAGCCAGCAACCCCGGCAAGCACAGCCAGCGACAAGCCGGGGGCTTCGCTGACAGGATCTGGTCCCGACAAGGACGGATCCACACAGACGCATGACCAGATGCGTAAAGGATGGTGCAAATACCAATCTACTTTGTCGATTCCCTCCTGCAGGGGGCTAGGTCAAGGTACCGTGTGCGTAAATTGCTTTTCGGCCTCCTCATGGCCTCGAGAAAGCTGCGCCATTACTTCCAAGCACATGAGATCACAGTTGTCACCGCTTTCGGCAAGAGGATCTGCAGAATCCGAAGCAACGGGCGTGATTGTCGAGTGGGCATTGGAGCCGTCAAGCTTTGGTCTCAAGTTTGAAAGCACATCAACTATCCAAAGCGTAGCGTTGGCGAAATTCATAGCGTAATGGACGCCAACACGGATGAAGAGATTCCGAGACGAGCATTCCCGGCCAAGGAAGCGGTGCAAAGAGTGGTCGATGTACTTTGATGGTGCCTTCGCCGCAAGGCGCCGGTGCCAAGGCGTCGCTTATCGCACCCACCGGGAGCACCTCAAGTACATAGTCCAGATGCACTTTCCCAAGGAGCAAGCGACAAACAATACCGCAGAGTATGAAGGTTTGCTTGCCGTCTCGTGGATCGCAGTGGACCTTGGGATCAAAAAGCTTATTGTCAGGGGTGACTCGCAACTTGTCGTCCGCCAAGTGAACAAAGATTACCAGAGCCCGTTGATGGAAGCCTACGTCGATGAAGTGAGGAAGCTAGAAGAGCACTTTGATGGCCTCGCAAATGGAACATGTTCCAAGAGCTCGTAATGATATTGCCGACGGCTTCGTCAAAGTGCGCTGCACTTAAGTTGCTCGTGGAACCGGGATTTTCGTGCTCAAGTCGACTCAACCAACCGTGACACCATCAATCGGACAAAGCAAGAAGAGGAAGTTGATCTCGCCGACTACTTTCCGCAGAGCTTCCGAAGCCGCTGCTATGAAGGTCCCCAAGATCAACACCAACAAAGGCCGAGGGGCTGCTCCGACAGCCCTGTGGTTTGTTTCGTTGAAGCGACGCTCGAGCAAGTTTTGCTCCGCAAGCTTGCCGGAGCATCAAGCTCCGGCAGGACCGCAGGTTCTCGCCAGAGAAGCCGATGCTCCCGCAAGACCGATGTGCCTTTGGTCCTTGTTGTCGAGCCGCAAGCTCCAAAGATGGGCGCAGCAGATTGTCCAATTCCTTCAGACAGGAGAACTTCCCAAGAGCAAGAAGAAGCGGAAAGAGTAGCCCGGCAATGAGTATGTACCAGTTTGTCGACAAGATACTGCATGTAAGAAGACTCAACAATGTGAAATTGAAGTGTATTCCTGTGGAAGATGGATGAAGGTTGCTGGCGAGATACACGGAGGCATATGTGGTCACCACATTGCAAGAAGAGCACTTGTCAAGCAAAGCTTTCCCAAGAAGGTTTCTTCCGCCGACAGCCCTCCGTGATGCAACCGCACAAGTAACCAAGTGTGAAGCGTGCTGGCCCATTCCAAACAGATACACCACCAGCTCAAGCTCTCCAGACGATCCCTTTATCCTCGCCATTTTCGGTCCGGGGCTCGACATCCTCGGCCCCTTCCCCGAAGCCGTCGGGGCTTTGAGTACTTGTACGCCGCCATCGACAAGTTCACAAAGTGGCCGGAAGTGGAAGCGATGAGGAAGGTGACGGCACAATCAGCGATCAAGTTCTTGGTCGATTGTTTGCCGCTTCGAATCCCTAACAGGATCATCACCGACAACGGCACACAATTTACGAGTCACACCTTCATGCAGTACGTCCAAGATCTTAGCGCCAAGGTCTGCTTTGCTTCCGTTGCTCACCCGAGAAGCAACGGTCAAGCAGAGAGAGCAAATGCTGAAGTGCTACGCGAGCTCAAGACCAGAACTTTCGACAGGCTGCACAAGTGCGGAAGAAACTGGATCGAGGAGCTGCCGGTGGTTCTTTGGTCGATCAGGACGACGCCGAATCGAGCCACCGGCCAGACACCTTTTGCTCTAGTCTATGGAGCAGAGGCAGTTCTCCCCACGGAACTCGTATACGGATCGCCTCGAGTGCTCGCTTATGATGAGCTTGAGCAAGAGCAGCTGCGACAAGATGACGCTACCGCTCCTTGAGGAGGATCGTCTTCAGGCGGCGAAGCTGCTCGCTACCAAAGAAGCTTTGCGTCGCTACCATAGCCACAGAGTTAGTGCCGAAGTCTCGAGGAAGGCGACCTTGTTCTTGGCGTGTTCAGTCCGCCAAGAATTCAAACAAGTTGACGCCTTGAAGTGGGAAGGCCCTTATCGGGTGAAACGAGTCACCAGAACTGGCGCTGTCCGCTTTGAGACCGAAGATGGCATTCCGGTGAGCAACTCCTGGAACATTGAGCATCTTCGTAAGTTTTACCCATAGGGCGGTTGTCGGAGCCCGTTCGGCAACCACCTTTTGTACAAGTCTTGCCGATGTTGCATGTAATCCTTTGTACAAAGCCAGCGCAGACCCGTGCATCAGTAAAGCTCATGCGTTGCGCACAACTTGTCAAAATCATGCTTTCATCATTTTATTGCATGTTTTGGCTAACACTTTGTGCAGCAACCACACCCGGTAAGCAAAATCGAGCCGCTAGGCTCCATAACTTTATTTCCTCTTCTATTTCTTTTCTCAAAGAAAGGAAGGCTCCCTCGCGCACAAGTTAACCAGGGGGGAAGGAGAGGATGATAATACTATGGACCAGGCACTGCTCGAGGAAGTTTCATCTCATCGAGAAGCAAGAGACAGAAAAGCTAAGTTGGCAAAGTTTGAGCAATCAATTTTTAAATTTTTAAGTTATCTTCCTCGAACGATAGTACTTTGTATGGAAAACCTATGCGCAGAGGAACCAACTCACGGCTAGTCGCGCCCTTACTTTGTTTCGAGTCCGCTCAACAACTTAAGTGAGCTGCTTAGTCGCGACAAGGTTGCTTGTTTGAGGCGGCACCGCCAATAGTCGCCGACGTTCGCACTCAACAAGGCAAAGGTGCCCGCACCGACAAGTCCCCCAAATGCGTAAGGCGTAAACGCATACAAAGGAAGGAATCAAGTAGAGGAAATAACGTTGCATTGATCGCCTAAGATAGAGTATATTACAAAATAACTTGTCACGATCTAACAAAGTGTTCTAAACATGATCAAGATGACAAGGGAAAGATAAAGTTGGCGGCCTAGTCTACGCGGGTCGCCATCGATCCGCTTGATCTTGTTCACCTTGTCCACAATGGGTGCGACAAGGGCTTTGAGCTCCTCCATGTTGGCATCTGGCGGCAAGGATCTGAGGACGCCGTTAAGGTTGAGGCCCGGATTGCGGAAGGCCACCTTTATAAACACCTTCTCGAGGGCTCCTGCACAAATCTGGCGTGATTCCTCGGCCAGCTGCTTCGGGACCTCTTCCCGGAGTCGCCGGAGACCCGTCACCACGCCTTTGAAGAATAAACTGAGTTTGGCGCTGGGTTGGAGATGCTCGTCGGAGGAGTATGCAAGGTCCGCCATCCCAAGCTCCATCACTCGTTGTGGATGTCGTGGCGGTGTCCACAAGACCTTGATCCAGTGCTCCACGCCTCCCTCAAGGTGCTCGATGGAGGCAGCATTCGCCAGCAGCTCCTCCTTGGCCTTGATCGTCTCCAACAAACCCACCTCCCGCCTCTCTGGCGCCGTCCAACGTCTGCGCTGTGGTGGTCAGCTTCAGCTCAAGATCCGCCTTGGAATCCTTGGCGGTGTCGAGCTCCTTGCCCCTATCAGTGAGACGACTCGCAGCTCGCCAAGAGTGTAGGCGTCCCTTCTCACGCTCATGCTTGAGCGCTGCAAGCTCTTCGCCGCTCTTCTTGAGGCTGGCCTCCACTGTGCCACCTTCGCCTTCAACTCTTCCTTGGCGGCCTCGGCGGCTGCGCAGCATCCTTCGCCTCTGGCGCCCGCCAAGTGACTCCTCGCTGCAAGGTCTTCTTCGTGGCTGTCCAGTTGACCTTCCGCTGCGCCAACTCGCTTCTGCGGGAGAGCTTCTCAGCCAGCCGCTGCTCCTCCTCACTGCGGCCTTCTCAAGGATAAAGGCCGGCGCTCTTCGCAGTTGCCCCAGCGCTTCGCTACGTCCGCGGAGAGCTTCTTGGTTGGCGCCCGGAGCTCTTCTGCCGCTTCTCCATGTCCGCTCCTGCCCTCGCGACAAGTGCTTCCGGGACTCCAACTTGGCTTGCCGGGCTGTAGAGCGACAACAGCTTCTTCAAGTTGCTCCTCCTCAGACTGGCCGCTTGCTGCTTGGCGCGTCCACCAGCGTCGGCCAAAGAGAGGCGAGTAGCTCGCCGTCGAAGGTCTCTCCCTCGACCGGCGCCACAGGCTCGGTTCCCAGGGAGCTTGATGAAGACGCCGGCCTTGGTAGGCGCCGGGCTGGGGCTCCTCGAACTGGCCGCCAGCCGGTGGGGAGTCGGCTGTCGGTGTAGCGCTTGGCGCTCCTGCGACCTCAGGGGCCGTCGGCGATCGCTGACCCTCGCCCGGCCTCTGCGTCGGCAGCCTCGGTGGCCTCCTCGCCATCAGGCTCGTCGGCGGCCTCTTCTTCCACAACAACGACCTCTTCTTCCTCGACGACGGCCTTGTCGGTGTTGCCGCGCGCTTCCTCCTCGCCGGCGGCCTCGACCTCCATTGGCTCTGCGTCAGACGAAGAAAGAGCAGTCAAGCAAATGTTCAAAAAAAGAAACAAGAGAAAGCAAGCCCAAGGGAGATTTTCGCGTGAGGAAATTACCTGCAACGGGATCCGCAGCCATGGCCTCGACCACTGGAGGGTCACTAGCGCCGTCCCTTGCCGGGGTAGCCTCCCTTGCCGGAGTGGCCTTCCTTGTCGGAGGGCGCTCCCTTGCCGGAGATTCCTCCCTTGGCGGCGTAGTGGCAGCAGACAGGATCTCGGGGGTGGCTTCCGAGCCCTCCTGATGAGGCTGCTCTGCTCCTACACAAGCACACAATCAGGTATCAACGAAGAAGGGGCACCCCTGCACACCTAATAGTAAGGGAAAACTGCACACTTACTGCAGGGGGCTGTCTGGGGCTGCCTGAGGAAGGGTTGCCGGTCCGACAAGGAGTCTCGGACGCGTCCCCTGTTGCCACGGAGAATCGTCCTCAACGACGGCCGTCGGGATCTTGGCCCTCTTCGATGCTCTTCGGGCTAGCGTCACGAAAAGGAAAGAGCCTGAGCTAAGCAACTCAGATTCAAGATGAAGCAATAAAATTGAAGAAATACAAGCACAATCTCAAGAGCTTACTCTTCGCTTTCCTCCTGAGCTGGCGTGGAGAAGTCAAACTCGGCTCGCCTCCGGTGCGGCAATGAGGCGGGAGTGGGCTCTCTTGGCCGCTATGAGGCGGGCGTCGGCGGTGGCCTGAGAAGATCCCAGCTTGTCGCAAAGTGAGGGCGCTCCGCGACAACATCGCTTGTCATGTAGAGCGCGTCGCACGGCGCTGCTTGTGGGCGATCTGCCGCCACCACTGCCTCCAGCCTTATGGAGACCTCTTCGGGCGGAGCCGGGGCTCACTGGCGGCAAGTCGCTGGGTAGTGGAGAAGAAGCGCCCTCGGCGGGTCCACTCGACCCGGCCTCGGGCTCGACAAGCTCGTCCTCGCCGGGCGATCTCCCTCACTCGGCAAGGCTTGCCGCCAGCGGCGTCCGCCTCCTCCACGGTATACCCGAAGGCTCCAGCGGCAGCGGCTGCAGCCGCCTCCTCCACCCTGGTGGCAATGCGCGCCATATCCTCGTCGGTGGTGTCGCGGGTGAGTCTTTTCTGCTCGTCGGAGCGGATCGGCACTTCTTCCAAATCGTCGAAGAACTGCTGCACGACCTCGTCGGGGGGCTCCTGCCAGGTTGGGATGATCCCATGGGAGTCGCACAACGGCATCATGGCACGGATGCGGTCGAGCGCCGAGTTGTTGCACAACGGGACGACCCCCCTCGGCAACCTAAACCACTCGCGGTGGTCGGGGTCGTTCTTGAACAGCTCGAGCAGCATCGCGTCCAACTCCAAGATGTGAAATTCGATTCAGGCCCGGCGCAGCCTCATGATGTCTGCCGCATTTTGGAACTCCTGTGCAGGCCTCCTCCTTTCTGCAAGGGAAGCGTCTGGCGGCGAAGGAAGTCTGCGCCAACCGCGCTTACGGTTAGTCCGGCAAGCCCGAGGCGCAAAATCCGGTCACAGCTATCTTCAACTTTGCATCCTCTGGCGCCAAGTTACTCCAATCTACGCCCGCGCTATTGGGGTTTGGCGACGGCGATGAAAGGGCTGCGGGTTCTCCTCACGACCCAACACCAATTGGCTCTCCACTCCTCCCACTTGTTGCGGAACTCCCCTTCCAGATAGGCTTCTTTCTTGCCGATCCGGAGACCCAAGCTATCCCTCCGCAAGTGGCTCTCCTCTCTCGACGCTGGGCACGAAGAAATGGCGGAAGAATGCCACATTTGGGTGGACTCCGACAAAGTTTTCGCAAAGATGCGCCGAAACCGCCATGGTCAAGACGGCGTTGGGGTGAAATCAAGGAGGCGGAGGCCAAAGGTGTTCATGATGTCGCAGAAGAACTTCGGAAAAGGCGGGCAAAGCCCGCAATAGAAGAAAAGGGCGAAAAAGGGTACCTGTTGGGGCCAAATCAGAGGCGGAGGCGGGAGTACCTTCAGGCGCGGATGCGCACGCTGCCTCCGCTGACCAAAAGAGGTAGAAGACGCCCCTGCAGCTCCCTTTGGCGCCGAGCTGTGGGGGAAGATGGCCCGCCTTGCGCCAAAGCCGTGAGCCGCTGCGCCTCGGCCGATTTGACGCCTTCTTCTCCTTGTCGGCTTCGAGCCATGGCGAGGGCGGCGGGAGGCCGGGCGGCGGTGAGCGCGCTTGTGGCGAAAGGGGCGCTGCTCTCTTCGCACCGGAGAAGAAGAGGGGAGCGGCGGTGGTTTTCTTCACAAGACAGCGATGGCAGAGTGGACGGCCTGCCCCTGTTTCCTCCGCTTATAAAGAGGGGGAGGGGGGGGGGGACGTTCCGCTTTTCCTAATAAAGAATCCCCCACGACCACGCCCACGATCTCTCGCACGGCGCCACGTCTGGTGCGTGCCGTTAGTGGGGATCGTGGTGGGTCCGGGCGAAGCGGCGACGTGGTCGAGGCCGCGTGTGACCGCACTGCTTTTGGGCCTGGCCCGACAGCGCACCGGCACGCCCAGTGCCCGGGGGCTCTGTCGGTGTACTAGAGTAGGGTACCCTAGTATCCCGCACTGCCGCAGACAGTTGTAGCACCCCGCTGCAAGGTTTGCCTCGTCACCGCCAAGATCCTCCGTGGCTCCTTTGGAGCCATTCAAGAACAAAGTATTTGATTAAGAAGACAAGGCCCGGCAAGAGGAGCTTGCCGGAAGGCCACCTGTGCATGCAGAAGACAAGGCCCGGCAAGAGGAGCTTGTCGGGAAGGCCCGAGCGCGACAAGCCTCCGGACGCGTCAGAGATTCGGCCACGGCAAGGCGCTTGCTGCATGCAACCTCTCTCCATCTCCGCTCTAGCTCATCCAGCAGAACGTGTCGCCATGGGACCATTCCATGCGCGTGTCGAGAGGTCAGGCACCAGCGGAGAGCGGTGATGGCAGCGACAAGCTTGCCATCGTGGCGAAGCGGTGGCGCACTGACGGTCTCTGTTGCCTTTGTTTGGGCGACACCGACGGGCATTTATTGCTTTTGTCCCTTGCCGTCGAGTTAGGTATTTTGTATCTTGTACCTTGCTCGAGTAGGTGTACCAACTCCTGTTTTTACATTTGTACCCCCGCCTATGTTGCCACCTGTCGGAGACCCCTTGAGCATATAAAAGGAGGCCCATGCGCAATGTAGAGGAGGTTCGGTTCGAGCTTCGGTTCATTCGACTCACCAGAGACCAGATACACTCGCGCTAGGTTTTGTAGCTCGCATCGCTCCCTAGCAAGAACACATATACATCAAACAAGCAGCAGTAGGAGTTTTATCTCTCCGGAGAGCTCCGAAGCTGGGTAAACTGCTCGTGTGCCTCGCCTCGATCCGCTCTTCGTGCGATCTCCACCCCCCTCCGAACCACAAAGGGGCCCGGTCCGCCGGCCCCATAGGTGTCCGCGGGTACGATCAGCCTCCCCGACAACTCTAGAAACATCCGCTTGTTGCATTATAGAAGTCTTTGTTTCAGAACCTAATGGATGCTATCTTGTTTCAATTTATTCAGGTGGTGTCCCGAATTGCATGAGATGGGTATGTAGGAGATCTACTAAACTGGTTTATTCCAATGCGTTCAGTTGGGAATGTTTTTTCATTTATTGGGTCTGCTGGCTAAAGGAATTTCATAACACAAATGTTTGCTATCCCAATCATGGATCATCGTTTCTTTGTGCAGTGCGGAGGAACTTGAAGATGGAGATGATGATGCCTCTGAGATGAGTGAGGATCTTGAAGGGGATGGAGATGACTCTGAGACGAGTGGGGATGAATCCGAGATCAGTGAGGACGATGTTGAAGAGGACGGAGATGAAGACTGAGATGACGTAGACAATGGAGGTGATTTAGAAGTGTGCTAATCTGTCCACCCCTCGTTTCTTCACTTAAAGAAATGCTTTTACTGTGTTGCTCCTTGTCTAGTCTAGTGGTTCGGCGTTACGTAGCACCATGGTATGTTTTGTGGTTGTAGTTTTACGTACAATGCGACAAGATTACTATATCTGTTTGATTGTCTCTACTGGGTGGGGTAGCTTCCGGTTGGCCGCCTCTGACTCAGACTCTTTCCGTTCTGAAACCCCTTTGGTCAATGAAAAAACTGCTCTTATAAAAGACAAAGAAGATCGCCTGTAGCATATTTCTCGGAACCTCCTATAAAATTTGCAATGGTCGTTTTAAAACCTGCGATTAGTTTTTAGAGGAAAGGATGCATATTTTCTGAAATAAGAAGTTTTGATCAGGTCCTTTCTGATTTCAAAGGTTAAAGAGATCAACAAAGCCTCCCGGCAAGCTGGTGTTAAGAGCTTAAACCCATGTGATTCTGTAATCAACTCGTTGTCAAGAGCTTAAACCCATATGATCCTGGAATCAACTCGTCGTTTTTTGGTGATACTCTTATCCCTCCTTTGTGGCCTCTTCTCATGTCAAGTTTGGTCTATATTAACCTTTTTTGAGGTTATCAATACGCTTTAGCCGTTGATGTCGGATACACTTCTCTTCAATTAGGGCTACACCAACTCTATTACGTCTAACTTTACACATATTGTCAACCAACTTTACTCATGTCGTCTTTTAGCCAACCAACACTCAATAGTGAGGGTCGAATCTTCATCCTATAGAACACGACTTCTACCTTTTGCGGCACTATCTTGTTCGAGAAGCTTGGCATCACTTTGTCCATCCGGGTTTTGATTCGATGGCTCACATTTTCTTCGATATCATCATCCTTCTGCAGTATTGACCTCAAATATCGAAAGGCGTCAAGGCTAACCTCCTCATCATGCCTAGATATACCAAATTCACACCTCACGTATTCAATTTTAGTTCTACTAAGCTTAGAATCATTTGATTTCAAAGTTTATCTCCATGGCTCTAACTTGTGACATAATTCCATCACTAATGAAAAAAAGCTGAGGGCTCAAAGCTGACCCTTGACACAGTCCAATCGGGGGAAGTCGTCGGTGTCGTCATCACTTATTCAAACACTTGTCACAACATTATCGTACATGTCCTTATGAGGCTAATATACTTCCCGTTTCTCTAAGGCCCAACACATGACATATTGCGGTATCATATCGTAAGCCTTCTCCAAGTCAAAGAACATCATATGCAGGTTCTTTTGCTCCATGTATCACTTCGTAAGTTGTCGTACAAGAAAATGGCTTTCATGCTCGACCTGCGAGGCATGAAACTAGACTGTATTTTGGTCACACTTATCATTCTTCTTAAACGATGCTCACAGTGGAATACACAAGGGGTGGCTACTCCACGAGGAGCCTGGCAGTAGGCCTGCCACGGGGCCTAGGAGGCCCATCAAGGAGCTAGCAACAGGACGGAGCTCGGAGCATCAGATAGATATCTAGGGACCATCTTGGCCCCAAGTCAAGATGGTGCCAGCCAAGATTGGATCTACATCCTATAGACCTTAGTCGTTGTCGTGCATATAAGGAGGGGGCTACGAGGTTCTCACTCCCACATACTTCTGTAGACCTTTACTCTCGGTAGCAACACTTATCCCCCATTGTAATACCTCGCACGAGGTACACTCACCATGAATACAAACTCAAAGTAGGACGTAGGGTATTACTCCTCATCGGAGGCCTGAACCTGGTTAAATCACCACTTTGACCTCTAATCTGGAACTTCCCGGTCACGTTCACTACCCTATTGAGGGTATTGACTGTATTATGCACCGTTAATTGGGCGCTAGGCATGGGCCGCGTCGGCCGGAGACCTATCCCAGATCGAATCTCCTCTAGCTTCCGGCGGTGTCCCACCGGGAGAGAGCCTAACCTCCGGATCTTTCACCTTCACCGCGGACAGGCCGGGTTAACTTCAATCCACCGGCCTACCCTATCTGCATCGTCTTCTTTGGCGCACTGGCTTTCATCATCAATAACCATGTCGGCTTCCACGCAAAGCGCCCAACCGTTTCGACAGATTGCATCAGTGGCCTCATCGAGCTTCGCGACAACTTCGCCGCCACCCTTCGATCCAGGAAGCGTCTTTGGGCAGCAGAACGTCAGAGCGACGTACCAGCAGGCGATGCAAGCATGCTTGGACGACCAGATTGACGACAAGTCAAAGGCCTTGTCAGATTCATCAAGCTATACGTTGTCCTCACTGCCGACCACTGACTCGGAAGGCGGCGACACCGCACCAATAACCCCAGTGTTTGAGGCCAGGGCCTTGTCATCAAGGGCAGGGACCTGCTTTGACCTCACGACGTCCCACTAGCCCTTCACGACTTCTCACTTTGTTATCTTGGTCTTAACATTACAAGAAGGTTGTCAAGCTTCTTGTCCTGCTAGTTACAATGGTAAATTGCATGGTATGGTAGGAATTGATAAATAGATAAAGTAAATAAAGTGGTACAAGAAAGAACAATATTTTTGTAGATGTTTTCATTCATGTAAAGTAGACCCCCGGGGCCATAGTTTCACTAGTGGCATCTCTCCAAGCAGATAAATGTATGTGGCGAACAAATTGCGGTTAGGCGTTGATTAAATTGCAACATTTATATTTATGACTATGATCATTCATGGCGTACTCTTGTATAGGCATTATGTTCGTGATATGTATACTGTTATCCAACTGCATCTACAACTAATAATCCACCCCAAGACTGCTATCCAAATGCTTCTCGAAGTATTAAGTTCATGAAAAACAGAGCATTGCAATAAGCATGATGACATAATGTAGACACTAAAATTGTCATCTAAGTGTGATAAAGAAACCATCCTTTTATTCTTGGTGGAAACAATCCAATACATGTCCAATCCTTTATTGTCACCAGGATCAAACTCACGACAATATTGAACCCACTACTACGCACCACTTCATGTGAAGAACTACGTACCTATCAATCCTGGCCGGAGAAGAAAATGAAAGCATACATAGCTACTCAATTATACAACAAAAACCTTCAAAAGATTCATTTAATTCAATGAACAATCAGATCATAAAGTGACAATTCATCATATCCCAACAAACACGACCACCGATAACATCATGTTGACCCCAATCATGTGAGGTAGCTCCCGAAAACTTTGTAATGAATCATAAGGTAGAGAGCATGTCATCTAGATACTGCAATGGACCCAAGGTCCTTAGTAAACTACTCACACATGACCATGGAGGCATCAAGAGGTTGATGAAGATGGCTTCAACGGTGGATTCCCCCTCCAGCATGGTGCTAAAACAGACCTCCAGATTGGATCTCCCCGGAAGAGGAACTTGTGGCGGCTAGAAAAATCGCAAAAAGGTACCGAGGTTTCCATGATTTTTAGGATTTATAGGTGAAAAATGGTCGTAAAGGTGGTGCCCAAGGGGCCCACGCGGCCATGCCACACAGGTGCCCCCTAGTCGTACCACCAGGCTGCGTGAGCCTAGGGTGTCCCCGCGACAGATCCCGACACTTTTTGGAATCCTCGTGTCTTGGAAAAACATATTATCTCGCAAGGTTTTTTTAATATTCGTAGATATAGATTTTCTAAGAAGTCAAAAACATGTAGAAAACAACTAGCTTTGGGCCTTTGAATTAATAGGTTAGTCCAAAAAATAATAAAAATTTCCATAAAAAGTATTCAAAATTGATATTATAATAGCATGAAACAATTAAAAATTATAAATAAATTTGAGACGTATGTGTTAGGAAACGTAGTAGAAAACAAAAAAATCGTCCTGCTGTCAAACAAGTTGCTGGAAATATGCCATAGAGGCCATACTATTGTATTATTATATTTCCATTTTTATAATTAAGAGTTTATATTTCATGCTCTAACTGTTATAATCCTGGAATATGTGATTCAATGGAAAACTCATATGCACGTGTGGAATGATAAACTGTAAAGAATAGGTTCCTAGTCTCGCCTCTGAGACTGACCAAGTGTTGTTGGTGATCATGTTTTCCAGATCATAGGATATCACTAAGTGTAACCTTAGTCATAGAACAACATTGAGAGTATGACGTGAGAAGAATGATCATATTGAATCGACCCAAACTTGTTTGTTATATTTTGAGATAATATCATTTGAAATCAATTGTTATAACACAGAGTGTTAACTTGTGTTTTGCTACTTTGACCATGTGAGTATCATAGTCACTTCCTACCATACCGTGGACTTTGGGGTTGCTCAAACGTCATCTGTAACACGGTGACCACAAAGACAACTTACAGGTTCATCGGAAAGTATGACAAGGGACTAGATAGCTCGAGAGTGAGATTTGCTCCTCCGATGATGGAGATATATTCTTAAGGCCCACTCAGTGTGGCGGAATAAATCATCACCTGGCCAGACATAGGTGACTATGTCATGGGGATGCTAAAACATATCGGCGAGAAAGAAGAACAAAACCGGCAACGAGGATGATGGTATAGTGAGCATGCGTATGACTCAGGAGGATACCGATGCATCTCAGATTTTGTAAAGTATCACGAAGCAAAGGTAACATCACATGATAACTAAAGGTTCACTCGAATGTCATTCATGTAATTGAAGGGACCGATATGGACGTCCACGATTCCCCTATCAGTCATTGAACGGAGGAGTTTCATTCATGTCTATGATTTACCGAACCTACGGGGCCACAAGCTTAAGGTAATCATGATCTTCTAAGCGTTAGTAGGACGACAATATTGAGGATTTATTTGTGGAATTGTTTCATTAATATTCAGTTTCAAGATGAACCAGAAGCATTTCGGGGTCACCAGAAGGGTTTCAGAGTTTATTGGGTAATACCGGGTATTACGCCATAAATAATATATAGGTCGAAAATGTTTTGGTTATGCTAAATCAATAATAAAAGGCCCCTTGGGCACCACCTTGATGCTAAATAAATAATATACATAGTAGGCTTTTATATTTAATTTAATATAATGGGCCTTAAAAGGACAAGAGGTGGAAGGCATCTTGGGCCACAAGGGCCCATAAGGAGTGACGCCTCCCCTTTCCTATAGGGGCGCACCAAGGAGGGTGAAAGAACATGCGGTGCCCCCATGTTTGGTTTTGGTAATTGATGACAATATCTATGGACTAATGGTTGCCTTGAGTTATATTTGAAGGGTTTGTCAATAGGCTTTTTGTTGGAGTCCTTTTTTTGGTTTCAAGGAGAGTTTGTGATGACCAAGGTGCTATTAAGGAATTATCCAAAGATTGGTCATGTGAGTGTTGATCTTATTGCAAGCATGTCTTGAAGAAGAAGAGTGTGTGATCATTCATGTTTACCTTCAAGACATCATCGAAATGAAGAGAGTAGGAAAGATTCAAGGTTGATCAAGACTAAGTCAAAGAGTGAATCAGGTTGATCAACACACAAAGCATAGAAGATGTACCGAGAGGGATCAAACGATCCCATGGTATGGTAAGCATTGTCAATTACGCTCTGTGTACTAACCCATGGTCTTCGTGAGATTTCTTTGTGGGGTTAGGTTGCGATGTGCAAGTTCAAGTAGGATCATCACGAAGAGATCATATGCTTGAAGCTTGCCGTCCATTGTTGTGGCAACAGACTTGTGAAGATGTGCCGAAGAGTGGCTCACCCATAGTGGAGTATGGGGGAGCAATCAACTAGTCTTCACGTAGCCTAAGCAATCAAAAAAGGTGGTCCAACTTGAGGAAGTCAAGATCGTCATCATCTAGCTCAAGTGGACTATGTGCAAGGCAAAGGTTTTCCCTTGACAGGTTTTCTATTTTACCGGTCTCATGGTGGTAGTTTGGAGACCGGGTTATAGGATCGATTGCCGTACTATCAAGGGAGGCTCTCGATGAGTAGCTTGATCGTATCGTTCATAGAGAGCTCAAACCATTGCATCCTTGCATCATCTTTCTTGGTTCTTGTTTGTTTTTTCTCCTTGTGAGATTTGGAGCTATTGGTCATCTTCGTCACAAGCCCGAGTTCACCGAAAACGGAGTTCACATGCATCTTCTATGATGTTTTCGATGTTGGAGATTATGCCGGTTCTTCTCTGATGGAGGGTTAACTCCTCTATATCTTATTGTTTTGATGCTAATCGTCTTCCTCTATCCAACAGGCTTGAGTTTGCTCAATTCAGAGCTCATATGCAGAAGTTATGGCGGTTCTAGTTTTCTCCCTGTGGTAGTACTGCTCCTGTCGGGCGGTAGTACCGCTTGTTGTGATACTTCCGTTGTCGATTCCGCGCCTACTACCGCTGCTTTTTCTCGGTCTGTTTTTCGTATGGGTTCAGCAGCATGAGGCGGCGATAAAGTATGACGATTACCGCCTATAAGTGGTAGTACCACTCGGTCAGGCGGTAGTACCGCTTTAGCAGTACCACGGTTGTACCCTGCCTCCTTTGCTCATGTTCTGCTTCTCCCACGGTAGTACCGCTGGGATGAGCGATAGTACCACTTACAAGCGGCAGTAGCGCCGAGTTTCCTCTTCGTTGCTCTATTTTCCTGCTACTACCGCCCGAGCGTTAGTACCGCTCATTGGAGCGGTAGTACCACTCGTGTGTGGGCTGAGCACATAACGGTTGGATTTCCCCCCTCCTATAAAAGGGGGTCTTCTTCCCCATTGAACCTGATCCTTTGAGCTCGTGTTCTTCTCCCATTGTTGACCCTCTTCGAGCTTGCTTTCTCTCAATCCCTCCATGGATTCTTGCTAGTTTTTGGGGGAAAAGAGAGAGGTGATCTAGATCTACGTTTTCTCCTCTATGTGAGGGGAACCCTTTGGATCTAGATCTTGGAGTTCTTCGTGTTCTCTTCTTCGCTCTTCCTCTCATTTTCCTCCCTAGCAATTGTTGCTTTGGTGGGATTTGGGAGAGAAGGACTTGGGCACTCTGTGTGCCCTTTGCCATTGCATTTGGTGCATCGGTTTGAGTTCTCCACGGTGATACGTGCAAGTTACAAGTTGAGAAGCTTATTACTCTTGGGTGCTTGGTACCCTTGAGCATGTTCCTCTTGGGTGCTTGGGCGTGATACATCTCCAATGTATCTATAATTTTTGATTGTTCCATGCTGTTATATTATCAATCTTGGATGTTTTATAATCATTTTATATCATTTTTTGGTACTAACCTATTGACATAGTGCCAAGTGCCGATTCCATTTCTTTGCATGTTTTTACATCACAGGAAATCAATATCAGACGAAGTCCAAACGCAATGAAACTTTACGGAGATTTTTTTGGACCAGAAGGAACATAATGGGCCCTAGCTACGCCTGGGGGGTGCTCCGAGGAGAGCGCAATCCACCAGGGCGCGCTAGAAGGCCCAGGCGCGCCCTGGTGGGTTGTGCCCACCTCGGGTGCCCCCGAACAGCCTCTTTGCTCTATAAATACCCCAATACTCCAAAAACCCCAGGGAGTCGACGAAACATTCATCCAGCCGCCGCAGAGTCCAGAACCACCAGATCCAATCTAGACACCATCTCAGATGGGGTTCACCACCTCCATTGGTGCCTCTCCGATGATGCGTGAGTAGTTCTTTGTAGACCTTTGGGGTCCGTAGTTAGTAGCTAGATGGCTTCCTCTCTCTCTCTCTCTCTCTCTCTCTCTCTCTCTCTCTCTCTTTCTCTCTCTCTCTTGATTCTCAATACAATGGTCTCTTGGAGATCCATATGATGTAACACTTTTTGCGGTGTGTTTGTTGGGATCGATGAACTTCGAGTTTATGATCACATCTATCATTTTATATCCATGAAAGTATTTGAGTTTCTTTGATCTCTTTTATGCATGATTGCTTATAGCCTCGTATTTCTTCTCCGATACTTGGGTTTTGTTTGGCCAACTTGATCTATTTATCTTGCAATGGGAAGAGGTGCTTTGTAGTGGGTTCGATCTTACGATTGCTTGATCCCAAAGGATGTAAAAGGAACCGCACATATGTATCGTTGCTACTAAGGATAAAACAGTGGGGTCTATCTCTACATAGATAGATCTTGTCTACATCATGTCATCGTTCTTATTGCATTACTCCGCTTTTCCCATGAACTTAATACACTAGATGCATGCTTTGGATAGCGGTTGATGTGTGGAGTAATAGTAGTATATGCAGGTGAGTCGGTCTACTAATCTTGGACGTGATGCCTATATAATGATCATTGCTCGGATATTGTCATGAGTATTTGAAGTTCTATCAATTGCCCAACAGTAATTTGTTCACCCACCGTTTGCTATTTTTCTCGAGAGAAGCCACTAGTGAAATCTATGGCCCCCGGGTCTCTTTCTCATATTATTTGCCTTCGCGATCTATTTTATTTGCCTTTTATTTCCAGATCTACTAAACCAAAAATACAAAAATACCTTGCTGCAATTTATTCTTATTTATTTTATTTGGCATTCGATCTATCAATATCTACAATTTTATCTCACATCCGTTTACCAATTTCTGGCACCGTTACCCGAAAGGGATTGACAACCCCTTTAACACGTCGGGTTGCGAGGATTTGTTATCTGTGTGCAGGGGCTGTTTATGTTGTGTTGCTTGGTTCTCCTACTGGTTCGATAACCTTGGTTTCATATATGAGGGAAATACCTACCGCCGCTGTGCTGCATCATCCCTTCCTCTTTGGGGAAATACCGACGTAGCTTCAAGCGACATCAGGGCGCCCTAGACGGTTGGTGGTGTTCGGAGCTCAATCATTGTGGTGTAAAGCTCCAGGCAACCGTCGGGGTCTCCAATTAGGTTGTGGAGATCACCGCGAGCAATTTGACAGTTCCGGTGACCGCCCCCAAGGGTTGCCAAAGTGTGCGGGTTCGGTGACCACCCCCAAGGGTTGCCAGTTGTACGAGTTCGGTGACCGCCCTCAAGGGTCCCTTAGTGGAATCACTACCTCTTGCATTGTGCGAGGGCATGAGGAAATTACGGTGACCCTAGTGGCTTCTTGGTGAGCATTGTTGATGTGTACTACACAACCTTCTTCTTGTAGACGTTGTTGGGCCTCCAAGTGCAGAGGTTTGTAGGACAGTAGCAAATTTCCCTCAAGTGGATGACCTAAGGTTTATCAATCCGTGGGAGGCGAGGGATGAAGATGCTCTCTCTCAAGCAACCCCGCAACCAAATAACAAAGAGTCTCTTGTGTCCCCAACACACCCAATACAATGGTAAATTGTATAGGTGCACTAGTTCGCTAAGAGATGGTGATACAAGTGCAATATGGATGGTAGATATAGGTTTTTGTAAACTGAAAATATAAAAACAGCAAGGTAGCGAGCGGTAAAAGTGAGCGTAAACGGTATTGCAATGATAGGAAACAAGGCCAAGGGTTCATACTTTCACTAGTGCAAGTTCTCTCAACAATAATAACATAGTTGGATCATATAACTATCCCTCAACATGCAACAAAGAGTCACTCCAAAGTCACTAATAGCGGAGAACAAACGAAGAGATTATGGCAGGGTACGAAACCGCCTCAAAGTTATTCTTTCCAATCAATCCATTGGGCTATTCCTATAAGTGTCACAAACAGCCCTAGAGTTCGTACTAGAATAACACCTTAAGACACAAATCAACCAAAACCCTAATGTCACCTAGATACTCCAATGTCACCTCAAGTATCCGTGGGTATGATTATACGATATGCATCACACAATCTCAGATTCATCTATTCAACCAACACATAGAACCTCAAAGAGTGCGCCAAAATTTCTAGCGGAGAATCAAGACGAAAACGTGTGCCAACCCCTATGCATAAGTTCAGGGGCGGAACCCGCAAGTTGATCACCAAAACATACATCAAGTGAATCACGTGATATCCCATTGTCACCACAGATACGCACGACAAGACATACATCAAGTGTTCTCAAGTCATTAAAGACTCAATCCGATAAGATTACTTCAAAGGTAAAACTCAATCCATTACAAGAGAGTAGAGGGGGGAGAAGCAACATAAGATCCAACTATAATAGCAAAGCTCGTGGTACATCAAGATCGTGCCAAATCAAGAACACGAGAGAGAGAGAGAGATCAAACACATAGCTACTGGTACATACCCTCAGCCCCGAGGGTGAACTACTCCCTCCTCGTCATGGAGAGCGCCGGGATGATGAAGATGGCCATCGGTGAGGGATCCCTCCGTGAGGTGCCGAACAGGATCCCGATTGGTTTTGTGGCTACAGAGGCTTGCGGCGGAACTCCCGATCTAATCTCTGTTCTGGAAGTTTTAGGGTACGTGGAGTTATATAGGCGGAAGAAGTACGTCAGGGGAGCCACGAGGGCCACACGAGGCAGGGGGCGCGCCATAGGGGGGTGGGTGCGCCCCCCACCCTCGTGGCTTCCTCGTTCCTTCCTTGACGTGGGGTCCAAGTCCATCGGGTGGCTTTCATTCCAAAAATAACTTCTCTAGTTGATTTCGTTCCATTTCGACTCCGTCTGATATTCCTTTTCTTCAAAACACTGAAATAGGCATAAAACAACAAATCTGGGCTGGGCCTCCAAGTTAATATGTTAGTCCCAAAAATAATATAAAAGTGGATAATAAAGCCCAATATTGCCCAAAACAGTAGATAATATAGCATGGAGCAATCAAAAATTATAGATACATTGGAGACGTATCAAGCATCCCCAAGCTTAATTCCTGCTCGTCCTCGAGTAGGTAAATGATAAGAAAGAAATTTTGACGCGGAGTGCTACTTGGCATAATTTCAATGTAATTATTTTTACTTGTGATATGAATATTCTGATCCGAAAGATTCAAGACAATAGTTCATATTGACATAAAAATAATAATACTTCAAGCATACTAACTAAGGAATTATGTCTTCTCAAAATAACATGGCCGAAGAAAGATCATCCCTACAAAATCGTATAGTTTAGTCATGCTCCATTTTCGTCACACAAGAATGCTCTCATCATGCACAACCCCGATGACAAGCCAAGCAATTGTTTCATACTTTAGTAATCTCAAACTAATAAACCTTCACGCAATACATGAGCGTGAGCCATGGATATAGCACTATGGGTGGAATAGAATAATAATGGGGATTATGTGGCGAAGACAAAAAGGAGAAGGTCTCACATCAACGAGGCTAATCAATGGGCTATGGAGATGCCCATCGATTGATGTTAATGCAAGGAGTAGGGATTGCCATGCAACGGATGCACTAGAGCTATAAATGTATGAAAGCTCAACAAAAGAAACTAAGTGGGTGTGCATCCAACTTGCTTGCTCACGAAGACCTAGGGCATTTGAGGAAGCCCATCGTTGGAATATACAAGCCAAATTCTATAATGAAAGATTCCCACTAGTATATGAAAGTGACAAAACAAGAGACTATCTATCATGAAGATTACGGTGCTACTTTGAAGCACAAGTGTGGTAAAAGGATAGTAGCATTGCCCCCTTTTATTTTTGTTTTTTGGGCCTTCTTTTTTTCTTTTGGCCTTTCTCTTTTTTGGGACAATGCTCTATTGAATGATGATCATCACACTTCTATTTATTTACAACTCAATGATTACAACTCGATACTAGAACAAAGTATGACTCTATATGAATGCCTCCGGTGGTATACCGGGATATGCAGTGACTCAAGAGTGACATGTATGAAAGAATTATGAACGGTGGCTTTGCCACAAATACAATGTCAACTACATGATCATGCTAAGCAATATGACAATGATGAATGTGTCATGAAGAACGGTATGGTGGAAAGTTGCATGGCAATATATCTCAGAATGGCTATGGAAATGCCATAATGGGTAGGTACGGTGGCTGTTTTGAGGAAGATATAAGGAGGTTTATGTGTGAAAGAGCGTATCATATCACGGGGTTTGGATGCACCTGAAGTTTGCACCAACTCTCAATGTGAGAAAGGGCAATGCACTGCATCAAGAGGCTAGCAATGATGGAAGGGTGAGAGTGCGATAATCCATGGACTCAACATTAGTCATAAAGAACTCATATACTTATTGCAAAAATCTACAAGCCATCAAAACCAAAGCACTACGCGCATGCTCCTAGGGGGATAGATTAGTAGGAAAAGACCATCGCTCGTCCCCGACCGCCACTCATAAGGAGGACAATCAAATAACACCTCATGTTTCAAATTTGTTGCATAACGTTTACCATACGTGCATGCTACAGGACTTGCAAACTTCAACACAAGTATTTCTCAAATTCACAACTACTCAAGCATCAAACTTTTCTTAGTATTCAGCATACTCATAAGAATTCTTACAAATCTTGTATGCTTAGCATATTAAGATTTAAGCACATTACCATGCTATTTAAGACTCTCAAAATAATATAAGTGAATCATGAGAGTTCATCTATTTCTTCAAAATAAAACCACCATTGTGCTCTAAAAGATATAAGTGAAGCACTAGAGCAAACAACAGACTACTCCGAAAGATATAAGTGAAGATCAATGAGTAGTCGGATAATTATGTAACTATGTGAAGACTATCTCATTTAAGAATTTAAGATCTTGGTAATTTATTCAAACAGCAAGAAAAGAAAAAGAAAATAAAATGACGCTCCAAGCAAAACACATATCATGTGGTGAATAAAAATATATATAGCTCCAAGTAAAGTTACCGATGACCGAAGACGAAAGAGGGGATGCCTTCCGGGGCATCCCCAAGCTTAGACGCTTGGTTATACTTGAATATTACCTTGGGGTGCCTTGGTAATCCCCAAGCTTAGGCTCTTGCCACTCCTTATTCCATAGTCCATCGAATCTTTACCCAAAACTTGAAAACTTCACAACACAAAACTTAACAGAAAACTCGTAAGCTCCGTTAGCGAAAGAAAACAAAAGACCACTTCAAGGTACTGTAATGAAATCATTATTTATTTGTATTGGTGTTAAACCTACTGTATTAAAACTTATCTATGGTTTATAAACTATTTTACTAGCCATAGATTCATCAAAATAAGCAAACAACACACGAAAAACAGAATCTGTCAAAAACAGAATAGTCTGTAGTAATCTGCAACTAACGCAAACTTATGGAACTCAAAAAATTCTAAAATAAATTGGTGGACCTGAGGAATTTGTCTAGTAATCATCTGCAAAAATAATCAACTAAATAGCACTCTCCAGTAAAAAGTTCTAGCTAATCTCGTGAGCGCTGAAGTTTCTGTTTTTTACAGCATGATCATAAAGACTTCACCCAAGTCTTCCCAAAGGTTCTACTTGGCACAAAAACTAATTAAAACACAAAAAACACATCTAAACAGAAGCTAGATGGATTATTTATTCCTAAAGAGAACCAAAAAGCAAGAAACTAAAATAAAATTGGGTTGCCTCCCAACAAGCGCTATCGTTTAACGCCCCTAGCTAGGCATGATGATTTCAATGATGCTCACAAAAAGACAAGAACTGGAACATAAAGAGAGCATCATGAAGAATATGACTAGCACATTTAAGTCTAACCCACTTCCTATTCATAGGGATTTTGTGAGCAAACAACTTATGGGAACAACAATCAACTTGCATATGAAGGTAAAACAAGCATAACTTCAAAACTTTAAGCACATAGAGAGGAAACTTGATATTATTGCAATTCCTACAAGCATATGTTCCTCCATCATAATAATTTTTAGTAGCATCATGAATGAATTCAATAATATAACCAGCACCTAAAACATTCTTTTCATGATCTACAAGCATAAAAATTTTATTACTCTCCACATAAGCAAAATTCTTCTCATGAATAGTGGGAGTATCATAAGAGACTTGAATACTATAAATTGTTTCCACATTAAAAGAGTAATGTTCAGAGAAAGGGTACTCATAATCATGACAAGTTTTATAAATATAATCATAACTACTCTTTATAGCATAAGTTTTATCACAATAATCATCATAAGTAGCAACTTTGTTCTCATCATAATCAATTGAAACCTCTTCCGAAATAGTGGATACATCACTAAATAAAGTCATGACTTCTCCAAATCCACTTTCATATTATAGGATTAAACATACTCCAAAATAGTGGGATCATTACTTCCTAAAGTTGATACTCTTCCAAACCCACTTTCATCAATATATTCATCATAGGTAGAAGGCATGCTATCATCATGACAACTTTGCATATCAAAACTTGAGAGGCTAAAAATATTATCGTTATTAAACATAGCATCCCCAAGCTTGGGACAAACATTAATTACAGCAAATATATTCTCAAATATGTCATCCTCATCAAACATAGCTTCCCCAAGCTTGGGCCTTTTTATATCATAAGCATGATCACTCTCATCATTAATAGTATAGATAGCACCAACAATATAGCAAACATTATTATCATATTCTTCCAAGCAAGTGCCAAAAAGATTTTCAAGATCATAAGGAGTATCATTATCTTCCCAATCATAATCATCACAACAAGCAATAGGCATAACGAGATCATCATCAAGTGTATCATCTTCATTTTCATGAGGCACATCAATAATAGGAGCAACTTTATTTGGGAGAGATACCTTTTACCTCTCTTCCTTTTTCTTTTCTTCTTCTTCACCACATCATGTGTGGGTTCAATCCTCTTTTGGAGCTCCTTATTAATGAGATTGGTTGAATAGAAGGCTCCTCCTCGTTACCGATTCATCATAAGAAATAATAGGAGGATATTAAAGTCTCTTCCCTTTCATTTGTATTCTCTTCATCCTCTATTTGTTTTCTTTTCTTTATGTAATTGGCAATATAAGGATTTTCAATGCAATTCACCGCACAATACATATAAATTTCTTCTAGATCAATATCGAGGAATTTCTCAAGGTTATATTCTGGAATATGCCTAGTTTGACGTTTTATTTCTTCATAACCCAAAAGCAAACTAAGTTCATTATAATGTGCAAGGGAAATCAAGTCATCACAAATTTTTGGACATGATTCGATCATGAAACAATTTGCATTTGATATTTAAATGACCATGTTCATTGCAAAGTCACAAGTACAGCTAAGATATCTTAAATTTTCAGCACTAACTTCTAGCCTTTCTTGCAACCATTTAGTTTCTAAATGCTTATGCCTCTTGCAATATCTATCTTCTCTATTTGGTGTGTCCTTGCAAACCCAATGCACTCCACAAAAATTGACATGTTTATAGGAGGCATTTTCATCATAACTAGTGCAATCATCATTAGTACTATGGATATTCAAGGAGTTCATACTAACAACATTGCAATCATGCTCATCATTCAAAGTTTTAGTGCCAAACATTTTAATGCATTCTTCTTCTAACACTTGGGCACAATTTTCCTTTCCATCATACTCACGAAAGATATTAAAAAGATGAAGCGTATGATGTAAACTCAATTCCATTTTTTTGTAGTTTTCTTTTATAAACTAAACTAGTGCTAAAACAAGAAACAAAAAGATTCGATTGCAAGATCTAAAGATATACCTTCAAGCACTCACCTCCCGGCGACAATGCCGTAAAAGAGCTTGATGTCTACTACACAACCTTCTTCTTGTAGACGTTGTTGGGCCTCCAAGTGCAGAGGTTTGTAGGACAGTAGCAAATTTCCCTCAAGTGGATGACCTAAGTTTATCAATCGGTGGGAGGTGTAGGATGAAGATGCTCTCTCTCAAGCAACCCTGCAACCAAATAACAAAGAGTCTCTTGTGTCCCCAACACACCCAATACAATGGTAAATTGTATAGGTGCACTAGTTCGGCGAAGAGATGGTGATACAAGTGCAATATGGATGGTAGATATAGGTTTTTGTAAACTGAAAATATAAAACAGCAAGGTAGCGAAGCGGTAAAAGTGAGCGTAAACGGTATTGCAAATGATAGGAAACAAGGCCTAGGGTTCATACTTTCACTAGTGCAAGTTCTCTCAACAATAATAACATAGTTGGATCATATAACTATCCCTCAACATGCAACAAAGAGTCACTCCAAAGTCACTAATAGCGGAGAACAAACGAAGAGATTATGGTAGGGTATGAAACCACCTCAAAGTTATTCTTTCCAATCAATCCATTGGGCTATTCCTATAAGTGTCACAAACAGCCCTAGAGTTCGTACTAGAATAACACCTTAAGACACAAATCAACCAAAACCCTAATGTCACCTAGATACTCCAATGTCACCTCAAGTATCCGTGGGTATGATTATACGATATGCATCACACAATCTTAGATTCATCTATTCAACCAACACATAGAACCTCAAAGAGTGCCCAAAGTTTCTAGCGGAGAATCAAGACAAAAACGTGTGCCAACCCCTATGCATAAGTTCATGGGCAGAACCCGCAAGTTGATCACCAAAACATACATCAAGTGAATCACGTGATATCCCATTGTCACCACAGATACACACGGCAAGACATACATCAAGTGTTCTCAAGTCATTAAAGACTCAATCCGATAAGATTACTTGAAAGGTAAAACTCAATCCATTACAAGAAAGTAGAGGGGGGAGAAGCAACATAAGATCCAACTATAATAGCAAAGCTCGTGATACATCAAGATCGTGCCAAATCAAGAACACGAGAGAGAGAGAGAGATCAAACACATAGCTACTGGTACATACCCTCAGCCCGAGGGTGAACTACTCCCTCCTCGTCATGGAGAGCACCGGATGATGAAGATGGCCACCGGTGAGGGATCCCTCTGCAGGGTGTCAAACAGGGTCCCGATTGGTTTTGGTGTTCTGAGAGGCTGCGGCGGAACTCCCGATCTAATCTCTGTTCTGGAAGTTTTAGGGTACGTGGAGTTATATAGGCGGAAGAAGTACGTTAGTGGAGCCACGAGGGCCCCACGAGGCAGGGGAGCGCGCCCTAGGGGGGTGGGTGCGCGCCCCACCCTCATGGCTTCCTCATTCCTTCCTTGACGTGGGGTCCAAGTCCATCGGGTGGCTTTCGTTCCAAAAATAACTTCTCTAGTTGATTTCGTTCCGTTTAGACTCCGTGTGATATTCCTTTTCTTCAAAACACTGAAATAGGCATAAAACAACAAATCTGGGCTGGGCCTCCGGTTAATAGGTTAGTCCCAAAAATAATATAAAAGTGGATAATAAAGCCCAATATTGCCCAAAACAGTAGATAATATAGCATGGAGCAATCAAAAATTATAGATACGTTGGAGACATATCAATTGTGCCTCCACACCTCTCCAAACAGAGATTAGCATCTGCAAGGGTGTGAACTTCGGGATACATCGTCGTCTCCACGTGCCTCGGTTAACTCTTACCCGAGCCCTTTACTTATGCACTTTACTTCGTGATAACCATATTGCTTCTTGTCATATATCTTGCTATCACCTAGTAGTTTATCTTGCTTAGTATAAGTTGTTGGTGCACATAGGTGAGCCTAGTTATTGTAGGTTTTGTGCTTGACAAATTAACCGCTAGGTCTATTCCGCATTTGTTCAAGCCTAAACCGTAATTATTTTAAAGCGCCTATTCACCCCCTCTAGGCGACATCCACGATCTTTCAATTGGTATCAGAGCCTCGTCTCTCTTTATAAGGCTTAACCTCCTAGAGAGTAAGGAGGTCTAATAGGGGTTTAGGATTCTCTGACACTCTTAGTTTCGATGGCACACATTTTGATGTTTGGGTAATTCGCATTCTTAATCTCTTCAGGGTCATGGACCCAAATTTAGAGCGAATTGTAGATATGGGTTTTTCTCCTCCAAAGGATCCCCAAAGATTATCTTTATAGGATGAGAAAAACTCTTATCTCAATGCTCAAGCTTCTAATGTGCCTTTTGATGCTTTGAGCAATGTAGTTATATTTCAACTCATGCCGTTCCGGGATGCTCATGAGTTTTGGACAAAGCTTCAAGATAAATATGGCGTGTCCAAGTTTTGTGGGGATGTTTGTTCTCCCTCCACCTCCGGCCGTGTTGTGTTCTCAACTTATTCTACTTCACCTACATGTGGTTTGCCACAAGGTAATGACATGGTAAGTAGTGGTGTTCCTTGCAATGATGATAGTGGGCTTATTGTTGGTAATCCTTCATCACTTTCTTATTGTAATGCTTCATCTTTGGACTTTAGCACTTCGGGCACTCCAAATGTTTCACATGCTTGTGTTGATAGTCCTTGCATATCATGTAGAAATTGCTTGACTAAATCTCATGATGATATGCTTGTTATGTATTGTTGCCATGATAAAAATGCATCTATTTCCTCGATTTGTTGTGCTAACAATGTAGAGGAAACCCAACACCCCATGGAACAACATGTGGTCTTGAATGGTGCTTCAAGGGATCTTACATCATCATTTATTGCATTTTGCCTTCTGGCTAAGGCTTCAAACACTACAAAACAAAGACACATCCGTGACATTTTGGGCCGAAAGAATTTTTTTTCTGTCATACTTATGACACTTCTATGACAATAATTGTGAAAAAACCCGGTATCATCATAGATGTGGTGGGCTCCTACTTCTATGACAAAAATCATGATGAAAATGGGCTTTTCGTCCCGGCGGGCCGGAGACGCAGCTGCATGACATTCTTTGGACCGGCCCATGACGGAAAAACCGTGGTAGAAGCGAGGGCGAGGAAAATTTCGGGAGTTCCTGCTACGGTGGGAGGTCGGGCCGAAGCGATGCGCTGCTTCCTCAGACACGACGCTGCGTGTGTGCGTAGGCGTTGACTCTAATCGAACCCGAGCGAGGCGTTGGGCTCTAATCGAACCCGAGCGACAGACCGCAGGTTACGCGTTATCGAACCCAAGCGATCGATCGATGGCTGTTAATCGAACCCGATCGAGCGATTCTTCGCTACTTCGCTAATCGAAGCCGATTGATGCTGCCTCTGGATGAACAAAGTGAGCGTTGCGGGGGGTTGGATGAATAGTTCCGGTGGGGGTGGATGAACAGGACCCCGTGGTGTTGCTTTTGGATGAACAGGACTCGATCGATCGAGCCGGTTGGTGCTGGATGAACAGGACCCCGTGGAGGGCTGGATGAACAGGACCACCCCATGGAGGGCTGGATGAACAGTAGACGGTGGAGGGCTGGATGAACAGTAGCTCGTGGAGGGGTGGTGGAACAGGAGCTCATGGAGAGGGCTGGTTGAACAGTAGCCTGTGGAGTAGCGCGCGGTGGAGGCTGGAACAGGAGCCCGTGGATGAACAGTCACACGTGGAGGCTGGAGGAGGTCGACGGTGGATGAACAGTAGACCGTGGAGGCTGGAGGGGGTCGACGGTGGAGATGAACAGTAGCCCGTGGAGTCCCGTTTTGCGGTACGCCACACCCCACCCGATGAACAGGACCCCTGTTTCGACCGTAGCGCTCCAACACAAGTCAATTTCCTCCGTTTTGCGGTACGCCACACCCCTCCCGATTAACAGGACCCATTTCGACCGTTGGAGGTCTGTTTCCTCCGTTTTGCGGTACGCCAGACCCCTCCCGATGAACTGGATCCCGTTTCGACCGTGGCCGGTCGAACACAAGTCCGTTTCCTCCGTTCTACGGTATGCCAGGCCTTGTTTCCATCGGCTGTTCCGTCCAAGCCGGTTGGCTCCCACGCGTTCCGTTGCCTCCCGATGAACACGATGCATTCCGGTGCCTCCCCATGAACACGCATTTACGACGCTGTTTCTCCGCTCGACCTAGCCATGTACACGAGCCTCGGCCGTATGTACGCAGCCGAGTAGGCGCCCGAGACCCCGCCGTATGTATGTACATGGTCAGATTTACTTTATTGCACCCTGCCGCCAGACGACGCGTGTACATGCTACGTGCATGCCTCTACTACGACACGTGTGTGCCTCTACATCGACCAGTATGTACGTACACATTCGCGACCAGAATGACAACACTACGTACGCTTCGACCAGGTGGGTCCCGACTGTTAGGCACTTCGTTGCATGCGAAGATGTAGCTGGTGGGTCCCTGCAGTCAGGGGGGCGAATCGTTTTTTTGCCCGGACGCACTTCCTTGCGTGTGAAGATGTAGGTGGTAGGTCCCAGCAGTCAGGGGGGAAACGTTTTTTCATGAAATACGGTTGCCTGTCCGGTGGGTCCCTGCTATCACGTGGAGGAATCATTATTCTCCACGTAATAAGGAGGCACTTCCTTGCTGCGGTCGTGGACCTAGCTGCCAGCCTCTCCACGTACAGTCCACGTCCGATGGAAGCCGTTCCTTGACCACGTTGACCACGCCGTGCCAAGAGCACCAGGGCGGTGGACGACGTCGAGGCCTAGGAAGGGGACGACATGGAGCCGGGGAAGACGCGGCAGTGGATGCCTACACGTAGAGGAGTATGAGGGTTCACTGGTTCGCTGCAGTGTGAGGCTGCCGTCGTGCAGAATAACAGGGGGTGTGGGTGAATAGAGGGATGGCCTGGCCAGCGGTGGGAGTAGTAGGGGTGGTGAGGCCTCCGCGGAATCGCAGCCGGCCACGGGAGGCAGGAGCACGAGGCATGACCGGCGCTGGTTTGGGCGGCTGGAGCAAGAAGACCAGAGGTTGAAGAAGCACTACGGCCGTTGGATGGACATCGTACGATCACTAGAGCTAGAATCGTGCATATTGACTAAGTTGACAAAACCCTCCATCCCCGTCAACTTAGTAGGCCCACAAGTCAGCCTACCACTATACTGGGTCCCAGCTAGCAGGGGGAGTATTCATTTTTTGTGTGCGTAATAAGGAGGCACTTCCTTGCGTGCGAAGAATAGCTGGTGGGTCCGAGCTATCAGCGTTGGTAAAGTTTTTTTCACGAAATACAGAGGCCCTTTTGGTGGGTCCCAAATGTCAGGTGGAGGAATCATTATTTGGCGCGTAATAAGGAGGCATTTCCTTGCGTGCGGCTGTGGACCCAGCTATCAGCCTCTCCACGTACAATCCACTTCAGATGCATGTCGGTCGTTGACCACGTTGACCAGGCCGCGCCGAGAGCACCAGGGCGGTGGACGACGGCGAGGCCTAGGAAGGGAACGACACGGAGGCAGGGAAGACTCGGCAGTTCTTTCCCACGCGGAGGGGAGTACGATCTGACGAGGGTTTATCGTTCGTCTGCCGTCACGGAGAATAACATCGTGTGTGGGTGAGTAGAGGGATGGCTAGGCCAGCGATGTGAGTACGATGGGGCGGTGAGGCTTTGGCGCGGCAAAGACCGGCCGTGGGGAGGAGGGAGCAGGCAGTCCCGGCCATGCGTGTTTGAGCGATCGGAGCAGAAGAGCAGAGATTGAAGAAGCACGACACCGTTGGATGGACATCCAATAGTCACCGCTAAAGGCCAACCTTTTTTAGGAAAGCGTCAAATATGTGGAAAACAGCATACAACCCATCTGCCATTATTTCTAATAATCTACAGCCCATTTGCTAATTCTTAAGGTTTTTTTGGAGCCCATATTCCTTTTGTTAGCATTACAGCCCATATTGTGGCCATGGTTAAAAAACTGTACGAAATTTTGCATATTTCGGTGCGGTCCGAACTGTTTTTAATCTCGAAATTTCGAGTCACATTCAAACTGATTTTAAAAATAATTTTATATCAATATAAAATCCACCAAATTGTCCACGCATAAAAATCAATGCAATTTAAAATCTCAAAACAAAAAAAATAAATTTGAAACTAATTGCCGGTTTGATGTGTTAAAAAAATGTACAGCCCATTTCTCATTACTGATAGGCCATTTTCTCGGCCAGCCGAATGAAGCTCTCCTCGTCTTGAAAGATTTGCAGCCCAACAGTTCGACAAAGTGACTTACTTGGCAAATCACAAAAATCGGGTTGTGGCCATGGACCCACCGCAGCCTGTGGACCCAAATTGCCGGGCCTCTCCACGTACAGTTCTTCCGATGGAAGTCGGTCGTTGACCACATTGACCACGCCGCGCCGAGAGCACCAAGGCGGTGGACGACGGCAAGGCCTAGGAAGGGGACGATGCGGAGCCGGGGAAGACGCGGCAGTGGATGCCCACGTGGAGAGGAGTACGAGGGTTCACTGGTTCGGCTGTGGTGTGAGGCTGTCGTCGCCACAGAATAACAGGGGGTGTGGGTGAGTAGAGGGATGCCCTGGCCAGCGGTGGGAGTAGTAGGGTGCGGTGAGGCCTCCGCGGCATCACAACCGGCCACGGGAGGCAGGAGCATGCGACACGACCGACACTAGTTTGGGCTGCTGGAGCAAGAAGACCAGAGGTTGAAGAAGCACTACGGCCGTTTGATGAACATCGTACGATAACTGGAGCTAGAATCGTTCATATTGACTAAGTTGACAAAGCCCTCCGTCCCCGTCAACTTGGTAGGCCCACACGTCAGCCTCCCACTATGCTGGGTTCCAGCTGGCAGGGGGAGTATTCATTTTTGTGCGTAATAAGGAGGCACTTCCTTGCGTGCGAAGATAGCTGGTGGGTCCGACCTATCCCGGGGGCACGTTTTTTGCGAAATACAGAGGCCCTTCCAGTGGGTCCCAGATGTCAGGTGGAGGAATCAAAGACTTGAGAAGGCGTACAAAACAAGCTAGTGTACCAGTAAAGAGACGTTGCTGAGTTTTAGAAAAAAGAGAGACGCGCTCCTATAGTTGGTTCGAGTCCAAACCTAGACTATGACTATATATGGTGCTATGCTACTCTGCAAGTAATGAAACTGACATATCCAACGTTCGCTTCTCTTCTTGTCTACTTACTCTGCCTAGCATCATAAGCTCGCCGCAAAGAACCATGTCCGCTGGTTGCTCGTCCACCACCGCTTCTTCAAAGCAGTAACAACCAAATATGCGCCAAGCCGCCACCTGTACCATCGCTTGTGGGTCTCATCACACCCCCACCGGCACGCGCACCGTAACCGGTTGCTCATTGCAACCCGCTGCCGTTGATGTGGTGCCACTGTTGCAAATCACGTAGAGTCATCCGTCGCGTCTCAACCAAAATCCTCAACCCTGGCCGAGTCTTCTACAAATGCCCGAATCATGGGGTAATAATATGTTTAAGTGTTGTTCTGCCGCTTTCAGTTGCTGATTTTTTTAATAGTTTGGTTGATGATCTTCCAATTTGATTCATGCAAAAAAGGAAAGATTCGTGTGATTTGTATTTTTGGGAAGTTGCTGATGTGGGGGAGTGCAACTATGCTGATTATTTGGTTAGCCGAGGAATCCCAATACCAGCAGGTTGGGGTGTTGGACAAGTAACTGAAGGAACGACAGAAGAGGAAGATGCAGAGCAGAAGGTTAAAGATGCAGTTCCTCTGATCATGGCAAAGCAACAGCTGCTGAACGGCCTTGTCAACAATGAGGAGATGAAAGAGCTTGTGAAGATAATGGGCAAAATCGATGTGCTCTGTAGGATGATTGTCTCTTTATTTGCGGTATGTAGCACTCGTGATGTATTCAGTGGCTATGACATGAGCACTTTGCTGAAACTAGTAATGAATGAAACCTGTGTAGCAGGCTGGGCGTAGTGTTGTGAACATCTAATGATTTCTATTAATGGAAATCAGGGGGTATCCCCTTTTGCTCATAAATAAATAAATAGCAGAGGCCCTTTCGGTAATAAATAAATAAATTAGCAGAGGCCCTGTCGGGTCAGCTTTGTTCTCATTCGAAGACGTCGAGAAAATTGCAGTCCAACAACAAACTATGTCATCAAATTCAAGTTTCACAGCCAAATATGAGTACAACTAAACAACAATGTCATCATGTTTTATTCGTCAAAAAATCACCAAACACAAATCAGCATAGATAACAAGTGACGTTCTTACAGGAAAATACTAAACAACATGTTCATCAGGTTTCAGTTGTCATAGCAAACACAATTTCACATAGTAGATAAAAAACGTCTTCTGACAGGCAAATACGACAAAAGCAATGTAATCATCATCGGCAGCAACAGCGTCAACATCTTCGCCATGTGTGTCGGCGTTCTGGGTACGGGGGTCCCCAGACTTGCCTGCCTGCGGCCTGCGGCGTGGCTCAAGTGGGGGCCCAGCGCGGCCCAGCCCATCTTCATCAGCTCAAGCTCAAGACCCTCGCGAGGGGCCAAGCCTCGCGGGGCGGACGACAGGAAGCTTCCTCAGAGGCGGCCTCATCAGGCAGGCTCACGAGGAGGCGAACAGATCAAGGCAGGGGTACCTCGTGAGGAACCCGTGACGCAAGCCATGACGATCGAGGCCAAGCGGGCGCCGGCCTGCGCAGTGTCCTTGTTTCCCTTTCGGTGCAAAGGGGCAAGCACATTCTAAGGCATCAGGCAAAGGTTACCCTTCCGGTGCAACAAGACCAAGACCAGCCGAGCGGCAGGACGGAGGTCACCGTGCAGCCCAAGACGGCGTCATCACCAATGCTTTTGGCAGCCGAAGACCACCTTTGGTCAGGATAACTTGTACTAGATGTTCCCCTTCAAATGGCCAATTGTTGGCGCCCTTCCCGCTCAATATTTGGGGAGAGGACCAGGGCCTCTATAAATAGAGCTAGCCACCATAGAGTAGGGGAGATCGGACCAGATCGGACAGAGCCCTACCAGAGAGAGAGAGAAAGGCGATCGAACTCACCCAAGAAGTTCATCGCACCAGCTCAAGAACATCTCTCGCAAGGCTGTTCTTCCCTTGTACTGTTCATCTTCAGCCCCTGAGGCAATCCACCACACCACACAATGGAGTAGGGTATTACACCACAACGGTGGCCCGAACCAGTATAAATCTCGTGTCCTTGTGTTGTTCATCATTTCCAGCTTAGATCGCACGAGGGGATCAGACGTGGAACGGTAGGGGAGAGATCTCCGCACGCACCCCAGTGTTCGAACCTCAAGGGTCTGCCGGAACCCGAAATCCGACATTTGGCGCGCCAGGTAGGGGTGCGCCGGAGTCCTTCCTCCCGCCGACCCGCTCTCCACCAACATCGCGTTTCGCCCTCATGGCGGACGACGCGCCGCCTGCTCCGGCGACAGATACCGGCACTGGGGCCAGGGGGCTGCAGGCCTTGGCCCCCACCTTGCGGCAGGTGCAGTGGCCATGCAAGTTCAAGTCCGAGATGCCGCCGCGCTACAACGGCACGACGGACCCGCTGGTCTTCCTGCTGGCGTACGAGGAGGCCGTCCTCAGGGCCGGAGGTGACGACCGGGTGATGGCCAACTGGTTACCCATGGCCCTCACCGGCGTCCCGCGCATGTGGCCCCTCCACCTGCCGACGGCTTCCGTGACCTCCTGGGAGGGGCTGCGCGACCTCTTCCTCGCACGTTTTGCGGCACCAGCGCCGCCCATCGTCGCAGCTCTCCTGGGTGGCTCCCAAGCACCACCCTCGAGCCATCACGTCAAGCCGTTCACCCGCCGGATCAGCACCGCCACCAAGTATCGAGAAGCCTCCCCGGGCTGGGCGGCGCCCGAGGCCGATCTGACCTTCGACTCGGATGATCACCCCTTCAACCCTGCTGGTTCGGGCGCGCTCCCGATGCTGTGCACCCCAACCATCTGCCAACTGGCCGTCACCAGGACCCTCATCGATGGTGGTGCCAGCCTCAACGTGCTCTCGGTGGAGGCCTTCAGCCTCCTCCACGTGCCGCTGGAGCGGCTCCAACCCAGCAGGCCTTTCTCGGGCGTCGGAGTCGGCTCCACCGCCTCCTTGGGACAGATCCGCCTCCAAGTGACCTTCGGCACCTACGACAACTTCCGCACGGAGTTGATCGACTTCGACATCGCCCCCATCGGCCTCCCTAACAACGCCATCCTTGGCTATCCGGCCTTGGCCCGGTTCATGGCAGCAACTCACCCGGCGTACAACCTCATGAAGATGCCCGGGAGCAGCGGCGTCCTTACCGTGTCAGGAGACACAAGGGATGCGCTGCAGCGCCCGGCTTCGCCAGACAGCCGCGGTGGCGCAGCCCGCCAGCACCGACGCCCTTGAACCCAAGGGGGCTGCGCCGGCTAAAAAGAAGCAGCTATTCACCCAAGACAAGGCGGAAACCAAGCAGGTACCGGTCGACGAGGACGGGTCCACTGACGCCACCTTCACCATAGGAGCCAACCTCGAGCCCGAGCAGGAGAAGGCCCTGGTGAGGTTCCTGCGCGCGAATAAGAAGGTGTTCGCGTGGGAACCTGATCAGTTAGCAGGGGTCCCGAGGAGTGTGATTGAGCATCACCTCAACATGTGCCCCAACGTGCGCCCCGTGAAGCAGAAGGCGAGGCGACAGTCCACAGAGAAACAAGCTTTCATCGTTCAAGAGACCCAGAAACTGGAAGCGGCAGGGGTCATCCGCAAGGTCCGCTACCGAGATTGGCTGGCTAATTCGGTCGTCATGCCAAAAAAGGGAGGAAAGGAGCGCATGTGTGTCGACTTCACCAACCTCAACAAGGCCTGCCCGTAGGATCCGTTTCCGCTCCCCCGCATTGACCAGATAGTCGACTCCACCGCAGAGTGTGACCTATTGTGCTTCCTAGACGCCTTCTCAGGCAACCACCAGATCAAGATGGCGGTAGAAGACGTGGAAAAGACGACTTTCCTGACCCCATGTGGAGTGAACTGCTATACGTGCTTGCCGTTTGGGTTGCGCAACGCGGGTGCAACCTTTCAGCGGCTGATGCACATTGCCTTGGGCCGGCAGCTCGGGAGGAACGCTGAAGCTTACATAGACGACATTGTGGTGAAGTCTTAGGAGGCAAAAACCCTGATACAGGACCTGGAAGAGACTTTTGCGAGCCTCAACGAAGTGGACCTGAGGCTCAAACCGGAGAAGTGTGTGTTTGGAGTCCCCTCAGGCAAGCTCCTTGGTTTCCTGGTATCCCACAGGGGCATCGAGGCCAACCCAGAGAAGGTCAAAGCAGTCGAAGACATGAGCCCACCAAGGACCCTCAGAGAAATGCAGAAGCTCACCGGGCATGTAACCGCGGAAGGGCGCTTCATCTCCAAGCTGGGAGAACGAGCACTTCCCTTCTTCAAGCTGATGAAGAAGAAGGGCCCCTTCGAATGGACTGAAGAGGCTGACATGGCTTTACAAGATCTCAAGAGGTACCTTACCAGCCCACCGGTGATGATAGCTCCGCGTCCTCAGGAGCCCCTAGTGCTCTACCTTGCGGCCACACCCTACTCCGCTAGCGCAGCCCTGGTGGCGGTCAGGGAGGAGCGCCGAGCCAAGGCCGCGTCGACCGCCCGAACTGAAGTAGAGCAAAGCTAGGAGGGCCTCGCGAAGGCCACAACCGCAGCCGGAAAGGAACAGCCGCAGCAGGAGGGTACACCCGGAGCAGGAGAGGCCTCATCAAGCGACCAAGCGCTGGGGGCTCCGTCGTCTCAGGAGAAGTCTCGGCCTCAGGAGGACGCAAGCCGCACCAGTACCCTCAACCTCGTCGAGCATCCCGTATACTTTGTCAGCACGGTGCTACGGGACGCAAGGGCGCGATACCCCATGCCTCAAAAACTCCTCCTCGCGCTATTAGTGGCCTCACGCAAGCTGCGGCACTACTTCCAAGGCCATCCTATCAAAGTTGTCTCAGCGTACCCCTTGGAAAGGGTACTCAGGAGCCCCAACTCGGCTGGAAGGGTCGCTGAATGGAACATCGAACTGCAAGCATTCCAGCTAGAATTCAGTAAGACCAGAGTCATCAAGGGAGCAACACTCGCAGATTTCATGGCGGAATGGACAGAGGCACCGGGTCTCGAGGCAGGCGAGGACCGATCGCTTTCCCCAAGGAGCGAGGCCCCGGATGGCTGGGTCATGTACTTCGACGGGGCATTCTCCCGGCATGGCGCGGGAGCTGGAGCAATGCTCATATCCCCTACTCAGGACAAACTCTACTACACCATACAACTCTGTTTCCAGCATGGGGAAAAGGTCTCCAACAACATAGCAGAGTATGAAGGCCTGATAGCCGGCCTGAAAGCCGCAGCCGCCTTAGGGGTAAAGTGCCTCATCATCAAGGGCGATTCGCAACTCCTCTTCAACTTCTCCAACAAGGTATATGAACCGAAGGACGAGCACATGGAAGCCTACCATGCCGAGGTTCGCAAGATGGAGAAACAATTCTGGGGGCTGGAGTTGCAGCATGTGCCTCGCGGCACAAATTAGGAGGCTAATGACATCGCTAAGAGGGCATCAAGGTGTCTGCCTCAGGAACCTCGCGTCTTCGAGGAGCGGCTCTTCAAACCCTCGGCGGTGCCCTCATTGTCGAGCACGGCGCAACCGAGGGAGGAGCTCCCCCAGCCGCCTACCTTAGGAGCTCCGGTCTGCGGCCTAGCCTCAGGGGCACGCTTGCTCCTGGCGATGGAGCCTCAAGAAGGATGCTGGATCACGGAGCTCAAGAGTTACTTGATGCAAGGGACCCTGCTGGAGAGCGAGGAGGAGGGGGAACATGTGGTGCGGCAGGCCACTCTTACTGCATCAGGGATGGAGTGCTCTACCGAAAGCAACCAAATGACGTGTCCCTACGTTGCATCTCCAGGGAGCAAGGGAAGGAGCTGCTGGCGGACATACACGGCGGAGACTGTGGGCACCACTCGTCATCATGAACCCTCGTCGGCAAGGCGTTCCGTAGTGGATTCTACTGGCCCACAGCGCTCAACGACGCCGTTGAGCTGGTGAAGGCTTGCGAGGCCTGCCAGTTTCACGCTAAGCAGATTCATCAGCCTGCGGGGGGTCTACAGACTATACCCCTCTCATGGCCGTTCGCAGTTTGGGGGCTGGACATTCTGGGCCCGTTTCCTCGGGCGCTGGGGGGCTATCACTACCTATACGTCGCCATGGACAAATTCACCAAGTGGGCTGAGGTGGAAGCTCTCCGCACAATCCCGGTAGGCTCAGCAGTCAAGTTCATCAAGGGCCTCGTGAGCCGATTTGGGGTACCGAACCGAATCATCACCGACAACGGTTCGCAATTCACCAGTAATCTCTTCAAAACGTACTGTGCTAACCTTGGAACACAGATATGCTACGCTTCGGTAGCACACCCCCGGAGCAACGGCCAGGCTGAGCGAGCCAACGCGGAGGTCCTAAGGGGCCTCAAAGCCAGGACCTTCAAGAAGAAGCTGGAGGCCTGTGGCAGGGGCTGGTACGACGAACTCCAGTCCGTGCTGTGGTCAATCCGCACAACCGCAACCAAGCCGACTGGCGAGACCCCGTTCTTCCTTGTCTACGGAGCAGAGGCTGTTCTCCCTCACGAGGTCAGGTGTCGCTCCGCACGGGTCCTGGCGTTCGACGAGACGCAGCAGGACGCCATGCGGGGGACAGATCTCGTGCTGGGGGAGGAACGCCGTCGAGAAGCCGCACTGCGAGCGGCAAGGTATCAACAGGCGTTGCGACGGTACCACTGCCGCAACATCCGCCCCAGAACTCTTGAGGTATGAGATCTCGTGCTCAGACGGGTTCTCTCCAGGGAGGGGCTGCACAAGCTCTCTCCCATGTGGGAGGGCCCATTCAAGGTTGTTCATGTTTCCAGGCCTGGCTCCGCGCGCTTGGAGACCCTGGAGGGGGTACACATCTAGAACGCGTGGAACATTCAACATCTCCGGAGGTTCTATCCTTGAGCGAAGCCTAGCGCTAGGAAGGGCCCGGTGCCTGTGAAGAAGGCGAATGCCTGTGAAGCCGCTGCGTTTTGGAAAAGGCCCGGTGCCTGTGAGGAAGGCGAATGTCTGTGAAGCCGTTGCATTTTGGAAAAGGCCCGGTGCCTGTGAAGAAGGTGAATGCCTGTGAAGCCGTTGCGTTTTGGAAAAGGCCCGGTGCCTGTGAAGAAGGCGAATGCCTGTGAAGCTGTTGCGTTTTGGAAAAGGCCCGGTGCCTGTGAAGAAGGCGAATGCCTGTGAAGCTGTTGCGTTTTGGAAAAGGCCCGGTGCCTGTGAAGAAGGCGAATGCCTGTGAAGCTGTTGCGTTTTGGAAAAGGCCCGGTGCCTGTGAAGAAGGCCAATGCCTGTGAAGCTCGCCGCCCGTGACACTCTCACGTAATATTGAGTGGGGCTGTACACGCCCCGGAGTCTCCGAAGTGCCGTCCTCGGGCCTCGGGGCTCCACGCCCGATGGCAGCACTTAGCTCGCTACCGGTGAGAAGACGTCGAAGACTAGAATAGGTGCCGGACGCGGCTTTTTCATTTGCTTTCTGCAGTTGGGTTGTTCGTTCTTGTTTGAAGTTTTACTGAAGCTGTTGCCGTCCCAGGCTTGCGAACCTTTGTCTTTTTCACTCACTTGCCTCGTTTTCTCTCGCACAAGTCTCGCGAGGGAGATTTGCGGGTGCCCTCGTGAGTGTTTTCTGCCCCGATTGTTTGGAGTTTTCTTGCCCGAGCCCTCTGCGGGAGCACCCCTCCCAGTCCGTGCTTCACGGGCATCGCGACACGAGCGCAGGACCTGGGCCGATCGCCCCCTACGACCAAGACCGAAAGCTACCCCTCCTACTAATCCTTGCAGGGCATGAAACGCACGGCCAGGCCTCGACCTCGGGAGGCGAGGGCCTCGTCAAGCCCCACCAAGCCAAAATAATCCCCGCACATAGGTGCACGACGCAGAAACATAGCGCAGAAATAGCAGAAACAACGCAATGGTTAACAACAATAGTTCTAACACGCCCCCGCGGGGCCCTACACTACCTTCTATTTCTGCGCAGGAAAAGGAGAAAAACAAAACGGGCGCGACTCGTCCGGCACCAACCCACAACGAAAGTTCGAGCTGCTTCTGAGGCTCAAGCAGATCCCTCCTCTCGCTTCACCGGGGTGTGATGGCGGGTTGACCCGCTGCCTTCGCCCAGGCGGGCGCGGCGGCGCGGGGGATGGTCGCGGCCACCGCTGGAGGAGCTGCTGCCTGAGAGGGAGTCGACGAAGCTTGGCGAACCTCGAGCACCGCCGCCTGTACGCCTATTGCCGTCTTCATCCTGGTCAGTACCGGGGCTGGGCAGGCGGCCGCGATCACCATCCTCGGGGCAGCACCCAGCACGGCGACCGTCTTCCCCGAACACCCTCACATAGAGGGTGGCGTCGCCGTAGAACTTGAAGTGCAGGGTGCATCACCGGCTCATGCCGTGCGCGCGGGCAAACGCGTTGCCACCATGGTCGTGGCCCCATTCAAGCGGAGACCTCCAACAAGCCTGTGGAGGCCCCATCTGCAGCAACCATCCGCTCGAGCCGAAGCCGCACTGTGCACCGGCCGACAGTTCACCTACGAAGAAACGGGGGAGCTGGAGCCAGGTGCTAGTCGGGTCCGTCGACCACACGACAAACTCCGGCAGCACCTCCGCCGAGCAAAAGCGTGGCCTGGGGGGCCGCACAGTCACGACGTGCCTCCCCTCGGCAGCCGGGCCCTCACCACCGCGCAGGGCGCCGCCTCCCTGGCCGCGGGAAGCCACTACGGGGACCGTGGGATGCTTGCGAGGGCGGCCCCAACCACGCTTGGTCGGGGGGGAGTCAGGCCCAGCCTGGCGGGCCTTCCCTTTCTCCGCGGCCAAGAACCTCTTCGGAGCCATGGGAACGGTGGGTAGCCAAAAATAAGGAAAGGAGCAGCAGGAAGGAATGGACTGAAGGGGCTCACGCAGCCCCGTACTTATAGCTGGAGAAGGCCAACCGCCGAGCACCACGATCGCGGGTAATCATGACCCGTCTCTCTGCATGCGGGGACTTGTCAAGTCGTGCGGTTGCCGAGGCGTCGTGGGAAGCGCAGACGCCCACGTCCTATCAATCGCCATGCAGCGCCCAAGGCCGCAGGCTATTAGGGTCCGCGGCACTTCGCGCTTGCCCCTTCGCTTCTCTGCTAGGCCAAGCCCGGGCACGCCTCGGGCCCGGGGGCTACTGTCGGCGTTCTGGGAACGGGGCCCAGACTCGCCTGCCTGCGGCCTGCGGCGTATCTCAAGTGGGGGCCCAGCGCATACCATCTTCATCAGCTCAAGCTCAAGACCCTCGCGAGGGGCCAAGCCTCGCGGGGCGGACGACAGGAAGCTTCCTTAGAGGCGGCCTCATCAGGCAGGCTCGCGAGGAGGCGGAGAAATCAAGGCAGGGGTACCTCGCGAGGAACCCGTGACGCAAGCCATGACGATCGAGGCCAGGCGGGTGCCGGCCTGCGCAGTGTCCTTGTTTCCCTTTTGGTGCAAAGGGGGCAAGCACAGGCCAAGGCATCAGGAAAAGGTTACCCTTCCGGTGCAACGAGACCAAAAACAACCGAGCGGCAGGACGGAGGTCACCGTGGAGCCCAATACGGCGTCATCACCAATGCTTTTGGCAGGCGAAGACCACCTTTGGTCAGGATAACTTGTACTAGATGTTCCCCTTCAAAATGGCCAATTGTTGGCGCCCTTCCCGCTCAATATTTTGGGAGAGGCCCAGGGCCTCTATAAATAGAGCTAGCCACCATAGAGTAGGGGAGATCGGACCAGATCAGACAGAGCCCTACCAGAGAGAGAGAGAGAGAGAGAGAGAGAGAGAGAGAGAAAGGCGATCGAACTCACCCAAGCAGTTCATCGCACCAGCTCAAGAACATCCCTCGCGAGGCTGTTCTTCCCTTGTACTGTTCATCTTCAGCCCCTGAGGCAATCCACCAAACCACACACTGGAGTAGGGTATTACACCACAATGGTGGCCCGAACCAGTATAAATCTCGTGTCCTTGTGTTGTTCATCTTTTCCAGCTTAGATCGCACGAGGGGATCGGACGTGGAACGGTAGGGGAGAGATCTCCGCGCGCACCCCAGTGTTCGAACCTCAAGGGTTTGCCGGAACCCGAAATCCGACAATGTGTATCAGTCTGAATCGTAATACCCCACGGTGTCATCTTCTTCTTCGTCCTCAACGTCCTCGAACGTTGGCTTCTTCTTGACCAACTCTTGTATGTCCACAACACGACAGGCAATCTTTTCACCGGCGTGATTGACGCGATGGTTCTCAAAGATATTAGGAACATCTTTGTTATCTTGTACATCAGAGCAAGTAAGCATCATCTTCTTTGTGCAACTTCATTAAACGAATTCCTCTCGCTCAAACCTTTGCAATACTCTCCAGTCATCGCTACGTGCAAATGTGTCTTCCAAGAAAAATATCTGTGTTGCTTGATTTGCCAAAATAAAAGGCTCGTTGATCTGGTACGCCGCCTTGACATTGATGGATTTGAAATAATCATCAACTCTGGGTTTTGCGATCCTGGAAAACAGGTTATACCTACGACAACACAACAGAACCACACAATGATGATCCTCGAAACTGGAGATATACTGCAACTGAACAATGCATGTTATGTTAGCATACATTTCAGTTGTCTCTTTGTCATACGTATCCGTGCTCATGATGGCACTGTTTTGTGTCTTCCTGCCTTCGTCTCGTGCAAGAGTGTTGTAGCGCACATCTCCAACAATGCAAGATTCATAATTTTTTACCCGAGTATCAGGACCCATTGCTAGTGAGTAAAGGGCATCATCAACTGCCTGTCGATCCTCCCGCATCTTCTTAACCTATGGTTAGAAAATAGACAAGCTGATCATCTTATGTACTCAATATATTAAAAAAACTGACAGTGCAATTCAAAAGCTTACATGGCTCTTGAACCATTTGGCAAATCCTGCCATAACCAGTTTGTCAATGTTTCTTGGATCGGCAATAACTCCTTTTTGTAGATGCTGCACAACATAGTGATCGCGTCAACATCTAAATATATACGAATGTGTTGTAGGTTTAGTAGATTACGATGTATAAGCTGCAGTACTTAACACTTGATATAAGGTAGTATCTCAGGACAGTTATTCAACACATACCAAACCATTTTGTCCAAATATTTAGGTTTGTCCTCTTGTCGACTCTTCCCTGTAACTCGAACAGAATAATCGAAAACATTGAGCCCGGGATTGTCTTCATCCACCTCTTTGCTAAGCTGATTGGCTGTTTCAATGTATTTTGAGCAGAATGTCAATGCTTCTATAGCAATGTAGGCCTCTGCAATGGAACCGTCGGGTCTAGCTCTGTTCCTAACATAGCCCTTGAAAGTGCCTAGCCGCCTTTCAATAGGGCACATACTGACCATCTTGTCTTGGACCTCTAAGTAGTGCCTCATCGTGTAGATGAATAGCCAAATGCACCATCACATCAAAGAAGGCCGGAGGATATATCTTCTCAAGGTCGCATAGGATAGTTGGTATCTTGTCTCTAAGATGCTCCAAAGCATCTATCCCGATATTTCTACCGCAGAGTTCCCTCAAGAATTGTCCCAACTCTGCAGAATCGCTCTGTATAAGTCAGGCGGCCCAATCCTCTAAGGATATGTAAAACCCTTTGAAGTAGGATGTGGCGGTCATGAGTTTTCAACCCTTGTACCTTGTTTCCATCTACACTAACTCTCCTTTCGTGGTTGGAAGCAAATCCATGTGGGAATCTCACACGTGTGGACCTCGCATAATTCTTTTCTTTTTACCTTGTCCAAGACGCATTAACTGGGTGCCATATCCCGTGGTTTACCTTCATCTTGCACTGCAAATCCTGTCCGATACCCAGTGTGTGTCAAATCAATCCTTGATTTTAAGGTATCTCTCGTCTTGCCTTCAATATTAAGAAGTGTGCCGATAATCTTTATCACGTATATTTTTCTCGATGTGCATCACATCGTGATTATGCCGCAGATCCAAATATTTCCAATACTCCAAGTCCCACAAAGTGGACCTGCGGGTAAACAATAATCTCTTCCGCCTCGCCACGCTTCCTTTTCCCGCTACCATTACCAGGATGGTTTCCGTGTAATATGACTGACCTTATCTAATTCCACTTGCAACTCATCGGCGGTGAGCCTCTTTGGCGCATCACGGTTTTCATGCTTTGCATTGAACACATGTCTTCGGTATTTTCTAGGATGCGGCTTGTCCTTGGCAAGGAAACGGCAGTGTCCAATGTAACAGATCTTGCTAAGTATTGCATATGATAGCAGATTCCTGTCACAGCGAACACATGCATTGTAACCATGTGTCTTTCACCCTGACATAGTGCCCAAAGCCGGATAGTCATGGATGCACCAAATTATAATAGCACGCAGAAAGAAATCAGCTGGTGGGCTGCTATATAGGTCTCGAGTGAGAACACCCCTCCATAGCTGTTGAAGTTCCTCCACAAGAGGCTCCATGAACAAATCAAAATCCTTTCCAGGACTTTTTGGACCTGGGATGAGCAAGGCCATCATGTAATTTGATTCTTTGGTGCAGACATTTGGAGGCATGTTGTAAGGGATAACAAGCTAATCGCCACATGCTATATGTGGTGCTCGTGGCCAAATGGGTTAAATCCATCTGAAGCTAAGCCAAGTCTAATGTTTCTCGTCAAGAGTAAAATTTTCGTGTTTACGATTGAAGCTTTTCCACTCACTACCATGTGATGGATGGCTCATTACATTCTCGATCTCTGTACTCCTGGTTCCTAGAGTGCCACAAGACATCCTCTCTTGTTTCAAAGATCATGAAACAACCTCTGCAATCTTGGTGTAATTGGAAAATGTCTCAGAACATTATGAGGAATCCTCTTCACAACATCACCCTCTTTCCATCTTGATGATTTGCATTTCGGGCATTCACTTAAGTTGGCATAATCCTTCCTAATGTAACACAATTATTCTTACAAACATGGATCATATCATATCCAATTCCAACTACACGAAGGAAATTCTTCATTTTACTGTAGGTGTGTGGCAGCTCAGACGCATCTAGGAAAGTTTTGCGGAAAGCAGCCAACATCGCATCGAACGATTTGTTGGTCATTCGCTCAGATGTCTTCACATGAAGAAAGGTGACCATAGCTGAGAATACTGGCAGCTTATTTCCTGGGGTGACATCCACGTTGCATTGTTCCAACATGCGGGCCCACCGTTTTTCTACTGCAGGTGAAAGTTCACGGAATGCACGAGCATTTCGTAGCATTGTTTCAATGTTGGTCAAACTCACTGGCTCCGCCACCACCACCTCCTCCTCCTCTTCCACCTGAGCATCAGGAAGATCAAGATGGTGATCTGCTGCTTCCACGTAGTCAATAACATTGACGTTCACAGCTTCACCATGATGAACCCACCTAGTATATGTGACCGACATCCCATACAAGTGTAGATGATTTTGCACAATTGACTGGGGTCTTGTAATGTAATTCATACAACTGCTACACGGGCAGAGCACATCTGATTTTGGACCACCGTACTCAGCTCTGATAAAGTTCATGAAGTTTTCAACCCCCTCGACATATGCAGTGGAGAATCTTTGAGTAGAAGTTATCCAAGTCCTGTCCATCTGTTATACATACAAATTAGTTCTTCTACTAGATATTACAGGAAAAACATATATGCTTTTTTATGAAGTCCAGAAAAAAATACCTAGGTCAATGTCTAAAGCTATGGCAAGATATTTCGACGAGCAGATCTAAGTAACGAAATATATGTAAAGCTAATTCAGCAAACATATTTGAGTGCTAAATTACGGCGCATCGTTTCAAAGCCAATGAGGCCGAGCACACATCCATCAAACTATCGAAGGCCATCGCAGCAACAAAGATCGAGTATAAAACGGTGCAGAGCTATTTCACCTAACAGATTGGCTATTAGACCATGGCAATCTACGTCACAATAAATATATGGCAGGATATTTTAGCAACTAATCGGCCTTGGCATGCCATCTCAGCTAAGCAGATTGAGTGCAGAATAGGGCAATAAGCTTCTTAAGCAGAGCATATTGACTGTAAACTACTTCGGCAAACAGTGAGATTAACAACGTCTATCAGCTAACATCCATCGCTACACCGACATGCACGGGGCCTCAGTCTAGAATGCACGCATCTTGTGGGAGAAGCCGACCGTCGCGTCTCCACACGAACGCCGCCCGGTGGCGCCGACCGCCGTGGCGCCCACAAGAACGCCGCCAGCGGTGGCGGCGCTGCTAGAGGACGGCGATCTACGAGCATACCGTGGGAGCGAGAGGATCACCGTCGTCCCCTCGACGAATCGCTGCGCCGACGACGTGTCGGCGGGTAGGGCGGCTTTGGCGAGCGAATGGAGTGGAGGGGACGGGGGAGGGGGAGGGGTTTGGGGAATATTATTGGCTAGTTGGTCAAGGGCGGTTGAATCTAGGATTTGGGGAATTTTTGGGTGGGGAGGATTTTCGTGTGGTGGGCGGGGAGTTTGGCGCTTGGTCGGTTTCCCCAAGTGCAGTCCCACGTGTCAGTGAAGAGGCAAGCCGAAGCGTGTTCAATTTGCGTGAGCCGTGTGCAGGACCGAACGTGTGTGGGGTGCAATGCGACCGCGACAAGGGTGCTGTGAGTGTACCGCCTTTTTTCCTTTTAAACTAGGTGCTTCGGCCCATCAAAAAATAAAACCTTGTTGCTTCACGCGATCCATCGATACTACTACTAGTAATCCGGTAATCCCGACTAAAATGGCGCGGCCGGGTCTTTTCCCGCGCGATATGCTGGGAGGTTGGCTTAGTTGGTTTTTTAGGACGAGTAATGCTACACCTACGTAATCCCGCCACGTAATTAACGTAATATGAAACGTGTGAGCTGTTGATTGTAGATTGGGGGGAGGGAGGGGCCCACCACCATGAAAATCAGGGGAGGAGAGAGAGAGGCAATTTACGTTAACCCTGTCGTAGGTTCCCGTTGATATAGAAAGATGTGAAATGCGTGAATGTGTAGTGGACGTACTATTGGAGTGCCTAAGATAAATTGTGTATGTATAGACCCTATGTGTTTATTTTACTTTGCATGTTAGCTTTGTCTCGGTTCAATATAAAGTAGAGTTGGTGATGATGGTGTGCCTGTCATCCTGCAATATAGGCCGTCCGATCTATATCTAACGGATAGGAAGGAAACTATGACAATTTACCCACACTCCTCTCCACATTTGCAAAGGCCTGCCCTCGTTCAATCTTTTCTCCCACAAGATCTTGATCTTTCGTGCAACGCACGGGCATCTTGCTAGTACTCCTACAAAATAATATATTATTGTGAAAGTTCATATACACCGGCCGAGATTAATGCAAACACGACAGATTTTCATTACATTTCAAACTTTTATAGGACAGAAAAATAAAAGAAACCCGACCCTAAACCTATTCTATGGCGGCGACCGACGTCCTCCATCTGCGATCTCTATGTATGAGGGCAGGGTTCAATACCCGTGAAGTGAAGGTGCGGTCTCCGGCGAGGAAGAGTAGAACACGGGATACGGACCGGCCAGTTGGCACACCATGCCTGCCGCCTCCCATGCCCTACTCATCCTCGGAGGAGTCCCGACCTCGGCGGTGCCGGACGTTGACGGCGGCAAGTAGGCCAGCGTGGCTGACGGTGCTCCTGTCGTCGGCCGCCAGCGTGGCCACCGCTTGTGAGGTCGCGTCCGCGTCCGGCTATGCCGCTATTGCGTCGCGAGAGGCGACTTGAGCGAGGGCGGTGACCTCGAGCTTCATCCCAGAAGACAAGCTCTCCCGGAGAGCGTTCACGCTTGCGGTCATGGCGGATGTGGTGCCAGGTAGGAGGACGATGCACTATGGTGTGGAGGTTAGCTGGGCGTTGCCGCTTTAAGTAGCGCATTCCGGTGAGGCCAAACGTCCTGGTGCGTCATTAAGTCGCCGGAGTTGGTTCCTCGGGCACCGAGCCTCTTAACAACGGCATACGGACGGACGACATGAATGCGGGCAGCTGGCGCCGGCTGGGAACGCACCGCACGACGGCGCGAGGGACGAGGGTTTTTGGTGTGCCAGGGTAGTCAGCTGCGGTCGTGGCAATGTTGGAGATGCCCTTTTCTCACATGTGATTGACGCATGTCATTGAAAAAGCAAGATGACCCGACATGGTCTCAGGTCCTGAGGATGCAGTTGGCCGCGCTACACCACTCCACGGACGCGTCCCGGCGCCCTGTGCATCCTCGACGAGCCGGGTGTTGGGGTGTGTTTGGATTGTGGCCAAAGTGCACCTTACCAAAATTTTGGTCATGACCCAAAGATTGGTCTTTGTTTGGATGGTTGCCATTTTTTTGGCATGCCAATGAACTCTAGCCAACTTCATTTTTCTTGCCAATGTCGGCCAAATCATGGGCAACCAAAACCTCAACCAAAATTTTGGCTATCCAATGCTTTGATGGGGCAACCTTGGGCACAAACCAAACATACTGTTGGTCGTGCCACAGCACTAACGCCACCCTCGGCACACTAAAACTGACCGTGTCTAGCAACGATGAGCGTGTCGCTCACTGCGGTCGCCGTGTCCAGAGGCGGTGCTGGAGCTGCACCAAGTTGTTGGCCCCCAAGACCCACATGAACGGTTGCCGGTGGCGAGGAGGTCGTGGGCCAGGTCCTCCATTGGACTAGTCTGCGCTACGTCGTCCCGACAGGTGTGCCCCACATGTCGGTATCCCTGTTTTCCCGGCCATATTCGAAGGCCGTTGCTCGCGTTGCGCATTAGGCCTTTCACTATGTAGGCCAAGCGAGACAACTTATTGTTTATTTGAGCCGTTCAAGTATAATCATGTGGCGTTTGCTTATTTCTCATTCCTCTCCAACCCTCTTCTCCATCGATCATGTCGCCCTCCGGTCGAGTCCATCCTCCCGCATGCCTCATTTGAACATTCCGCCGAGTATCATTCGCATACAAACATGCATACAAACAAACGGTTCGTGTAAAGTTTGTGGGCCTGGACCATGCTTGTATTTCCAATGTTTTGTAATTTGTCCGACATGCATACAAACAAACGGTTCGTGTAAAGTTTCACTTTTCCTCCACTACGTGTCGCTTCACGTCTTAGTTTTGACGTCCCATTCGGTTCATGCCCCGACGCATGTTGACGAGATCGATTGATGTTCAGAGATCAATTGCGTGTCGTGCAAGGAGATAAATGTTTGGTCTGTTTCTATGATAGAAATGACCCGCCGGGGGGGGGGGGGTCTGTGGGGATAAGAGGGAGTATATTGTATGTTCATAAGCGAAATGAACGTATTGTACCCACCCTAGTCCTCTTTCAATCGATCTTCGGACCTCGAGATGAAATCGAGAGAGAACGAGTGGGGGCATGTGTGATACCTAAGGCGGATTCAAAGTTTTGAACCGGTGATCATAGCATCCGCAAATCATATATAAAGGGTATTCAATGTTCGTTTCGTTTTTGAACGTACAATATAGTCCCTCCTATCCTTTCCAGTTTACATATAAGTTTTATGTGCAGTCAAAGTATCTCTACTTTGATAAAAAAAGTATCAACATTCAACAACACCCAATCAATATTGTTAGATTCGTACGTACTCCTAGTTTTGTACTCGAGATGGTTTCCAATTTGTTTTCAACCACGTGAATGTGCTTGTTCTCGCGCATGCTCTTCCTACTAGTATTTCGCCACGTATAGCCAGTCCAATAGTAACTTTTTAAGCTCCCTGTCCAATAGTACTAGTGGAGTAATCGACAACGTCTGTACTAGAGTATGCAGTGCTCATAGTAGTACTCCCTCCTTCCATTTATATAGGGCCTATGTGGAGGAGAGAGATGTGAAAAAGTAAGGGGAGTGAACTCTCATGCAAGAGCCTAGCTATATACACATTCCTAGTTAAATACAATAAATATGAAGAAAGAGATGGAGAGGAGATGGAAAAAAGTACTAATACAATAGCCAACCTTATAATTTTTTTGCGGGAAATAGCCAACCTTATAGCCCACACTACTGTATGGGTGCATATAATAGATGATGGCTATAGATGACATGGAAGTTCCTTATAGCCATCGGCTGGCTATATTATTAACCATGCTCTAATGCGTTTTACAAAACCGCATTTGACTATTGACAAGATTAATAGTACATCCGATGTATAATGTGAAAATTATATCATTGGAAGCTCCTTTCACATACGAATTTGACCGTATGCTTTGTGTAAGTTGCATGTCATATATTATTACTCTAACATTTGGTCAAACTTAGCCTCGAAAAACGCATTAGGCCCTGTATAGTAAATGGAAGGAGGGAGTAGTAGTGGAAGTGGATCCTCTAACGTAGGTATCCCTGCCTTACCCTCCCTTTCGGTCACTTACTGGAGGACCCCATGCTTGCTAGGCCCCGCATGTCAGTTGCTCAATGGGTTCGGCCACGTCAGGGGATCCTCATCCGTAGTATACTCCCTCTGTTTTATTTACTCCGCATAAAACGGGGGGAGTGGTAGTATAAATGACACGGGCGGGGGAGGGGGAGGGACGTCGGTTTTCTCTCAACTGCGGTCCCACAAGCAAGCAAAAACGCAAGACGAAGCGTGTTCCATTCGGTGAGCGACGTGGAGGGTCCAGTGTGCTGGGCTGCAACGCGAACGCGACAAGAGCGATGTACAGTCAAAACCGATTGTCCGGTCGTCACCGGAACCACTATTCACACGTAACCTTTCGCCGCAAATTTCACGCCAGCCACTGCCCTAACCACACCTAATCTCCAGCCCCTTCCCCCACCTTTTGATCCCCTAGCCCGCATCAAGCGTCCCCTAGTTCGCCGGGAAGCCATGGTGCACCGCAAGATCACGTACTACAAGATGCTGACGCCGGAGCGCCGCGCAGAAATCGCGGCGGCGGTCGGCGCCACAGACCTCCATTCCCAAGCTTGCTTTGCAGCGGGCCAATCCCCGAGTTCTCTGGAGCCAAGCTACGAGGAGGAGGAAGACGATCCAATGTTCATGGCGGAGGTCGCGGCGCAGAAGGCCCCCGATGCGTATGAGACGATGGAGGTCGACTTAGTGCCGGCGTCCGAGTCCCCCATGGTGCAGGCGGACCAGCGGTTCAACCTGGCGATACTAAAGGAGGACCAGGAGGCAGAGGATCAACTCGACGCGGAGCGCGTGCATGCCCCTGCCATCGAGGCTCTCCTGCAGGCGGAACCGGATGTCGTGGATGTGAACCGGGCGATGGAGGCTCAACTTGAGGCGGAGCGCACGGATGCCGCTGCCATCAAGGCCCTCCTGCAGGCGGAACTGGACGTCCTGGACTTGAACCGGGCGGCAGAGGCTCAACTCGACGCGGAGCGCACGGATGGCACTCTCATCGAGGCCCTCCTACAGGCGGAACCGGACGTCCTGGACTTGAACCGGGCGGTGGAGGCTCGACTCGACGCGGAGCGCGCGGATGCCGCTGCCATCGAGGCCCTCCTGCAGGCGGAACCGGACGTCCTCGACTTGAATCGGGCGGTGCTCTCGTCCATGCAGAGCGCCCGCACGCTCCACGTGAACGAGTAGCTGGAGGCCAAGGACAACCACGGTGTTGAGACACACGTCGGCAGCTATGGCTGGTTCGCGCCGGCAGCCAAAGACGACGAGGCCGTCTGTTCCGCGAGCAGTGATAGTTTTTCTTGATGTTGTTGTTTTTATGATCTTTTGCTATGTAAAAACATATATTGTTATGCAAGTCGCCTGACTTGGGTCAGTCTACCATTTCAGGCGGTTGGATGAATATCCTATGTCTCCTAACCCTTCTTCCTCACCTCTTCTTCCCCAATAGACCACCACACGGGCCATACGGATACTCCCCAACATGCGGTTGGATAAACATACTCTATGAACGAAAATTATGTGTCAGCGGTAGGATGGCTGAGTTTGATTTGTTCACATGCGACAACACATGTCAGTGAGGGTGCGTTCCCTTGGTTGGGTTTGCGGCGTGCAGGAGCGACTGTGTGAGGGTGCGGTGCGACCACGGCGTGCAGGAGAGACCATGTGAGGGTGCAGTGCGACCACGACAGCCGTGCGCAAGTGTCCTCCTTTTCATTTTGAAAACTTTAGGCAAGCTTGGCAAAAATGTGTGGCGAAGTATGGCAATGCAAGGCCTAGACCCAAACAGGATAAGTACGTACTACGTACTAGGAGTACTAGTGTTAGAAAAGAAAGGCGGGATTTTCCTTGGGATTAATCGATACAAATCCTCGTTTCACGTGTCAATTAATGCGAATTTTTTCTCCAAAGCCCAAAGAGCTAACCATCTCACTTCTCATCACTTGATTAATGCAGCGCCATGCAAACCAACCTTCTCACTTCCGCATGCATGCAGGGGATATTAATGTCCTTGGTTTCTAGTATGAGGCAAACCCCATCAATTTTGCCTCGATTAGTGTTAGTGGCCTTTTGCAAATTGTAATTTTGATATACTGGCCTTGTGTACAAAAAAATGGAGGTAGTAACTATATTTGACTTCCTTCCCCATTGCACTGACGTCGACGATATCTCGAACGTTGTGGTATGGCGAAGTGCGTTCGACGGAGAATGTCAAGTGAGGGAGACCATAGTAAGTCGTTCGCAAGTGCCGCCTGCAAGCCGAGACAACCGCCTTATTTGCATCCAGGAAGTCTGTTGAACCAAAGGACGTCTAAATGTACTAGTAGTACTCGTACACAATAGCGTCGTCCGTCCAGCTTAGTGCGGTGAGATGGTTTCTCGAAGAAGACGATGGAGAAGCGGAGTCAGCGAAGAGTGAAATGATGGTTGCTTCGTCCGTGCTTTGTGATTTGACGCCTCACTGCTTTGTGATTTGTGATAGAAGGGACATGGGAGTAGACTCTGTGCACTATACTGTACATGCGTCCAAGCACCGGAGGAAGAGGAGAGAGTTGCATTTTTCTATTCCTTCAATCAATCAACCAGGGAGCTTCGGTTCCATCCTTTTGGCTTTGGCAACACCGTCCACAATGGTTCCCACGATGCCAAAAGCTATTTTCACATTTGGCTACACATTGTGGATGCCCTTAACAATTCCACTTGGTTTTGCTCCTGTGTGCTATCTATACAAATCTCAATTATATTGATCTAAAAAATTTATAGAATCAAGATTAGTAAAAAGGAGGTGATTTTGCCGCGCGGATGGAGGGGAGGTTTCTTATTTTTAGAGGACGTTGTCCTGGCGGTTTTATAACATGCAGTCCCACGTGTCAGTGCTTTACCAAGCCGATCCGCTTCCCACATGAGGCAGAACAATGGCAGAAGCAACACGTGGTTAACTTGAAGAAGATGAGGGAGAAGCGGATTCAGCAACGAGTGAAATGATGGTTGCTTCGTCCCTACAACTTATTTTTTAGCATTATTACTTCGTCCCTCAAACTTAACTGCGGGAAAGGTGCAGCTTTGTGATTTGACGCCTCAACGCTCATTACTACGCCGGCGCCATGACTGGGTGCTTCACCCCGGCTGCTCTGCACTGTATTCCGGTATGGCATGTGGACCCGGTAGCTTGATGTCCCACATGTTGGCGAAAGGGACTAGAAGATTTATGAAAGTGAGCGCTCCACTCTTACGACGAAGGAGTACACAACAAGACGGCCCAGTGAACTGTCACTTGTACTGTATAGTACTATAGTTTTGCTATTTCGCACGATCCATCGATACAAACCCGATTAAATAGGAAAGGGCGGGATTTTTCCCGCACGGTATATGTGTCGGCGTTCTAGGAACGGGGGTCCCCAGACTTGCCTGCCTACGGCCCATGGCGTGGCTTTGCTAGCAGGCCTGTACGGCCCAGCTTCGTCAACAAGGCATTCAAGACCCTCGCGAGGGGCTAAGCCTCGTGAGGCGGACAATGCAAGACCTCCTCAGGAGCGGCCTCGGCAGGCAGACTCGCGAGGGGCGGAGAGATCAAGGCAAGGCAAACCTCGCGAGGTTCTCGTGACGTGAGCCATGATGATCGAAGACCAGGCAGCCGCTAGGCGGGCGCCAGCGCGTGTAGCGTCCTTGTTTCCTCTTCGGTGCAAAGGGAGCAAGCGCAGACGCGGAGTACCGTGGCATCAAGCAAAGGCTTCCATATGGGTGCAACGAGACCAAGACCAGCCGGACGGCAAGACGGAGGTCACCATGGAGCCCAAGATGGCGTCACCACCAGAGCCTTTCGCAGGCGAAGACTACTTTTGTTAGGATAAGCTGTACTAGCTGTCCCCTTTCAAATTGGCCGTTGTTGGCTCCCTTCCCGCTCAATATTTGGGGAGAGGACCAGGGCCTCTATAAATAGGACTAGCCACCACAGTAGAAGGCAAGTAAGCCCGAGTTGATAGAATCTACACACACACAAGTTCGCCATGCACAAGAACACCTCAACCTCAGGAGGCTGTTCTTCCCCTTGTACTATTCATCATCAGCCCAAGAGGCAATCCACCACCACCACACTGGAGTAGGGTATTACACCACAACGGTGGCCCGAACCAGTGTAAATATTGTGTCCCTTGTGTTGTGAGTTCGTCTAGTTCGTTCTTGAGATCTTAGCTAGTTAGGACGTGGATTTGTAGGGAGGAAATCTTCGCGCGCACCCCAGTGTTCGAACCTTGAGGGTTTTGCCAGAAACAGTGATCTGACATTTGGCGCGCCAGGTAGGGGTGCGCCGTAGCCTTCCCTTCGCCGATCTACGCTCCACAGCCACCACGCTCCGCCCTCATGGCAGGCGCCTCGCTACCGGCTCCGACGGCCGGTGCTGACGACGGGGCCCTGGCCCTCGCCTTGCGACAGGTGCAGTGGCCACCCAAGTTCAAGCCGGAGATGCCGCGGCGCTACGACGGCGCGGCGGACCCAACAGTTTTCCTGCTAGCATACGAGGAGGCCGTCCTCGAGACCGGAGGTGACGACAAGGTCATGGCCAACTGGTTTCCCATGGCCCTCACTGGTGCGCCGCGTGCCTGGCTGCTCAGCCTCCTCGGATCCATGGTGGCGTCTTGGGAGGAGCTGCGTGACCTCTTCACTACACGCTACATGGCACCGGCGCACCACGCGGTCGCGGCCCTGCTAGGAGGTTCTCAAGCACTGCCTTCAGATCGCCATGTCAAGCCGTTCCTTCGCCAGATCGACGCCGCCTCCAAGCGCTCGGGGGCTCCGCCGGGCTAGGCTGCGCCCTAGGCTGACCTCACCTTCGACTCAGGAGACCACCCCGTCATCACTGTCGGCTCGGGTATGCTCCCGATGCTCTGCACGCCCACCATATGCAACGTGGCCGTCACCAAGACCCTCATCGACAGCGGCGCCGGCCTTAACATGCTCTCCGTGGAGGCCTTCAGCCTTCTTCACATGCCGCTCGAGCGACTCAGCCTCAGCAAGCCTTTCTCAGGAGTTGGCGGCGGCGCCATGATAACCCACAAGTATAGGGGATCGCAACAGTTTTCGAGGGTAGAGTATTCAACCCAAATTTATTGATTCGACACAAGGGGAGCCAAAGAATATTCTCAAGTATTAGCAGTTGAGTTGTCAATTCAACCACACCTGGATAACTTAGTATCTACAACAAAGTATTTAGTAGCAAAGTAATATGATAGTAGTGGTAACGGTAACAAAAGTAACGGAAGCAAAAGTAATATTTTTGGTGTTTTGTAGTGATTGTAATAGTAGCAACGGAAAAGTAAATAAGCGAGAATCAATATAGGAAAAGCTCGTAGGCATTGGATCAGCGATGGAGAATTATGCCGGATGCGGTTCATCATGTAACAATCATAACATAGGGTGACACAGAACTAGCTCCAATTCATCAATGTAATGTAGGCATGTATTCCGAATATAGTCATACATGCTTATGGAAAAGAACTTGCATGGCATGTTTTGTCCTACCCTCCCGTGGCAGCGGGGTCCTAATGGAAACTAAGGGATATTAATGCCTCCTTTTAATAGAGTACCGGAACAAAGCATTAGCACATAGTGAATACATGAACTCCTCAAACTATGGTCATCACCGGGAGTGGTCCCGATTATTGTCACTTCGGGGTTGGCGGATCATAACACATAGTAGGTGACTATAGACTTGCAAGATAGAATCAAGAACACACATATATTCATGAAAACATAATATGTTCAGATCTGAAATCATGGCACTCGGGCCCTAGTGACAAGCATTAAGAATAGCAAAGTCATAGAAACATCAATCTCAGAACAAAGTGGATACTAGGGATCAAACCCTAACAAAACTAACTCGATTACATGATAGATCTCATCCAACCCATCACTGTCCAGCAAGCCTATGATGGAATTACTCACGCACGGCGGTGAGCATCATGAAATTGGTGATGGAGGATGGTTGATGATGATGACGGCGATGAAGCCCCCTCTCCGGAGCCCCGAACGGACTCCAGATCAGCCCTCCCAAGAGGTTTTAGGGCTTGGCGGCGGCTCCGTATCGTAAAACGCGATGATTTATTCTCTCTGGATTTTTTCTCCCCGAAAGCAAATATATAGAGTTGGAGTTGAGGTCGGAGGAGCTCCAGGGGGACCACGAGGTAGGGGGCGCGCCCTAGGGGGGAGGGTGCGCCCCCACCCTCGTGGACAGGGTGTGGGCCCCCTGGTCTTCATCTTTTGCAAGGATTTTTTATTATTTCCAAATAGACGTTCCGTGGAGTTTCAGGTCATTCCGAGAACTTTTGTTTCTGCACATAAATAACACCATGGAAAGTCTGCTGAAAACAGCGTTAGTCCGGGTTAGTTCCATTCAAATCATGCAAGTTAGTGTCCGAAACAAGGGCAAAAGTGTTTGGAAAAGTAGATACGACGAAGACGTATCAACTCCCCCAAGCTTAAACCTTTGCTTGTCCTCAAGCAATTCAGTTGACAAATTGAAAGTAATAAAGAAAAACTTTTACAAACTCTGTTTGCTCTTGTTGTTGTAAATATGTAAAGCCAACATTCAAGTTTTCAGCAAAGATTATGACTAACCACATTCACAATAACTCTTAGGTCTCATGTTTACTCATATCAATAGCATAATCAACTAGCGAGCCATAATAATAAATCTCGGATGAAAACACTTTCTCAAAACAATCATGATATGATATAACAAGATGGTATCTCGCTAGCCCTTTCTGAGACTGCAAAACATAAATGCAGAGCACCTTTAAAGATCAAGGACTGACTAGACATTGTAATTATGGTAAAAGAGATCCAGTCACAGTCATACCCAATATAAATTAATAGTAATGAATGCAAATGACAGCGGTGCTCTCCAGCTAGTGCTTTTTAATAAGAGGGTGACGACTCAACATAAAAGTAAATAGATAGGCCCTTCGCAGAGGGAAGCAGGGATTTGTAGAGGTGCCAGAGCTCGGCTTTGAAATAGAGATAAATAATATTTTGAGCGGCATACTTTCATTGTCAACATAACAACCAAGAGATGGCGATATCTTCCATGCCACACACATTATAGGCGGTTCTCAAACAGAATGGTAAAGTTTATACTCCCCCTCCACCAACAAGCATCAATCCATGACTTGCTCAAAACAACGAGTGTCTCCAATCGCAACAAATTCTGTGGGGACTTTTCTTTGCAATTATTTTGATTTAGTTTGCATAAAGCATGGGAATGGGCATCCCGGTGACCAGCCATTTTCTCGTGAGTGAGGAGGGGAGACCACTCCTCTTGAGAATAACCCGCCTAACATGGAAGATAAGGGCAGCCCTAGTTGATACATGAGGTATTCGAGCATACAAAACAGAATGTTTATTTGAAGGTTTAGAGTTTGGCACATACAAATTTACTTGGAACGGCAGGTAGATACCGCATATAGGAAGGTTAGTGGACTCATATGGAATAACTTTGGGGTTTAAGGGATTGGATGCACAAGCAGTATTCTCGCTTAGTACAAGTGAAGCCTAGCAAAAGACTGGGAAGCGACCAACTAGAGAGCGACAACAGTCATGAACATGCATTAAAATCAATGAACGTTGAGTACAAGCATGAGTAGGATATAATCCACCATGAACATAAATATCGTGAAGGCTATGTTGATTTTGTTTCAACTACATGTAAGAACATGTGCCAAGTCAAGTCACTTAAATCATTCAAAGGAGGATACCACCCCACTATACCACATCACAACCATTTTAATAGCATGTTGACACGCAAGGTAAACCATTATAACTCATAATCAAGCATGGCACGAGCAACTATGATCTCTAATTGTCATTGCAAACATGTTCATTCATAATAGGCTGAATCAGGAACGATGAACTAATCATATTTACGAAAACAAGAGAGGTCGAGTTCATACCAGCTTTTCTCATCTCAGTCAGTCCATCATATATCGTCATAATTGCCTTTCACTTGCACGACTGAACGATGTGAATAATAATAAGAGTGCACGTGCATTGGACTAAGCTGGAATCTGCGAGCATTCAATAAACAGGAGAAGACAAGGAAATATGGGCTCTTGGTTAAATCAACAATAATGCATATAAGAGCCACTTCAACAATTTAATCATGGTCTTCTCCTATCGACCCCCAAAGAAAAGAAAAGAAATAAAAACTATTTACATGCAACAAGCAAAAGAAGAACGGGAAATTTTTTTGGGTTTTCTTTTTAATTATTACTACTACAGCAAGAAAAGTAAACTAACTAAAAACTACTACTAATTTTTTTGGTTTTTCTTAAAGTTTATCAAACACACAAGAAGAAAGCAAGAAAAAGAAAATAAACTAGCATGGATATTACAGTGAAAGAGTATGAGCACCGACATCTAGCAATGAGTGTGTGTGAACATAAATGTAATGTCGGTGGGAAATACGTACTCCCCCAAGCTTAGGCTTTTGACCTAAGTTGGTTCATTGCCAAGGATGGCTTGGCGGATATCCATAGGTGTAGCTGGAGTTGTACTGAGAGAAGAAGACTCTGACTACCACTGGCTGGCAGTCATCTCCGGATCCCAAAAGTAATTAGACTGTCGTGGAGGTTCAAATTGTGGTTCCATTCGGGCTGGTGTAGGGTTCCAGAGGCTTGAATGGCCGCCACGGAACGAGATCTGGACCTCGAGATAAATTAAACAAGGAAGGAGCAGGCAAGGTAATAGTCTCTGTGGTGATGTTTATCAAAGTACAATTTGTATTTAAGCTCCCCTTTCTTATTCTTAACAATAAAGTCATGCGCTAACATACTCTTATAATCTAAATAAGCATTGGGCAACAATTTTTCTTCTTTCTCATAGAGCCTAATAGGTATGTTATAATGCGTAGCTAGGCGTGAAGCATAAATACCTCCGAAGATGGGACCCTTAGTACGGTTCAGACTTAACCGTTCAGCAATAATACCGCCCGTACTAACAGTGTTATCGGAATATAAACCATGGAGCAAAATGATAATATCAGGAACACTAAGGTTTCCATAGTTTCCGTGACCAATTAAGCAACGACTAGCAAATATAGCAAAGTAGCGTAAAACAGCAAAATGTATGTTAGTGATTCTTGCGTCGGAAACCTTCCTGGTTTCCTCCACAGTAATGGTGTCAATAAACCCGTCCACATCTTTGCGATGTGGTTCATCTAAGGTACCCTCAAAGGGTATTTTGCAAACCTTGCAAAATTCCTCTAGTGGCATCTTCTTGACAACATCATATAAATGAAACTCTACTGAAGGAGGTGATTCCTTAGGAAAATAGTAGAAATTTTGCACAAAAGTATTGGTGAGTAAGAGATACTGATGACGTTGGTCGCGGAGGAAGTCGGTGAGGCCAGCATTCTCAGCTAATGAATAGAAATCAACATAAATCCCGGCTTTTCTCAAGAAATCATCGGAAGGCCATTCACACGGCCGAACCTCCGCGGTGCGAAGAATATTATATTTGGGCCTCTGTGCTTCTTCATTTTGCTTTTCCTTCAAGCTTCGGCTCGATGAGCCCCTCAAAAATCTCTTCATTATTTTCAGAAATATTCTGAAATTTTTAGTAACTTCAAACAAAAGTGAACCAAACTCAATAAAATTTGTAGCAACTACTCCTACAAGTGCCTAGAGCCTATATCATGCATTAGAACTACTTGGAACCATATAAATTTGACATGCAAGCTCAAGAACATGGTCACCTAGGCAGCACAAATTTGCAATGAATAAAGCACTAGAACAAAAACTAATTGGACCAATGGAGGAGTCACATACCAAGGAACAATCTCCCCAAGCAGCTTTGTGAGAGGTGCTTTGAGCAAGGAGATCGAAAATCGCAGCAAAATGAGCTAGAACTCGTGCTTGAGCTGGATATTGGTGTCTGTGGGAGGAAGGAGTGTATGGGTGCAGGAATAAGTGGAGGAGGGCCACCGTGGGCCCACGGGGCAGGGGGCGCGCCCTGGGGGGTAGGGCACGCCCTCCACCCTCATGGCCAGGTGCTTGCCCCTCCTGCTATGTTCTCAGTGCCAGAAATTCTCAAATATTCCATAAAAAATCATATTCCATTTCCAGGGCATTTGGAGAACTTTTATTTTCGAGGTATTTTTATATTGCACAGACAGAAAAAAATAATACTATTTTTACTTTATTTCAACTAAATAACAGAAAGTAGAAGGAGGGTACAGAAGGTTGTGCCTTCTAGTTTCATCCATCTCATGCTCATCAAAAGGAATCCACTAACAAGGTTGATCAGGTCTTGTTAACATACTCATTCTGAATAACATGGAACTAGAGAAATTTCGAATAACACTATGTTACCTCAACGGGATATGCACACCCTCAATAATAAGAATATCATATTTCTTCTTGACAGTAGGAAGAGGAAATGCAAAACCTCCAAATATAATCGATGGAATTTTTCCAATAGAGTTGATACTATGAACTTGAGGTTGTTTCCTCAGAAAGTGTACCGTATGCTCATTACCATTAACATGAAAAGTGACATTGCCTTTGTTGGAATCAATAACAGCCCCTGCAGTATTCAGAAAAGGTCTTCCAAGAATAATAGACATGCTATCGTCCTTGGGAATATCGAGAATAACAAAGTCCGTTAAAATAGTAACGTTTGCAACCACAACATGCACGTCCTCACAAATACCGACAAGTATAGTAGTTGATTTATCAGCCATTTTCAAAGATATTTCAGTAGGTTTCAACTTATTCAAATCAAGTCTACGATATAAAGAGAGAGGCATAACACTAACACCGGCTCCAAGATCACATAAAGCAGTTTTAACATAGTTTCTTTTAATGGAGCATGGTATAGTGGGTACTCCTGGATCTCCAAGTTTCTTTGGTATTCCACCCTTAAAAGTATAATTAGCAAGCATGGTGGAAATTTCAGCTTCCGGTATCTTCCTCTTATTAGTAACAATATCTTTCATGTACTTAGCATAAGGATTCATTTTGAGCATATCAGTTAATCGCATACGCAAAAATATAGGTCTAATCATTTCAGCAAAGCGCTCAAAATCCTCATCATCCTTTTTCTTGGATGGTTTGGGAGGAAAAGGCATGGGTTTCTGAACCCATGGTTCTCTTTCTTTACCATGTTTCCTAGCAACAAAGTCTCTCTTATCATAACGTTGATTCTTTGATTGCGGGTTATCAAGATCAACAACAGGTTCAATTTCTACAGCATTGTCATTACTAGGTTGAGCATCATCATGAACATCGTCATTAGTATTTTCATTAGGTTCATGTTCATTACCATATTGTGTTTCAGCATCAGAAATAGAGATATCATTTGGATTTTCAGGTGGTTCAGCAATAGGTTCACTAGAAGCATGCAAAGTCCTATCATTTTTCTTTTTCTTCCTTTTAGAAGGACTGGGTGCATCAATATTATTTCTCTGAGAATCTTGCTCAATTCTCTTAGGGTGGCCTTCAGGATACAAAGGTTCCTGAGTCATTCTACCTGTTCTAGTAGCCACTCTAACAACATAGTCATTTTTCTTACTATTCATTTCATTGAGCAAATCATTTTGAGCTTTAAGTACTTGTTCTACTTGAGTGGTAACCATAGAAGCATGTTTAGTAATGAGTTTAAGTTCACCTCTAACATTAGCCATATAATCACCCAAGTGTTCAATCATATAAGCATTCTATTTTAATTGTATACCAAAATAAGCATTGAAATCTTCTTGCTTAACCATAAAGTTATCAAACTGATCCAAGCATTGGCTAGCAATTTTAGTAGGAGGGATTTCAGCTTTATCAAATCTATAGAGAGAATTTACCTTTACTACCTGAGTCGGGTTATCAAGACCATGAGGTTCTTCAATAGGTATTGGATTAAGATCATATGTTTCTTCAACAGGCGGTAGATTAAGACCATGTATTTCTTCAATAGGAGGTAAATTCTTAACATCTTCAGCTTTCATACCTTTTTCTTTCATAGATTTCTTTGCCTCTTGCATATCTTCGTGGATCGAGAAATAGAACACCTCTCTTCTTCGGAGTTGGTTTAGAAATAGGCTCAGGATTTGGCCTGTGAAGTATCCAATTATTTTCATTTGTCAACATATTATTCAATAGAATTTCAGCTTCATCCGGTGTTCTTTCTCAAAAGCAGAACCAACACAACTATCCCGGTAATCTCTGGAAGCATCGGTTAGTCCATTATAAAAGATATCAAGTATTTCATTTTTCTTGAGAGGATGATCAGGCAAGGCATTAAGTAACTTGAGAAGCCTCCCCCAAGCTTGTGGGAGACTCTCTTCTTCAATTTGCACAAAGTTGTATATTTCCCTCAAAGCAGCTTGTCTCTTATGAGCAGGGAAATATTTAGCAGAGAAGTAATAAATCATATCACGGGACTACGCACACAACCAGGATCAAGAGAATTAAACCATATCTTAGCATCACCCTTTAATGAGAACGGAAATATTTTAAGGATATAGAAGTAGCAAGATCTCTCATCATTAGTGAACAGGGCGGCTATATCATTTAATTTAGTAAGATGTGCCACAACAGTTTCAGATTCATAGCCAAGAAAAGGATCAGATTCAACCAAAGTAACTATATCAGGATCAACAGACAATTCGTAATCCTTATCGTAACACAGATAGGTGAAGTAGCAAAAGCAGGGTCAGGTTTCATCCTATCACTAAGAGATTGCTGATTCCATTTAGCTAATAATCTCTTGAGCTCATATCTATCTTTGCAAGCTAAAATAGCTAAAAAGCTTTTTTATCAAAAACATAACCCTCAGGAATAAAAGGCAAGTCTTCATCATCACTTTCATCAATATAATCAGTTTCAATGATTTATTTCTCTCTAGCCCTAGCAATTTGTTCATCAAGAAATTCACTAAGTGGCATAGTAGTATCAAGCATGGAAGTAGTTTCATCATAAGTATCATGCATAGCAGAAGTGGCATCATCAATAACATGTGACATATCGTAAGCGAATAGCGTAAGCAGGTTTAGGTGTCGCAAGCTTACTCAAAACAGAAGGTGAATCAAGTGCCGAGCTAGATGGCAGTTCCTTACCTCCCCTCGTAGTTGAGGGATAAATTGTTGTCTTAGCGTCTTTCAAGTTCTTCATAGTGACCAGCAGATATAAATCCCAAGTGACTCAAAGAATAGAGCTATGCTCCCCGGCAACGGCGCCAGAAAAAGGTCTTGATAACCCACAAGTATAGGGGTTCGCAACAATTTTCGATAAGTAAGAGTGTCGAACCCAACGAGGAGCTAAAGGTAGAACAAATATTCCCTAAAGTTCTATCAACCACCGATACAACTCTACGCACGCTTGACGTTCGCTTTACCTAGAACAAGTATGAAACTAGAAGTACTTTGTAGATGTTTTGGATAGGCTTGCAAGAAAGTAAAGAGCACAAAAATAAAAGCTATGGGCTTTTTAGATAAAGACACAACTAAATTAGTTTTAGTAAAGAGCTTGTAGTCATAAGAAAGTTATTTGTCCCTAGGCAATCGATAACTAGACCAGTAATCATTATTGCAATTTTATTTGAGGGTGAGGCATAAGCTAACATACTTTCTCTACTTGGATCATATGCACTTATGATTGGAACTCTAGCAAGCATCCGCAACTACTAAAGATCATTAAGGTAAAACCCAACCATAGCATTAAAGTATCAAGTCCTCTTTATCCCATACGCAAACAACCTACTTACTCGGGTCTGTGCTTCTGTTCACTCACGCCACCCACTATAAGCGAATCATGAACGTATTGCAAACACCACATCGGGAATCCCTCACGCTTGCGCGACACGGAGAGCACCATAGGACAACACCAATAATAAAACATGCAACTCAAACCAATCACGATCATCAATTAACCCATAGGACAAAACGGATCTACTCAAACATCATAGGATAGCCATACATCATTGGGAAATAATATATAGCATTGAGCACTGAAAGTGCAACTACCCCTGGGTGGTTTTGGTAATTCCTAACAACATATAGCTCATTGAGCTAACATTATTCCAAGATTAATATTTTAGGAAAAGCTCAATGAATGGCATGGCATGGATGAGGAAAGTGGATCCCTCAAAATTCTAAGGACAAAGGATTGGCTCAAGCTCAAAAGCTCAAGACTCTACATTTTATATTTTAGTGATCCAAGATCACATTGAGTCTATAGGAAAAGCCAATACTATCAAGGAGGGATGAGGTGTTGCTTAATGAGCCTCTTGCTTCATGTGCTTAGTGATATGCTCCAAAACCCTCAACTACCTTCCCACATCATACTATGACCTAAACCAAAAGTCAATCTCGGCTCCACCGATTCTTTCTATCCGGCGCCACCGAGTTTCAAATGTCATAGCCACTGCCACAAACCAAAGGCAAATCGGTTTCACCGATAGGGATCTCGGCCTCACCGAGATGGGATTGTAATCTCTCTGTTTCCCTTCGTAACGTTTCGGTCTAACCAAAGTGAGCGATCGGTCCCACCGAGATTGCAGTGTAAACTCTCTGTTTCCCTTTTGTAACATTTCGGTCTCAAAGAGATGAGTGAATCGGTCCCACCGAGTTTACCTGACCAACTCTCTGGTTAGCTTATTACCAAAATCGGTCCCACCGAGTTTGTGTAATCGGTCACACCGAGATTACGTTATGCCCGAACCCTAACCATATCGGTCCTACCGAGTTGCATCTCAGTCCCACCAAAAATCCTAACGGTCACTAGGTTTGCTGAATCGGTCCGACCGAGTTTAACCATTCGGTCCCACCGAGTTTGGTAAACTGTGTGTAACGGTTAGATTTTGTGTGGATGCTATATATACCCCTCCACCCACTCTTCATTCGTGGAGAGAGCCATCAGAACACATCTACACTTCCAATACACATGTTCTGAGAGAGAACCACCTACACTTGTGTTGAGCTCAAGATATTCCATTCCAACCATATGAATCTTGATCTCTAGCCTTCCCAAGTTGCTTTCCACTCAAATCTTCTTTCCACCAAATCCAAATCCTGTGAGAGAGAGTTGAGTGTTGGGAGACTATCATTTGAAGCACAAGAGCAAGGAGTTCATCATCAACACACCATTCGTTGCTTCTTGGAGAGTGGTGTCTCCTAGATTGGCTAGGTGTCACTTGGGAGCCTCCGATAAGATTGTGGAGTTGAACCAAGGAGTTTGTAAGGGCAAGGAGATCGCCTACTTCGTGAAGATCTACCGCTAGTGAGGCAAGTCCTTCGTGGGCGACGATCGAGATGGAATAGACAAGGTTGCTTCTTCGTGGACCCTTCGTGGGTGGAGCCCTCCGTGGACTCACAAGAACTGCTACCCTCCGTGGGTTGAAGTCTTCATCAACGTGGATGTACGATAGCACCACCTATCGGAACCACGACAAAAACACCCGTGTCTCCAATTGCGTTTCAATCCTCCAAACCCTTCCCTTTACATTCTTGCAAGTTGCATGCTTTACTTTCCGCTGCTCATATACTCTTTTGCATGCTTGCTTGAATTGTGCGGAGATTGCTTGACTTGTGCTAAGATAGCTAAAATCTGCCAAGAACTAAAATTGGGAAAAGGCTAGATTTTTATTTGGTCAAGTAGTCTAATCACCCCCCTCTAGACATACTTCCGATCCTACAAGCACCATGTTTAAGTAGAAATTACAGCGGGTAAGAGATAGGTTACACCGCTGCATAGAGGGGGGAAGAGTTGGTGGTGATGGCGGTGAAGTTGTTGGTGAAGATTGCGGTGATGATGATGGCCACGGCGGCGTTTCGGCGCCACAGGAAGAGAAGGGGAGAGGGGGCCCCTTCGTCTTCTTCTTCCTTGACCTCCTCCCTAGATGGGAGAAGGGTTTCCCTCTGGTCCTTGGCCTGCATGGCGTGGGAGGGGCGAGAGCCCCTCCGAGATTGGATCTGTCTCTCTGTTTCTGCGTTCTCCTCTGGTGCCCTTTCACTGTTTCGTATATATATGGAGATCCATAACTCCTATTGGACTGAAACCTTCGCAGTGATTTTTTTACCAATAATTAGCTTTCTTGCAGCGGAAGAAGGGCATCAACCGCCTTACGGGTGGCCCACGAGGGTCAGGGGCGCGACCAGGGGGGCAGGGGCGCCCCCTACCTCGTGGCCACCTCGGGCACCGTCTCACGTGGATTTTTCTTCCGGTATTTTCAAAATATTCCAAAAATAAGCTCCGTCCATTTTGATCCCGTTTGGATTCCGTTTGATATGGATATTCTGTGAAACCAAAAACATGCAATGACATGTGAACTGCACTGGGCAATCGGATCAATATGTTAGTCCCAAAAATAATATAAAAAGTTGCCAAAAAGTATATGAAAGCTGAATAATATTGGAATGGAACAATCAAAAATTATATATACGACGGAGATGTATCACGCCGCCCACCCCCTGGGGCAAATCCGCCTCCCCGTCACCTTTGGCATGCGTGACAACTACCGCACCGAGCTGGTCGACTTCGACATCGCCCGCATCGGGCTCCCGTACAACGCCATCCTCGGGTACCCGGCTCTGGCCCAGTTCATGGCGGCAACCCACCCAGCATACAACCTCATGAAGATGCCTGGAAGCAAGGGTGCCCTCACTGTCAAGGGGGACACTAAGGAGGCCGTGGTGGTACTTAAACTCGCCTTCAAGACCGATGCAGCGGTACAGCCCGACGGCGCCGGTGCCCCTGAAGCCAAGGAGGCCGCACCAACCAAGAATAAGCAGCTGTTCACCCAAGATAAGGCGGAAACCAAGCAGGTGCCGGTCAACGAGGATAGGTCCTCAGGAGCCACTTTTACCATAGGTGCCGGCCTCGGCCCAAGCCAAGAGGAAGCATTGGTAAAATTCTTGCGCGCAAACAAGGATATATTCAGGTGGGAGCCCAACCAGCTGGTGGGGGTCCCGAGAGAGGTGATTCAGCATCACTTAAAGGTATGCCCCAATGTGCGCCCTGTCAAGCAACGGGCAAGACGATAATCCATGGAGAAGCAGGCCTTCATCGTCCAGGAGACCCGCAAGTTGGAGGCAGCGGGTGCCATTCGCGAGGTCCGGTACCCCGAATGGCTGGCGAACCCCGTTGTAGTACCGAAGAAAGGCGGGAACGAGCGAATGTGCATCGACTTCACCAACCTCAACAAGGCGTGCCCTCAAGATCCGTTCCCTCTCCCACGCATCGATCAGATCGTCGACTCCACCGCCGAGTGCGACCTGCTGTGCTTCCTGGATGCGTTTTTAGGGTATCACCAAATCAAGATGGCGGTGGAAGATGTAGAGAAGACAACCTTTCTGACCCCGTGTGGGGTGTACTGCCACACCTGCATGCCCTTCGGACTGCGCAACGCGGGCGTGACCTTTTAGCGGTTGATGCACATCGCCTTAGGGCGGCAGCTCGGGAGAAACACGGAGGCCTACGTTGACGACATTGTGGTAAAGTCTCGGGAGGCAAGAACCTTGATCCAAGATCTGGAGGAGACCTTCGCGAGCCTGCGCCAGGTGAACTTGCGACTTAACCCGGAGAAGTGTGTGTTCGGTGTCCCTTCCGGTAAGTTGTTGGGGTTCCTCGTGTCCCACAGAGGGATCGAGGCGAACCCAGAGAAGATCAAGGCCATTGAGGACATGAGCCCACCGCAGACCCTCAAGGAAATGCAGAAGCTGGCTGGTCGGGGGACTGCGTTGGGACGCTTCATCTCCAAGCTGGGAGAGCGCGCCTTACCCTTCTTCAAGCTGATGAAGAAGAAAGGCCCATTCGAGTGGACCCCGGAGGCCGACCGAGCTTTTCAAGACCTCAAGAGATACCTGACCAGCCCTCCGGTGATGGTGGCGCCGCGACCTCTCGAGCCTCTAGTACTCTATCTTGCCGCCACCCCGTACTCCGCCAACGCAGTTCTGGTGGCGGTTCAGGAAGAGCACCAAGACAAGGGCGCGCCGTGCCAAGCTACAGCCGAGGTAACACAAGATCAAGAAGGCGCAGCAAGAGCCGTAGGGACATCAACTGGGAACCAAGCTCGGCAGGACAATGTCGCCGAGATCCAGGCCGGCGATCAGGCACCGGAGGTTCCATCACCTCAGGAGATATCCCAGCTTTCGCAAGACACGAGCCCCACCGATGCACCAGCCCTCGTCGAGCACTCGGTGTATTTCATCAGCACGGTGTTGCGGGACGCAAGGGCGCAGTACCCCATGCCCCAAAAGCTCCTTCTTGCGCTCTTGGTGGCCTCGCGCAAGTTGCGGCACTACTTCCAGGGCCACCCCATCAAAGTCGTCTCAGCCTACTCATTGGAGAGAGTGCTCAGGAGCCCCAACTCCGCTGGAAGGGTCTCTGAGTGGAACATCGAGCTGCAGGCATTCTAGTTGGAGTTCAGCACTACCAGAGTCATCAAGGGAGCTGCACTTGCTGATTTCGTGGCGGAATGGACGGATGCCCCAATGCTGGAAATAGGCGAGGACCGGTCCACCTCGCCGGGAAGTGAGGCGCCCGATGGCCGGGTCATGTATTTTGATGGTGCCTTCACGCACCAGGGCACGGGGCTGGAGCAGTACTCGTCTCGCCCACTCAAGACAAGCTCTACTATGCTGTACAACTCTGCTTCCAACAGGGCAAGAAGGTCTCCAACAACATCGCAGAATATGAAGGCCTGATAGCCAGCCTGAAAGTTGTGGCAGCCCTGGGGGTGAAGCGTCTCACCGTCAAGGGCGACTCGCAGCTCCTCATCAATTTCTCCAACAAAGTATACGTGCCAAAGGACGAGCACATGGAGGCATACCTCGCAGAAGTATGCAAGATGGAGAAGCAGTTCCTGGGCCTGGAGTTACAGCACGTGCCTCGTGGCACCAACAAGGAAGCTGACGACATCGCCAAGAGGGCGTCCAAGCGGCAGCCCCAAGAGCCTGGCGTCTTCGAGGAGCGGCTCTTCAAGCCGTCTGCAACGCCGCCACTTTCAAGGACAGCTCAGCCTCGGGAGGAGCTTCCGCAGCTGCTTGCTACAGGAGCCCCAACCTATGGCCCGACTTCGGGAGCGCGCCTGCTCTTGGCGCTCGAACCCCAGGAGGAATGGTGGACAAAGGAATTCAAGGAATACCTGATGCAAGGGACGCTGCCGGAGAAGGAGGAGGACGCGGAGCGCGTGGCCCGGCAGGCCACAACATACTTAGTCCGGGACGGTGAGTTGCACACGAAGTGACCAAATGATGTTTCACTACGTTGCATTTCCAGAGACCAGAGGAAGGAGTTGCTATCTTACATACACGATGGGGACCGCGGGCACCACTCGTCATCACGGACCCTCATCGGCAAGGCATTCTGCAGTGGATTTTACTGGCCCACAACGCTCAACGACGTAGCCGAGCTGGTGAAGTCTTGTGAAGCCTGCCAGTTCCACGCCAAGCAGATCCATCAGCCTGCTCAGGGCCTCTAGACCATACCACTCACATGGCCGTTCATGGTCTGGGGGCTGGATATCTTGGGCCCATTTCCTCGGGCGCCAGGGGGCTACCGCTACCTCTACGTCGCCATCGACAAGTTCACCAAGTGGGCGGAAGTGGAAGCCGTCCGCACCATCCCAGCTGGATCCGCGGTCAAGTTCATCAAGGGCCTCGTGAGCCATTTCGGGGTCCCCAACTGCATCATCACCGACAACGGCTCGCAGTTCACCAGTAACCTCTTCAAAACATACTGTGCTAACCTTGGAACGCAGATCTGCTACACTTCGGTGGCACACCCCAGGAGCAATGGCCAGGCCGAACGCGCCAACACAGAGGTCCTGAGGGGCCTCAAGACCAGGACCTTCAAGAAGAAGCTCGAGGCCTGCGGCAGGGGCTGGCATGACGAGCTCCAGTCCGTGCTGTGGTCCATCCGCACCACCACCACCAAGCCGACGGGTGAGACCTCGTTCTTCCTCGTCTATGGAGCTAAAGCGATCCTCACTCACGAAGTCAAGCATCGCTCCGCACGGGTCCTGGCGTTTGATGAAATGCAGCAGGATGCCACACGGGGGATGGACCTCGTGCTGGGGGAGGAACGTCGCCGCGAAGCTACACTGAGGGCGGCAAGGTACCAGCAGGCGCTGCGGCATGGCCACTGCCGCAACATCCGCTCCAGGACGCTCGAGACGGGTGACCTTGTCCTGAGACGGGTCCTCTCTAGGGAAGGGCTGCATCCTAGGTTCTCGAACTAAGGTAACCCCTTTAACTCTGATATTACTATTGATCCAACCTAACTTTAAGGGGCATCCTACAGAATGCTCTGCTAGAATCATACTCATCGATTAGGAAGAGAGGTGTGAGACAAAACGTGAGAGACAGGCCTAAAGATAATGTGCATACATGAGACACGTAGGCAAGTCTATGTATATAGAAAGGGTCGATGGGGATTGTGTGTGTGTGTATGCTTGCGAGAGGAAGAGTGCTTGTGATAAAGGTTAGTGAAAACAGTCGTAAATGGTTACGAGAGGGAGGGAGGGTTATATCGAGAGCATGTGTGCGAGAAAAACACCTCGGGAGAGAGTGTGTGAGCATGTGTGAGAGACCACCGATGGAGAGTGAAACTACATGTAAAAGGCTGCTGTACACATTGATTAAAGATATAAATTGTATCCAAATATTAGGATGGGATCATGATATTTGCAATTCGCGTAAGGAACGGTCATTGATCCATCAGACACCTAGATTCTATCGAATTTGAGCATGTCTATGTTATTATTCGACACAATTGATCCACATAGTTAGCATTTTGAACTCCAGACAATGCACCGCTTTAGCAATCGAATATAAACGTGAGTATAGTTCATGTTGTGTGTGTAAAGCACATTATACATATGAAAGTTACACAATGAACATTATAAATAGCTACCTATGAACTAGCATACATTTGAATTCAACTTAAGGTGGTTTAGAAAAACCGAATTCGACATGAGGTCCATTCAATTATTTGAATTTGATATCATGGCATTTGTAAATCATACCTAAATTATGGGGGCACCAATCTTTGCTCTGATTTTGTACATAATAGCATATGTAGTCATGTACAAAATAGATTCAAATTTAGCTCCTCCATTCCAAAATAATCGTAGTTATAGGATTTTCAAGTGTGAAAATTTCAAAAAGAAGCGGATAATTTAATGAGGTTTTCAAACATACAAGGTCAAATTTAACGTTGTCTATTTAGGTCAATCCTCAAAGTTCAAGAGTACTCTAAACGTGAATGCTTGTGTTTCAAAATTTGAACGAAGCGCCAAAGAGCCTCTACTACTTAGAAAATGCGCGAGACCAATGTTTGGTAGTACAAGGAAATTACTTTTTCTAATAACTCCGACCGTGAAACCTACTGCCCGACGTCCAAAGGTCTAAACCGGGTAGGCTTGTAGCTTCATCTAGACGCCACACAACCGCCTCAAAAACATTCATACACAATGGCCGCTTAAGCACACATGCTTGATCAAATCGCTCCCGCCCACTATTTGGGACACCTGGGATTACCATTCTACCCCCGACCCGCAGTAGGTCTGAAATTTAAGAGGGGGGAAAAGTTTGTACTTTCCCCAAATTTCAAACAAGGGCGTCCCATCTTCTATTAGAAAAAGCCAAAAACAAGGGCGTCCCAGACCAAAACATGGTTCTCCCCCCTCCCCCCCCACCCGTCTGATTTCCCATTCATACTCCGTGGGCGCAAAAACTACCTCTCCACCAGCCGCGAAACCCCGGCGTCCTCCGTCTGCCACCCAATCCCACCCATCAACCGCCGCCCTCCTCCATCACGCCGGAGCCGATACCCGATGTCGCTGCCCACCGCAACCTCAACCGCAACGCCCTTCACGGCTAGTAGTTGAAGCCGAGGCCGAGCCGTCCATACCCGAGCCAGTTCAACCACGCCGTCCTGCGCCTCACCGCTGCCGCTCCAACTTCACCACCCTCCACCGCACCGGAGCTGTTCCTGCTACGACGTCCTTCGCCGCCTCGGATCCGTTTCCCCTCTGCCGATATACGGCCACGACAACACAGTCAACAATTTGGCCATGGGTTTGTTCAAGGATACACGGCTCTCCAAAACATCGGTTCCCCTGGGAGAAAAAAGAATCGCCGCGACATATGGAGGAGACCACACTGGCAACCGATAAGGGTACTCATCTTCCCTTATTCGTGCAAATCTTACGTGTCTGCTTGCAAGGTATTCATCCCATAGAAGACACTAGTTGACCGCTTCTTCTTGATACTAGATGTTCCTAGTAACTCGCGACGCACAAGGTTTCTCCTCATATACTATTTCACCTTAGCTAGAGGTCAGTCACCCCCCTGAATTTCAATTCCTGGTCAGTTGATTCCCAATTAACGGAAGCATTCCCCAGCGTAACAGGTGCTAGTCCGCATATTACGTCGGGGAAGCAACGCCTCAGTGTTTATCTTAGGGGCGTGTGGGGCCTAGAGCTATTGGCTCCCGACCTGGAGGTCGGCTGAGATTAAAAGGATGGCCTAGGGGCGCTGCGAAGCATGGCGGTGGTGTGAGTTCGAGGGGAGGGCAGGGCGGCGGAGGCAGGGGTCTGGGCCGGTGGTTGCTGGCGGTTCGAGAAAGATCGTCAACAGTGACTGGCGGGAGGTAGACGAAGGCCAGCTGCCCGTTCCTTATAGATTGGACGGTTCATTAAAAAAATCGATTGACCTATTTATTTTCAGTCGACTATTATCTTGATATGACCACATGTGGTGGTGTGCTGGAGGAGTACCTGCATTTCCTGTGCTCATATATTACAAAATCATATGGAGTAGAACCTAATTTTGTTTGCCATGCAATGTTGTAGAGCTATCATATGTCTCCTGTCATTTATTTTTCAGCCACATGCTATCTGCTACTTTTATAGTGCACTAGTTCTGCACACACTTCACCCATTCTCTCACTATTGTGTTTTTATGCAAGGGTATTTCAGAGTCTGCCTTGAGAGAAGCAGAAAAGAAAAGAGATAAGTTGCTCCAGCTTTCTACGCGGGTAAGCACGGCACGTTACAACACTATAAAGGGTGCAGTGTTAGCATATAGAGACGGTAAACGTAGCTCTGGAGTTGATGACCTCGCTCGCAATGAACCACCATCCCAGGTGCTTGCTTTAACTTCGCGGTGTCATATGTGTTTGCATGTTCCATATGGTGTCTAGCTTGTATTCGAAAGGCCAAAGTCGGTCTTTATTAAGATAAGGAAAGATATTTTTTACATGAACCACCATCCCATGAGCACCAGAAGACAAATAGCTAATCAGGGCACTGGCCAAGCCAGTAACAAGCCCAACAAAGACATGCATCACCTGGAAGCCAACTAAAAAGCCGCGATGGTGGCGAAGCAGCCCGCCTCCCACCAGGCTCTCAGGTCCTAGATGATCATGCTCACCACTCCAACCGTATGTCTAGCTTGTATTGCTTCCAATTCGGTTAAATTGCATCTGCCTAGCTTACTCATTATACCTTTGAATATGACATGCCTTTATGTTTTTGGTACATACTGGTACATTTGTGTATTAACCATGTTCTTACATCAAACTAATGTTCTTGTGTATCCCTCATCAATCACTTGTGATGAGGCAGTCAGGCAAGTGTATCCCTCATCAATCACTTCTAATTTTGTTGAATTCCATCTGCTTACTTTACACATTATAATTGAATAAGACACATGTTCCTGTTTCTAGAACATACAATATCTGTCTATCACACCATGTTATTACATCAAATTACTACTATTGTGTAACCTGCAACAATCACTTATAACAAGACATGTTTGACTTTGGAGTGTGATATAAGTTACATCTCACATTCTTTTCTAGCTTGTACTACTAATTTGTTGAAATGGCACTTATGACGAGACAGTTCTAACTTGGTAGAGTGATATTCGTTGCATCTTTCATATGGTGTCTAGCTTTCATTGCTTCTAATTTGTTGAAATGCCTTCTCCTTAGTTTACACATCATAAGTTGTGAATATGCAATGTTGTGAATATGCAATGGCACTAATGACGAGAGACCTTTAACTTGATAGTGTGATGTTGTTTGCATCTTGCATATGATTTATTTCTTGTACTGCTTCACATTTTTTAAACAACATTTATGATGAGACACTTTATTAACTTGGCGGAGCGATATTTGTAGCATCTTTCATATGGTGTCTGTGGCACCCATTTCGAGCGACGGTTTACCATGCATTGCCAGCCAGAGACCATGTCTTACGGCAACACACAACATCTTGGTACAGAAAAACAACCGCTTTATTGATGCTAGCGGAACAAAGTTTACATTACAACAAGCTGCCGAGGCCAAGTGGCACACAGTGCGGCTGAACAATATGTACATTATTTAGTGAACATAAAGGGCCTCGATCCGAACAACTATGTGGCAGCGGAATACGTCATGGCGGAAGCTCCATGTCACAGGGACACCGATGTGGACACGATATACACTCGAACAGCGCTCCTCTTCAACGATACTTTCCTGAAATCTGGCATGACACGCCAGGTCAGTACATTCAATGTACTTGCAAGCTCACAACAGGCATAATCATAATGGCAAACAATATCATGATATTTAACCAATTATTAATAATGCAACACTATATGTCAACATGTTTTGATCATGCTCGAGCGTCCATCGGGACAGCTTACCAACTGTGATCATCCCTGGATCACAAACAAACCACCAACGTGGTCTTTCATAAGAACAACTCGTGATCCTTACGGCGATCACAACCACGACCAGTGCCTAGTCCCGAATGCCTCGATGGCCTTTCTTCCATCCATCAACAATGCAAGTTCATAGCTTAGTGTGCAAATTTTTATTAAACATTGACTCATGGTGGCACCTACTATGAGGTGTCCGTAACCGTGGACTCGGCTATCGATAGATTATACACATTGCAGAGGTAGCACACTGTACCCACATCACGGAACCCATGGCCTCGCACTCCCATTCGGGTGGACCAACGGCATGCCGACAAAACCCTTCCATTGCCACAACACTCTCCCGGCCACTCCGACCCAATCCCCAACGGGCTGGTCCTGGGTGGCCCCGTGTCTACCAAAGACACCCCAAACACCGTCGTGGTCAAAACAATCCCACTCGGGGACTCGATACCATAATATCTTCAACAAGCACACAAGATTATGCCTGCTTACCGGGCCAGGGCAAGCACGGCATAACCTTCCCTAGTTGGAGGCACCGACCAGAGGCCATGTCAATGGACCGAATCAGGGCCTTCCCAAAAAGGCAAATGTGGTTGCCTTTGGGAAAGAAACTCGATTCAGCGGCACCATGACCCAGTCAACGGTATATTCAAGTTGAGTTATATTCAGGTTCAACTTTAAAATGAAAATGACCGGTGTCATAGCATGCCATGAAATGCAAAACTACACATGCATCACATAATAATAAAAATGACCGATGTCATCCATATACACACCAAGCATCAACAACTCATATTACTTTACTACTCAAAATGACTCACAACTTAACAAAAATATTATGCAACAAGTTCTATTAATTTCTCACGCAAGAAAGTAACTCCGATAAATTTCTCATATGTTTGACAAAAAGATGTTACTATCAACAACTCTTAATTTATTTATCAACTAAGTTGTGTTCAAACATTCTGTAAGACAAGTAACATGATTAAACAAGTATTTAACAGAATATTTTCTAACAAATTTTTATCAATTTATGTAGGCAAGAACAAAGCTTAAAATAATTATTAACATGCATAACAAAATCATTTCTAACATCACCACAAATAAATCTTAACTTGCTTTACCCACTAAACTAGTTTCAATCATTCTGTAAATCAAGCATAACAACTAACAAATATTTAACAGAATACAAATAACACAATAATTATTTAAATGCATGGATTAATCATTTCATTCAAGTAAGAAAATCACAAATATTGAAATGACACCATGAAAATGTTGCTGTGGCTTGCCTTAGTGCAGATGAGGTTCACAAGCCTTCTGGTGATCCTCAAGACAAGCCTCACCCTCTGAAAATAAATTTAAACACAAAAAGCAAATATCAAGAACACTTCTGAAAATCACTAGAAATTCTAAATAGCTCAGAAAAATCTCATCCTTGGCGAGCTGCTAGATTTCTTTTCAAAGAACACAATGCAAAAAGAATCAATTCATTTGGACTTATGGTTGAAGAGTTATAACTGTTTGAAGTTCTCTGGAATATAAATGATTTTGAATTTAAATAAACGGCTGGGGGGTGACGTCGAAGGCGTAAAACCTCAGGGCGCCACCACTCGTACCGCTTCGCGCGCGTACAGAGTGGCTGACTAGCGGGCCCCGCTAGTCAGGTGGGGGAAGGGGGAGAAAGAAACAGAGAAGGCCGCGGCTTCGCCGGAGCTCTCGCCGGCGACGAGGGCTTCTTGGCCCAAACGAGAGGGAGGGATTTAGAGAGGGGACGATGGCGCACCTGCCCGTACCCGTAGCGTGGCTAGGGGTGGTCGGACGGCGTCAGAAACAAGCTCACAAGCGGAGGCAGAACACGGAGGTTTCCGGAGTTGAGGAAGACGGCGAACGGAGGCCACTCCAGGGGCTCCAAGAGGGCGAGACGGCCTCACCGGAGAGAAGCGGAAGCCCTGGAAGGGTTGCCCTAGCCTGGGAGAGGCTAGAGCTTCCGCGGTGACCAGAGGGGATCGCCGGCGAGCTCGAGCTCGGGGACCGCGGCCCGAGGCCTGCCCGGCCGGGCTACGGCTTCCTACGCAGTCGTGGAGTGTGTGGGAGTGCTGGATGGGGCTCGAGGAGGCTGGGGGTGGCCCTATTTATAGGCGAGCGGCGAGGGGGTTTCGGGCTCCACTGGTGGACACCTGTCCACGGCGCCCGGCGACAAGCGGCGTCTGTGAGAGGGGGAGAAGGCGACAGAGGTCACGCGACAACTGTGGGCGGACGGAGACGAGCACAAGATCGAGAGGATGGCGATGAGCACAGTGCGCTACGCACTGTTGGGCTGGCCGGACCTTGCCCGTGCTCGCTGCGGCGAGCTCCGACATCGGCGAGCGCCAGAGGGGAGTTAATGGCGTTGAGACGAGGATGGTGGCGAAGTTTGGCATGCTCGGGCAGGTGGGGGAAGCGAGCACGCGCGAATAGAGCGCTCGGCGGCAGTCAGAGCGCGTCGACACGCAGGCATGACATGGTGGACACGCGTGGTCACCGCGCGAACTCTTCCCTCAGGCCAGCCTACGTCCAAAAATCATGTCTGGCATGTTGTTCGTGGTGGTTTTGAGTGTTACCACGAATTGGTTTGGATCCAGGTGCAGTAGAGAGGTTTTTACAAGCCAGGTAAGTTTCTGATCAGTAACTTTGAACAGTTACTGTGGTCAAACGGCTGGGAGATTGAGGCTGTGCTTTGGAGGCTAGTTATAAGTTACTAAGGTAAAGATGCACAAGAAAGTTCAGGTCAAATGGAGCAAGTAAAATGGTAGTTGCTGTAGAAACCACCATTTCTGTTCAGAATAGAAAATATTTTCTGTAGCAAAAATATTCCAAAAAGTGATGAAATATTTTTGCTCAGGAAGGTGCCCTAGGGTTCACAGAATGTTTGTGAATTATCTCAGATTTTTCTGAGCCATAAAAATTGGGGTTGCTTTGAAGCAAACAGGTCTGGCTAGGGTTTCTGAGAGAAAATGAATATTTTTCATTTAAGAAAATATTCCAAAGATATTTTGGGGTGGATCAGAAGTGAAATGATGATTTAGGAGGGAAGTGAAGCACTTGGGTGAAAGCCAAGAATGCCCAAGTGTTTAAGTCCATATGAAAAGATTCAAGAACTCCAAGTTTCAGAAAATTTTCAAATGAAAAAAATCAAGCAAATAAAAGAGGGCAAAACACCAGGCTGTCACAAACCTGCCCCACTTACAATGAATCTCGTCCTCGAGAATCGGTTGCTTGGAAAAATCACTCTGGATACTGATCCCTAAGGAATTCTTCCCGCTCCCAAGTCGCTTCTGACTCTGTGTGATGCTCCCACTGAACCTTGTAAAATTTTCTGACTTTACTGTGAGTGACCCTTTCCATCTGATCCAAAATTTTGAACGGTCTCTCTTCATAAGTTAAATCTTTTGCCAACTCTATCTCAGCCATTGCAGTCCTTTTCTCAGGCGGGGATATGCATCGTCTCAATTGTGAAACATGGAAGACGTTATGTACGTCTGCCAATTCAGGGGGTAGTTCTAGTTGATATGCAACCGTACCAACTCGAGACATAATCGGGAATGGACCAATAAATCTGGGTGCCAGCTTTCCACGAGTCTGAAATCTCTTGACTCCTTTCATAGGAGTGACTCGGAGGTATGCGTGTTCTCCGGGTTCAAAACTGACCTGCCGATGCTTTGCATCATAATAACTCTTCTGTCGAGATTTGGCCAATTGCGATGGTCTCTCGATTTCCCTAACTTGTTTCTCAGCTTCCATCATGGGATCCGTCCCGAAGATACGGCTATCTCCAGTCTGAGACCAATTTAGAGGAGTGCGGCACTTACGGCCATACAGAGCTTCGTATGGTGACATCTTTAGACTGGTCTAGAAACTGTAGTTATAAGAGAACTCGGCATATGGAAAGCAATCTTCCCAATTAGCGCCTTTGGCTAGCACACAGGCTTGCAACATATCTTCGAGTATTTGATTTACCCGCTCTATCTGTCCATCTGTCTGAGGGTGATAAGCAGTACTATATTTCACTGCTATTCCCAAGGCTTGCTGGAGACGGGACCAGAAAGCGGAGGTAAACAAAGAACCTCGGTCGGAAGTGATAGTTCGGGGTACTCCATGCAGACTGACTATTCTGGACACGTACAGCTGTGCAAGTTCATCGGCCCTGTATCTGGTGCTGATCGGAATGAAGTGAGCAACCTTGGTTAGGGTGTCTATTATAACCCAGATTGCATCCTTGCCTCACTGAGTCCTAGGCAATCCTGTGATGAAATCCATGCAAACTTCATCCCATTTCCACTGTGAAACTGATAGCAGTTGGAGGAGTCCGGCTGGCTTCTGATGATATGCTTTCACCTTGTTGCATATGTCGCAACAGGCTATGAAATAGGCAATGTCTTTCTTCATTCCCTCCCACCAGAATATTTTTCTGAGATCCTCATACATTTTCGTACCTCCCGGGTGAATGGAATATACGGATTCGTGTGCTTCTGACAGGATTTTCTTCTTCAAGTCTGGTTGATTTGGCACACAAATGCGTCCACGGAATCGGAGGGTACCGAATTTGTCCTTGGAGAAGTCAGGGGCTTGCTTTGCCATCTGGCCCTTGGCGCGTCTTTGTAGCTTGGCGTCAGCTGGCTGGGCCTTGCGGATCTCCATCTCAAGTGTGGGGGTAACTTCCAAAATATTTGCGAGGCCAGCATCCACGATGACCAAGTTGAGCTGAGCGATCTCCTCTTGGAGTTCGGTAGGCAATGATTTCAATATGGCATTTAAGCTGACAGGCTTTCGACTGAGGGCATCGGCAACGACGTTGGCCTTGCCTGGATGGTAATTTATTCCAAGGTCATAATCCTTGACCAACTCTAGCCATCTTCGCTGACGGAGATTTAAATCTGGCTGAGTGAAGATGTACTTGAGGCATTTGTGGTCGGTAAAAATTTGGCACCTTTTTCCAATGAGGTAATGTCTCCAAATTTTTAATGCATGAACCACCGCAGCCAATTCCAAATCATGAGTAGGATAATTTCCCTCGTGGGGTCATAGCTGCCGCGAGGCATATGCTACTACCTTGCTGTCTTGCATCAGCACGCAACCAATACCTTGTCTGGAGGCATCGCAGTACACATCAAAACTGTGATAAATGTCTAGAAGAGTCAATACAGGTGCGGTTGTCTGACGTATCTTCAGCTCATTAAAACTCTTCGCACAATCCTCTGTCCACTTAAAGTTCGTATCCTTTTTGAGCAGCTCCGTCATGGGTTTAGCAATTTTGAAAAACCCTTCAATAAAACGACGATAGTACCCAGCTAATCCGAGGAAACTCCGGATCTGCGTCACAGTCGTGGGCGGTACCCAATCGAGCACATCCTTTACTTTGCTCGGGTCCACGGCTATACCTTCGGCGGATAGTACATGTCCGAGAAACCCAACTTTCTTGAGCCAAAATTCGCACTTACTGAACTTGGCGTATAGCTGATGGTCGCGGAGCCATTGTAGTACTGCTCGGAGGTGATCCTTGTGCTCTTCTTCACCCTTAGAGTAAATGAGGATGTCATCAATGAAGACTACCACGAATTTCTCGAGGAAGTCCATGAATACTTTGTTCATCATATGCATGAAGAAAGCAGGAGCATTGGTGAGACCAAAGGACATCACGGTATATTCGTAAAGACCGTATTGAGTAGTGAATGCGGTCTTAGGAATATCTTCCTTTTTAATCTTGAGCTCATGATATCCGGTCCGTAAATCGATTTTAGAGAATACCTTAGCCCCTAATCGAGCTGATCAAACAGATCATCAATCCTTGGCAGCGGATATTTATTTTTGATGGTGACCTCATTCAGCTAGCGGTAATCTATGCACATACGGAGACTACCATCCTTTTTGCCCACGAAAATAGCATGTGATCCCCATGGTGAAGAGCTGGGACGAATATAACCTTTCTGGAGTAATTCGTCAAGATGTTTCTTTAGCTCCACTAATTTTGATGAGGGCATCCGGTAATACTTCTTGTATAACCGTGTGGTTCCGGGCACAAGACCTATTGCAAACTCCAGTTCCCGATCTAGTGGCATGCCTGGCAGTTCTTCAAGAAATACATTAGGGTACTCACTGACCACCGGAATAAATTCCAATTCAGCCACAACGGTGCAAACTAGTTCTGGCTTGGGTATATTCTTGCGAGCGTAGAACTTGGTAAGCTGCCCATTCAGACTGGTCAAAGTGACTTCTCGGGTTGCGCAATTTATGCAAACTTGATATCGGGTCAACCAATTCATACCCAATATAATATCCAACTTTTTAGACTCAATGATTATCAGAGATGTTGGAAAGTAGACCCCGTTGATATTGATCTCCAGATCACGGGAGACCAGATTGCTCTTGATTATAGATCCCGGGGTTTGTACCAGCATATTTTTGCCCAAAATCGCGCAAGGAAAATTGTTTTGGGCAGCAAAACTCCGAGAAATAAAAGAATGGGAAGCGCAAGAGTCAAATAAAATTACGGCAGGTATGTCATTAACAGAAAACATACCAATGACGACTTCTGGCTTCTCTTGGGCTTCATCGGCGGAGATATGATGCACGTGCTCAAAGGAAGTTTTCTGGGTTGCCATGACTCCATAAAGTTGACTTGTGGCCTGCTTAGGGCATTCATCTTGTTGTTCTTGGGGCACTGTTTGGCATAATGTCCATGCTGCCCGCAATTGAAACAAGAATTATTGCGCTGACGCTCCTTGTGTGTTGGGTTGGTCACAACATTCTTGACTTGAGTGGTGGTCTTGTTAACATTCTGCTGCCAATTTGGCTTGAATTCCACCTGAGTCTGCTGCCAGGTATGAGCCTTTTGCACTAGTTGCCCTTCCTTCTTTGGCTCAATCTTACGCTTGTTGTCGTTGTTAACAGGCCTATTATCTGCTATAAGATTGTGCTCCCGTTCAGCAATGAAAGCCTTGTTCACCAACTTTTGGAAGTCTGCGAAATCAAGCATACTGAGACTACACCGGAGTTGTGGATTTAGACCTCCAAGAAATCTGTCAATTCTCCTTTCTTCGGTGGCCACATCATAAAGAGAGTAACATGCCAGATGATTGAATTTTTGCAAATATTCTGCCACACACTGATTCCCTTGGACGAGTGCAAGAAATTCACGCTGCTTAGTCTTCATAACTCCAGCAGGGATATGATATTTTCGGAATCGACCCTTCAACTTTTCCCAGGTGATTTCCTCATCAGCCGGCCACATGGCCTTTGTATTTTCCCACCATATGGCAGCTGCGCCCTCAAGATAATGGGTGGCAAAGGGAACTTTATCATTTCCTTCAAAGACAAGCAATGTCAAACTTTTTCTCCATTGTGCGCAACCAATCGTCTGCATCCAATGGGTCAACAATCTGACTGAAGCTGGGTGGATTGGTCCTCTGAAAATCTGACAGCTTTGAGTGATGACCATTTTGATTTCCATTCTGTCCAACCATAGCTTGCACATTTCTCAATATTTCAATCAGATCATTGTTCCTTTTCTCTTCAAACATACGCAGAATTTGCTCGGTGGAGGGAGGATCGGGCGGTGGAGGTGGTGGCTGAACGTACGGCTCGGCAGAATGTCCTGCCTATCATGCGGAACGACGAACAGGAGTTCCCTCACGAACGTTGCTACTGCTGCCTCCCCGCGTCATCCTATTGTGGATTTTTTCCAAGACAACACAATCAAGATGAGAAACACCCAAGAATAAAATTGGTGGAAAAGCCAGCGACAAATCCCGGAAGAAAGCAGAAGAGCGAAGAAAAATACGGCGAATAAAGTCTCAACATAATTATACATAGACTCATACATGAAAGGTAAACAGTATGACTGGTTCACTACTCTCATACATGCAACGAAACATCATGACTCGTACGACTACATCCGTACATCATCCAGACAACTGCGAATACTCAAAGATACTACTGCTCTGCTGGTGCTGCAGCGTCCTCCCCTGAAGCGGTCTCGGATCCCAAACTGACGTGGTTAATGGAAACCTCCGGGTTAAAGGTAACACGACAACGCTGCCTCGAGGGCTCTCCCTCAGGGGCAGGGGTAGGATGAAGCATCGGGGCTACAGGAGTAGCAAGAAGTGAGACCCACTCAGCAGGAGTACCGAGAGGGTTCACGGCCGAGACGCCCGTGCTACTCTGGGGAGTAACCGGTGAAATAGGGGAGCTAGAGCTGACTGGGACATGAGGGGTAAATCCCAGAGAAGACGGAGTAGTGGCGGATCTAGAAGTGACCAAAGTAGCGGCTAAAGCAGTACGGGTACGAGTCAGCTCTCGAGCCAGCTCGTGGATCATGAGATAGCTAGCAGTGACATAACGAGCAAGATGGCTAGCAACACTATCAGACTCCGGATCAATGAGAGGGAAACGGACACGACCGTTGTCGTGCAGAGATGGGTAGTAGTAGAAACCTGGGTGGTTTTGCATTCGGACCTCGTTGTAGCGAAGCTCGACAAGGACCTCGAATGCAGCAAACTGGACAGCCTGACAAGCGGTGGAGGCGTAACCGCTCTGAGAAGTGCAAGTGTAAGAGCTGGAATCGGAACTAGTGCGCAGAGTGACCACTGCGTGATACTCATACACTGAATCAGCTAGATGCTCCCGGTACACACGATAGACCGGGTCGTCTCCGAGAGGGTACAGCCGACGCCACACGTTGCGAAGGAGGTGCGGTGACGTGTACGGCATCAGCTGCAACTGGCACGGATACGGCACCGGAGCCATCTACACCCACAACCATTAGCAGGTTAGCATAAAAATATATAAACCGAATGCATGCAATGCAACAATCAACACAAATTACTACCGGCACTCAACTTAACTTGTATCTAACGTCCAGTTAACGCGTCACAGTCTAGCGTGGCCTACAGTCAGCGCGACTCTGATACCAAGCGTTGTGGCACCCCGGCTCAGAGCGACCGGTTTACCATGCATTGCGGGCGGAGACCATGTCTTCTGGCAACACACAACATCTTGGTACAGAAAACAACCGCTTTATTGATGCTAGCGGAATAGAGTTTACATTACAACAGCTGTCGAGGCCAAGCGGCACACCCGGGCGGCTGAACAATATGTACATTATTTAGTGAACATAAAGGGGCCTCGATCCGAACAACTCGTGGCAGCAGAATACGTCATGGCGGAAGCTCCATATCACAGGGACACCGATGTGGACACGATCTAGACTCGAACAGCGCTCCTCTCCAACGATACTTTCCTGAAATCTGGCATGGCACGCCAGGTCAGTACATTGAATGTACTTGCAAGCTCACAACAGGCATAATCATAATGGCAAACAATATCATGATATTTAACCAATTATTAATAATGCAACACTATATGTCAACATGTTGTGATCATGCTCGAAAGTCCCTCGGGACAGCTTACCAACTGTGATCATCCCTGGATCACAAACTTACCACTAACATGGTCTTTCATAAGAAAAACTCATGATCCTTACGGTGATTACAACCACGACTAGTGCCTGGTCCCGAATGCCTCGATGGCCTTTCTGCCATCCATCAACAATGCAAGTTCATAGCTTAGTGTGCAAATTTTTATTAAACGTTGACTCATGGTGGGACCTACTACAAGGTGTCCGTGACCGTGGACTAGGCTATCGATAGGTTATACACTCTGCAGAGGTAGCACACTGTACCCACACAACGGAACCCATGGCCTCGCACTCCCATTCAGGTGGACCAACGGCATTCCGACAAAACCCTTCCATTGCCACAGCACTCTCCCGGCCACTCCGACCCAATCCCCAACGGGCTGGTCCTGGGTGGCCCCGTGTCTACCAAAGACACCCCGACCACCGTCGTGGTCCAAACAATCCCACTCGGGGACTCGGTACCATAATCTCATCAACGAGCACACAAGATTATGCCTGCTTACCGGGCCAGGGCAAGCACGGCATAACATTCCCTAGTTGGAGGCACCGACCAGAGGCCATGTCAATGGACCGAATCAGGGCCTTCCCAAAAAGGCAAATGTGGTTGCACTGGGAAAGAAACTCGATTAAGCGGCACCATGACCCAGTCAACGGTATATTCAAGTTGAGTTATATTCAGGTTCAACTTTAAAATGAAAATGACCGGTGTCATAGCATGCCATGAAATGCAAAACTACACATGCATCACATAATAATAGAAATGACCGATGTCATTCATATACACACCAAGCATCAACAACTCATATTACTTTACTGCTCAAAATGACTCACAACTTAACAAAAATATTATGCAACAAGTTTTATTAATTTCTCACGCAACAAAGTAACTCCGATAAATTCCTCATATGCTTGACAAAAAGATTTTACTATCAACAACTCTTAATTTGTTTATCAACTAAGTTGGGTTGAAACATTCTGTAAGACAAGTAACATGATTAAACAAGTATTTAACAGAATATTTTCTAACAAATTTTTATCAATTTATGTAGGCAAGAACAAAGCTTAAAAAAATTATTAACATGCATAACAAAATCATTTCTAACATCACCACAAATAAATCTTAACTTGCTTTACCCACTAAACTAGTTTCAATCATTCTGTAAATCAAGCATAACAACTAACAAATATTTAACAGAATACAAATAACACAATAATTATCTAAATGCATGGATTAATCATTTCATTCAAGTAAGAAAATCACAAATATTGAAATGGCATCATGAAAATGTTGCTGTGGCTTGCCTTAGTGCAGATGAGGTTCACAAGCCTTTTGGTGATCCTCAAGACAAGCCTCACCCTCTGAAAATAAATTTAAACACAAAAAGCAAATATCAAGAATAGTTCTGAAAATCACCAGAAATTCTAAACAGCTCAGAAAAATCTCATCTTTGGTGAGCTGCTAGATTTCTTTTCAAAGAACACAATGCAAAAAGAATCAATTCATTTAGACTAATGGTTGAAGAGTTATAACTGTTTGAAGTTCTCTGGAATATAAATGATTTTGAATTTAAATAAACAGCTGAGGGGGGGGGGTGACGTCGAAGGTGTAAAACCTCAGGGCGCCACCACTCGTACCGCTTCATGCGCGTATAGAGTGGCTGACTAGCGGGCCCCGCTTGTCAGGTGGGGGAAGGGGGAGAAAGAAACAGAGAAGGCCGCGGCTTCGCCGGAGTTCTCACCGGCGACGAGGGCTTCTTGGCCCAAACGAGAAGGAGTGATTTAGAGAGGGGACGATGGCGCACCTGCCCGTACCCGTAGCGTGGGTAGGGGTGGTCGGACGGCTCGGAAACAAGCTCGCAAGCGGAGGCAGAACGCGGAGGTTGCCGGAGTTGAGGAAGAGGGCGAACGGAGGCCACTCCAGGGGCTCCAAGCTGGCGAGACGGCCTCACCGGAGAGAGGCGGAAGCCCTGGAGGGGTTGCACTAGCCTGGGAGAGGCTAGAGCTTCTGCGGCGACCAGAGGGGATCGCCGGCGAGCTCGAGCTCGGGGACGGCGGCCCGAGGCCTGCCCGGCCGGGCTACGGCTTCCTACGCAGTCGTGGAGTGTGTGGGAGTGCTGGATGGGGCTCGAGGAGGCTAGGGGTGGCCCTATTTATAGGCGAGCGTTGAGGGGGTTTCGGTCTCCGCCGATGGACACCTGTCCACGATGCCCGGCGACGAACGGCGTCAGTGAGAGGGGGAGAAGGCGACGGAGGTCACGTGGCAACTATGGGCGGACGGAGACGAGCACATGATCGAGAGGATGGCGACGAGCACAGTGCGCTCCGCACTGTTGGGCTGGCCGGACCTTGCCCGTGCTTGCTGCGGCGAGCTCCGGCGTCGGCGAGCGCCAAAGGGGAGTTAATGGCATTGAGACGAGGATGGTGGAGAAGTTTGGCATGCTCGGGCAGGCGGGGGAAGCGAGCACGCGCGAACAGAGCGCTCGGCGGCACTCAAAGCGCGTCGACATGCAGACATGACATGGTGGACACGCGTGGTCACCGCGCGAACTCTTCCCTCAGGCCAGCCTACGTCCAAAAATCATGTCTGGCATGTTGTTCATGGTAGTTTTGAGTGTTACCACGAATTGGTATGGATCCAGGTGCAGAAGAGAGGTTTTTATAAGCCAGGTAAGTTTCTGATCAGTAACTTTGAACAATTACTATGGTCAAACGGCTGGGAGATTGAGGCTGTGCTTTGGAGGCTAGTTATAAGTTACTAAGGTAAAGATGCACAAGAAAGTTCAGGAAATGGAGCAAGTAAAATGGTAGTTGCTGTAGAAACCACCATTTCTATCCAGAACAGAAAATATTTTCTGTAGCAAAAATATTCCAAAAAGTGATGAAATATTTTTGCTCAGGAAGGTGCCCTAGGGTTCACAGAATATTTGTGAATTATCTCAGATTTTTCTGAGCCATAAAAATTAGGGTTGCTTTGAAGCAAACAGGTTTGGCTAGGGTTTCTGAGAGAAAATGAATATTTTTCATTTAAGCAAAATATTCCAAAGATTATTTTGGGGTGGATCAGAAGTGAAATGATGATTTAGGAGGGAAGTGAAGCACTTGGGTGAAAGCCAAGGATGCCCAAGTGTTTAAGTCCATATGAAAAGATTCCAGAACTCCAAGTTTCGGAAAATTTTGAAATGAAAAAATCAAGCAAATAAGAGAGGGCAAAAAACCAGGCTGTCACAGTGTCTACCTTCCATTGCATTGCTTCTAATTTAGTGAAATGTCTTCTGCTTAGTTTACACATCATAGTTCTGGTTATCTCATGCCGTCCTGTTTTTCTTACATATTACATCCTCCTATCATGTGGTTGTCTAACATCAAAGTTCAGTTCGTCTGTATCACGCATCAATTTGTTCTAAAGAACTAAATTGTTATTCATTTTTCTTGTCGGCTTGACTTAACATCGCACAGAGTAAGAGGATGCAAGACAGAACGACATGGAAAGGGAAGCGGAAGAATCCTGCAGATTCTGCTGGTACTGATGGTGCAATAGAAGGTCAAAGTCCAGTGGAAAATTGTACCAACAGGGTATCCCGTGCTACACGAGCTGCAGAACAAGCCAAACAGAAACAAATAGGTGCCACCAAACAAGCAGAGACAACCCTATTTGTTGCAACACCTTCCACAGTACCACCAGCTGCATGATTTACTCGTTGGTCAACTCAATGAGCGACGCGTTCCCAAGCTCCCTTGCCACCTGACACTACTTCTGAAGCACTCTTGACACAAGATGAGTTGGCAAGATCAGATGAACTTTGTGAGCTTCAACAGCAAGAAGGTAGTTGCTGGAGTCAAGTTATAGTTGCATGCTTCTTTATATGTAGTCTCACAGTTTGATGTACACTAACACTTCCTATGTTTTTTGTTGGACTAGCACCTAGGCGCAAGAGGAAAAAAACATCAGGGATAATGCTCGATAGGTTAACTAAATCTAGAGGAGGAAGAATGGAGATCCGTTTTGAGGCAGGTTTAAAAAGGCCACGTGATGCTACAGAGTCAGCCAAGTTAGTATCATAGAAAGCGGTTGCTATTAGGTGTCATGTACGTATCCTCCCAACATTGATTCAGTACAAGAATGACAAAGACGAAACCCAGTTCAACACCTTCCTCGACCATTTATCTGTAAGTATGGTTATGTATGGGAACTAGTAATATCGTCTTGCTTTGTCCAATACTTTCTAGGTTGCTGATAATGAGACTCCCATAATTTTCAACAGATGAGGTTCAAGTTGGATAGCCAAGATGATGCAACCAGACAAGTTTGCACCAATGTTTTCAAGTCTACTCTGCGATAGTATCGGTATAACTTGAGGAAAACTCACTTTGAAGGCAAGGCTAACAGTGAACTTGCCCAAACATCTCCAGTGGAAAATATATCTGATGAAGACTGGAGAGGCCTCGTTAAACACTGGTCCGATCCGAAGTATCAGGTACATTATATATGTGTGATCAGATCACATGTTGAAGTCCTATTTATGCATGTGCCACACGAATCTATCTTCTTGTAGGTGAACTATTCAAAGAACAAGGCCAACCGTACGAAAGTGAAATTCCAATGCATTTACGGGATCTCGTAGCTATATTGCACCTCGCGAGGCTCTTGTAATTAGCTGCTGTTTCACTCTTTTCGCTGTACCATATTATCAGATCTATATTGACTTGTTCCAAATGCAGAGGAAATCCCGCAAGGAAAAAAAAGTACCTGAACCAAATGGTGTGGAAATCTTCAAGGACTGTCACACCAGCAAGAAGAAGGGCATGACTACACCAGTCGAAGCCACTGTTGTAAGTCCTTAATCCTCATGCCTTTTAACTACTACTTACTCTGACTTTGCCTTGAACTGCATGGTTTGCAGCCAATGTATATTACTCTTTTCAATTTTATACACAATTTTCTTAGCGTATCAATGCACCTTACAAGGTTTAAAAGAGAGGAGTGATGTTCCTTTGATCTTGACCTGTAATCTAGTTCTGTGCTGGACTTGCCCACACAACGTTATAATTGCTGTTTATGCATTCTCGGTTGTTTTGTGATATGAATGATGTCATACTATGCTTACCGTATTATAAACTTCGTCTCTTTATCCTTAGCCCTCAATTACAATGTGAAGAAATAGACAATACATTAGCGATGGTACATGGTCATATGTTTGGAACCTGGTTTTATTATGTACTTTGCAATAAAATACAACTAATATTTTACATGGGTTCACCAGAATAAGTTCTGTATATAGACCAAAGCTATTTTGTTTGGTTTTGCTGCCTCCTTAATATCTTCTGTTCTGGTACTACTAATGTAAAAAACCACAACGTTTCAGCGAGCTATGGAAAAAATGGTGGAACCGCCACCTTCTGAAGGTGGTGAGGCAACTATAACCGCAATGTTAGCTCTTGCTGCAGTGGGTCAAGATTTGTCCACTAACAAAGGCCAAAAAGCACGTTCTGCGTAATCTTTGGGTTGGTTGTTAAGGCAATCTCATCCAAAATGCCTCATGATCAAGATATGCAAGCTCAAAACAATGTTGTATCTGCGCTCCAGACACAAGTCCATTCCCTAACAGAGACCCTTTGTGAAACAAGGAGAGACATTGTTCGATGTTGTGAAGATATCCATGGTTCTGAAACCAGACTATCAGACATTTGCTATGTTGTTCAGGAGCCTAGGAGAACTGAAGGCGAAGGTTATGGTGCTCCATCGGACAATACAACATGACAATGTAACAATCAAGTCAAATGAACTGAGCTTCTGAACTTCTCGTGGTGCATTTATCTGCGAGACTGTTAACTTTTATGCCAACCTTCCTTTTGTTTTATAGTTGTAATTTGTTTTGGTGCGATACAAAATTTGTTCTTAACGTGCAGCCACCGGCTGAAGAAAACATCAATCATTTTTTGTATAGTGTAGGGTGTTCCCTATATTTGCATTGGTGGCGAACTTTGATGCCCAGTGGATGTAATATGTGTAATAGCCATGATAGCCTAGCGTAAGTTGCTTGCTTATTTATTTCCTTATTATCTTGTTTATTAGTTTACTTGTAGTCAGTGCAGTTCTTTTTCCGCGGTTTGCTAGTGGCCGCAATAACCTATTTTTTAAAACTAGGCCACATTAACCATGGGCTACATATTTACTATAGTTAACATGGGCCTCCTACGGTCCGTAGAAACAATGGGCCTTCTAAGGGCCATAGAAACAATGGGCCTTCTACAGGGTGTAGAAACAATGGGCCTTGTACGGGCCGTAGACACAATGGGCCTTCTACGGGCCGTATCATCAATGGGCCTTCTACGGGCCGTATGATCGGTTGGCCAAACATGGGCCAATAACAGACCACATTATGGCGGTAAATGGGCTAGAGTTGAAATCGTCCATTCATGGGCCGACCATAACGGGTCGTCGTTAATCGGCCGTATTTGATGACGCTATGAAAACGCCCAACGTATTAACGGGCCACAAATGGGCCGATCAGAACCACGGGTTGAATTTGGCCCACAAGCGTAAAATAGCGATGATGTGGCCGTAAGTAAACGAATGCTGGAAATTAGCCCAAGAATAAATGGGCCCTGAGAAGGCGAAGGATAAGATGGGCTAGAAACGGCCCAACGGAATAATGGGCTGTTAATTGGCATAAAGTGATACACTGTTCATTACGGGCCAGTTTTACCACGGGGCTTTAAAGGGCCGAGGGTTACTAAGGGCCTCATATGGGCCGAAAGACGTCATGGGCCATACATGGGCCGGAAGTTAAAACGGGCTGGAATTATATTGGACGGCCCAGATGACGCTACTGGGCCTAATTCGGATAGGCCGTAAACGGGCCCTGGGTTAGCGGGCTGTAAATGGGCTATATGCGAATAGGCTGTTAACAGGCTTGCCGTGGGCCGGCCCGCCACCTTTTGACCAAGTCAAACGGGCCGGCCTTTTCACAGGAATGGGCCTCTGTTGGGCCGTGCCACGTGTCGACGTATCATAGGTGCTTTGGGTCCAATGAGTGGATGACATCTGTCCCAACGGTGAGCCGACACGTGTTTCCTCCAGCCAATGATGATTTTACACATGGAAAATCCCCATTGGTCGGGGCTATTAATGGGTTATCGGATCCAAAACCGGACCCGATAGCTTAACGACGTTCCGTTACGGTGGATGCCACGTGTAGGTCACCCTTGACGAAAGCACTTCTGTGACGCGTGATTTATCATCATGGAAGTGGACACTTCCGTGATGATAGTTTTGGTAATGTCATGGAACACTTCTACGACAACACAGGTATGACTATCTTGATTCTGTCATAAATTTGTCATGGATGTACATGCATGAAAGAAAACGTGACCTACTGTGACAAAACACGTATCATCACGGAAGTGTATTTTTTTTGTAGTGAAAGGTATCTCCCACTTTGAATCCCAATATATCTTGTGATGATAGGAATGATGATGATGTTGGTAATGATGAAGAGAATGATAATGTTGCCTCCTTAAAAATTAAGGGGTAAATGATTTTTAAAGCTCTTTATAAGAATAAAATTGCTCGTTCCAACTTCATGGAAATCATGTCTATCGCTATCGAGGGCAAGAAATATATTGATGAGTGATACGTCTCCAACGTATCTATAATTTTTGATTGTTCCATGCTATTATATTATCTGTTTTGGATGTTTTACATGCGTCAATATGCTATTTTATATTATTTTTGGGACTAACTTATTAATCTAGAGCCCAGTGCTAGTTTCTATTTTTTCCTTGTTTTTGAGTTTCGCATAAAAGGAATATCGAACGGAGTCCAAACGGAATGAAACTTTGCGATGATTTTTCTTGGACCAGAAGACACCCCGGAGACTTGAGAACCAAGTCGGAAGAGCCACGAGGCGGTGACAAGGGGGAAGGGCACGCCCTAGGGGGTGGGAGCGCCCCCTGCCTTGTGGGCCCCTCATAACCCCCTCACCTACTTCTTCCTCCTATATATTCACATATATTCCAGAAACATCAGATGAAGCCATGAAACCACTTTTCCGCCGCTGCAACCTTCTGTACGCGTGAGATCCCATCTTGGGGCCTTTTCCGGCATCCTGCCGGAGGGGGATTTGATCACGGAGGGCTTGCACATCAACTCTATTTCCCTTCTAATGAAACGTGAGTAGTTTACCACAGACCTACGGGTCCATAGCTAGTAGCTAGATGGCTTCTTCTTTCTCTTTGATTCTCAATACCATGTTCTCCTCGATGTTCTTGGAGATCTATCCGATGTAATCTTCTTTTGTGGTGTGTCTGTCGAGATCCAATGAATTGTTGATTTATGATCAACTTATCTATGAATATTATTTGAATATTCTCTGAATTCTTATATGCATGATTTGATATCCTTGTAAGTCTCTTGGAATTATCGGTTTGGTTTGGCCAACTAGGTTGGTTTGGCCAACTAGATTGGTTTTTCTTGCAATGGGAGAAGTACTTGGCTTTGGGTTCAATCTTGCAGTGTCCTCACCCAATGACAAAGTAGGGGTAGCGAGGCAAATATTGTATTGTTGCCATCGAGGGTAAAAATATGGGGTTTTCATCATATTGCTTGAGTTTATTCCTCTACATCATGTCATCTTACTTAAAGCGTTACTCTGTTCTTCATGAACTTAATACTCTAGATGCAGGCAGGAGTCGGTCGATGTGTGGAGTAATAGTAGTAGTTGCAGACAGGAGTCGGTCTAGTTGATACAGACGTGTTGCCTATATTACATAATCATTGCCTTGGATATTGTCGGTTTCAAAACCGGCGGATCTCGGGTAGGGGGTCCCGAACTGTGCGTCTAGGCCGGATGGTAACAGGAGACAAGGGGCACGAAGTTTTACCCAGGTTCGGGCCCTCTTGATGGAGGTAAAACCCTACGTCCTGCTTGATTAATATTGATGATATGGGTAGTACAAGAGTGGATCTACCACGAGATCAAGGAGGCTAAACCCTAGAAGCTAGCCTATGGTATGATTGTTGTATGATGAAGTTGTCCTACGGACTAAAACCCTCCGATTTATATAGACACCGGAGAGGGTTAGGGTTACACAAAGTCGGTTACAATGGTAGGAGATCTTGAATATCCGCATCGCCAAGCTTGCCTTCCATGCCAAGGAAAGTCCCATCCGGACACGGGACGAAGTCTTCAATCTTGTATCTTCATAGTCCAGGAGTTCGGCTGAAGGTATAGTCCGCTATCCGGACACCCCTAATCCAGGACTCCTCAAGAGTCTCCTGAACCAGGCTTCAATGACGATGAGTCCGGCGCGCAGATTGTCTTCGGCATTGCAAGGCGGGTTCTTCTCCAAATTCTGTGTACCTGTTGAAATAATGTCCGATTTTTGTAATGTAGCGCTCCTTGGCTTCCACGCCCAATAATGGCCGTCTTCCACATGTCAAACGAATGCGAAAAGTCGGGGTGTTTTTACATCCACACCCCTAGCCGCATAAACGAGCCGCCTATTTAATGGGATGGGGATTCAGATCCAAACCACACCTTCTCCTCTCCGCAAGTAATTGTCAGAGTGCCTTCAGCAAAGGTCCATTCCAACATGGCCAGCCGTTGCAGCTCCTCCTCTCGCCCTTCCAGTCCTAAACCTGGAGACTGGGAGAGGTGCTCCATCCCGCACAGCGAGTTAGTGTCGCTTCAGGCCAAGGGATTTCTCCCTCAGGCCTATATGGTCCCGGTCCGAGCCGGACTCGCCACCTATAATGGCGGAAAACAAGCGGAGATCACCCCCAATCCCTCCAAAGGAGAGCGGGTGTGCCTCGTCCCTTATCTAATAAGGGGACTGGGATTTCCAATTCATCCATTTTTACATGGGCTTCTGGAGTTCTACGGCCTCCAGCTGCACAATCTCACGCCCGCCTCTATATTGCACATCGCGGGCTTCGTCGCCCTTTGCGAGCTATTTTTAGGTGTTGAGGCTTATTTCGCGCTGTGTAAGAGGATATTCTGCCTGGTGCCCCGTTCTCAAGAGGGGTCTATATATCAAGTGCGCGGAGCCGAAGTGTGGCGCATCGCCGGGACCCCAAAGAAGGCGTCAGAGGACTGGCCCTCGGAATGGTTTTATATAGATGATGTCCCGCTACCGGATCCTATCCGGGTCGGTCTCCCCGAGTTCAACAGTGCTCCATTAAAGAAACGCTTAAGCTGGCGTCCGCGGAGCTCTCAGAGAGAAAGCGACAGAGACGTCCTTTACGATGGGCCGGATAAGACTATTGGCTCATTCCGGACTAACCATGATTGGAGTCATGGCCGCATGCATTATGCGGGGGGTGCAACCGCTTCAATATAGAGGCCACCCCATGTGGGATTTTAACGGGGAGGATGACGCCACCCGTTACGGTCGTAAGGGGCCGGCCTCGGCTGCCGCTCTAGTAAAGATCTTATCCTCTTTGTACAAGGGAGAAGAGGAGGAATTCCTCCGCGTCAACCCGCAAGGCGGATTTACTATGTATAACCCTCCGAGTTGGGTAAGTGGACGATTTTGCTCGCCCATCCGTTTTATACTCCCATGATTAAATATGCAGTCTAACGACTTCAACGCAGGAACTGCGTCAGGAAGTAAAGGATATAAACAGCCGTCCTCCACAGCCCGAGGATCCAGAACGGTCCCTCGATCCGGACTCTGAAGAGGATCCGGACATATCGGTGGAGCTAATTGACGGGGTGTTTCATCAGCTAAGCAAGGACAATACCTTGGTGGCCATTACGGCTGATTACCCAGGGTTAATCCCGGCCTCCCAGGTGACAGAGACCGGAGCCTCATTCCCTTGAGAAGGATTCCATTCTCACGCATTTCAGTTTTTCTGACGACAACCGTGTTTTGCAGGGGAGGTTTCCGAGGCGGGAGGCCGAACCTGCGGCGGATAGCCAACGAGGGGTCGCAGGGCCCCATGGGGTAAAAAGGAATGTAGTCCGGACTGAGAAGCCGATGCAAAGGTATAGTGCACCATCTATTTCTCTGGTGTTATCCCTTCAGGGCATATTAACGCTCGTGCTCTCTTCAGGACAAAGAGACCTCGCCGGACTATATCCGGAGAGGTTGCCAATCGCGCCTCCACCAGCCAGGCTCCAACGCCTGGCCCGGAAGCGGCAGCGAACACAAGGCGTGCACCGGACGCTCCTCCGACAGAGGATGCGGACAGGCTGTCTGCCACCAATTCCGAGGTGGACAGTGCCATGAACCACAGGCGTCGCCGGACAGTTCTCCGCGACGCTTGTTTCACCCAAGAGGCATTGGATGCCTTCAATTCGGGAGATGCGTACCTCCATGCCGCTCAAAATGGTTTTGCCAGAGCCACGGAGCAATATGTAAAAGACATACGGGTAAGAAAATTTTGGTAATTATATATATATATATATATATATATATATACCAGTAGCCCCCGAGACTTGAAACAGTTAGAATAACTGATTTAAGGATCATTTGTTATGCAGGTTCTTACAGAAAAGAATACCCTACTGTCCCAGGAGCTGGAAGAGTGCAAAGCCCAACTTGAGGCCGCACTAGCCGCGGCAGGGGAGCCCAAAGAGACCCCCTCTGGTAATTTACGCTTCGAAAGATAAATATGTTGCGAAGTGCGGCGTGGGTGCGAATCTGACAAAGAAAATTGCAGATGGCGCCGGATTAAATCCGGACAAGCAACAACTCCTACGCCAGCTGAAGGCTGGTGAGAGCGTGCTGACAAAGGTGAGGCGGGAGAAGAACGATCTCCAAGATGCCAACACCAAGCTGGGCGTTGAACTGAAGGATGTTCGGGCCCAGCTGTCGGACTCCACTAAGGAGAATCAACGGCTTCGCCGCGGCATATATAGTAAGTGCTTAAACAAACTCTGTAAAGGGAGTTCGGCGGGGAAGTCGACTGACAGAGTTATGTCTGTAGGTATGCTAACAGGTCGTCCTGCAGAGGAGATGCCTGGTTCAACGGATGACCTTCTTCCCGAGCTCTCGCAACTGCACGAGCGAGTTCGGCAGGCGACGCAGGGCGTTGCCCAAGCCTTATGGGCATCCCTCCCCAGGCTCGAGGGCCTTGGAAAGCTTGCGGAGAAGCTGAAGGGAGCGCGATGGCGCTTCTGGTTGTGGAAGATTTCAGCCTGCCGCCAAGGAACTAGGGAGGCCTGGGCCATGGTGAAGACGCGGTACACAAAGGCTGACCCAAACCACATGGCCGAGGTCGGACCTGTGGGGCCTGATGGGAAGGAGATCCCTGTAAGCTTAGTATACGGCCAAGTAGAATTGGCCGCAAAGTATTCCCAGCAGGACTGTAAATTAGACAACCTATTAGATGGTATAGAAGAGGAATACAATCAGTTAGAGTGACTATGTAATTTTTAATTGACATGTGTAATGCCTTCTAGCCAGATTGTAGATCATTTGTCATTGCCGACCTTTTCGCTTCGACCTCGGGACCTGATGGTCCGGAGTGGGTCCAAATACCCTACCGGTTATGTACGAACCAGGGTATGCATGGAGACCAGGCGTAGGGGTCATTAGTGCTTTATCAGACAAGTGCCCAACTAGTTATGTTATATTACATGGTTAGTAAGAAACATCTTCTAGAGAGAATAGTTCCGTTAGGGGTTCCTTTCTCTGGGAGGCATGCCCTAAAGTGCATGTCCGGACTGCAAATGCAGGAAAATCATCTGGGGGCATGTATATAAATAAGTAAAAAAGGTCATCTTTTAGTTCACCGACCGAATATTCCCTTAAGAACGCTAGCTTTCGGCTTCACCCAGTCTGAGGTACACATCCGGCTGATCCGGCAGTAACAATCACAGAGGTGCTCCCTTTACCGCCTAGCCGAACAATCAGGAACGTAGGGGTAAGCACAGGAGCCAGGCAACCCAGCTGGGCCAAAACTTAAGTCATATCGATGCATATAATGGTGAAGAAAAGGTACATGCGGAAGTTTGATGCATGTGTTGGGCGTGAAGCCCGTATAAATAAGCTTCTGTTTAAAGAAGCCCCCAGGTTTAATGAGCGCTGGTAGCACATCACTTGATGAGCCTTTAAGGGCTATAAGAGAAAAGAGGGGAAGGAGAGAAATGTAAGACAGAAAATGTAAAAAATGGACAGAGGAAGGAGACAAACACAGAGTCCGGCGCTAGGCATAGAATCTTCAGAGACGGGCGGCGTTCCATGGGTTCGGCTCGAATCGGTTATCCGACGCATCTCGCAGGCGGTACACTCCACCAGTCAGGACTTGGCCGATTATGAAGGGACCTTCCCACTTGGGCTTGAGTTTGTCCTTTTTCTTATCCGTGAGCGTAGAACTAGTTCGCCAACATTGTAATTTTTGGCCCGTACTTCTCTGCTTTGATATCTTCGAGCCTGCTGTTGATAGAATGCGGAACGGGCTTTTGCCACGTCACGCTCCTCCTCCAAGGCGTCCAAGTTGTCCTGCTGATCGATATCGGCTTCTCTTTCTTCGTACATGCGCACTCGAGGTGAGTCATGAATTATGTCGTAAGGCAGAACTGCCTCGCGACAGTAATTTGTTCACCCATCGTATTATTTGCTATCATGAGAGAAGCCTCTAGTGAAACCTATGGCCCCCGAGTCTATTTTCTATCATATTAGTTTCTGATCTACTATTTTGCAATCTTTTACTTTCAGGTCTATAAATAAAAAAACCCAAAAATATTTTACCTTTTATTTATCTTTCTTTACCAGATCTCACTTTTGCAAATAACCGTGAAGGGATTGACTACCCCTTTATAGCATTGGGTGCAAGTGTTTGATTGTTTATGCAGGTATTAGCGATTTGCGCGTTCTTCTCCTACTGGATTGATACCTTGGTTCTCAAACTGAGAAAATAATTATCTCTACTTTTTTGCATCACGCTTTCCTTTTCAAGGGAAAAACCAACGCAAGCTCAAGAAGTAGCAATGAGTTGGAATCTCGTCTTGAGGAGCATGAGGTCACCATTGAGAAAATGGAAGGTCATGAGCGTGATTATGCTGATGAGATTGCAGACCTCTCTCAAGCTCTTGAACTTGAACAAACCACCAAGGAATCTCTTGAGGAGACTTTTGCTCTAGAATTATCTAGAGTGAGGGAATCTCATGATAGAGCTCTTGAGGTGACCAATGATTTTGAAACTAAAAATGATAAGCTTGAAGTTGCACATGCTAAACTCCTTGAGGACTTTGAGAACCTCGAAAATGGCTCAAGGGTCATTAAGAGGGAGCTCATCAAACTCACCGAGTCTCATGCTAAACTTAAAGCTTCTTATTCAAAAGAGCTTGCCAAGTTGTCTTCTCCTCTTGTTGTTAATGATGATGCTTGTGCTACTAATTCTACATCTTGTGAAGCATCCATTTTGAAGGAGAATATTGAGATAAGGGCTCAACTTGAGTTGCTATCTAGCACTTCTAGGAAATAGGAAGAAAATCATGTAAAGCTCACAAGCTCTCATGATGATCTTCTAGTATCCCATAATGTGCTAAAGATAGCTCATGAGGCTACGATTACCAAGGTAACATCTAGTGAGTCTCATGTGGATACTAGCACTAATTCAAGTCAAAATGCTATCTTTCCATGTGCTAGTCCTTGTAATTCATCTACTGGTACATCTTGAAGTACCGAACACATGGCACCTCCGAGTTCAGCACACGTTCAGCCCGATGACGTCCCTCAAACTCCGATCCAGCCGAGTGTTGAGGGAGAGTTTCGTCAGCACGACGGCGTGGTGACAATGTTGATGTTCTACCGATGCAGGGCTTTGCCTAAGCACCGCTACAGTATTATCGAGGTGGACTATGGTGGAGGGGGGCACCGCACATGGCTAAGAGATCAATGATCAATTGTTGTGTCTATAGGGTGCCCCTGCCCCCGTATATAAAGGAGCAAGGGGGGGGGGGGAGGGTGCGGCCAGCCAAGGGGAGAGGGCGCGCCGGGAGGAGTCCTACTCCCACCGGGAGTAGGACTCCCCCCTTTCCTAGTTGGATTGGGACTTGGGAGGGGGAAGGAGTGGAGGAGAAGAAGGAAAGGCGGGCGCCGCCCCCCTCCCCTTGTCCTATTCGGACTGGGGGGGGGGGGGAGGGGCGCGCGACCCAGCCCTAGCCGCCTCTCCTCTCTTCCACCTAGGCCCACTAAGGCCCATTAGGTTCCCGGGGGGTTCTGGTAACCTCCCGGTACTCCGGTAAAATCCCGAATTCACCTGGAACACTCCCGATATCCAAACATAGGCTTCCAATATATAAATCTTCATGTCTCGAACATTTCGAGACTCCTCGTCATGTCCGTGATCACATCCAAGACTCCGAACAACCTTCGGTACATCAAAACATTTAAACTCATAATAAAACTGTCATCGTAACGTTAAGCGTGCGGACCCTACGGGTTCGAGGACTATGTAGACATGACCGAGACACGTCTCCGGTTAATAACCAATAGCAGAACCTGGATGCTCATATTGGCTCCCACATATTCTACGAAGATCTTTATCGGTCAAACCGCATAACAACATGCGTTGTTCCCTTTGTCATCGGTATGTTACTTGCTCGAGATTGGATCGTCGGTATCTCAATACCTAGTTCAATCTCGTTACCGGCAAGTCTATTTACTCGTTCCGTAATACATCATCCCGCAACTAACTCATTAGTTGCAATGCTTGCAAGGCTTAAGTGATGTGCATTACTGAGAGGCCCCAGAGATACGCCAACCCCACAAGTACCTTCGGATACACCTGTAGAGCACCTTTATAATCACCCAGTTACGTTGTGACGTTTGGTAGCACACAAAGTGTTTCTCTGGTAAACGGGAGTTGCATAATCTCATAGTCATAGGAACATGTATAAGTCATGAAGAAAGCAATAGCTGAATACTAAACGACCGTGTGCTAAGCTAACGGAATGGGTCAAGTCAATCACATCATTCTCCTAATGATGTGATCCCGTTAATCAAATGACAACTCATGTCAATGGCTAGGAAACATAACCATCTTTGATCAACGAGCTAGTCAAGTAGAGGCATACTAGTGACACTCTGTTTGTTTATGTATTCACACATGTATTACGTTTCCGGTTAATACAATTCTAGCATGAATAATAAACATTTATCATGATATAAGGAAATAGATAATAACTTTAGTATTGCCTCTAGGGCATAGTTCCTTCAGTCTCCCACTTGCACTAGAGTCAATAATCTAGGTCACATCACCATGTGATTAACATCAATAGTTCACATCATCATGTGATTAACACCCATAGTTCACATCGCCATGTGACCAACACTCAAAGGGTTTACTAGAGTCAGTAATCTAGTTCACATCGCTAGCTGATTAACACCCAAAGAGTACTCTGGTGTGATCATGTTTTGCTTGTGAGAGAAGTTTAGTCAACGGGTCTGCCAAAATTCAGATCCGTAAGTATTTTGTAAATTTCTATGTCTACAATGCTCTGCACGGAGCTACTCTAGCTAATAGCTCCCACTTTTAATACATATCCAGATTGAGACTTAGAGTCATCTGGATCAGTGTCAAAAACTTGCATCGATGTAACCCTTTACGACGAACCTTTTTTGTCACCTCCATAATCGAGAAACATATCCTTATTCCACTAAGGATAATTTTGACCGCTGTCCAGTGATCTACTCCTAGATCACTATTGTACTCCCTTGCCAAACTTCATGGTAGGGTATACAATAGATCCGGTACCTGACATGGCATACTTTATAGAACCTATGGCTGAGGCATAGGGAATGACTTTCATTCTATTTCTATCTTCTGCCGTGGTCGGGCTTTGAGTCTTACTCAATTTCACACCTTGTAACACAAGCAAGAACTCTTTCTTTGACTGTTCCATTTTGAACTACTTCAAAATCTTGTCAAGGTCTGTACTCATTGAAAAAACTTATCAAGCGTCTTGATCTATCTCTATAGATCTTGATGCTCAATATGTAAGCAGCTTCACCGAGGTCTTTCTTTGAAAAAATCCTTTCAAACACTCCTTTATGCTTTGCAGAATAATTCTACATTATTTCCGATCAACAATATGTCATTCACATATACTTATCAGAAATGCTATAGTGCTCCCACTCACTTTCTTGTAAATACAAGCTTCACCGCAAGTCTGTATAAAACTATATCCTTTGATCAACTTATCAAAGTGTACATTCCAACTCCGAGATGCTTGCACCAGTCCATAGATGGATCGCTGGAGCTTGCATATTTTGTTAGCACCTTTAGGATTGACAAAACCTTCTGGTTGCATCATATACAACTCTTCTTTAATAAATCCATTAAGGAATGCAGTTTTGTTTATCCATTTGCCAAATTTCATAAAATGCGGCAATTGCTAACATGATTCGGACAGACTTAAGCATAGATACGAGTGAGAAACTCTCATCGTAGTCAACACCTTGAATTTGTCGAAAACCTTTTGCAAAAATTCTAGCTTTGTAGATAGTAACACTACTATCAGCGTCCGTCTTCTTCTTGAAGATCCATTTAATCTCAATGGCTCGCCGATCATTGGGCAAGTCAATCAAAGTCCATACTTTGTTCTCATACATGGATCTCATCTCAGATTTCATGGCTTCAAGCCATTTTGCGGAATCTGGGCTCATCATCGCTTCCTCATAGTTCGTATGTTCATCATGGTCAAGTAACATGAACTCCAGAGCAGGATTACCGTACCACTCTGGTGCGGATATCACTCTGGTTGACCTACGAGGTTCGGTAGTAACTTGATCTGAAGTTACATGATCATCATCATTAGCTTCCTCACTAATTGGTGCAGGAGTCACAGGAAAAAATTTCCGTGATGAACTACTTTCCAATAAGGGAGCAGGTACAGTTACCTCATCAAGTTCTACTTTCCTCCCACTCAGTTCTTTCGCGAGAAACTCCTTCTCTAGAAAGGATCCATTCTTAGCAACGAATATCTTGCCTTCGGATCTGTGATAGAAGGTGTACCCAACTGTCTCCTTTGGGTATCCTATGAAGACACATTTCTCCGATTTGGGTTTGAGCTTATCAGGATGAAACTTTTTCTTATGAGCATCGCAACCCCAAACTTTAAGAAATGACAACTTTGGTTTCTTACCAAACCACAGTTCATACGGTGTTGTCTCAACGGATTTACATGGTGCCCTTTTCAACGTGAATGTAGCTGTCTCTAATGCATAACCCCAAAACTATAGTGGTAAATCGGTAAGAAACATCATAGATTGCACTATATCCAATAAAGTACGATTATGACGTTCGGACACACCATTATGTTGTGGTGTTCCTGGTGGCACGAATTTGTAAAACTATTCCACATTGTTTTAATTGAAGACCAAACTTGTAACTCAAATATTTGTCTCCGTGATCAGATCGTAGAAACTTTAATTTTCTTGTCACGATGATTTTCCACTTCACTCTGAAATTCCTGAACTTTTCAAATGTTTCAGACTTATGTTTCATCAAGTAGATATACCCATATCTGCTCAAATCATCTGTGAAGGTCAGAAAATAATGATACTTGCCGTGAGCCTTAACACTCATTGGACCGCATACATCAGTATGTATTATTTCTAACAAGTCAGTTGCTCGCTCCATTGTTCCGGGGAACGGAGTCTTAGTCATCTTGCCCATGAGGCATGGTTCGCAAGCATCAAGTGATTCCAAAAGTCCATCAGCATGGAGTTTCTTCATGCGCTTTACACCAATATGACCTAAACGGCGATTACCACAAATAAGTTGCACTATCATTATTAACTTTGCATCTTTTGGCTTCAATATTATGAAAATGTGTATCACCATGATCGAGATCCAACAAACCATTTTCATTGGGTGTATGACCATAGAAGGTCTTATTCATATAAACTGAACCACAATTATTCTCTAACTTACATGAATAACTGTATTGCAATAAATATGATCCAGTCATATTCATGCTCAATGCAAACACTAAATAACATTTATTTTAGGTTCAACACTAATCCCGAGAGTATAGGGAGTGTGCGATGATGATCATATCAATCTTGGAACCACTTCCAACACACATCGTCACTTCACCCTTAACTAGTCTCTGTTCATTCTGCAACTCCCGTTTCGAGTTACTACTCTTAACAACTGAACCAATATCAAATATCGAGGGGTTGCTACAAACACTAGTCAAATACACATCAATAACATGTATATCCAATATACCTTTGTTCACTTTGCCATCCTTCTTATCCGCCAAATACTTGGGGTAGTTCCACTTCCCGTGATCAGTCCCTTTGCAGTAGAAGCACTTAGTCTCAGGCTTAGGACCAGACTTGGGCTTCTTCACTTGAGCAGCAACTTGCTTGCCGTTCTTCTTGAAGTTCCCCTTCTTCCCTTTGCCCTTTTCTTGAAACTAGTGGTCTTGTTAACCATCAAAACTTGATGTTTTTTCTTGATTTCTACCTTCGTCGATTTCAGCATCACGAAGAGCTTGGGAATCGTTTCCGTTATCCCTTGCATATTATAGTTCATCACGAAGTTCTACTAACTTGGTGATGGTGACTAGAGAATTTTGTCAATCACTATCTTATCTGGAAGATTAACTCCCACTTGATTCAAGTGATTGAAGTATCAGACATTCTGAGCACATGCTCACTAGCTGAGCGATTCTCCTCCATCTTGTAGGCAAATTACTGTCAGAGGTCTGATACCTCTCGACACGGGCATGAGTATTTTTAACTCTTGGAACATCTTATATGCTCCATGGTGTTCAAAACATTTTTGAAGTCCCGGTTCTAAGCCGTAAAGTATGGTGCACTTAACTATCAAGTAGTCATCATACCGAGCTTTTGTCAAAACGTTCATAACGTCTGCATCTGCTCCTGCAATAGGTCTATCACCTAGCGGTGCATCAAGGACATAATTCTTTTGTGCAGCAATGAGGATAATCCTCAGATCACGGACCCAATCCGCATCATTGCTACTAACATCTTTCAACTCAGTTTTCTCTAGGAACATATCAAAATACAACAGGGGAGCTAAACGCGAGCTAGTGATCTACAACATAGATATACTAATACTACGGGACTAAGTTCATGATAAATTAAAGTTCAATTAATCATATTACTTAAGAACTCCCACTTAGATAGACATCCCTCTAATCCTCTAAGTGATCACGTGATCCATATCAACTAAACCGTAACCGATCATCACGTGAAATGGAGTAGCTTTCAATGGTGAACATCATTATGTTGATCATATCTACTATATGATTCACGCTCGACCTTTCGGCCTCAGTGTTCCGAGGCCATATATGCATATGCTAGGCTCGTCAAGTTTAACCTGAGTATTCTGCGTGTGCAAAACTGGCTTGCACCCGTTGTAGATGGACGTAGAGCTTATCACACCCGATCATCACGTGGTGTGCAGGCACGCATTTAACTTTGGCAACGATGCATACTCAGGGAGAACACTTTTATCTTGAAATTTAGTGAGAGATCGCCTTATAAAGCTACCGTCAAACTAAGCAAAATAAGATGCATAGAAGATAAACATCACATGCAATCAAAATATGTGACATGATATGGCCATGATCATCTTGCGCCTTTGATCTCTATCACCAAAGTACCGTCTTGATCTCTATCGTCACCGGCATGACACCATGATCTCCATCATCTTGATCTATATCAATGTGTCGTCACATGGTCGTCTCGCCAACTATTGCTCTTGCAACTATTGCTATCGCATAGCGATAAAGTAAAGCAATTATTTGGCGCTTGCATCTTATGCAATAAAGAGACAACCATAAGGCTTACGCGATTGCCGATAACTTCAACAAAACATGATCATCTCATACAACAACTTATATCTCATCACGTCTTGACCATATCACATCACAACATGCCCTGCAAAAACAAGTAAGACGTCCTCTACTTTGTTGTTGCAAGTTTTACGTGGCTGCTACGGGCTGAGCAAGAACCGTTCTTACCTACGCATCAAAACCACAACTATAGTTTGTCAAGTTGGTGCTGTTTTAACCTTCGCAAGGACCGGGCGTAGCCACACTCGATTCGGCTAAAGTTGAGAAACTGACTCCCGCCAGCCACCTGTGTGCAAAGCACGTCGGTAGAACCAGTCTCGCGTAAGCGTACGTGTAATGTCGGTCCGGGCCGCTTCATGCAACAATACCGCCGAACCAAAGTATGACATGTTGGTAAGCAGTATGACTTATATCGCCCACAACTCACTTGTGTTCTACTCATGCATATGACATCTACACATAAAACCAGGCTCGGATGCCAGTGTTGGGGAACGTAGTAATTTCAAAAAAATTCCTACGTACACGCAAGATCATGGTGATGCATAGCAACGAGAGGGGAGAGTGTAGTCTACGCACCCTCGTAGACCGAAAGCGGAAGCGTTAGCACAACGTGGTTGATGTAGTCGTACGTCTTCACGATCCGACCGATCAAGTACCGAACGCACGACACCTCCGAGTTCAGCACACGTTCAGCCCGATGACGTCCCTAGAACTCCGATCTAGCCGAGTGTTGAGGGAGAGTTTCATCAGCACGACGGTGTGGTGACGATGTTGATGTTCTACCGACGCAGGGCTTCGCCTAAGCACCGCTTCTGATATTATCGAGGTGGACTATGGTGGAGGGGCACCGACACGGCTAAGAGATCAATGATCAATTGTTGTGTCTATGGGGTGCCCCTGCCCCGTATATAAAGGAGCAAGGGGGTGCGGCCGGCCAAGGGAGAGGCCGAGGAGTCCTACTCCCACTGGGAGTAGGACTCCCCCCTTTCCTAGTTGGATTAGGACTTGGGAGGGGGAAGGAGTGGAGGAGAAGAAGGAAAGGGGGGCGCCGCCCCCCTCTCCTTGTCCTATTCAGACTGGGGGGAGGGGCACGCGGACCAGCCCTAGCCGCCTCCCGTCTCTTCCACCTAGGCCCACTAAGGCCCATTAGGTTCCCGGGGGGTTCCGGTAACCTCCCGGTACTCCAGTAAAATCCCGATTTCACCCGGAACACTTTCGATATCCAAACATAGGCTTCCAATATATCAATCTTCATGTCTCGACCATTTTGAGACTCCTCGTCATGTCTGTGATCACATCCGGGACTCCGAACAACCTTCGGTACATCAAAACATTTAAACTCATAATAAAACTGTCATCCTAACGTTAAGCGTGCGGACCCTACGGGTTCGAGAACTATGTAGACATGACCGAGACACGTCTCCGGTCAATAACGAATAGCAGAACCTGGATGCTCATATTGGCTCCCACATATTCTACGAAGGTCTTTATCGGTCAAACCGCATAACAACATATGTTGTTCCCTTTGTCATCAGTATGTTACTTGCCCGAGATTCGATCGTCGGTATCTCAATACCTAGTTCAATCTCGTTACCGGCAAGTCTCTTTACTCGTTCCATAATACATAATCCCGCAACTAACTCATTAGTTGAAATGCTTGCAAGGCTTAAGTGATGTGAATTACTGAGAGGGCCCAGAGATACCTCTCCGACAATCGGAGTGACCAATCCTAATCTCGAAATACGCCAACCCAACAAGTACCTTCGGAGACACATGTAGAGCACCTTTATAATCACCCAGTTACGTTGTGACGTTTGGTAGCACACAAAGTGTTTCTCCGGTAAACGGGAGTTGCATAATCTCATAGTCATAGGAACATGTATAAGTCTGAAGAAAGCAATAGCACAATACTAAACAATCGTGTGCTAAGCTAACGGAATGGGTCAAGTCAATCACATCATTCTCCTAATGATGTGATCCCGTTAATCAAATGACAACTCATGTCAATGGCTAGGAAACATAACCATCTTTGATCATCGAGCTAGTCAAGTAGAGGCATACTAGTGACACTCTGTTTGTCTATGTATTCACACATGTATTACGTTTCTGGTTAATACTATTCTAGCATGAATAATAAACATTTATCGTGATATAAGGAAATAAATAATAACTTTATTATTGCCTCTAGGGCATATTTCCTTCAGGGACTAGATAGCTCGAGAGTGGGATTTGCTCCTCCGATGATGGAGAGATATTCTTAGGGCCCTCTTAGTTGGACAGCCTCCATCATCGTCTGGCTACAAATAGGTGACTATGTCACAAGAATGCCAGAACATATCCGTGAGAAAGAAGAACAACACCTATACCGAGGATGAAGGTATAGTGAGCATGTGTATGACTCATGAGGATACTGATGCATCTCGGGTTTTGTATTGTATTGCGAAGCAAAGTGAACATCACATGATGACCAAAGGTTCTCTCAAATTTCATTAGTGTAATCATAGGGATCAATATGGATGCCCACGGTTCCCCTATCGGTCATTGAACGAAGGAGTTTCATTCATGTCTATTATTTACCAAACCTATAAGGTCACAAGCTTAAGGTAATCATGATCTGCTGAGTTTTAGTAGGTTGTATCAATGATTTATTTGTGGAATTGTTTCCAGAGGAACTGGAAGCGTTTCGGGGGCACTGGAAGGATTTCAAAGTTTATCGGGCTATACCGGTATTACCGAGAAATAATATATAGGGGGAAAATATTTCCAGTGTTAGGAGGCTTTTATATTTTGTTTAATATCAACAAGCCTTAAAAGGCCAAGAGGTGGAAGGCAACTTGGGCCACAAGGGCCCAGAAGGAGTGGCGCCTCCAGTTTCCCATAAGGGAGGCCAAATTGTACTAGGGAAAGGAGTTCTCCTCCCTATCTTGGCTGGTGAACCAAGGAGGGGCTTTCCCTCCTTGGTGGCAGCCCCTCCTCTCCCCTAAAACCTAGAGGATTTTGCCCTTTGTAATAACACAACTTCGGGAGCGTCCTCTAGTCCTCTAATTCTAGTTGTACTTGATCCTAGCCGATCAATTTGAGCTTGGCCTAGATCGTCTAATCCTCATAATTAGAAGCCCAGTGTGGTTCTAATCTCCCCCCAATAATTCTCTGGTGACAATTAGCTCTAGAAGGCGAAGCACTGCTGGATCGTGAAGACTGTCCGCTTGCAACCAAGTAGAGACACTACAAAGAAAGACACGTCCGTGACATTATGGCCTGAACGAAAACTTTTTCTGTCATGGATGGGACATTCTAGGACAATAATTGTGACAAAACATGTATTATCATACATGTCATGGGCTCCTACTTCTATCGAAAAATAATATGACACAAAATTGGCTTTTAGTCCTAGGCGGGCCGGGGGCGCACCTGCATGACATTGTTTGGGTTGTCCATGATGTAAAAAATCATGGTAGAAGTGAGGGCGATAAATTTTTTTGGGAGTTCTCAGAATACGGTGGGTGGTCGGGCATGAGTGATGCAGTGGTTTATGCGTTTCTATCATACACGCGCATGTGTGCGAGCCTTGTTTGTTAACTGAACCCGAGCGGGGCATTCGGTTACTGAACCCAAGCGATATCAATTGATCCCTTGCACTACTACTAAACACGAGTGATTGATCCCACTAGCTACATACTGAAGCTGATCGATCCCTTCGCCGCTAACTCAAGCGACCAATTCCTTCGTTGTAAACTGCCGCGCGAGACATGAGTTGAGTTAGCCGATTGGTTGCCCCTTGATGAATGGTGAATGTTGCTCCCGCACGTGCGATACACCTAGTACGAGTCGAGACTTGCGTCGATCGAGCTCCTTCTGCGAGACATGGTGAGTTGACCTAGCCGATTGGTTGGTTGTGGCTGAACAGTTCCCGTTGTTTCCACCCGCTCGTGTGCCCCACCGCAGCCGATGGGGGTAGGATGAATAGGACCCCGACCGTGTAGGTGGTTGGCGCTAGATGAACATGACCCAGAGGAGACTATGCCACGGTACGCCACACCCCACCCGATTGGGGGTGGATGAACATGACCCCGTGGAGGCTGGAGGAAATAGACGGTGGATGAACAACAACCCGTGAAGGCTGGAGGAAGTCGATGGTGGATGAACAATAGCTCGTGGAGTCCCGTTTGGCAGTATGCCAGACCCTCCCTATGAACAAGACCCGCTTTATTTGTAGGCGGTTGGAGAGAAGTCTGTATCCTCTGTTTTGTAGTACGCCAGACCCCTCCTGATTTATATGACCCCATTTCGATCGTACGTGGTTGATGAGAAGTCTGTTTCATCCATTTTGCGGTACACAAGACCCCTCGTGATGAACATGACCCCGTTTCGGCTGTGGCAGGTTGAATAGAAGTTCGTTTCCTCCATTTTGTGGTATCCCTAGCCCCTAGCCGGTGGGGGAGGGTCGATGAGCAAGAACCCATTTTGGTTGTTCCGTCCAAGCCGGTTGGTTCCCGATGAACACGACGCATTGCGACCCAGTTGATTGCCTCCCGATGAACACACCACTGTTTCTCCGTTCTGACCCAACCGGTTAGCTGCGGAAGAATAGGACACCGTTCTATTGTACGTTACCTCTCCATATACACGAGCCCTGGCCATACATATACGTGAGTACACATTCGAGTCCCTCCTGTACGTACGTGGCCTTATTTTTGCAGCGTGGTTGTACGTATGTGTACACGATTTAGATGGGACCGCCTGAACTGTTACGTTGGGGGCTGTTGGGGATATTTCTCCTGACCATGACCCGGCCCTGAATATGACGCCCAGGGCTGAAGGCACAATGGGTCATACAGCTCTATGGGCCAAGGAGGCGCAATCAGGAGAAGGGTAGAAGGCCCATCAGGCGACCCCATAAATGGTCGACTCATAATGAATAAGGTGGGCCGACTTACAGAGAAGGCCCATATAGAAGCACCCAACTTGGGAAGTAAGACAAATAGAAGATAGAGTAGGATACGGGTTGTTACCACGACCCAGATTCTATTGTAAATCTAGGGACTCGACCTGGTATATAAAGGGGAGCCCCTAGAGCGAAAAGACTAACTTGCAATCTCTCAAGAGCTAGGTTAGCAAATCCACATCCTTGTAATTGAGATCTCCAACAATATCAATCGAGCAGGAAGTAGGTCTTTACCTCCACCATGACGGGCCGAACCTGGTTAAACTTGTGTCCATCATTTCCGATCAACCCCGTTAAGGGCAACCACCTAGTTGTAATGGCCTCTGAGGGAGTCCTGGACTAAGGGGTCCTCGGGCGTCCAGCCTGTTATCCACGGGCCGGACTGATGGACTATGAAGACACGAAGGCCGAAGACTATACCCATGTCAGGATAGGACTCTCCTTGGCGTGGGAGGCAAGCTTGGCGATCAATTATGAAGATTCCTAATACGTCTCCAACGTATCTATAATTTTTGATTGCTCCATGCTATATTATCTATTGTTTTGGACAATATTGGGCTTTATTATCCACTTTTATATTATTTTTGGGACTAACCTATTAACCGAAGGCCCAGCCTGTAATTGCTATTTTTGCCTATTTCGGTGTTTGAAGAAAAGGAATATCAAACAAAGTAGAAACGGAACGAAATCAACTGGAGAAGTTATTTTTGGAAGGAAAGCTACAGGAAAAGCTTGGAGTGCACGTCAGGAAAGAAGGGAGGTGCCCACGAGGGTGGGGGGCGCCCCCCTAGGGCGCACCCCTGCATCGCGGCCTTCCTTAGGTCCACCGACGTACTTCTTTCACCCATATATACCTACGTACCCTAAAACTTCCAGAACGGAGAATAGATCGGGAGTTCCGCTGCCGCAAGCCTCTGTAGCCACCAAAACCCAATCGGGACCCTGTTCCGGCACCCTGCCGGAGGGGGGAACCCTCACCGGTGGCCATCTTCATCATCCCGGCGCCCTCCATGACTAGGAGGGAGTAGTTCACCCTCGGGGCTGAGGGTATGTACCAGTAGCTATGTGTTTGATCTCTCTCTCTCTCTCTCTCTCTCTCTCTCTCTCTCTCGTGTTCTTGATTTGGCACGATCTTGACATATCATGAGCTTTGCTATTATAGTTGGATCTTATGTTTCTTCTCCCCTCTACTCTCTTGTAATGGATTGAGTTTTCCCTTTGAAGTAATCTAATCGGATTGAGTCTTTAATGATTTGAGAACACTTGATGTATGTCTTGCCGTGCTATCTGTGGTGACAATGGGATATCACGTGATTCACTTGATGTATGTTTTGGTGATCAACTTGCGGGTTCCGCTCATGAACCTATGCATAGGGGTTGGCACATGTTTTCGTCGTGATTCTCGGTAGAAACTTTGGGGAACTCTTTGAGGTTCTATGTGTTGGTTGAATAGATGAATCGAGATTGTGTGATTCATATCGTATAATCATACCCACGGATACTTGAGGTGACATTGGAGTATCTAGGTGACATTAGGGTTTTGGTTGATTTGTGTCTTAAGGTGTTATTCTAGTACGAATTCTAGGGCTGTTTGTGACACTTATAGGAATAGCCCAGCGGATTGATTGGAAATAATAACTTTGAGGTGGTTTCGTACCCTACCATAATCTCTTCGCTTTGTTCTCCGCCATTAGTGACTTTGGAGTGACTCTTTGTTTCATGTTGAGGATAGTTATATGATCCAATTATGTTATTATTGTTGAGAGAACTTGCACTAGTGAAAGTATGAACCCTAGGCCTTGTTTCCTATCATTGCAATACCGTTTACGCTCACTTTTACCGCTTTTTACCTTGCTGTTTTTAAATTTTCAGTTTACAAAAACCTATATCTACCGTCCATATTGCACTTGTATCACCATCTCTTCGCCGAACTAGTGCACCTATACAATTTACCATTGTATTGGGTGTGTTGGGGACACAAGAGACTCTTTGTTATTTGGTTGCGGGGTTGTTTGAGAGAGACCATCTTCATCCTACGCCTCCTATGGATTGATAAACCTTAGGTCATCCACTTGAGGGAAATTTGCTACTGTCCTACAAACCTCTGCACTTGGAGGCCCAACAACGTCTACAAGAAGAAGGTTGTGTAGTAGACATCAAGCAGTTTCTGGCGCCGCTGCCGAGGAGGTGAGTGCTTGAAGGTATATCTTTAGATCTTGCAATCGAATATTTTTGTTTCTTGTTTTAGCACTAGTTTATATTATAAAATAAAACTACAAAAAAATGGAATTGAGTTTGTCTCATACACTTCATCTTTTTATTATCTTTCGTGAAAATGATGGAAAGGAAAATTGTGCTCAAGTGCTAGAAGAAGAATGCATTAGAATGTTTGGCACTAAATATTTATATGATGAGCATGATTGCAATTTTGTTAGTATGAATTCCTTGAATATCCATGATGCTAATGATATGCAAAGCCACAAGCTTGGGGAAGCTATGTTTGATGAAGATGATATTTTTGTCCCCAAGCTTTGATGAGCAAATTTACTATGATGAAAGCATGCCTCATATCTATGATGATTATTGTGATGACACGTATGCTATAAAGAATAATGATAACCATGAAACTTGTCATCTTGATCTTAATTTTCAATCACATGATAGTTGTTTTGTTGAGTTTACTCCCAATTACGAATGAGAAGAATTTTGCTTATGTGGAGAGTAGTAAAATTTCTATGCAAGTAGATCATGAAAAGAATGATTTCGATTGCTGGTTATATTGTTGAATTCACTCATGATGCTACTGAAAATTATTATGATAGAGGAATATATGCTTGTAAGAATTGCAATAACATCAAGTTTCCTCTCTATGTGCTTAAAGTTTTGAAGTTATGCTTGTTTTGCCTTCCTATGCTAGTTGATTATTGTTCCCATAAGTTGTTTGCTCACAAAATCCTATCCATAGGAAGTGGGTTAGACTTAAATGTGCTAGTAATATTCTTCATGATGCTCTCTTTATGTTTCAATTCTTATCTTTTATGCGAGCATCATTGAAATCATCATGCCTAGCTAGGGGCGTTAAATGATAGCGCTTGTTGGGAGGCAACCCAATTTTATTTTTGTTTCTTGATTTTTGGTTCTGTTTAGGAATAAATAATCCATCTAGCTTATTTTTAGATGTGGTTTTATGCTTTAATTAGTGTTTGTGCCAAGTAGAACCTTTGAGAAGACTTGGGTGAAGTCTTTATGACCATGCTGTAAAAAACAGAAACTTTAGCGCTCACGAGATAAGCTAAAACTTTTTACTGGAGAGTACTATTTAGTTGATTCTTTTTGCAGATGATTACTAGAAAAATTCCTCAGGTCCATAAACTTATTTTGGAAGTTTTGGAGTTCCAGAATTTTGCGTCAGTTACAGATTACTACAGACTGTTCTGTTTTTGACAGATTCTGTTTTGTATGTGTTGTTTGCTTATTTTGATGACTCTATGGCTAGTAAAATAGTTTATAAACCATAGAGAAGTTGGAATACAGTAGGTTTAACACCAATATAAATAAAGAATGAGTTCATTACAGTACCTTCATGTGGTGTTTTGTTTTCTTTCGCTAACGGAGCTTACGAGTTTTCTGTTAAGTTTTGTGTTGTGAAGTTTTCAAGTTTTGGGTAAAGATTCGATGGACTATGGAATAAGGAGTGGCAAGAGCCTAAGCTTGGGGATTCCCAAGGCACCCCAAGGTAATATTCAAGGATAAACAAGAGCCTAATCTTGGGGATGCCCCGGAAGGCATCCCCTCTTTCGTCTTCGTTCATCGATAAGTTTACTTGGAGCTATATTTTTATTCACCACATGATATGTGTTTTGCTTGGAGCGTCATGTCATTTTATTTTGCTTTGCTTGCTGTTTGAATAAAAGTACCAAGATCTGAAATTCTTAAAATGGGAGAATCTTCACATAGTTGCATAATTATTCGACTACTCATTGATCTTCACTTATATCTTTCAGAGTAGTTTGTTGTTTGCTCTAGTGCTTCACTTATATCTTTTAGAGCACGGTGGTGGATTTGTTTTATAGAAACTATTGAACTCTCATGCTTCACTTTTATTATTTTGAGAGTCTTAAATAACCTGGTAATTTTCTTAAATCCTAATATGCTAGGTATTCAAGATTAGTAAAAACTTTCTTATGAGTGTTTTGAATACTAAGAGAAGTTTGATGCTTGATGATTGTTTCGAGATATGGAGGTAATAATATCAAAGTCGTGCTAGTTGAGTAGTAGTGAATTTGAGAAATGCTTGTGTTGAAGTTTGCAAGAACCGTAGCATGCACGTATGGTAAACGTTATGTAATAAATTTGAAACATGAGGTGTTCTTTGATTGTCCTCCTTATGAGTGGCGGTCGGGGACAAGCGATGGTCTTTTCCTACCAATCTATCCCCCTAGGAGCATGCACGTAGTGCTTTGGTTTTTGATGACTTGTAGATTTTTGCAATACGTATGTGAGTTCTTTATGACTAATGTTGGGTCCATGGATTATACGCACTCTCACCCTTCCATCATTGCTAGCCTCTTTGGTACTGTGCATTTCCCTTCTCACATTGTGAGTTGGTGCAAACTTCGCCGGTGCATCCAAACCCCGTGATATGATACGCTCTTTCACACATAAACCTCCTTATATCTTCCTCAAAACAGCCACCATACCTACCTATTATGGCATTTCCATAGCCATTCCGAGATATATTGCCATGCAACTTTCCACCATTCCTTTCATCATGACACATTCATCGTTGTCATATTGCTAGCATGATCATGTAGTTGACATAGTATTTGTGTCCAAGCCACCGTTCATAACTCTTTCATACATGTCACTCTTGATTCATTGCATATCCCGGTATACTGCCGGAGGCATTCATATAGAGTCATACTATGTTCTAGCATCGAGTTGTAATCATTGAGTTGTAAATAAATAGAAGTGTGATGATCATAAAAAAAGAAAAAAAGAAGGCCCAAAAATAATAATAATAAAAGGGGCAATGCTAGTATCCTTATACCACACTTGTGCTTCAAAGTAGCACCATAAACTTCATGATAGAGAGTCTCTTGTTTTGTCACTTTCATATACTAGTGGGATTTTTCATTATAGAACTTGGCTTGTATATTCCAACGATGGGCCTCCTCAAGTGCCCTAGGTCTTCGTGAGCAAGCAAGTTGGATGCACACCCACTTAGTTTCTTTTGTTGAGCTTTCATACATTTATAGCTCTAGTGCATCCGTTGCATGGCAATCCCTACTCCTTGCATTAACATCAATCGATGGGCATCTCCATAGCCCATTGATTAGCCTCGTTGATGTGAGACCTTCTCCTTTTTGTCTTCGCCACATAATCCCCATCATTATTCTATTCCACCCATAGTGCTATCTCCATGGCTCACGCTCATGTACTGCGTGAAGGTTTATAAAGTTTGAGATTATTAAAGTATGAAACAATTGCTTGGCTTGTCATCAGGGTTGTGCATGATGAGAGCATTCTTGTGTGACGAAAATGGAGCATGACTAAACTATATGATTTTGTAGGGATGAAATTTCTTTGGCCATATTATTTTGAGAGGACATAATTGCTTAGTTAGTATGCTTGAAGTATAATTATTTTTATGTCAATATGAACTTTTGTCTTGAATCTTTCGGATCTGAATATTCATACCAAAATTAAGAAGAATTACATTGAAATTATGCAAGTAGCACTCCGCATCAAAAATTCATTTTTATCATTTACCTACTCGAGGACGAGCAGGAATTAAGCTTGGGGATGCCTGATACGTCTCCAACGTATCTATAATTTTCGATTACTCCATGCTATATTATCTACTGTTTTGGACAATATTGGGCTTCATTATCCACTTTTATATTATTTTGGGACTAACCTATTAATCGGAGGCCCAGCCGAAATTCTTTGTTTTTTGCCTATTTCAGTGTTTCGAAGAAAAGGAATATCAAACGAAGTCGAAACGGAACGAAATCAACTGGAGAAGTTATTTTTGGAAGGAAAGCTACCGGAAAAGCATGGAGTGCACGTCAGGAAAGAAGTGAGGTGCCAACGAGGGTGGGGGGCGCGTCCCCCTTGGGCGCCCCCCTGCCTTGTGGCCCCCCCTTCGGTCCACCGACGTACTTCTTTCACCCATATATACCTACGTACCCTAAAACTTCCAGAACGGAGAACTGATCGGGAGTTCCATCGTCGCAAGCCTCTGTAGCCACCAAAACCCAATCGGGACCCTGTTCCGGCACCCTGCCGGAGGGGGGAACCCTCACCGGTGGCCATCTTCATCATCCCTGCGCTCTCCATGACGAGGAGGGAGTAGTTCACCCTCGGGGCTGAGGGTATGTACCAGTAGCTATGTGTTTGATCTCTCTCTCTCTCTCATGTTCTTGATTTGGCACGATCTTGATGTATCGCGAGCTTTGCTATTATAGTTGGATCTTATGTTTCTTCTCCCCCTCTACTCTCTTGTAATGGATTGAGTTTTCCCTTTGAAGCAATCTTATCGGATTGAGTCTTTAATGATTTGAGAACACTTGATGTATGTCTTGCCGTGCGTATTTGTGGTGAAAATGGGATATCACGTGATTCACTTGATGTATGTTTTGGTGATCAACTTGCGGGTTCCGCTCATGAACCTATGCATAGGGGTTGGCTGCGTTTTCGTCGTGATTCTCCGGTAGAAACTTTGGGGAACTCTTTGAGGTTCTATGTGTTGGTTGAATAGATGAATCTGAGATTGTGTGATGCATATCGTATAATCATACCCATGGATACGTGAGGTGACATTGGAGTATCTAGGTGACATTAGGGTTTTGGTTGATTTGTGTCTTAAGGTGTTATTCTAGTATGAATTCTAGGGCTGTTTGTGACACTTATAGGAATAGCCCAACGGATTGATTGGAAATAATAACTTTGAGGTGGTTTCGTACCCTACCATAATCTCTTCGTTTGTTCTCCGCTATTAGTGACTTTGGAGTGACTCTTTGTTGCATGTTGAGGGATAGTTATATGATCCAATATGTTATTATTGTTGAGAGAACTTGCACTAGTGAAAGTATGAACCCTAGGCCTTGTTTCCTATCATTGCAATACCGTTTACGCTCACTTTTACCGCTTGTTACCTTGCTGTTTTTATATTTTCAGTTTACAAAAACCTATATCTACCGTCCATATTGCACTTGTATCACCATCTCTTCGCGAACTAGTGCACCTATACAATTTACCATTGTATTGGGTGTGTTGGGGACACAAGAGACTCTTTGTTATTTGGTTGCAGGGTTGCTTGAGAGAGACCATCTTCATCCTACGCCTCCTACGGATTGATAAACCTTAGGTCATCCACTTGAGGGAAATTTGCTAATGTCGTACAAACCTCTGCACTTGGAGGCCCAACAACGTCTACAAGAAGAAGGTTGTGTAGTAGACATCAATTCCTTCCTATGTAACCGACTCTATGTAACCCTGGATCCCCTCGGCGTCTATATAAACTGGAGGGTGTAGTCTGGAAGGGATATACTCATTACCATAGTCATACAGGCTAGACTTCTAGGGTTTAGCCATTACGATCTCGTGGTAGATCAACTCTTGTAATACTCATATTCATCAAGATCAATCAAGCAGGAAGTAGGGTATTACCTCCATAGAGAGGGCCCGAACCTGGGTAAACATCGTGTCCCCAGTCTCCTATTATTATGGACCTTGGACGCACAGTTCGGGACCCCCTACCCGAGATCCGCCGGTTTTGACACCGACATTGGTGCTTTCATTGAGAGTTCCACTTTGCCGTCCTCAATAGGTCTGATGGCTCCTTCTATCGTCCATGGCGACGCTGTCCAAGGGGAAACCTTCCTTCCCGGACAGATCTTCGTGTTCGGCGGCTTCGTACTGCGGGCCAACTCACTTGGCCATCTGGAGCAGATCGACAGCTACGCCCCTGGCCATCAGGTCAGATTCGAAGCTTGAACTACGTCACGGACATCCATGGGGACCTAATCTTCGACTGATTTGAGACCGCGACGATCGCTCCCCCTCGCTCCGATGAACATGACTTAAATCTGTCATCGGATCACATCCAGGAGATGGTTCCTGTTGCTGCAATGGCCTTAAATCCGGAGCAGATTGCACCATCCGAGGCCACAAAGTCCGCGGCGTTGGAGCCGCACATAGACTCGACACCTCGCAATATTTGCGTCAACGGAACTCCGGACTCGTCTCCGGCTATAAGTTCCGAACCACGTACGCCTGCGGACACCGAGCTGGATCGGTTATCGATTTTCGAGTTCAGCGCTGCAAACATCTTCGAACACTCGCCCTTGGGCGATGTGCTAAATTCATTAAAGAACCTGTCCTTGGTGGGGGAGTCATAGCCGAACTATGTCCGGTTCGAACTAGAGGCTGATGATGGAGAATTTCGCTTCCCACCCGCCACCCACTTCATAGTCACTGTCAAGGACTTAACCGACATGCTTGATTATGGCTCTAAAGACATCGATGGTATGGACGACAATGCCGACAAGGAGCAAGGCCAAGACCCGCCATTCACTGGATGTTGGACGACCACCTCTTCGTATGATGTGTACATGGTTGACACACCTAAAAAAGCTAGCGACGATGACAAAGAAGATCCAGTTGCAAATAAACCTCCCGAGACACAGTCCAAGCACCAGCGCCCTAAACACCGCTCTAAGTCACATCGCTCAAAAGATAGAAACACTGGCACCGGAGAAAATAGTACTCCGGACGACACCGAAAACAATGAAGACCCTGTTGGAGCAACACCCGAACAGGAGGAACAAGAAAACGGGCAAGTTAACCCTGATAAACAGGCCATGCCCAATGACTCGGATGACGATGGTTATCGTCCACTCTCCGAGGATGATGAGAGCCTCGGCAACGAGGATTTCATCATGCCTGAGGCACCCCTCGAGCAGGAGCGCTTCAAGCGCTAGCTAATAGCTACTGCAAGAAGCCTGAAGAAGAAGCAGCAATAGCTTCAAGCTGATCAAGACCTACTCATTGACAGATGGACTGACGTCCTAGCAGCCGAAGAATACGGCCTCAAGCGTCCAACCAAGAGTTACCCAAAGCATAGATTGCTACCTCAGTTCGGTGAGGAGGCGCCGGAGCCCATACCTCCCTCACGCAATGCGAAACGACCACCACGTGGTCGGGACAGTGCGGCGGACTGACCACCCCGCGCTCGGGATAAAACGGCAACTTAGGCCGAACAGCAGCCCACCCCACCGCCTTGTAAAAACAGAGACAAAACAGCTCGGGACTATACATACAACCTTCGGCAGGACCTGGACAGTAGAGCAGGACATACCAGATCAATATACAGATCGCGAGGACGCTTTTCGACTCGCGATGACGGCTATCTATTCGGACATGACAAACCTAGTCATGCCCAGGCCGATAACTGCAGGCGGACTTCATCGAAGGTGCGCCGCGATGCGGCCCGATATAGAGGCGCCGCACCCTCTTTGCTTCACAGATGAAGTAATGGATCATGAATTCCCCAAGGGGTTCAAGCCCGTCAATATTGAATCATACGACGGAACAACCGATCCCGCAGTATGGATCTTGGACTTTATTCTCCACATCCATATGGCCCGTGGAGACGACCTCCACGCCATCAAATACCTCCCACTAAAGCTCAAAGGGTCAGCTAGACACTGGTTAAACAGCCTGCCTGAAAATTCCATCGGTAGTTGGGAGGACTTGGAAGAAGATTTTCTCGACAACTTCCAAGGTTCTTATGTTCGGCCACCAGACGTCGATGACTTAAATCATATAGTTCAACAACCTGGAGAATCAGCTAGAAAATTCTGGACTAGGTTCCTGACCAAAAGGAACCAGATCGTTAACTGTCCGGATGCCGAAGCCCTAGCGGCCTTCAAACATAGCATCCGTGACGAATGGCTCGCCCGCCACCTCGGCCAAGAAAATCCGAAATCCATGGCAGACCTCACAACACTCATGACCAGCTTTTGCGCGGGTGAGGATAGCTGGCTGGCTCGTAGCAAAAACACAGCCAGCGAGGCAGGCCCCTCCGAGGCCAAAAACAACGCCGGCAAGCTCCGGCGCAATAGACACAAATGCCGAAGCAATGGCGATAACACGGATGACACTACAGTTAACACCGGATTCAGTGGCTCCAAGTCCGGCCAGCGGAAGAAGGCCTATAAGAGGAATAGTGAGGGACCATCCAGCTTGGACCGCATACTCGACCGTTTGTGTCAGATACATGGCACCCCAGAAAAACAAGCCAATCATACCAACAGAGATTGTTGGATTTTTAAATAGGCTGGCAAGTTAAATGCCGAGAACAAGGAAAAGGGATCACAAAGTGAGGACGATGATGAAGAGCCCTGGCAGCAGAGCATTAGGGGGCAGAAGAAATTTCCCCCTCAAGTCAAAACGGTGAACATGATATATGCAACACACATCCCCAAAAGGGAGCACAAGCGCGCACTCAGGGACATCTATGCGGTAGAGCCAGTCGCCCCAAAATTCAATCCGTGGTCGTCATTCCCGATCACCTTTGATCATCGAGATCATCCAACTAGTATCCGTCATGGCGGTTCGGCCGCACTAGTCCTCGACCCAATCATCGACGGATTTCACCTGACACGAGTCCTAATGGACGGTGGTAGCAGCCTCAACCTGCTCTATCAGGATATAGTGCACAAAATGGGCATTAATCCCTCACGAATTAAGCCCACAAAGACTACCTTTAAAGGAGTCATACCAGGCGTAGAGGCCCGTTGTACGGGTTCAATCACGCTGGAGGTGGTCTTTGGTTCCCCAGACAACTTCCGAAGCGAAGAGCTAATCTTCGATACCGTCCCCTTCCGCAGTGGCTACCACGCACTGCTCGGACGAACCGCATTTGCTAGATTCAACGCGGTGCCACACTATGCTTATCTCAAGCTCAAGATGCCCGGTCCACGCGGCGTCATAACAGTCAATGGAAACACGGAACGCTCCCTCTATACAGAGGAGAACACAGCCGCCCTAGCAGCAGAGGTACCGAGCGGCCTTCTCAAGAAGAACTGTAATCCGGCTGCCGAGCCCCTGGACATCACTAAGAGGGTCCGGAACACACTACAAAAGGACAGCTCGGCTCGTCAAGAGCTCGATTAGCAATTCGGCCTCCGTCCTAGTCCCGATGAGGTAGTGGCATTCGTACCACGCGTACATAATTACACACTCAAAATCCCATGGGCATCGACGGAGGCACCGCTAGCTTGTGGTCCACAGTTCGGCTACACTGATCCCGGACTCACTTCTACCTTTACTATTCCCTTTCCCCTTTTTCATGTCGCTTTTATACATGCCTCCTTCGGTGGCCTGATCACTGGTCCTGTCAAAGGACAAGTACACCAGATTGGCACAGAGCATAGGCATACAGGGGAAGCCCTAGAGGACAATCCAATGATTACCCTACCTGTTTTCAGGACCCAAACGCAGCTCGCCTTTGGTTATGGCATGTTAAATAGCCGGTGGCTTATCGCACTATTTGTATCAATGCGCTTTAACGCATTAACCCAATTATAATGGAAACAGGTCACGACCCAAGTTCAAGGGCCCCAGATACTATCTCTGCTCTCTTTCTTTTTCCCTTTTACCATTAGTTACTTACCTTCTAGCACCCGTGCACTTTGGTACATTTCATATTTGCCAGGGGCTCCCAATCGCCCTATAGTACGGCAACAAAGTCCGAACACTTCTTATAGATAAGTTCGGCACCCGGAATTTAGCATTATATGCATTGGCTCCGAATCATGTCTTTGGTCAATAGTTGGGTTGCCCGGCTCCTTTGCTTGCTACCCTACGTTCCACTACATTGGCTAGGGTAGTAAAGGGAGAACTACTGTGATTGTGCCCTGGTCTAAACCGGATGAGCACCTCAGTAGAGAAAGCTGAAAAATGACTGTCATGATGTGGCGAGAGCCGGTCAGCTGTTCGGAGGTTACAAATCACTGGATATTTTTTCCGCTTTACGCGAAGGATCGGTACTTCCCGATCAGACGTTGGCAGCACTCTGGTTCGTATACCAGGGTCTGTGTCCATGTTTTATTATAAAATTCCTATGGCTAAGTGAGGGTGTTTAAGTCGCATAGTCTGATTGCCTGGTTCGTTGCGCTATACAACACCTTCAAGGACCATATAATTGGATCAAGATTGTTTAGGTTCCATCCCGAACACCTCTGTACTACCTACGTGAGGGCAGAAGCCGATGACTGGCCAACCCTCAGATTCCATACAACAGCGCCGCACAGGAGGAAATAATTAAAACATAACAAACATTATGTTACAAACCAGCTTTGTTTTCATCATACAAGGCAAAGACAACACGAATGTATTCATTCGAACATAATGTCCTGACCGCACTGCGCCGCTGCAAGTCGAGGCCCCTCTAGGACATCCTCAAAATATCGCTCGAGTGTGCGGTGCTCCTTGCCCTCTGGCGCCCCCCTGGCCACCTCGACGGCGTCCATCTTCGCCCACCACATCTTGCAACGGGCGAAGGCCATGCGTGCACCTTCCATGCAGACTGATCGCTTGACAATGTCTAGCTGCGGACAGGCCTCCACCACCCGCTTCACGAGGCCAAAATAACTATTGGGCATAGCTTCGGCTGGCCATAGCCGGATTATTAAATCCTTCATGGCCAGTTCAGCCACCCTGTGCAGCTCGACCATTGTTTCAAATTTGATCGGCAAAGGGCACCGGATATTCCGGCGCACAATACTGTGACCAGAACAACTTCTCCATGGAATTTCCTTCTTTGGCTCGGAAGAACTACGCATCATCGGACACGCTGCATGGTAGATCCGCAAAAGCCCCTGGGCAACTCCGAATCCAAGTTAGTAAAAGGTACTTCCTCTCCGCATACTTGCTTTGCATGCTAAAAGCCTTACCCACTGCGATCTTCCTGGCCTCCTGGATCTCCTGGAGAGCGTCCTGGGCCTTATTCCGTGCGGCCTCCGTGCTCTGGCGAGCCTTGGTAAGTTCGGTCTCTTGAACCGACGCCTTGTGCTCCAAGGCTTCACACTTCTTCACCGCGTCCTGGAGCTCCTGCTGGACCTCGTTGACCCGGGCCTTGAGCTTCTTACGGGCGGCTTACTACTGGACAACCTTCCCCTCAGCTTCGGCCAGGGCCTTTTTCAGGGCCTCGACCTCGGTCGCCACCCCTACACATATTATGACACTCCGGTCAATACTCACCACCTATTCTTTCTGAATACACAGCAAGTTGTTACTCACCTTGTTTCTCCTGGAGCTGAATCTTCACCTCGCTGAGCTTGTTCTCGGTCCGCTCCAGCCTCTGCTTCAGTTCAGAGACTTCGGCAGCATGCGAGGTCGCGGCCAACAGCGACGCCTTCTTATTCATACATATTAAGTTAGTCTCCTCCAACAAAGGATTGATCCTCCATCCGGTCTTTCTTTCCGAACACCGAACAGTGTCTCAGGGGCTACTATCTGCATGGGGGTTTTCTCTTTCTATGTTGCTTACCTCAAAACATGTTAACGGGTTGTTGCAGGCTTCGTTTAGTCTGCTCTTGGCAGACTGAACCTTCTCGATCACCGTCCCCATAAGGACACGGTGCTCGTCCACAATGGAGCGCCTTGCAGCGCCTCCATCAGGTAATCCGGTGCCCCTGGTTGGACAGGGACCACCAGTGGAGTTGGCACACCCCCTCCTTCGAAGGAGGCTGCTCGCCGGATTCTGGAGCCGTATTGGTCCCCGGAATCATGTTCGGCAGAGGGCCGAACTGAATACGGCCCTCCTCGCCAGTCTCCGTGGGGATTCGCTCCCCCATGTATCCGGCAGCGGAGGTCTCGCCTTGTGGCGCCTCGTGGACATTGTCCCGGGCCCCTCCCTGGCTCGGAGCGGTCCTCCGAGACAACACTTTGGTGTCATCCTTGGCATCGGGGGAGTAAGCGGTCGTCGGTGACATGCTGGCCATTTCCGCCGGATCCAACGAACCTCCAGATGAGGATCGCTGGATGCTATCGCGAGCCGGACTGCAATAGCACAATTAATCACTTCAAAACGATAAAGAGGAAAGGCCAGGATACACGGGTATATGTGAGTCATGGTACTTACGATGCGGCCCGAGGCTTAGTGCGGGGGCGTCGTTCCGGACTGCTGTCGACGTCCCACGCGGTGTTGACCGCTGGGGTGCCCTTCCCCTTCTTGGGCGTTTCCGCCTCCAGATGCGCGGAAGCCACCCTCTTCTTCTTTCCCTCCTCAGGGGGAGGGTTGTTCTCCTCCCCCTCCTCCTCTTCTGCGTCGTCGTCCTCCTCAGGAACGGAGGAAGGGGTCTCTTCGTCTCCGGACGTCACGTCCGAAGTACCCTTGCGGCGGGGGTCTCTTTTGGCCCCCTGGGCCTTCTTCTTGGCCTTCTTCTCCGGCGCTTTATTGGGCGCCGACACCAGCATCTTTGCTAAGCGCGGGATGACTGGTTCTTCAGACAGCGGAGCCCTACACTTGATCAGCTTCGCCCTCTCCATCCAGTCCTGAAGAAGCAATTGTAAAAGCTCAGACATCATCGTCGAAACCAACAAGTAGGGGATATGTTAAAAATAACATACCTCGGTGGCGAGGACTTTAATGTCGTGCCCGCGTCTAAATCTGCGGTCGGTGGTTTCTCGTTGCCCTTAAAGAGCAACTTCCAGGCACCTTCGTGAGTGGTTTCGAAGAGCCTCAGCAGGGTTTGGTGCTTCTTCGGATTGAACTCCCACAGAGGGCGGCTTCGGCGCTGGTGTCGTGGTTCTAAGTCTGACAGTAGAATGGGGGGTAGGTATGTAGAGGCAAGATCCTAGCTATGGAGGAGTTGTACACGCAAGGTTTACGAGTTCAGGCCCTTCTCGGAGGAAGTAATAGCCCTACGTCTCGGAGCCCGGAGGTGGTCGACTGGATTATGTGCGTGTGAGTTATAGGGGGTGCGAACCCTTGTCCCACAGGAGGGGGTGGCTTATATAGAGTGCGTCAGGACCAAAGCTCCCCTTCGTTACATAGGATTCAATGTACATAAAGGGATGGGGTTACAGGTAATGCCTGTATTGAAGTGCTACAAATGATCATTAAATATATGAGTAAATGCCTGACCGTTGCTGCTCAGAGCGGCTTTAGGTCTTCTTATTGTTGAGTGGTTTGGTGGTCGAATGACCTGGATAAAGTGGGATCTCTAAGTGGATGGTAGGTCGAGTGGACTTCATCGACACCTTTGCTGGATCCCTTCTTCTGATTCCTGAACTTCTTTGTTCTTAGGACAAGGACCTTACGTAGGACGTGTAGGTCGGGCCTATTACCCTACCCTAGGTTTGTATCCACATCATTAGCCCCCGAATGGATCGAGGTTTGAGTGAAAAAGAAAGATGGAGTTGCCTTGCTTTTGCTCCTGCCTTGACTTGTTTTTATCTCTAAGTGGATGTCAGTTGCTAGAGGTTCAGTTTTGTTTCAGTCGCCTCGATCGATGCAGAAATTGTCGACTGGTTTATACGATGACATCCGTCGAGTGGTATCTCTGACATGATATCTTTGGCGTGATCGGTCGCGAAGGATTCTGGATTTCACGGAATTCAAAATTTTGGTGGAAGCGCGCCAGGCGGAGCGTCCCACGGTAAGTGGAATAGATAAATGGGCCGTTTCGATTTCTGCGCCACCTTTTTCGCCACGTATCCTGTGCGACTGCTGGGGGATTTGACAGGATCGCTCGGGCCCACACGTCGGCCACTCAGAAGCGGGCCTTTAAAAGCGGCGAGGCCGAGGCGTCTGCACTGTGCGCGTCCATATCTCTTCTTCTTCCTCTCGCGTCTCCACTTCGCCCGGCCCATCCATTTCGACACTGCTGCTCCGCCGCCATGGGGAAGGACAAAACGGCAGCGCTAGAGCGTGCGAAGAAGACGACGGGGGTGGCGAAGCACAAGAAGATGAATCGGGGGTCTTCATCACGCTCGGGGTTGCCGTCGGGTTGGATCTAGGGAGACTGGATCCGATCTTCGCTTCGGCAGGAGGATTTGGATGATATGGCCGAGCTGGGGCTAATCGTCCATAAGTCTGCGCGCCTGCCGAGGGGAGAAACGGAGCCACAGCCGCGGCCGGGTGAGTGTGTTCTGCTCGCCACTCATGTCGACTGTGGCTTCTCGCTTACACCGCATCCCTTCTTCCGCGGTTTCCTGAATTTCTTTGGTGCCCAACTCCACCATTTCACACCTAATACCATTACATATCTCGCTGCGTTCGTCTCCATGTGTGAGAACTTCTTGGGGTGCCGACCGCACTGGGGTCTTTTCAAGCACATCTTTACCATCCGATCCCAAACTGTGAATAAAGCGAACTCGAGAGACGAGAAAACCCATGTTATCCAGATGTGTGGGGGCCTGGGCATTCAGAAGAGGAAGAGGAGCTCTTTTCCTCCGATGACTCTTCCGGAGTCGGTCAGGGGCTTGCAGTCGACCTGGTTCTACTGCTAGGACATAGCGACCCCAGGCCAGTCGACTGGGCTTCCTCCCTTTTCTTTCAATCGTGTACAAACCCCATCTTCCTTGAAAGTGACTGCTGCGGAGAAGGCGGAGACAGGCATGCTAGTTGAGAAAGTAGTCCAGTTGATCAACCAAGGCGTCACTGGTATGGACCTGCTTGAGGTGTTTCTCAGTCGGTAGATCCAACCCCTCCAAGCTCGTGACCATTCCATGTGGATGTACTCTGGAGCTGGTGACACCGCTTGGGTTCATCTGGAGGAGGTGGAGGCCAAAACCATAGCCGAGTGGTTGATGAGCATCACCGGGAACAAGGACAACCCCAGAGGTGCTAGGAGAGTCGACCCTTTCAAATGACAAAGAACTTTGCCGCGGACAAGGTCTAGTCATCATAACTGAATTTTTGAACGTATTTACCGACTAATTGTTGTTCCGACTGACTTATGATCGGTCTCTTGTTTTGCAGATCTACACGAAGATGTATTCGATGCCCAATGGTGAACAAGCTCTGGAGGAAGACCAAGAGGGCGAGGATAGCGCCGAGGAGAGCGTCGATTGGGAGTCCCCAGCTGATGATGATGAAGCTGAGAGCGACGAGTCGGATGATGAGGAGGTAGCCGACTCACCGCCTCGCTCTGAACGTCGATCCAAGCAGGATTAAGACCCCGCGAACAGGCGCGGCAAAGCTGTGGCGTCGAGTGCTCCATCTCACAAGCGCGCTCGGTCCCCGACTCCAGATTTGACGGAGAAGGTCACCAAGCAGCCAAAGCTAATCCTTGGAAGGCTTGGAAGACCTTGCCCAGGATCAAGATGGACGTCCCTGTTGCCTCTGGGTAAACGCTTTTCTCATATCTTCTTGTTCCGATCAATTTTTCTGTTCTGACCGGTTTTCTTATTCTGACCGAGTGGATGATGAACTTGTGCAGCCCGACCTCAGCTGCGACTGACATGGATATTGACAAGACTCCAGCTGACGAGGAAGCTGACGACGCCGTCACCTCCAAAGCTTGTAAGTCTGCCCGATTCGAATTCATTTGGTCAACTGAAAGGTTCGTCGGTTATCCTTATGGCTTCCTCTGTTCATTGCAGTTCCACGAGACGTTGTTGTGCTCCCAGATGATGAAGAAGAAGTACCGCTGAGGGGGAGGAAAAAGAAGGACAAGGAACTGAGCAAGAAGGCGCCTGAAGTCCATGTTCCCCGGTCGACTGTGACGCCCGGGATGATGGTCGAGCGATCGACGGATCCATCTCGAACTAACGTCACCTCCGTTGTTCCGCTGTCGACTGATTGCCCCTCAGGATCAGCTGCTCAGACTTCTGCTGCGCCGATACAACTCCCTGCTTCAGATCCGGTGGCTGCTTCGATTGCTCTGCCTTCATCACTTTTTACTGCATATCAAACTCCGGACGACCCACCGGCTGCTGCTAAGGAAGCTCTTCTTCAGCTGAACCTTTAGATGGGACAGATGAAAGTGGTGCATGAGGCTAGTCAGGTAGCCTTCAACGCTAGAGCTGCTATGCAAGCCAATGTCCAGGTTAGTTTTTGATCGACCGTATTTCTTGTCTGATCACCCACTGGGGTGTGACTGTTTTGATATTGTATGTCTCTTTGTGTCGATTCAAAGTGAATCTTTGCACTGGTGGGGGCACGCTGAGTGCACCCACTGGGTGTAGTCCCCGAGACCATAGTTGACCCCGGGCAGTCGACTGTGGTCTGAGAATAGGAACCCCCTCCCTTTTTTTGCAACTCGAGCTGGGCAGACCACGACGAGTGGAGTCAAAACCAGTGGGGGCACGCTGAGTGCACCCACTGGGTGTAGTCCCCGAGACCATAGTTGATCAGGCGATCACCGTGGTCCGAGAATTTGAAAGTTAGTCATCGTCGTGTGGTGCAGAAATCAGTGGGGGCACGCTAAGTGCACCCACTTGGTGTAGTCCCCGACACTGCCGTTGAATGTTTGATTCGGCGGTAGTCTTAGAGTAACTATCATTGTGATGTCTTTTTATCCATGTCAACTGATATGGTGGTAACTGCAGAAATCTTGTGATCTTGGGGCTCAACTTTCTGCCATGAACAAACAGCAAATCAGCCTTAACCTTGATCTTGAATTGGCCAAGAAGAACCTCCAGACCGATTGTGACGAAGTAGCTGCCATGGGAGGTAACCAATCGCCAAATTTATATCCCAAGGCTGGCACTTTTACTTTCCATTTTTGAATCGAGTGATTTCACTCGAGCAGATGTATGTAGTGAAAACCGCGAACTCCAAGCCCGTCTGAAGAATGTTATTTCTTTAGAGAAAATGAAGCAGGCCTTGGAGAAGAATGATCTGGACCTTGCTGCAACACAGAAGGAGGCGCGCGAGAAGACAACGCTTGCTGACAAGAAGCTTGCTTCAGTCGGCAAGTTAGAAGAAGAAAACTCCAAGCTGAAGACTGCTGTTTCTGACGCTAATCAAGAGGTCGAGCGACTAAAGAAGGACAAGGAGAAATTGACCGACGAACTTGGAAGTCTCAAGGCCAAGAATGGCGAGCTAGAGTCTTATATGGGCCAACTTGCTGCGAAGCTGGTCTTGAAACTTGAAGGTACTGATTAATCTATCTTATTTCTGTCGACTGACAAATCTAATTATGCCGTCGACTCATCATTAACTCGACTATGCAGAATTTTGCCAAGACTTTGAAGCAGAAACCGGGCGGGTCGAGACATGTCTTAATCCCATCAACTGTCCAGTCAAAGATGATGTTGCAATGAACGTGCTGCGGTTGGAGTCTCGCATGGATAGCGCGGTTGCTTATCTGGCCCGCTTGAAAGCTGCAATGACTTGGGTCGATGCTGAACTTTGGCCTTAGGCGGAACTGCCTCAAGATCTCGAGTCCCTGATGGATCGACTGAATCAAATCCCTGAGCGCATGCAAGAATGGAAGAAATCATCTGCTTTCATTTGTGGTCTTGGCGTCATACATCTCTGGTTCGAGTGCCTTTGCAAGGATGTCAAAGAAGACAAACTGGCGGAGCTCAAGGTTGCTAACACGAAGAGGCACACTTTCCAGTCTTTCATGGACACCTTCCTTGACGCCGCCACTCGCATTGCAGACAACATTGACCTTGACAGTTTCTGTGCCCCAGCCAGTCCGTCTCCTGATGCGTGACCAAAAAACATTATGCTTCACCTTTATTTGCCTCGGAATGCCGAGTGATTGTGTAACCGTTAAACTTCTTCGGGCTTGACGCTCGAATGCTTTTGATCCGTTGTCCGGAACTTTAGGATTTATCCGAACTTTGTTTATTTCTGAATATGCTTGCGTTTTCCTTCGAGTGGACTTCGTTCTTCACTCGGAATAATCTTTGTGTTTGAGATGCAGCTCTGAGGCGATGACTCCAGTCGACCTGCGCTTCATCCTCCTTGCAGGTAGGGATGGAGCACGTATTGTAGTCGACCTGCACCTCGTCGTCCTTGCGGATGGGGATGGAGCGCCCATTGTATTTGTGGCGTAGCTCCGAAGGAGAAGGTTGCAGTCGACCTGCACCTCGTCGTCCTTGCGGATAGGGATGGAGCGCACATTGTATTTGTGGCGTAGCTCCGAAGGAGAAGGTTGCAGTCGACCTCCACCTCGTCGTCCTTGCGGATAGGGATGGAGCGCACATTGTATTTGTGGTGTAGCTCCGAAGGAAAAGGTTGCAGTCGACCTGCACCTCGTCGTCCTTGCGGATCAGGATGGAGCGCACGTTGTACTTGTGGCGTAGTTCCGAAGGAGAAGGTTGCAGTCGACCTGCACCTCAAATCGCCTTAACGGATCGGAATGTTTTTCAAACTTAGACAAGCATTGGACTGCATCTAAGCTTCCGAGTGGGAGGGTTGCTCTCCACTCGGTAGGATTTTTTCAATCTTAGGCGAGTACTAGACTGCAGCTAAGCCTCCGAGTGGGAGGGTTGCTCTCCACTCGGTAGGATTTTTTCAGACTTAGGCGAGTACTGGACTGCAGCTAAGCCTCCGAGTGGGAGGATTGCTCTCCACTCGGTAGGATTTTTTAAACTTAGGCGAGTACTTGGACTGCAGCTAAGCCCCCGAGTGGGAGGATTGCTCTCCACTCGGTAGGATTTTAAAGACTTAGGCGAGTACTTGATCTGTAGCTAAGCCCCGAGTGAGAGGATTTCTCTCCACTCGGTGGGATTTAAACTTAGGTAGTCTTGGACTGCAGCTAAGCCCCCGAGTGAGAGGCTTGCTCTCCACTCGGTAGGATTTCTAAACTTAGGCGAGTACTGGACTGCAGCTAAGCCCCTGGGTGAGAGGATTGCTCTCCACTCGGTAGAATTTTTTAAACTTAGGCGAGTACTGGACTGCAGCTAAGCCCCCGAGTGAGAGGCTTGCTCACCACTCGGTAGGATTTTTCAAACTTAGGCGAGTAGTCTTGGACTGCAGCTAAGCCCCGAGTGAGAGGCTTGCTCACCACTCGGTGGGATTTTTCAAACTTAGTAGTCTTGGACTGCAGATAAGCCCCCGAGTGAGAGGCTTGCTCACCACTCGGTAGGATTTTTTCGAACTTAGGCGAGTACTGGACTGCAGCTAAGCCCCCGAGTGAGAGGCTTGCTCACCACTCGGTAGGATTTTTCAAACTTAGGCAAAACGGATTCGCAGCTAAGTCACCCACTGGGGATTTCACAAGTAAACAAAAGCAACCACAATCGTTGGGAAAATTATAAAACTCTTGTCTTTGATAAATAAACTACAGAGGTATTTCTTATTACATCTCATCGGAGTGAGTACTTAAGTATAAAAGGGGCGGAGCAGATCCGCGTTCCAAGATCGTGGCTCGTCTTTCTGATGCTCGACATTGTAAAGATGGTATGCTCCATTGTGGAGAACTCTGGTGATAATGAAGGGGACTTCCCAAGCAGGGGCGAGCTTGTGTGGCTTCTGTTGATCTACTCGAAGAACCAGGTCTCCCTCTTGAAAGGCTCGACCCCTCACGTTTCTGGCGTGGAATCGACGCAAGTCTTGCTGATAAATGGTCGACCGGATCAAGGCCATCTCTCTTTCCTCTTCTAAGAGATCGACTGAATCCTGCCGGGCCTGTTCTGCTTCCTCTTCAGAGAAGAGCTCGACTCGGGGTGCGTTGTGGAGCAGGTCACTTGGCAGAACAACTTCAGCTCCATAAACCAAAAAGAAAGGAGTTCGTCCAGTCGACCGATTGGGAGTTGTCCTCAAACCCCAAAGAACTGATGGAAGTTCATCGACCCAGGCGCCTGCTGCGTGTTTGAGATCACGCATCAGTCGGGGTTTCAGTCCCTTGAGAATTAGGCCATTTGCTCTTTCTGCTTGTCCATTCGACTGCGGGTGAGCGACTGAAGCATAGTTGACTCGTGTGCCTTGAGAAGCGCAGAAAGCACTAAACTCCTCAGAATCGAAGTTCGACCCGTTGTCAGTGATGATGCTATGTGGAACTCCATATCTGAATGTCAATTCTCTGATGAAAGCGACAATGGTCTTTGGCTTCAAGATTCTTGATAGGTTTAGCTTCAATCCATTTGTGTAAACTTGTCGACTGCTACAAGCACATGAGTGAAGCCGCTCCTACCAGTTCTCAGTGGTCCAACCATATCCAATCCCCAAACAGCAAAGGGCCAGACGAAGGGAATGGTCTTGAGGCTGATCTTGGCTTGTGAGACATATCGAGTAAAAGCTGGCAGCCTTCACATATATCGACTATATCTTTCGCCATCTCATTTTCTCGTGGCCAATAAAACCCGGCTCGGTATGCTTTAGCCACAATGGCCCGAGAGGACGCATGGTGACCACAGGTCCCCGAGTGGATGTCGTTGAGGATCATTCGACCTTCTTCTGGCATTATGCATTTTTGACTGACCCCAGTCACACTTTTCCTGAACAATTGTCCCCTTATCATAGTAAAGGCTTTGGATCGACGGACGATCTGTCGAGCCTCTTCTTCATCCTCTGGGAGTTCTTTCCTAAGGATGTACGCAATGTAAGGTACTTTTCAGTCGGGAGTGATGACCAGAACCTCCATGATTAGGTCGACCACGGCTAGGACCTCGACTTCAGTCAGATCCGCGGTGCTCTTAGGTTGCGGGGGCTCTTCTGTAAAAGGATCTTCTTGAACTGACGGTGTGTGAATTTATTCCAAAAACACATTGCTGGGAATGACTTCTCTCTTGGAACCTATCTTCGCCAAATCATCGGCTGCTTGATTTTTCAGTCGGGGTATATGATGGAGCTCTAACCCCTCAAACCTCTTCTCCAACTTTCTCACCGCATTGCAGTAGCCAGTCATGGCTGGGCTTCTGACGTCCCACTCTTTCATCACTTGATTGACCACCAAATTTGAGTCGCCATAGACCTTGAGGCGACGGACGCTAAGTGAAATGGCCATGCGCAACCCATATAAGAGCGCTTCATATTCTGCTTCGTTATTGGAGGAATCAAAGTGAATCTGGAGTACATATCTGAGCTTGTCTCCTCGGGGGGATTCCAGTACCACCCCTGCACCAGAACCATTCAGCATCTTGGAACCATCGAAGAACATGGTCCAGTGCTCTGAGTGAACTTGAGTCGACGGTTGCTGTTCAATCCACTCGGCGAGGAAATTTGCTATTGCTTGGGACTTGATAGCTTTCTTTGCCTCAAACTTGATATCTAAGGGAAGGAGTTCAATCGCCCATTATGCCACTCGACCAGTTGCATCTCTGTTGTGCAGAATCTCCTACAATGGAGTGTTGCTGACGACTGTAATAGAGTGGTCAGAGAAATAGTGTGCAACCTTCTTCATGGTCATGTAAATCCCATAAACAAGCTTCTGATAGTGTGGATATCTACGCTTTGTGAGTCGAACTTCGAAACATAATAAATGGTATTTGAACTTTATAGGCTTTTCCCTCTTCTTCCTACTCGACCGTCAGTACTGTACTGACGACTTGTCCAGTGGCTGCAATATAAAGTAGTAAAGGCTCTTTGCTGATTGGAGCAGCAAGCACCGGCTGGGTGGAAAGCAGGGCTTTTAGCTCTGCAAATGTTGTATCAGGTTCACGAGTCCACTCGAACTTATCTGACTTCTTCATCAATCGGTAGAGAGGCAGTGCCTTCTCACCGAGTCGAGAAATGAATCGACTTAGAGCGGCCAAGCAACCATTAAGCTTCTAGACATCATGCACACACACAGGGCGTTTCATTCGGAGTATGGCACCAACTTTCTCGGGGTTAGCGTCGATCCCTCGTTCGGAAACGAGAAAACCGAGTAATTTTCCTCCTAGAACTCTGAATGTGCACTTTGATGGATTAAGCTTGATATCATACCTTCTGAGGTTGGCAAAGGTTTCAGCAAGGTCAGCCAACAGGTCGGAACCTTTACGCGACTTGACCACAATGTCATCCATGTACGCTTCCACATTCCGACTAATTTGAGTGAGTAAACACTTCTGAATTATCCGCATGAATGTGGCTCTAGTGTTCTTCAGGCCGAATGGCATGGTGACATAACAGAAGCACCCGAATGGGGTGATGAAAGCTGTTTTAATCTCATCTGGTACATACAGACGGATCTGATGATACCCGGAATAAGCGTCCAAAAAAGACAAACGCTCACACCCCGCAGTCGAATCGACTATTTGATCGATGCAAGGGAGAGGGAAGTGATCCTTTGGGCAGGCTCAATTGATATGCTTGAAGTCGATGCACATGCGAAGTGAGTCGTCCTTCTTAGGGACCATGACAACATTAGCTAACCACTCGGAGTGGTAAATCTCTCGAATAAACTCAGTTGCCAGGAGCCGAGCCACTTCTTCACAGATTGCTTTACTCTTCAGTACGGCGGACCGTCGAAGATGTTCCTTGACCGGTTTTACTTTTGGGTCGACTCACAAACGATGCTCAACCAATCCCCTGGGAACACCTGGCATGTCAGAAGGTTTCCATGCAAAGATGTTCCAGTTCTCACAGAGGAACTGGATGAGCGCTTCTTCCTATTTGGAGTCGAGTGTTGTTGAAATGTGGGTCGGAGCAGCATTGGGATCGGTCGGGTGGATATGAATCAGTTTCGTTTCACCGGACGACTGAAATGTTGAATCCGTTGCAGGCTTCTTAGCTCGCAGCAAATCACTCGGATTTGCATTTTTCTGATACTCCTACAATTACACTACTGCCATCTGCGCATCGGCCATCTTCGAGCCCTTCTGGAAGCACTCTTCTGCCTTCTTTCTATTGCCAGTGATAGTGATCACACCCTTAGGACCAGACATCTTCAGTTTGAGGTACACATACCATGGTCGAGCCATAAAACGTGCATAAGCTTCCCTGCCCAGAATAGCGTGATAAGCACTCTGGAAATCCACAACTTCAAATGTCAAGTTCTCTTTGCGGTAATTCTTGGAGTCACCGAAAACCATGTCAAGAGCAATCTGGCCGAGTGATTCAGCCTTCTTTCCTGGAATGACCCCATGGAAACTCATATTGCTTTCACTGAGTCTGGACATCGAAATGCACATCCCTTTCAGCGTCTCTGCATACAGAATATTCAGGCCATTGCCACCATCCATCAGAACTTTGGTCAGTCGAGTGCCTTCGACAACTGGATCGACCACCAATTCTTGCCTCCCAAGGGTGGCTGTGTGAGTCGGGTCATCGGACTGGTCGAATGTGATGGCAGTCTGAGACCATTTCAAATAACTGGGTGTCGCAGGAGCGACCATATTCACTTCTCTGTTGATAACTTTCAGTCGACTCTTGTTCTCAACATCAGCAAAAATCATCAGAGTGGAATTGACGTGAGGGTAACCATCATCACTCTCCTCCTTGTCCTCAACCTTGTCTGACTCTTTTTCCTTATCTTTGGGCTGTTTTTCTCGGAACTGCTGGATTAGGAGTCGACACTGTCGAGTGGTATGCTTTGGGTAAATGATTTTACCCTCTTCATCTTTCTTGGTGTGGATATGGCATGGCAAGTCCAGCACATCATTTCCATCTTGATCTTTTATTTTCTTAGGGTTCCATGGCCCCTTGGGCTTCCTTTGGATTTTCCACGAGTCACGGCTAAGGTTTCTCCGGTAGCGGTGGCTCAGCTCAGCTTTACGCTTCCGGCGGAGTTACCTCCTCCGGTTTCATGGGCGACTGATTTGTGCTTGCCGCTCCGGAGCCGATCCTCTTCTTCACCATTAGCATACTTGGTGGAAATCTCCATCATTCGACTCAGAGACATGTCTCCGGTCCGACCGAACTTCAGATTCAACTCTCTATACTTGACGCCTTCCTTGAAAGCACAGACTGCTTGGTGATTAGACACATTCTCCACCGTGTGATGCAACATGATCCATCTCTGGATATAATCCCTCAAAGTTTCATTTGTCTTCTGCACACAAGACTGCAGCTCGATCAACCCTGCTGGTCGCTTGCACGTCCCTTCAAAAGTTCTGACAAACACTCGGGCAAGATCTTCCCAACTGTAAATGCTGCTGGGTGCTAACTGATTCAGCCACGCTCTGGCCGAGCCCTCCAACATCATAGGAAGGTGTTTCATGGCCACTTCATCATTGCCGCCGCCGATCTGAACAACCACTCGTTAGTCCTCAAGCCAAGTGTCAGGCTTGGACTTACCAGTGAACTTACTGACTCCAGTCGCCAACCTGAAGTTGGGAGGAATCACTGCGGCCCTGATGGCTCTGCTGAAGCACTCTGGACCTGAGACATGCACTCTGCTGCTGGTTGGTAAATCTCTATCATGACCTTCCCGATGAGCTCTGTTTCTGTCGACCAAACCCTGAACGAGAATAGATCTCGCATCAAAGCCTGGCTCCCTGGGGTCGACTGGAATCCTCCGCCCGACACTGTGAGGGCGTCTGTCATCCTGCTGTCGAGGCACGTACGACCCACTCCTTGGGGGAGGTGTGGGCACTCGACGGCGATCGTCATGATCGAGTCGGTGATCATACTTCTCTCGGTTTCTGTACTGATCGCGTCGGTCTCCACGTCCCTCACGCCTCGGGGGCAATTTTGGGCTGTGAGCCGACTGGACTGTATCTGCCATAACGGACATGCTATGGATCTGTTCGATCGTGACACAGCCCAGATTACATTCTCCTGCTGCCCGGAGCAAAGCTCTGATCTGCATCAGACCTCTGCCAGCTTCTGACTGGGAGGGCTGAATTGACTCTGCTATTTGGGCTGCAGCTGTAAGATTCTGGATCGAAGTTCGATATACCTGAGTCGGAGGTGGAAAGAGTTGACGTCGACTGGATTCTGGAACCCGTTGACGCGCACGCTCGTTGAGTACTCGCTGGAGGTTCTCCAGTCGAGTGCGTTCAGCTAGGTTGGCCAAGCGCGCGTCCTCCAAGGCCCGGGCCTCGGGAGTTTTTCCAACGATAGGAGTGTGAAGTGCATCCATGTTCCGGTGGCGAAGTTCTTCCCTCTGCTGCGAAGAGAGGGGCTCGGGGAGGTACTCCTCATGGGCCTGCGCAGGATCGCCTCCGCCGTCGCCACCGTCGACACGGGGGATGCCGGGACGACTACGAGGTCCATCGACCATCAGGACTTCCGCCACGGGATCACTGCTGTCACACCCGGATGCAGTTTCTGCAGAGCCAGTCGATAGGTCGAACAGGCCGTAGACAGATTCGTCGGGCTCGATCGCCATGATTTAGGGGGTGGCCGATTGGCGAGCCACCGCGTGCCTCACCCACCGCTGAAGCCTTGATCGACCGGAACGCTTGCGCCGGTGGGCGACAGGGAGGGAGGACGCCACAGGAGCCGACCGATATTGAGTCGACGGCTGCCGCAGGAGGACGCCACGGACGCACGCGCGAAAGTGCGTTGCCCCACGGACGGGGAGCGCATCTACGTCGAGTGGATCCTCCTGAAGCCTGCGGAGTCGTCGGTGATGAACACGAGCGCGCCGAGATGAATCTCGCGGCCCTCAGCCAAACCTCCACCTGAAACCATGATGAAGGGGATCGGAAAGATTGCAACTTCTCCAACAAGTCGCTAAGACACCTGCCCCAAGGTGGGCGCCAACTGTCGTGGTTCTAAGTCTGACAGTAGAATGGGGGGTAGGTATGTAGAGGCAAGATCCTAGCTATGGAGGAGTTGTACACGCAAGGTTTACGAGTTCAGGCCCTTCTCGGAGGAAGTAATAGCCCTACGTCTTGGAGCCCGGAGGCGGTCGACTGGATTATGTGCGTGTGAGTAACAGGGGGTGCGAACCCTTGTCCCATAGGAGGGGGGTGGCATATATAGAGTGCGCCAGGACCCCAGCTCCCCTCTGTTACATAGGATTCAATGTACATAAAGGGATGGCGCTACAGGTAACACCTGTATTGAAGTGCTACAAATGATCATTAAATATATGAGTAAATGCCCGACCGTTGCTGCTCAGAGCGGCTTTAGGTCTTCTTATTGTCGAGTGGTTTGGTGGTCGAGTGACCTGGATAAAGTGGGATCTCCGAGTGGATGGTAGGTCGAGTGGACTTCACTCGACACCTTTGCTGGATCCTTTCTTCTGATTCTTGAACTTCTTTGTTCTTAGGACAAGGACCTTAGGTAGGACGTGTAGGTCGGGCCTATTACCCTACCCTAGGTCTGTGTCCACATCAGCTGGCACGGGAGAATCCAGCGAACTAGCATCACCTGGATTAGATCGACAAGCTTGACGTTCTTCGCTATCATGCTTTGAACGCGCATCTATAGCGCTATCAACTCATCGGGTGAACACCGGTTCAGACTCTTCTCGACCCAGGAGGCGAGTCGCATGGGAGCGCCGGAGCGGAATTCGGCAGCTATGGCCCAGGTGGTGCCACGGGGTTCTGTGATGTAGAACCACTTTGTTTACCTTGCGCCTTTCTTGTATCCACAAAAGTGCCTTTCGGCCAGGAGACGTTGGACAGCTTACTCACCATGGCTCCTCTGCACTTCACGTGCCGGCCATCCACCACCTTCGGCTTCATGTTGAATATTTTGAGCCACAACCCGAAGTGGGGTTGGATGCGGAGGCAGGCCTCACACACGACGATAAACGCCGAGTTGTTGAGGAAGGAGTTCGGGGACAGATCGTGAAAATCTATCCCGTAATAATACATCAGCCCGCGGACGAAAGGGTGGAGTGGAAACCCTAGCCCGCGGAAGAAATGAGGGATGAATACCACCCTCTCGTTGGGCTTCGGCATGGGGACGACTTGTCCCTCGGCCGGCCGACGGTGGGCGATTTCCTTTGCCAAGTATCCGCCACCAAGCTTCGGTAATGTTGTGGCACCCGGCTCGAGAAACCGGAACGCCCCGTATTCCGGCCCAGAGATCGAGGAGAAGTCTCTGGAATATGGCACTGCCTGACATAGAACAAATCAGCTCTTATTACAAGAATAATACAAGGGTATGATGTTACAAATAAGCACATCAGCACGGAGACACTACGCCTGCGATACTACACTTGCTCTATTTTAGCCGCAGAACAACTCGTAGCAGCGCAATACTTCTAGTAGCGGAACAACGACGAAGGTGGTGAACTCCACTCCGCAGGGACTCTGGCTGGGACACGATCTAGCTCGCACGCACGGCAACCACGACAAGCAAGCAAGCAATCATAGCATCACCTGCAATCTGGCATGACATGCCAGGTCAGTACATCAAATGTACTTGCAACCTCACAACAACCATAAACATCAAGGCAAGACAATAACATAGCATTAAGCAGGTTAATTAAATTAACATCTACCATGATACGACAACAACTACTAAGCATGATATGAAGCTACTATAATACTGATGGACCAACATCTCATATCTCCATAACCATATCTCTCTTGGATAACCGACCAAGCAATATACCATCTCGATCACCTCGTGATCATAACCAAATGGTGATCTTTCCGACGATCACTACCATGACCAACACTTGGTCTCAAACTGTGATCTTTCCTGCGATCACAACCACGACCAACACTTGGTCTCCAACATCATCATCAACATCCTGCCAATCGTTACTGCTCCAAAATATCAACATATATATATATATATATATATATATATATATATATATATATATATATAGATATATCACATATAAGTCATTCCGTCATGTGAGTGTTGATCGAACGGTGTGACCTAGTACGAACCCATGCCCATGACCGAGGACGCGGCTATCGATAGATTAAACACACACACTCTCCAGAGGTAGCGCACTTTACCCACACCACAGACCCATGGCCTCGTACTCCCATTCGTGTGGACCAACGGCGTTCCGACAAAACCGATCTACTACCCTGACACTCTCCCGGCCACTCCGACTCACTCCCCACTGGGATAGTCCTGGGTGGCCCCGTGTCTACCAAAGACACAACGACCACCGTCGTGGCCAAAACAAAAAGGCGCCTAACAACAACTACGGGCACACAAGGTTATGTCTGCCTACCTGATCAGGGTAGCGCGCGCCCATAACCTTCCCTCTTTGGAGGCACCGGCGAGAGGCACGACAATAGACCGCATTAGGGCCTTCCCATAAAGGCGAATGTGGTTGCACTGAAAAAGCCCGGTTCGGTGGCACCTGACCAACTTAATGGCAGAATTTATCCCCAAAATATAACTGTGATAACTGATACTCCGATATCAACTATCAAACTATAATCCAAGTCGTAGCAATATCCAACAAATAATCTGAGCATAATATCATCATACCAAAATACTCCGAGGACAACATAACACTACTATCATGATGAATCCAATAATGATAAAACTACTACTCAAATATCAAGAACTAATTATCCAACTATGATCCACATGCAAGCATCATCTCCAACATCATACTCCAAAATATAATATCAACTAGCATCATGATGAAAATATTACCAGCCACTAATAATCCAAAGGAAATGTAATATCCAAAGTAATACTCCAAAATATAATAACAGATATCATCATGAAAACAACCATAATATTAGCCACTCATACTCCAATGGCAACATGATACTCATCAACTACAAATATAACTCCTAGTAATCCAAACAATAGCATGGCAACAACAAGATCAAAATAACACTCCGAGAAAATGCCATGCACAAAGTCATGTAGCTAAAGAAATATTTTAGATAAGTTCAAATAATTTAAACAATGTCACTGCGTTGCAATCATGCAAATGGAGGGTGTGGCTTTCCTGGGGTAGAAGAAATCACCGGGAAGAAGTGCGAGAAACTCGCGGAAGGGATTGCCGGAAAACGTCCTCTCTCGGAGGGGGCTGATTAAGCGTAAGGGCAAAATTTTCATTTTCAGAATGTCAAAACATCATGAAAATGTTACCAGCAGAACAGGCTCGATGAAACGAAGAAGTGGGCTTTGGATTCACCTGATTTGGAGTTGGGAGTAAAAAGATATAATAGTTTTTCTTCCAGTGACCTATTTGTAATAAAATCCTCACAGAGAGGCCCATGACAGAAAAACTGAAAGCGCCTTTCACTGGAATACGCCTTCCACAAGGAGAAAACGTATTCTTAGCCGAAACAGAGGCAAAGTGCGCTTTCATATCAGGAAAACGTATTCTGTTCTAAGGAAGCACGATAATACGCTTTCTAACCTGGAAAACACATTATGGCGGATACGTGACCACTTATCCACGTCAACGTCACATGGGTCAACGCCCAGAGCGGCTGACCGGTGGGTCCCGGGGGCAGGTCGGGTCGTCGGGCGCGGTCGTCGTCTTCAACTCCTCGCTCGCCCGATGGGGCAGAACAGAGGCTCGGCGCCGGTGGCCGTCCCGGTGCCACCGGCCATCTCCGGCGACACTCCGGCCACCAGAGTGACCAGGAAGAAGAGCCGCATCCGCCTGGAGGGTTCTTTCCCGCCGAGAAGCAGTAGAGGGATCAGGGCTCCGGTTCTAGAGACGGACGTCAGCGACGGCGAAGATGGGATCGGGGCTTTGGTGGAGGGCAAGGAGAGGCAAGGTTCGGGAGGGGTTCACCAGGGTTGAGGAACTCTTCTGGAGGTGGAAAGGAGGAGGGATGGTGTCAGGACCCCGATTCTAAGCCACATCGATCTAGCATGTAACGCATCATATCACTTTGCGGCCTCACGCACGGTACTCCCACGGGTGCCACCTTACCTGGCCCGGGACCGTTTGCGCCTTTTGGCTCACGTATATGATAGTGTCGCTAGCATCCATATGACAGAGAACCCGGGCCGACATGGCTAGTCGTGAACCCAAAGCGGCGCTAACCCATGAGGACAGGCATACATGAATCACATCGAGCATGCCGGTCATCAACGTGTGAATCCGGGCTGTAGCACTAGGCTAACATGACTCCGGTAACCCGGGCTGTAGCAGGCTAGGCAGGACTCCGGAAGTCACCGCGTGACATTTCCCCGAAGGGACAGACACAGGAACGAAGTGAATCACATGCCGGCCAGTCAAGTGTTCCGAGCAGTAGTGCTGGGCTAGCAGGACTCCGGTGAACCGGGCTGTAGCGGACTACTATCGCTCAGAAGCACTAGACTACATTTCCCCATATGATAGGCTGCCAAGGATAAACAACTAGATAGTCGGATCCCACTCATACCAAGCATTTCAATCATACACACAATATGCCCGACATGAGTAAATACAACATGGCATCACAACAAAACTCTACAACTCAAATACTTTATTTAGAAGGCTCCGAGGAGCCATACATAACATCCATACAGATAGGGGTCACATGACCCGACACTCAAGTCATACAAGCATACAAGCACATGTGGAAGCAAAGTAGTCTGAGTACAGACACTAGAAAGAAAGAAGGCTTGACGAAGCCTGTCTATCTACATCGACCCTTCACAAGTCTTGGATCACCACCTGGGTGATAAGTCACTCATCAACGTCGAGGTCTACATAGAACCCATCAGAGGGGGCGGTGTTGTCGTCTGAAAACATTAATTAAAGCAACATGAGTACGGAGGTACTCAGCAAGTCTTACAACAGAATACTACAATACATGCACATTCTCAAGAAGGTAGTGGAGTTATTGCAGCAAGCTAGCTTTGACTCTTGGCTAAGCTATCCTACGACAGACACAACTTGTAAAGCATTTGTCGCACACGAGTCCACTATCACCAACACAATACTCCACCGTGGATCCTCTCTCGCCAACCTATGAGAGGGCCATCCGCGGTACTCACACTTATCTTGAGGCTTTTAGTAGTATCCATTTACTTGTCTATGAACTGTATAGGTGACCAAGTAGTCCTTTACCGTGGACGCGGCTATTCGAATAGTTTTATACCCTGCAGAGGTGTACTTTTTCACACACGCTCTCACCACTTATCGCCGTTACACGACGTGTACTCGGCAACCTTCAGCGGAAGCCCATGAGGGTGTCGGCCACGACCGACTAAGCATACGAGTCCCTAGTCGGGTTTATCGCCTATTCGGGTTCCATCCGCAGGGAGTCCGGCCGAGGTTTCCACTAACGGCCCCGAACGAAGTGTGCAGGGTTCCCGAGACACCAAACAGGCGAATCGGTACACCGTGCCACGTGCCTACCGCAACACAACCCACCCCTATGGTCAGCGCTGCGTGCGGCCCCCAGCATACTACAAACACCAGAAACTACTTTGCAACTCCCGGACAAAGGACAAGAGCGGTTAATAAGTAGAGAGAGTCAATTAAGGATCCCAATGTGTGGTAGTAGCTGAATCTTAAATCACACACACATATCTCAGTTCTTAAGGACGGTCTCAATGAAACAACCCACCATGTACTCCTACATGGCCTCTCATCGATTCCTTTACCAAATCATATTCCACACTTCACTCTTGTTACCGACACAACCTTTCGCTCTAGTTCATCATCTCGATGAGCCAGACCTGACACAACTCTAAGCATAGCAAGCATAGCATGGTAGGAAACACACATAGGGCTCAAACAACTCCTACACATGCTAGTGGGTTTCATCTAGTTACTGTGGCAATGACAGGTCATGCAAAGGAAGTGGGTTCAACTACCGCAACACACAGCAGGTTGAATCGCGTTGTCTTAATGCAGTAAACGAGAGCAGAAGCGAGAACATGGGTTTGTATCGGAATGATCAATGGGTTACTTGCCTGATGGAGTGGTAGTGGGATACTGCCCTTCAGTTGGATACTCGTGAATATCCTCGGAGGCAGAACCTACCACGAAGAACACATCGAACACAATCAACACATGACGATATGCAACAATATGATGCATGCTATAACATGGCAATATGAAAGTGTCCTGGCCTAATGCAAGCTAGACAGAAAGGAATGTGCTTATTTGAACCAAAGGTTCAAGTGTTAGCTCATTTAACATAGCCATATAAGTGCATCATCTTGTATTGCTTAAACAGCAAGGTTAACTTGTTCTGACATGCATGAAACCAGTACCAGTGGAGATTGAATTTTTCTGATCAAATTTCATATATAAATCTTTGCATTTGGAGTTACAGATTAATTTCTATGAATTTTTGAAGTTTGAACTATTTTCTGGAATTTCCTGTATAAGAATAATTCCAGTAATTTAGTTACTGCGTCAGCATTGCGTCAGGGTGACGTCAGGGTCAACGGGGTCGTCCAGGTCAAACTGACCAGTGGGTCCCGCGTGTCAGTAGTTAATTAGACTAACTAATTTTAGTTAAAACTAATTAGATTTAGTTAGCAGAGGGGGGGGCCCACTTGCCATTGACTCAAGGGAGTCAACCTGGGCCCACCCAGTCAACGTCAACAGTCAAACTCGCCGGCGTTTAGCACTTGGCGAGGCAGAACCTTGATGGTGGAAGTGCATTTGTGCGTTCCGGCGACCAAACGAACGGTGGAGGGCATCTACGCGTAGCTGGGAGCAAGCCGCGGCGTTTGGTGGCAGTGGTTTGGCTCGGGGTGGCCGGAAACGTCGCCGGCGACGAGCTAGGCGGTCGCCGGAGTCGGGTGAGGACGAGCCCGAGGCTACGGGGCACGGCGAGGCGCGTGGTGAGGTGCGTTGAGCTCCTGGGGTTGTGGTGAGGTAAGTGGACAACGTGGCATGGCCGGTGGTTGGCCGGAGTCACGTCGGCGACGAGCTCCATGGCGGTGCGTGCGGGTGAGCTTCGTGCAGTTGCTACGGTGCACGAGAAGGCAAACGGAGAGGATGGGGCGGTGCAGCAGCTCACGGCGGTCACGTAGAGCCAGACGACGCGGTCGGGGACGAGCTGATGCGGCGGCGACATCGAAAGGGATATCCGGCGGTGCTCGGTGAAGATGAGGTCGAAGAAGGCGAAACAGGGCTCGCGAGCGCTCGGGGCTCGGGCTGCTCGACGGAGTTGACGACGGCGGAGCGAGTGGGTGGTGCAGCACGGGGACGACGGAGCGGTTTCCGCGGTGGCGAAGCGCAGCACAGCGTCGGCCATGGCGGAGGGTGAGCGAGGGAGAGGAACCAGGGGGAAGTGCGGTGTCTGCGAGGTCGGGGGAAGTGAGGGAGTTCGTCCCACGTCGACAGGTCGACAAGGGGAGCGGCGAGGCGGCGGCAGCTGCGTGGCACGCATGCGGTGCTCGCCGTTGAGCACCTGGCTGCCTGCCTGGCGAGGACGAAGCAGCTGGCTGGCATGGGCCAGCACAGCGCTGGGCCGCCAGGTGGGCCGGCTGATGGGCTGCGGTCAGGTTAGTTTTTCCTGATTTGTTTCCTTTGTCTATTTTTCTGTAACTTTAGGGCTTTATTAAAAATACTTAGGCACTTTCTAAAATCCTGAAAATAATTGTGGGCTCTGTTGGGATTATTCCTAACAGCCCTCACTTAACTCCAGAATTATTTGAACATTTAAAATATTTACTAGTATTTAGATGTCCAAAAGCAACATACATATGATTTAATTCAGTGACCTTCTGATGACCTAGAAAATTGTGCACCAAATTTGCCAGAGGTTCTAACCCAAGTCAAAGAGGGTGAACATTTTAGAAGGGTATTTCAGGTTCATTGAAATAATTTTTAGTAAACCCTAGTTGATTCCAGGGGGTGCTGGGGGTTCTGCCTTCCCCATTTCAAGTTTCTGTTGAAAGTAGACATGATGCAGCACTCTAATGCATGGTCTAGCTAGGATGTGACCACTCACCCCCACTCGAAAGAATCTCGTCCCGAGATTTAGGGTCCGTCGGAAAGAAGGTGGGGTACTCAAGTCGAAGACGGTCCTCCCTTTCCGATGTAGCTTCTTGCTCGGAATGGTGTGACCATTGAACCTTGAGGAACTTGATATTCCGGCGTCGAGTGGTACGCTCGGCCTGATCAAGGATCCGAACGGGATATTCTCGATATGTGAGGTTATCTTGGAGATCAAGCGTTTCGTGGTCCACTCCACGGATAGGATCCGAGAAGCAACGCCTGAGTTGAGAAACGTGGAAGACATCATGAACTCTAGAGAGATGCGGAGGTAGTTCCAACTGGTAGGCAACCTCTCCTCGTTTGGCAAGAATACGAAAGGGTCCAATGTAACAAGGAGCCAACTTGCCTTTGATACCGAATCGATGGGTTCCCTTCAAAGGTGTAACCCGAAGGTAAGCCATCTCGACAACTTCATAAGCTCTAGGCTTATGCTTGCGGTCATATTGACTCTTTTGTCGAGATTAGGCTGTTTTCAACTTCTCACGAATAATGCGAACCTGCTCCTCTGCATCCTGGATCATATCCGGGCCAAAGAGTTGTCTTTCCCCGATTTCTGACCAGTTAAGAGGTGTTCGACATTTTCGTCCATAGAGAACTTCGAAAGGAGCTTTGCCCAAGCTAGCTTGATAACTGTTCTTATAAGCGAACTCGGCGAATGGAAGGCATTTCTCCCAATTCATACCGAAAGATATGACGGAAGCTCGGAGCATATCCTCCAGAATTTGATTGACTCGTTCTACTTGACCACTTGATGAGGATGGAAGGCGGTGCTGAAGGAGAGACGAGTTCCCATAGCATTTTGGAAACTTTCCCAAAATCGAGAGGTGAAAAGACTTCCAAGATCTGAGTTAATCTCCAAAGGAACACCATGAAGAGACACTATTCGAGAGATGTACAAATCAGCTAGTTGGCTAGCGGTTATACTCTCACGAACGGGTAGGAAGTGGGCTACTTTGGAAAGACGATCGACAAAAACGAAGATAGCATTATTCCCTCTCTTGGTCCTGGGAAACCCGGTAATGAAATCCATACCGATTTTATCCCACTTCCATTCAGGAATTTCCAAAGGTTGAAGGGTGCCAGCAGGCCGTTGATGCTCTGCTTTAACGCGACGACAGACGTCGTAATTAGCAATGTATTAAGCGATTTCTCTCTTCATCCTAGTCCACCAAAACCTCTGGCGTAGGTCTTGATACATTTTAGTACTACCTGGATGAATGGTGAGAGGGGAATCGTGAGCCTCCCTAAGGATCAATTACCGTAGATGTTGTTTCTTGGGAACCACCAAGCGGTTTTTGAAGAAGACAACACCTCGCTCATCCATGGAGAAATATTTAGCAGCTCCGCTAGCAATGTTCTCCTTGATCCGAGATATTCCTCTATCATACCGCTGAGCGGTTATGATTTGATCCGTAAGGTTGGGTTTCACCACCAGGGTGGAAAGGAATCCTCGAGGAACAATGTGAAGATTAAGCTTACGAAATTCCTCGTGGAGAAGTGGTTGACTTTTTTGTAGCATCAGATTGTTACAATAGGATTTACGACTTAGTTCATCAGCCATGACATTGACTTTGCCTGGGGTGTAGGTTATTCCTAAGTCATAATCAGTGATCAACTCGACCCAACGTCTTTGCCTGAGATTCAAATCCGGTTGGGTGAAGATGTATTTCAGACTTTGGTGATCAGTGTAGATTTCGCAACGATTACCAAGAAGGTAATTTCGCCAGGTTTTGAGGGCATGGACTACAGCTGCAAGCTCTAGATCATGTGTGGGATAGTTATCCTCATGTGGACGCAACTGTCGAGAAGCGTAGGCAATCACATGACGATCTTGCATGAGTATGCAACCTAGTCCTTGTCGCGAGGCGTCGCAATAGATAACAAAGTCCTTAGAGAAGTCTGGTGGTACCAGTACGGGAGCAGATGTCAGGCATCTTTTCAGTTCTTGAAAACTGAACTGGCACTGTGGGGTCCACTCGAACTTTTTATCTTTCTTGAGGAGTTCAGTTAGAGGCTTAGCAACTTTGGAGAAATTCTCGACGAAGCGGCGGCAATAGCTCGCTAACCCAAGAAAACTCCGAACTTGCTTGACCGTTTCAGGTGGAGTCCAGTCAAGGACGGCTTGAACTCGCTCGGGATGTACAGCAATTCCCTTACCAGAGATTACATGGCCTAGATAGGTCACTTCTGGCAACCAAAATTCACACTTGGAGAATTTGGCATAAAGGCGATGCTCTCGAAGTTTCATCAATACTAGCCTTAGATGTTCGGCATGTTCTTCCTCATTCTTGGAGTAGATGAGTATATCATCGAGGTATACCACGTATTATTTATCCAAATACTCCATGAAGATTGAGTTCATTAACCGAGAGAAAGTGGCTGGAGCATTGGTTAAACCGAAGGACATGACGGTGTACTCGTATTGGCCATAACGAGTAACAAAGGCCGTTTTGGGAATGTCCCCGTTCTTGATTTTGATTTGATGGTAACCCAACCTCAAATCCATTTTGGAAAAGACTGAGGATCCTGCGAGCTGATCATACATGTCATTGATCCTGGGGAGCGGATACTTGTTCTTGATAGTGACCAAGTTGACAGGTTGGTAATCTACAACCATCCGATCCGTTCCATCCTTCTTCTTCACGAAGAGGACGGGGCAAGCCCATGGAGAAGAACTAGGACGGATGAAACCCTTTTGCAAGGATTCATCGAGTTGTTTCTTAAGCTCGGCTAGTTCAGGGGGCTACTGACGGTGTCCTGGACTAGGGGGTACTCAACACGTCGTCTCCCGATCAGTTGGATTGGGCCGAGGACCCCCGTGGCCGTATACTCATGGGCCAGTCCGGACAGCTGCGGCATACAAGGAAGAATCCACAAGACTTGGCGATCAAGACAAGGACCTCCCCCACCGGCGTATTCGGCTAGGACTCTTGTTATCCTAGGCCTCTAGTACATTATATAAACCGGGGCCAGGCTAGTCGATAGACAATATACAACAATCGTACCATAGGCTAGCTTCTAGGGTTTAGCCTCTTTGATCTCGTGGTAGATCCACTCTTGTAACACACATCATCAATATTAATCAAGCAGGACGTAGGGTTTTACCTCCATCAAGAGGGCCCGAACACAGGGTAAAACATCGTGTCCCTTGTCTCCTGTTACCATCTGCCTAGACGCACAGTTCGGGACCCCCTACCCGAGATCCGCCGGTTTTGACACCGACAGGTGCCATCTTATAAGGTCTTCTAGAGATTGGGACGGTTCCTCGAACAAGGTCTATCACGAACTCAACATCTCTATCAGGTGGAACACCTGGCAGTTCCTCTAAAAAGACATCCGGAAAGTCACGGACTACTGGAATATCTTCAAGATCTGGAAGGGGGTTGGCATTTAGAGAGAAGAGCTGACGCTCAGACACTCGGGTCATAACATTGACTGTCTTGCCCGATGGATGGGTGAGTTGAACAGTTCTAGTAGAGCAGTCAATTTTAGCGTGTCTTGCCGACATCGATCCATACCCAAGATGATGTTTATGTCCGAGGACTTGAGAGCTATTAGTGATGCAAGGAAGACCAATCTGTCAACAAGAATTTCACTTCCATGGCTGATTCTAGAGGTTTGCCACTTAGAACCAGGGGTTTGAATTACCATGGAGGTGGGCATGTCACAAAATGTGGTGTTGTGCAATCGAGCATAGCTCTCGGAAATAAATGAATGAGATGCTCCAGTATCAAAGAGAACAGTTGCCGGATGGCAATTAACAAGGAGCGTACCGAGAACAACGCTGGGGTCCTCCTGAGTCTCCTCAGCTGAAACATAGTTGACATGGCCACGAGCAGTGGTGGCTGGCTTGGCGTAGAGCACCTTTCCTGCTGGCTTGCCACGGCCAACTAACTTACCGAACTGGTTGGGGTTGTTCTGGGGACACTCGCGGATGTAGTGACCCGTATCCCCACACTTGAAACAAGTTATCGTATTGGGGCTTGGAGCAACATTAGCAGCGGGGCCACCATAAGTCTTGGGCGGTACATACTGCTGGTTGGGGCAAGGCGCCTCAAAGGATGGCCTCGGGGTGTACCTGGGTGGCAGAGCAGTGTTTGGAATCCAGACCCGGCGCTTCTGAGATCCAGAACCGGATGAAGATCCAAAGTCCCGGGAGTGTTTGCGTGAAGCTTCAAAGTCAGTCTGCCCTGTCTCGGCACTGATGGCCTTGTTGACTAACTTCGGAAAAGAGGTGCAATTGTGCAGACGAAGGTCACGACGAAGCTCGGGGCTAAGTCCCTTGCGGAACCTTGCCTGCTTCTTGGCGTCGGTGGATACCTCTTCGGGAGCATAACGTGCTAGATTTCCAAACTCGCGACTGTATGCATCCACAGTCAGTCTACCCTGGGTGAAGTTCTGAACTCCTCCTCTTGCGATCCATGAGACCTTCCGGATGTGATGCTCACGGAAAGCGACCGAATTCAGCCCAAGTAGTGATTTGGCCGACCGGGCGCATAGCCTCATAATTCTCCCACCAAAGGCTAGCAGGGCCTTCGAGGTGATAGGCGGCAAAGGTAACCTTATCAGCTTCGGCTACGTTGGCAGAACGTAGCTTGTGGGCGATGCTGCGAAGCCAGTCATCCGCATCGAGAGGCTCGACGGAATGGTTGAACTTCGGTGGATACAGCTTGACAAAGTCATTGATTGACACCAGGTCATTCCTTGGCTGGCGTGCAGTATTCTGCTCAATCCGCTCCAGCAAGCGGTTGGTCTCACGCTTGTTTCGCTCTGCCTCCAGCATAACTTCGGCCCGAGAAGGCGGTTGAGGCAGATTTTCATCCCTAGTTGCACTAGCTTCACCCTGCTCCGGAGCAGCAAGGTTGTTGCGGGTGTTGAACATCCTAGGAAAACAAGACAAAGGTTTAGACAAGGATGGCAAAATCTGGGCAAAGAAGTGCGGAATGTAATGGATAACAAGGAATGCAGAGATGTTCATCCGTATGACATGGTAATATAAAAACTGCCATATATATACCAACGGTCATACACACCATACATAGTTTAGTACAAGCCCAAGCTAGAGTACAACTATGATGAAAGACGTTACATCTCATCGGAGGCATTCCAAGCTCCTATACATTATTTTTCTACACCTCCGGAATGGATACACACTAAGTCATATTCCACAAGTCACGCAGGATGGTGGACATACAACTGTTACAATACTAGCGAAACTACTACTAGCTCAGACAGCTCCGTAGTAATCCTCATAAAAGTCACCACCCAAGCCTGGAAGCGGAACAAGATCATCCGGGAACAGACGGTCCTGTGGAGCTTGCGGACCATAGTGACTCGGATGTGGCCTTGGACCAATAAACGGCTGCAGACGGGGTCCACGAGGAGGGGTGATGCCTCCCACCTCACGGCACTCCATGAAGTCTGGCAGGCCAGCCCGCACAGGGTACAAGTCCCTCATGTCCATGTATCCGGCTTGCACGGCAGGGGCAAACCGAGTCAAAGTGGCCCAGTGATCAGAACGAGCATTAAAGAGCTCCATACGCAAGGCCCAATTTTCACGGTCCTTGTCTTCCAGCATCTCAGTAGTGGTGCGGAGGAGTGAATCCTCATGGGATGCGTCGCTGTACATACCCTGAAGGTACCCATGCGCCCCAGGGAGGGATGCTGGCATGTAGCGGAAATCGGTGTTGCACGGCAAAGCGATTACAGCTCGAATGATAGTCATCATCGAGTAGGCTGCATCCTGCACGGACATCCCAATAGTGATCCCAAGTCCATAATAACAGTGGGTTCAGTAGCTCCAGGATAAGATGGATATATCCTGACCGTGCACAGATATTGGCTTTGATTAAAGTCTCTAAACTGCTCCTCGACGGTATATTCGGGATACCATCGGTAACCTGTCTCGACCATCACTCGAACCAACATGGCCGTGTGACTACACACATCAATGCAACGGGTCGAATTTAACCACTTGGTTACGGGGACGGTGGCCATCTGAAGCACAAAATAATGCAAAGGCATTAGAATTTTCTAGGAGAAATTGGACAGCATAACGGCTGTAAATGCTCAGAAAAAGACTTGAGACATCCACAACAGTTTGCAAAACCACACAACAACATCATATCAAGGTTCCGGTTCAACTGGCAACATACTACAATTTAGTAGAAACTGAACTGGGTTGTAACCAACAATCCTATAAGTTACTACGGATTAGTAACACGTGAACCTGATAGAAAGAAGAGAGCCTAGTCCTTAACCCACGTAGAATGAGGAGAGAATGACTCAGAACAGAGGGCATAAGGTAAAGGAGTAAAAAGATCCTTACGTTCCCTCCCACAACCAATTCCCCTACATATAACTAAAGCATTTCTAGACTCGACATCGACCAGTTTGTCTTAGCGAACCTACAAGCAGTCCGGCTCTGATGCCAACGCTGTCAGGACCCCGATCCTAAGCCACATCGATCTAGCATGTAACACATCATATCACTTTGAGGCCTCACGCACGGTACTCCCACGGGTGCCACCTTACCTGGCCCGGGACCGTTTGCGCCTTTTGGCTCACGTATATGATAGTGTCGCTAGCATCCATATGACGAAGAACCGGGCCGACATGGCTAGTCGTGAACCCAAAGCGGCGCTTAACCCATGAGGACAGGCATACATGAATCACATCGAGCATGTCGGTCATCAACGTGTGAATCCGGGCTGTAGCACTGGGCTAACAGGACTCCGGTAACCCGGGCTGTAGCAGGCTAGGCAGGACTCCGGAAGTCACCGCGTGACATTTCCCCGAAGGGACAGACACAGGAACAAAGTGAATCACATGCCAGCCAGTCAAGTGTTCTGAGCAGTAGTGATGGGCTAGCAGGACTCCGATGAACCGGGCTGTAGCGGACTACTATCGCTCAGAAGCACTAGACTACATTTCCCCATATGATAGGCTGCCAAGGATAAACAACTAGATAGTCGGATCCCACTCATACCAAGCATTTCAATCATACACACAATATGCCCGATATGAGTAAACACAACATGGCATCACAACAAACTCTACAACTCAAATACTTTATTTAGAAGGCTCCGAGGATCCATACATAACATCCATACAGATAGGGGTCACATGACCCGACACTCAAGTCATACAAGCATACAAGCACATGCGGAAGCAAAGTAGTCTGAGTACAGACACTAGAAAGAAAGAAGGCTTGACGAAGCCTGTCTATCTACATCGACCCTTCACAAGTCTTGGATCACCACCTGGGTGATAAGCCACTCGTCAACGTCGAGGTCTACATAGAACCCATCAGAGGGGGCGGTGTTGTCGTCTGAAAACATTAATTAAAGCAACATGAGTACGGAGGTACTCAGCAAGTCTTACAACAGAATCCTACAATACATGCACATTCTCAAGAAGGTAGTGGAGTTATTGCAGCAAGCCAGCTTTGACTCTTGGCTAAGCTATCCTACGACAGACACAACTTGTAAAGCATTTGTCGCACACGAGTCCACTATCACCAACACAATACTCCACCGTGGATCCTCTCTCGCCAACCTACGAGAGGGCCATCCGCGGTACTCACACTTATCTTGAGGCTTTTAGTAGTATCCATTTACTTGTCTATGAACTGTATAGGTGACTGAGGGAGTTCCGGACTAGGGGGTGTCCGGATAGCCGAACTATCATCATCGGCCGGACTCCGAGACTATGAAGATACAAGATTGAAGACTTCGTCCCGTGTCCGGATGGGACTTTCCTTGGCGTGGACGGCAAGCTTGGCGATCTGGATATGTAGATCTCCTACCATTGTAACCGACTGTGTAACCCTAACCCTACGGTGTCTATATAAACCGGAGGGTTTTAGTCCGTAGGGCGAACAACAATCATACCATAGGCTAGCTTCTAGGGTTTAGCCTCTTTGATCTTGTGGTAGATCCACTCTTGTAACACACATCATCAATATTAATCTATCGTGACGTAGGGTTTTACCTCCATCAAGAGGGCCCGAACACAGGTAAAACATCGTGTCCCTCGTATCCTGTTACCATCCGCCTAGATGCACAGTTCGGGACCCCCTACCCGAGATCCGCCGGTTTTGACACCGACATTGGTGCTTTCATTGAGAGTTCCTCTGTGTCGTCGCCGATAGGCCCGATGGCTCCTTTGATCATCAACAACGACGCAGTCTAGGGTGAGACCTTTCTCCCCGGACAGATCTTCGTATTCGGCGGCTTTGCACTGCGGGCCAATTCGCTTGGCCATCTGTAGCAGATCGAAAGCTACGCCCCTGGCCGTCAGGTCAGGTTTGGAAGTTTAAACTATACGGCCGATATCTGCGAAGACTTGATCTTCGACGGATTCGAGCCGCGGCCAAGCGCGCCGCACTGTCTCGATGGGCATGGTCTAGCTCTGCAGCCGAACAGTGCCCTGGAGGCCGCACCAGAATCCGCTCTGACCCTTAATCCGGAGCCGGATTCCCCGATCAAGGACGAGTGGTTGGACACCGCCTCGGGGGCTTTAATCTCTACGGCGATTGAGCCGAACTCCATCCCTGGCCTTTGCGAAGACCTCGACTCCAGGGTGTCGGACTCCTCTCCGGACTCCGAACCCTCCGCGCCCTTGCCAATCGAATTTGATTGGGCGCCCGTTATGGAGTTCACGGGTTATGGAGTTCACGGCCGCGGACATCTTTCAGCACTCGCCCTTTGGCAACATCCTGAATTCACTAAAGTCTCTCTCTTTATCCGGAGAGCCCTGGCCGGACTGCGGTCAGGACGGTTGGGATGCGGACGACGAAGAAATTCAAAGCCCACCCACCACCCACTTCGTAGCCACTGTCGACAGCCTACACGACGTACTCGATTTCGACTCTGAAGACATCGACGGTATAGACGACGATGTAGGAGACAACAATGAACCAGCACCTATAGGACGCTGGACAACCTCACCCCATGATGTATACATGGTGGATACACCTAAAGGAAATGAAGACGATGAACAACCGGACGCTACGAAGGATAAATCCCTCGAAAAGCAGTCAAAACGGCAACGTAAACGCCGAACAAAGTCCCTCAACAAAGACCCAGCCATAGAGCAGGGCGAACCGGTGGACAACGAACAAGCTATCGAGCAATCGTCCGAACAAGACAACTTGGATAAACAATCTGTCCCCGGCGAAGACAACAGTCCGGACGACCTCACACCGGACAAACCATTGGAGCAAAATAAACTCCAGAAAAGGCTCGTCGCCACTGCGCGTAGCCTGAAAAAGCAGAAGCGGAAGCTCAAAACAGTGGAAGATGCACTCAAGATCAGATGGAGCAAAATATTCAGCACCGCAGACAAGTACGGCGACAGTCGCCGAACAAAGAGCTACCCGAAAAGAAAGCTACTGCCCGAATTCGACGAGGAGGCCTTAGAGCCCCCACAATTAAAAAGTAAGAAGGCCACCCGGTCGTATGGATGACCCCACGGCGAAAAGAGAGCGGTGAATGGCGCCGCACACAAGCCAATACGCGATCCGCATAAGGATTCACATCAAGAGGATGGCCTAGTTAGGTCCATCTATGGGCCAAGAACGCAGGCTCGTCAAAGCAATGCAATACGCCAAAATTCTGAAGATCACGGCACACCCAAATATAGGGGCGCCGCACACCCCCTATGTTTCACCGATGAGGTGCTGGATCATGAATTTGCAGCGGGATTTAAACCCGTAAACATAGAGGCATACGACGGAACAATGAGACCACGGAGTGCGGATCGAGGATTACATCCTCCACGTACACATGGCTAGAGGAGATGATCTCCACGCCATAAAATACTTACCCCTTAAACTCAAAGGGCCAGCTCGGCATTGGCTTAAAAGCCTCCCGAAAATACCATTGGAAGCCGGGAGAGCTCGAGGATGCATTTCGGGCAAATTTTCGGGGGACTTATGTCCGCCCTCAGGATGGATTTATCTAAGTCACATAACTCAACAGCCCGGAGAGTCAGCCCGGAAATTCTGGAACAGGTTCCTCACTAAAAAGAACAAAATAGTCGACTGTCCGGACGCCGAAGCCTTAGCAGCTTTCACACAACGTCCAAGACGAATGGCTCGCCAGACACCTCGGCCAAGAAAAGCCAAGAACAATGGCCGCATTAACAAGCCTCATGACCCGCTTTTGCACGGGAGAGGATAGCTGGCTGGCTAGATGCAACACCAGCGACCCGAGTACATCCGAAATCAGGGATGGAAATGGGAAATCACGACACAGAAAAGATCAACGCCGGAATAAAGAAAATGGCCCAAATAGTATGGCGGTCAACGCCGGATTTAAAAGCTCTCGGCCGAACAACAAAACACTGCCCCTAAAGGATGACAGTGACGAGCTGTCCAACCTAAACAAGATTACGGATAGACTGTCAAATACATGGTACCTCCGGGAAGCCCGCAAACCATACCCACAGAGATTGTTGGGTCTTCAAACAGTCCGGCAGACTGAACGCCGAACACAAGGGGCTCGACACACCAAGTAAAGATGATGACGAGCACCACAAGCAGAGCCCCGGAAAACAAAAGAATTTCCCACAAAAGGTTAAAACAGTAAACTCACTTCACGTGATCAAAGGGAAAAACAGAGCGGCGCCCACTAAAAGGCGCGCCGCACATTGGTTGTCAAAACCAATCACCTTCGACCATCAGGACTATTCCGAAGATATCCGGAACGCAGGATGGACTGCCTTGATATTGGATCCTATAATCGATGGATTCCAATTTACACATGTCCTCATGGACGGCGGCAGTGACATAAACATGGTATATCAGGACACAATCCGCAGGATGGGGATAAACCCAACCAAAATTCGCCGTAGCAACACCTCCTTTAAAGGAGTACTGCCCGGCCCATATGCCCTCTGCACGGGCTCCATACTGTTAGAAGTTGTGTTTGGTTCATCCGACAACTTCCGTCGCGAAAGGCTACTCTTCCATGTCGCCCCGTTTAAAAGTAGCCATCAAGCACTATAGGGACGCGAAGCTTTCGCCCGCTTTAACGCAATACCGCATTATGCATCTCTAACACTTAAAATGCCCGGTCCACGCGGCATCATCTCGTTAAAAGGAATTATTAAGTGTTACTCGAGCACGGAAGAAGGGGAGACAGCATCGACAGCTCCACAGCTATCCGGCTCCACTAGGCAAAGAACCTGTAATTGGTCATTCAAACCCCGAACACGGCTAGACGAGTCCGGCGCCTACTAGCGGCACACCCCCATACAAGGGGCTACATGCATGTGCAACAAGAGACAATAGAGCTCAATTTTATTCTTCGAACCGCACTCTGTTCATTTAATATTAAGTACATCTTTCGCACGATCCTTTTTCTTTCAAACTAAGTTCCTCTCTTTTACAGATGAACAACGTGCTACACTCGTCCAGGATACGACACAACGGAGACACAGGCGCAGACGTGCAGAAGGGACCCGTTGCAAGGATTCTTTTCAGATTAAGACCTGCGTAAACCTTTTTTCACTGCCTCTTGTTGATTTACATTCCCCAGTTCCTTAATATAACTGAGGAGGAGGCTGGTGCTTTGGCATTGGCCGCACCAGAATTTTTGCACGTACCTGGACACAAGGGGCTTAGGGCATTATTTTGCCCATTTTCATAAAGACCGAATACCTTAGGGAGTATTCGGCGTCTCGAGTTAGGCCTTATATGCATCAGCTGCGAATCATGTCTTTGGTCAAATGTTGGGTCGCCCGGCTCCTGTGTTTTGCTGCCTTACATTCCGTTTTCACGGCTAACGCGGCACCAGGAGAACTATCGCGATTGTGCCCAGTTCGGCCGGGCGAGCACCTCGAGAGAAAGCCAAACTGACCGTCATGATATAGCGAGAGACTGGTCAACCACTCGATGACTCACAGGAATGTTTAGAATTCCTCCGCATTAACGAAGGACCGGTTTTCGGTCACGCACATACGCACCCCGAATTCGGGAGAGTGCGGCGCCCCCAGGGGCTATATAGTAGCCCCACCCTCGAAATCCTATGGCTAAGTGAAAGTGATAAAGCATTATAGTCCGGTTGCCTGGTTTGCTACGCTATCACCTCCTTAACAGGACCAAGACGTTGGATTAAGTGTGAAAAACGCCTTTTGCAAACACCCCCGCACTATGTGCGTGGGGGCTGAAGCCAAGGACTGCCATCTTTCAGGTTATATACACATATACATAAACGGCCGCATAGGGAGTAGTTTAATACTTGAACGCACAAGTATAAAAAGCACTTATATTACATTGAAACATTGTTTTCACAAATCATACATGTCATTCAAACATAATATCCTTCGAGCACTGCGTCTCTATTACACGGCGCCCGGCAGACTTCTTCAAAGTAGTGCTCGGCAGGTACTCGGCCTCTGTCCGAATCCTGGGATGCAACGTCAGTGGCCTTCATCTCTGCCCAGTATGTCTTGACACGGGCAAGAGCCATCCGCGCTCCCTCAAAACATGCTGATCTCTTCATCGCGTCGATACGCGGCACCGCTCCAAGAAACTGCTGCACTAAACCGAAATAGCTCTTCGGCTGGGGTCCATCCGGCCACAAGTGAGTCAAGACATGCGTCATGGCAAATCCGGACAATCGATTCAGCTCGGCCCATTCGGCCAACCGATCGGTCAGCGGCAGAGGACGCTCCGGACTATGGAATTGCGACCAATATAGCTCCTCCTTCGTGCTCCCTTCCGCCTGGAAGTGCTCAACCGCGTCCATAGCGCTCGCCGCCAAGTCCAGATAAGCATCCTCTGAACTCCACAACTTATCTAACTGAGCATACTTTGGATCCGTATATTTCCTCCGCAGTAGAAACGGTTTTTCCAGCCGCAATTGCCCCAGCCTGACTCAGCTCCTCCTTGGCAGCTCTCAAAGCCGACTGGGCATTCTTGAATTCGGCGGCGGCCTTCTTTAGGCCCTCTTGTTCCGCTTGACGCTCTTTTTCAAGAACCTCGTAGCGATCGGTAGCATTCCTTAACTTTTTGGCCATATCGGCCATCTCCTCTTTGCTTCGGCAGTGAGCAGCCCGTTCAGCTTCTAGCTCTTGGCTGCCTTTAAAGCGGCCAGACATTACTACTCTGGCTTGCTCTTTCGCTCGGGCGAGTTCTGCCGCAGCTCCTCAACGGCAGCGGCACCATCTGCATTAAGCATACAAACAGTAAGACATGGGCGTCAAGCTCCCTTACCAGGTGTCCGCATAGAAGTCTCATACCTTGTGACTCGTCAAACCGCTTATTGACCAGCGCGATGTCCGTATCCGCCTCATCAAGCTGCCGCTTTAGTTCGGCATATTCATCAGTCCGGCTGGCCTCCGGACGCCCCGCCACCTGTTTAGGAGTGGCGATATGTTAAAACTGAGAATTTGATCCTCGGCACGTCGTCAATTTTGACAACATACCCAGTCTCAGGGGCTACTATCTATACATGGCGCATTTTATATGCATAACTGTCAGAAGGTACATTATTTTTTGCGTACCTCAAACCCCGTCAGTAAGCTTCTGACGGCTTCGTGCAATCCGCTCTCTGCGGATGCAATCCTTTCAATCACCGTACCCATTAGAGCACGGTGATCTTCTGAGATAGCCGCCGCCCGAGCAAATCCTTCCAGCTCCTCCGACCGCACACCACTCGGCGCGGACCTTCCGCCTGCCGGACTTGGGGAACCCTCCGACGACACCTCCGGGTCGTCCGCTTCACATGAGGGTGCGACAGGTGGAGGCGTTCGCTCTCCATCATCTCGGAAGAAGATCCTCAAGACGAGCTCTGCTGAGAAGGGCTGAGGTCCGAACTACAAGGTACAATTTCGGTTATATTCATAAATAAATACAGGATGCTCCTTATTTACAAGACCCCTTCTTTCTACTTACGGCTCATTGGAGGGCTGATCCCTTGGGGAAATAATGCGGCAGGGTTACTTCCTCAGCGCGGACCCTCCGCCAAGATTCCCTTCCTTTCTTTGAGGCCTTGACCTCCGGATCTTCGGAAGCAGTCCTCTTCTCTCCTCGGAAGGTGGGACTCTTAATCCCTCCTTCCTTGATAGCCTCCTTCGCAGAGGCAGTTGCTCCCGCTCCTCCCTTTGCCTTCTTCAAAAGGCGCGACCTTCAACATCTTGGTCAACATGGGATCCGGCGTGGTCTCTGGGAGGGGAGCCGGACACCTTATCAACTTTGCCTTGGCTACCCACTCCTGTTCGAGAAACAGCTCCTTTAAAGGGCATATATGTAAAATAAATGAATGAACAGCTTGTCCGGTTATAGGACTACTTACTTGAGCATCTGGGCGATTGCAGCTTAGTCATGCGTCCTCGGTCAAGTCCGGACACTTCTCTTGTGATCCGAAGAACAGTTTATACATCTCCACGGGCGTCGTGCTCATAAAATTTTGGAGAGCTCGTGGTCCCTATGGATTGAATTCCACAAAGTGAGGAGGCGGCGTTTGCAGGTGGCTGAAGGCGCCGGATCACCATAACCTGCGCCATCGCAACCAGATTGATCCTCTTTCACGGAGATCTCGAATACGGACCTACAAAGCAGGGGAACATCCTTGGATGGCCCCAGTCGAGCCCCTTATTGACCCATGACGCCACTGTGGTGGACCTGGCGGAAGGCAGGGAGCGCCGCCCATTTGGTGCCCCGAGCGGTGATATAAAACCACTCCCGTTGCCACAAACCAAGCTCCTCTTGAAAAGAGCCCTCGGCCACGGAGCATCAAGACATTTGCTTATGACCGCCCCTCCGCACTCGCTTGCTGCCCCTTGGTCGCCTTTTGGCTCCACCTTGAAGGTTTTGAGCCATAATCCAAAGTGGGGGGTAATATGGAGGAATGCCTCACATACAACAATGAATGACGAGATATGGAGGATGGACTCCGGATTCAAGTCATGGAAATCGAGCCCATAATAAAACATGAGCCCCCGCACAAAGGGGTCTGTCGGGAAGCCTAAACCCCGAAGGAAGTGGGACACGAACACCACATTCTCGCTGGGCTCAGGGGTGGGGGTGACCTGCCCTGGAGCAGGCAGCCTATGCGAGGTCTCGCCGGTCAGATACTTGGCGTCTCGCAGCTTTAGCACATCTTCTTCTGTGACGGAGGAAGACATCCATCGGCCGTGCTGGTCGGAGCCGGACATCGTCGAAAGTCCGAAGCGCCTGAATCTGAAGCTTTGGGTGTTGGAACTCGAAGCATGAGGCGAACTCGATGGAGGGTGTAAAAGGAGAGGGCCTTGGTCTCGTTATAAAGAGGTTGAATACCAAGAGCCCACCCCGTGGTCGACTAGGACTCGCCTTTGATAGAGAAGGCAGGCCGGCACGCAGTTGGGTTACCCACGTCCGTATTGATGAGAATCCCGGAATAAGGGGGCATGATCTACGCTTTGATAAGACGTGCCAAGGAAACCGCCTCGCTAAACACGCTGAGGTGGAACCACAAAAAAAGATTCATATAAAGGCCTGGCCGTGGTGTGATGTCACGCCGTGGAATACGTCAGCAAGAATTATTCTCTCTACGGTGTTATGTGGAACTTGTTTTGCAGAGCCGGACACTATCCTGGTGTTCACAATCTTCTATAAATTATTTGGAGGGAGAACCCGCCTTGCAATGCCGAAGACAATATGCGCACCGGACTCGTCGTCATTGAAGCCTGGTTCAGGGGCAACTAAGGGAGTTCCGGACTAGGGGTGTCCGGATAGCCGAACTATCATCATCGGCCGGACTCCAAGACTATGAAGATACAAGATTGAAGACTTCGTCCCATGTCCGGATGGGACTTTCCTTGGCGTGGAAGGCAAGCTTGGCGTCTGAGATATGTAGATCTCCTACCATTGTAACCGACTCTGTGTAACCCTAACCCTATCCGGTGTCTATATAAACCGGAGGGTTTTAGTCCGTAGGACAAAGAACAATCATACCATAGGCTAGCTTCTAGGGTTTAGCCTCTTTGATCTCGTGGTAGATCCACTCTTGTAACACACATCATCAATATTAATCTAGCAGGACGTAGGGTTTTACCTCCATCAAGAGGGCCCGAACCTGGGTAAAACATCGTGTCCCTCGTCTCCTGTTACCATCCGCCTAGACGCACAGTTCGGGACCCCCTACCCGAGATCCGCCGGTTTTGACACCGACAGTGACGAAGTAGTCCTTTACCGCGGACGCGGCTATTCGAAAAGTTTTATACCCTGCAGGGGTGTACTTCTTCACACACGCTCTCACCACTTATCGCCGTTACACGACGTGTACTCGGCAACCTTCAAGCGGAAGCCCAGCGAGAGTGTCGGCTACGACCTGACTAAACGCACGAGTCCCTAGTCCAGGTTTATCGCCTATTCGGGTTCCATCCGCAGGGAATCCGGCCGAGGTTTCCACTAACGGCCCCGAACGATGTGTGCAGGGTTCCCGAGACACCAAATGGGCGAATCGGTGCACCGTGCCACGTGCCTACCGTGACATAGCCCACCCCTATGGTCAGCGCTGCGTGCGGCCCCCAGCATACTACAAACACCGGAAACTACTTTGCAACTCCTGGACAAAGGACAAGAGCGGTTAATAAGTCGAGAGATTCAATTAAGGATCCCAATGTGTGGTAGTAGCTGAATCTTAAATCACACACACAGATCAGTTCTTAAGGACGGTCTCAATGAAACAACCCACCATGTACTCCTACATGGCCTCTCATCGATACCTTTACCAAATCGTATTCCAAACTTCACTCTTGTTACCGACACAACCTTTCACTCTAGTTCATCATCCCGATGAGCCAGACTTGACACAACTCTAAGCATAGCAAGCATAGCATGGTAGGAAACACACATAGGGCTCAAACAACTCCTACACATGCTAGTGAGTTTCATCTAGTTACTGTGGCAATGACAGGTCATGCAAAGGAAGTGGGTTCAACTACCGCAACACACAGCAGTTTGAATCGCGTTGTCTTAATGCAGTAAACGAGAGCAGAAGCGAGAACATGGGTTTGTATTGGAATGATCAATGGGTTGCTTGCCTGACGGAGTGGTAGTGGGATACTGCCCTTCAGTTGGATACTCGTGAATATCCTCGGAGGCAGAACCTACCATGAAGAACACATCGAAAAAAATCAACACATAACGATATGCAACAATATGATGCATGCTATGACATGGCAATATGAAAGTGTCCTGGCCTAATGCAAGTTAGACAGAAAGGAATGTGCTTATTTGAACCAAAGGTTCAAGTGTTAGCTCATTTAACAAAGCCATATAAGTGCATCATCTTGTATTGCTTAAACAGCAAGGTTAACTTGTTCTGACATGCATAGAACCAGTACCAGTGGATAGATTGAATTTTTCTGATCAAATTTCATATATAAATCTTTGCATTTGGAGATACAGATTAATTTCTATGAATTTTTGAAGTTTGAACTATTTTTTGGAATTTCCTGTATAAGAATAATTCCGATAATTTGAATTCTTCTGCGTCGACATTGCGTCGAGGTGACGTCGAGTCAACGGGGTCGTCCAGGTCAAACTGACCAGTGGGTCCCGCGTGTCAGTAGTTAATTAGACTAACTAATTTTAGTTAAAACTAATTAGATTTAGTTAGCAGAGGGGGGGGCCCACTTGCCATTGACTCAAGGGAGTCAACCTGGGCCCACCCAGTCAACGTCAACGGTCAAACTCGCCGGCGTTTAGCCGCCGGCGAGGCCAGACGCGGTGGTGGAAGTGCATTTGTGCGTTCCGGCGACCAAACGAGCGGCGGAGGGCATCTACGCGTAGCTGGGAGCAAGCCGCGACGTTTGGTGGCAGTGGTTGGGCTCGGGGTGGCCGGAAACGTCGCAGGCGATGAGCTAGGCGGTCGCCGGAGTCGGGTGAGGACGAGCCCGAGGCTACAGGGCACGACGAGGCGCGTGGTGAGGTGCGTTGAGCTCCTGGGGTTGTGGTGAGGTAAGTGGACAACGTGGCATGGCCGATGGTTGGCCGGAGTCACGTCGGCGACGAGCTCCGCGGCGGTGCGTGCGGGTGAGCTTCGTGCAATTGCTACGGTGCACGAGAAGGCAAACGGAGAGGATGGGGAGGTGCAGTAGCTCACGGCGGTCACGTAGAGCCAGACAGCGCGGTCAGGGACGAGCTGATGCGGCGGCGACGTCGAAAGGGATCTCCGGCGGTGCTCGGTGAAGATGAGGTCGAAGAAGGCGAAATAGGGCTCGCGAGCGCTCAGGGCTCGGGCTGCTCGACGGAGTTGACGACGGTGGAGCGAGTGGACACGGTGGTGCAGCACGGGGACGACGGAGAGCGCGGTTTCACGGTGGCGCGGGCGCAGCAGCGTCGGCCATGGCGGAGGGTGAGCGAGGGAGAGGAACCAGGGGGGAAGTGCGGTGTCTGCGAGGTAGTTCGTCCCACGTCGACAGCTCGACGAGGGCAGCGGCGAGGCGGCGGCAGCTGCGTGGCGCGCATGCGGTGCTCGCCGTCGATCACCTGGCTGCCTGCCTGGCGAGGACGAAGCAGCTAGCTGGCATGGGCGACAGCGTTAGACGCCAGTGGGCGGTGATAGGTCATGACGAGTTAGTTTTTCCTGATTTGTTTCCTTTGTCTATTTTTCTGTAACTTTAGGGCTTTATTAAAAATACTTAGGCACTTTCTAAAATCCTGAAAATAATTGTGGGCTCTGTTGGGATTATTCCGAACAGCCCTCACTTAACTCCAGAATTATTTGATGATTTAAAATATTTACTAGTATTTACATGTCCAAAAGCAACATACATATGATTTAATTCAGTGACCTTCTGATGACCTAGAAAATTGTGCACCAAATTTGCCAGAGGTTCTAACCCAAGTCAAAGAGGGTGAACATTTTAGAAGGGCATTTCAAGTTCATTGAAATAATTTTTAGTAAACCCTAGTTGATTCCAGGGGGGTGCTGGGGGTTCTGCCTTCCCCATTTCAAGTTTCTGTTGAAAGTAGACATGATGCAGCACTCTAATGCATGGTCTAGCTAGGATGTGACAGACGGGCTCGACCTCTAGGGAATTTAGGCCGATGGCCGCGGCGGCCATGGTGGCCAACAGAGGCGAGGAGAGCTTCTGGAGCTCAAAGAAGAGGCTGCACGGGGCTCTAGGAAGGAGAGGAAGAGGTTTGTGAGCTCGGAGGGCTCGGGGAAGGACTTAAATAGGCAGAGGGGAGGAGTGTTGAGCTGACACCTCCGCAGACGCGTGTCCGGCGCCGCGGACGTGTGCCCATGCTCGCGAGCTCGGAGGTAGACGACGCAGGAGGAGCAGTGGAGGCTCTCACGGGGAGGAGAAGGCCAACGGAGCACGGGGAGGATGACGACGGCGACGAACAGAGCCAAACCGCCACTGTTTGCCCGTGGACGCGTCGAGGCTTGTGTTGGTGTCAAAACCGAACTGTGCGTCTAGGCGGATGGTAACAGGAGACAAGGGACACAATGTTTTACCCAGGTTCGGGCCTCTTGATGGAGGTAAAACCCTACGTCCTGCTTGATTAATATTGATGATATGGGTAGTACAAGAGTAGATCTACCACGATATCAAGGAGGCTAAACCCTAGAAGCTAGCCTATGGTATGATTGTTGTATGTTGTCCTACGGACTAAAACTCTCCGGTTTATATAGCCACCGGAGAGGGTTAGGGTTACACAAAGTCGGTTACAATGGTAGGAGATCTAAATATCCGCATATCCAAGCTTGCCTTACACGCCAAGGAAAGTCCCTTCCGGACATGGGACGAAGTCTTCAATCTTGTATCTTCATAGTCCAGGAGTCCGGCTGAATGTATAGTCCGGCCATCCGGACACCCCCTAATCCAGGACTCCCTCAGCTTGCGTCGGTGAGGAAGCGGACGGAGGGGGAGAGGGGTCCAGGAGAATGGTGACGACGAGATGCAGCCACTGGAAATGCTCACGAGCTCTAAGACAACAAAAGGGAGTGGTGCCAAAGCACAAATGGGGCTCTGGACATGCCACAGCGCACAGAGCACATAAATGTGCATGCCAGCTGCGCGGTCACCACATGCATTGGCAGCTAGCGGGGGAGAGGGGCTTGAACATGTTGTCTAGTGCGTAGTTCATCCAGGGTAGGTCTCAACTACAATGATAGTTCGGTGAAAACTGCTATGTGATGCGGAGCATCCTACGATCATCCCCATGTCCACTTCGACCACTCCCCATGACCCAAGGGTACATAAGAGGAGACCTCGACTATACGCCATCGGACACAAGGTGAACTCGCTCATCTCCGAACCTTCACTTTCCACATGTGAGACATGGTTACTACCTCAAATATGTGTGCTATGCATGACCAGGAACAAGGAGGAAGACCATGGACGAGCTAGCGAGGATGCCAAGAGAAGGAGCTGCCGAAGAAGCTCCAGCGAGCGGACGTCCGGACGACACCGGACGACCGGCCTCATACGAAGCGGACGTCCGCCCTTGGCGGACGACCGCGCTCAAGACCCAGCCAATGCAGTTCCCAATGGCGGACGTCTGCCCGCACCGGACGACCGGCCATACCTCCCAGCGAGCGGACGACCGGCCCCACCGGACGACCGGTGCCACAACACCCAAGCCGAATTAGCGGAAGTTCGGAGACTACCGGACGTCCGGGCGACCACGAGCCACCGGACGACCGGCCCCCAGCGGACGTCCGGTACCTGTCTGCGCACAGTGTTCGGGCCCGAGGCCCATGTATCCTCTCTCTCACTTACCCCTTCGTGGACATAGACTATATATACTCCCCCACCTCCTCCTAGCTAGGATTAGCGTTGATTTTTCTCATTAGACAGAGCTTCGCTCATCCATACCAGATCTACTCCACGAGAGAGACCGCGGCCCCTCTTCGGAGAAGATCCACCTTGGATTCAAGACCCCCTCTTGGGTGGCCCCCATCAAGACCTCCTCACGGAGAAGAACGGCTACCGTTTGTATCGTCCTTTGTTGACCTTGAATCATGTATATCCCTTTGTGTTCATCGATCTAGCACATGTGTGATTGATCTTGTTGGTTTGAGTGAGTCTCTTGTGTTTTCCCGTGATTTCCCTCGTGTTCTTCCGCTCGTTCTTCGTGTTCCTAGTAGGGATCCTCTCCAAACGTGAAAGATCGTCCCCATAGGGTTCCGCCCTACATCATCTTGGATCAGAGCAAGGTTGATCACGTTTTTGGAGCCCCTACCCCTCTTTTTCTAGCTTGATTTTGTTGTGTTCTTCCCCAAATTGAAAATTCCCCACCAAAAATAGCCCCAATTTTTTGTGATTTGTTAGTGTGATGATGTTTTGTTGATTTTGATCCATGGATTTGCTTGGTTTCGAGTGGATCTAGCATTTCCCAAGTTTCCCGTCTTCCATCCACGAAATCTCGCCAATTTTGACCCGAAAATCTCCATTTTCCGCTCAAAATCGCGCCCGGATCTCGCATCTCGTGACTTCGACCACCGGACGATCATTACTTTACCGGACGTCCGGAGACCCTGGAATGACCGGACGTCTGTCATCTATCGGACGACCGGAAACCCTAACCCGATCTGAAATAGCGGATTTCCGACCCGACCGGACGTCCGGCCACCGGACATCCGTCCATTAGCGGACGTCCGCTACCTGTAGATATCAACTTTCGGCTGATGTTTGTTTTGTCCATAACTAATTCATCCGAACTCCGATCTTGACGTTCTTTAGCTCATTTTGAAGCTATTGACATCCCCCTTCCCAAAAAAATACCACCAACACCTTTTGACTTCATCAAATTTTCCAAAATTTGGCAAGTTTGCCTAGGCCCTCCACCATATCATCCGCATAGCCACCACCGACTTCCGCAACCTAACCAATTTTGGTTCCCCATAGCATTTGAGGTTATTTGAGTAGTGACTTGAGTTTCCTAAGGTGTTTAGGCTACTTAGGGACGGTTGCTTCTTCATCAACCACCACCGTGACTTCCTCATAGGCTTACCCACCATACACTTCCACCACCCCCAACTTAACCCAATTTTGTTTGTGTTGAGAGTTGTGTCTCCTAAGGTGTTTAGGCTACTTAGGGACCGTGCTTGCAACTCCGACACCGTGTATAGTCCACCACCTTCCACCCCACTTCCGCACTGCGTACTCCAAAACCACCATTGCATTTACGCAATCCCATTGAGCTTATGCAAACCACCACCGCTTTTCCGCTACCACCATTTGACATTTGTCATTTGAGATTTTGAGTTCACGGTTTTTCCGTTTCCTAAGGTGTTTCGGCTACTTAGGGACGAGTCTCCATCATCTTGGTATCCACATCAAGAACACCACCACTAATCATCGCAAAGGACGGTAACCTCGACGACACCATTGTATATTCCCTTGCAATTGCATTGTTAACCCCTAGCCCATTTTGCGTCACTTGCCTATCGAGACTAGCCATTTGAGTATTGCCGGCCACGTTACTTGTGCACATTAGTGATCTACACCATCCATTGCATACATACCATATCATATTGGTATCATATCATCCATTGTGTCACAATATCGTTCCATATACACAATTGCTATCTTGGTTTGTGCATTGTGTAAAGTGGCCATACATACAAAAAAGCTTTTAAGCAAAAAGAGAAAGAGCAAAGAAGCTTGTAAGCAAGTGCCATAGCATCATAACCACATTGCATATAAGATTGTCATATCCGATCATCTTGGATCAAACACCGGGAACCATACATACATAGCATACTTGGGATAGAAAGTTTATCCATTTTGCATCTTATAGGTTGTGCACAAGTATCGTATCCGCCTATTGAGCAATCGTGCTAGCGTCTCTCTTGAGTTGTGCAACACGAGCGTTTTGGTGGATTCCACATTTAGAGCTCATTCCTTGGTTGCACGGCCCCATTTATCTATCCGTGTGTGCATTTTCGTGTGCCATTCTTTGCTATTGGTCTACTTGTTTCTCTTGCGAATTTGTGAATCTCTTTCAACATTACTGACTCTTGCTAACATTTTTGCATCAAATTTTTGTGCCACTATCCTCACCGAGCTCCACAATAAGCCTTATTTGTGTAGGTGTGAGAAACCGACAAGAATTGGTACCAATTGTGCTATTTCCTTGTTACACATTTGAGTGATCATTGATCCATTTTCAACATCGGTCAAGGTACATTTGGTATAAGTTCTTCTCTCTCCCACTCATATTTGCTCGAGTCTTGTGATGGATAGGCAAGGCATTTCCTCTCCGGTCTTCGACAACAACGACGGCGTGAACAACTACATCACCAAAGCGTCAATCTTCGATCTACAACGACAAATGCAAGGCGCACAATCAAGATTGCAAGAGCGCATGGAGAACCTCTCCATCGACATTCATCTCTCCGAAGCAAGGAAAAGGGACTACATCGACAAGTAGCTTTCCGCACATAAAGTGGAGCAAGATGCAAGGATGGAGGAGATTAGAGCTTTGATCAAGTCTTCTTCCCCTTCGTCATCTTCAAGGCGGCGACATTCAAGCCACAAGTCTTCGGAGCGCGAAAAAGATGCAAGTGCAAATCGTCCTCGTCCACATCTACATGGCAACCACCATCACGTTCGTGATCCACATCGTCATGAAGGGCAAGTCACCTCCAAGCATCATGTGCACGACGACAACGAACGACATCTACTACGAGCTCAAGTGCGACAACGACACCATCATCATGAAGATGCTCGCCAAGCACAAATGCACAAGTCCCAACAAGCTCTACTTCACGCCAAGTCCAAGCTTCATGAGCACAAAAGAAGACCGCGAGACGAGCACCACCACGACGGAGCTACGGCTATACCAACCACTTCGGCATCTTCTCCAAGTGCTATCAAGGCATCTTCGCCTTTGGACGTACGGCATCTTCGCCTACTTCCCACGAGTACGCCTACTACGACTTCATCAAGTCCAAGGCGACTACCTACGAGCGAGGGCGACACTTCCATCTTCGGAAGCCCCTCAAGGAAGATGGCCGAGCATGGGAAATTCCCTTCGGTCATGGAGACGAGCTATGAGGTGCCACATCATATGGGCCTCCCACACCAAGACGGTGACAAGACGGTCGAGCAAGGGCCATCCCCTTCGACTACGACGACGAGCGAGAACCTCTTCAACAACATGAAGACGGCGCCCACATTGGACTTATACTCCGAGTCAAGCTACGCCACCGCACATGGAGACATTTGCACCTACATCTCTCCGACACCGACATATGTCGAGATGCCCCATTTGTCATGTGAGGAGAGCCACCACCCCATGAGTGACATGAGTGACTCCACCATACGTGACATTGAGAGCATTTCATATGAGAGGATGAGTGTGACCACCACTAGCCCCACACATGAGAGCATGCCACACATCCTATGTGAGGTTGAGCGCCATTTGAGTGACTCCACCAACCATATGAGTGAGTGCATCCTTGAGGGAGTGAGTGAGCCACAACACTTAGAGAGTGAGGTAGTTGACACGGCATGTGCGGCCACTATGATTTCTAATGACTTAACCTCTACTCCTAGTGTGTTTTCTTCTTTGGTGCTAGGTCTCCTACATGAGGACATGCCTATCCTTGAGGAGTCTATTCCTCCATTGGAGACGACAATGGACATGGTGGACGATGATGCACCCCCCACATGGTTCCATCAAGATGAAGATGACAACGAGACGATCTTCAACACCTCACCTACAACACATGAGCAACGCTCCAACGGTAACATAGGTGATGGTACTTCTCTTGTCCCACTAGTGGACTATCTTGACATCGATTGCTCCCATGATGTTGACCCACCTATTACCATGCTTCATGCTAGTGAAACTTCTTCATGCCTTGACTTACCTATTTATGATGAATATGATGATGAGCATGTTGAGTTGCCTAGTTGTGATGCTATGCTTCATAGGACATCATGTGAAAATTCTATTGGTCACTTCATGTTTGACAATCCATTGAACTTGTCATATGCTATGAGTGAGATCTCCCATATTGCATCATTTCAATCTCAACATAGTAACTATGCATGGCCCATTAAAATCAATCATATTTGCACTTATGGCATAGATGACGAGATGATGGTCATTGGCTTTTGTTTTTCATGTGATGATATTGCCATGCTTCCTTTACATGATTTGCGCAATTCATCTACTATGTCATGCCATGATCACATTGATCCAAATATGCATTGTTTTGGATGTTGTCAATATTCTCCATGTGATGTTTCTACTCTTGCTCATGAGGAGACCCCCATAGTTTCCTCATACATGTTTGGAGATTTTGATTCATCCCATCCTTTGCATGATTTCCATGATTGCTTGCACCATATGCATTCCATGAATAACAATGCTCTAGATATTTCCCATGATGCATTACACAATTTGAGTCTCCATTATGCTATACATAACAACAAACCTATCATGATGGATGACATGTTCCTATATCACGCATCTCATTTATTTGAGCATTGGATATTTTGTGCTAACCGACACATACACGTGCGCATCATGATGGATGATGTGTACATATATCACGCACACACAGTTTTTCCTTTGTCTTTGGTTTGTGTAGGTACGCAGGTATACTCGTCAACATCTCAATCCCATGAGTTGACGAAATGAGCTCTTGAGAGCAATGATGACTTGGGATCTCGTGGACTTTCATTCCCACTATTCCTTTTGCGCAAGGACTACGCGCATCTCTTTTACACGTCTCTCACACGGCTATGGGCTATTTACCACTTGCCACCTTATGCTCATTTTACCGTGTTCACTTTGCATGTTATGCTTGCTTCTATGCCTTTGCCATGCACTTGTGACCCTTGCTTGCATCTACCCATCTTTCATCATTATGCTACATCTATGTGTATTTGCATGCTTGGTGGAGATCCTTGTTGCTTTTGCCATGTTTATCATGTGCCCGATGCTATTGATGCTATTTTGCTCATATCTTGCTTTCATGCTTGTGCTATGACATGTGAATTATCCATGCCCACTATTTGCACACATGACATGCTTGCCATGATCCCTTCTAGTATGTTGCATCTTCGCACTACTAGCTTGCTTGACTTGATCGCTATGATTGCTTACTATGTTGCATCACCCATGTTCCTCTATCACTTGCTTTCTTGGGTTGATGACATATATGTTCATGCCTCTCACATGATATATCTTGTTTATTGTCGCTTGCCTCCTATAGTTGCCTCTATGCTTCACGATCTTGGAGACTTGGACACTTCACTTGTGATGCATGCTTGTTTACTTGAGCCTATTGCATTTGGTTGTTATCGCATCATATGCCTCCATACTATGAAATGCTCCATTGTCCTTTCTTATGATGAGCATGATGCATACACTTGTTGGGTATCTTACCACACGGATCATAGGTTTTGCACTTCCGCTAACCTCATTTGTTTTTTCGAGTGTTTGCCATGTTCTTTCGTTTTGAAGGATTCACAAGGCATTACCGTCATGAGACATATTGGTTACGTGAAGGCATACATGATGTGCGACACCAACATTTGCGACATCCTCATAAAGGTGAACTCCTTCCCTTTGAGCCATCCTCAAGTTTGCATATTTGATGGGTCACTCTTTCATTGTTGTTTCTTTCTTGTTGTCTACATGTTACATCTATTGGATGGAGGAGCAACATTGGAGATTGGCTCTTTGGACCTTCGAATTGAGGAGTGCTCGCACTTATTGGATGCATCTTTGGAATTCCTCTCATGCCACGATATCGAGCATTGGCACACCACCACATCCATATTTGTTGATTGTGCTCATACATGCCATGCTCGATGGACATATCATACTCACCACAAGTTTGCACCCTATGCATGGATTGACACACATTATGATTGTCTTGTTGCACCTATTCCCATGTCATCCATGATATATGAACTTGTGCATTTTCTTAGCAAATTTGTTGTGATCTTTCTTGATGGCATATTCATACATCATGATCATATTGCCCATCATCAATTGCATGATAACATAATCACATTGAGCACCAATTACCATGTTCATGCTCTTGATAAACCATCACATTATGACATCATTTTGCACAATGGTAGAATTTGTCGCTTTGTGCACCATACTTTTGTTCCCATGAATGCTTTGCATCTCATTCTAGATCATCTTGATAAGCTTCATGCGCTTTGTCACAACCAATCTTGCCGCACGGACTCATTCTTACATGATGGACACTTTGTGTGCGCTAACCATTGTATTCCCGAGTGTTGCTTGTGTTTGCTCTTTTTGCATGTCTATCGCTCCGGCGACACCTTGAAGTACTTGGATCGCGCCATGTTTTCAACTCCGTCCAACTTCAAGTCCATCCACGACAACCGTTCCCATGGTGATGAGGATCACGATCCGAGGTCGGATCTTTCCCAAGGGAGGGGAGATGATGCGGAGCATCCTACGATCATCCCCATGTCCACTTCGACCACTCCCCATGACCCAAGGGTACATAAGAGGAGACCTCGACTATACGCCATTGGACACAAGGTGAACTCGCTCATCTCCGAACCTTCACTTTCCACATGTGAGACATGGTTACTACCTCAAATATGTGTGCTATGCATGACCAGGAACAAGGAGGAAGACCATGGACGAGCTAGCGAGGACGCCAAGAGAAGGAGCTGCCGAAGAAGCTCCAGCGAGCGGACGTCCGGACGACACCGGACGACCGGCCTCTCACAGCGAGCGGACGTCCGGCCCTTGGCGGACGACCGGCGCCTGAAGACCCAGCCAACACAGGCCCAAGAAGCGGACGTCTGCCCGCACCGGACGACCGCCATACCTTCCCAGCGAAGCGGACGACCGGCCCCACCGGACGACCGGTGCCACAACACCCGAGCCGAATTAGCGGAAGTCCGGAGACTACCGGACGTCCGGGCGCCCACGAGCCACCGGACGACTGGCCCCCAGCGGACGTCCGGTACCTGTCTGCGCACAATGTTCGGGCCCGAGGCCTATGTATCCTCTCTCTCACTTACCCCTTCGTGGACATAGACTATATATACTCCCCCACCTCCTCCTAGCTAGGATTAGCGTTGATTTAGCTCATTAGATAGAGCTTCGCTCATCCATACCGGATCTACTCCACGAGAGAGACCGCGGCCCCTCTTCGGAGAAGATCCACCTTGGATTCAAGACCCCCTCTTGGGTGGCCCCCATCAAGACCTCCTCACGGAGAAGAACGGCTACCGTTTGTATCGTCCAATCTTGACCTTGAATCATGTATCTCCCTTTGTGTTCATCGATCTAGCACATGTGTGATTCATCTTGTTGGTTTGAGTGATTCTCTTGTGTTTTCCCCGTGATTTCCCTCGTGTTCTTCTGCTCGTTCTTCGTGTTCCTAGTAGGGATCCTCTCCAAACGTGAAAGATCGTCCCCATAGGGTTCTGCCCTACATCACTATGGTTAAATGGTAATCAAGCTCTGAAGTTTACTGCAGTAAACTTGGACATGCACTGGTGATCCACAGAAACTAGATTAGGGTCAATGGAGTTGTCTGGGAGGTTTAGGGTAAGAAGGACTTTCATCCTGGTAACTATGAGAAGATTTGGATCAAGTTGCTTAACAACCACATAATCTGGTCAGAAACTAGACTAAGATGATGCACTCACATGGTGTTATGGAATGGGATGCAACTTGGCAAATCCTCATTATATGCACATATAAATATGCTGTAGAAAGCTCATACCAAATGGACAAGCCAAAATGGTACTTGCTTCACAAACATCATTTTTGTCCAGAAACTTGGAATAATTTTGATGATCAAATGGATCGATGAAATGATGCCAAATTGGGTGGAGAGAAGTTATTTGGGTACAAGAATGATCTGGTAATTTATCAGGATTTTTGAAGCAATATAATATACACTTGCTTCGCAACCTGAAAATATTGCCATAATCAAAGATTTGCTCCTGTGCTCACATAGATTGTTGGATGGAGTTGAAAATGGGTGGAGGGGGTTAATATGAGCACATTAAGGAGTGTGCAAAAGTTCAACTCATTTGGATACTCCTAGCTAGTACCTCCTTCACAAAGCCTTCTGTTTGACAGAAACTTTGAAAAATCATTGAGGAAGATTGGTTAGGCAAATAAAGTTGAACTTGTGCATGGGCCAATTATTTGGACATATAAGCATGCCCAAAAATGTTTGGGAGCAATCAGGTAAGGATAGGTGGCACTTCCTTCACAGAAAGGCACACTGGACAGAAATGAAGATTAATTATTGGGGGATTATTATTGGGCTAGAACACGAAAGTTTGGGCATATTTGAGCAATATATGACCCAAAGAAATTATGATAATTATTTGGGAATTTTGGGAGTAACAGAAATATAGGTTTCTTCACAACCTAGGGCAGACAGGCTTATTCCTTTAATAGAAAAAGGAATATTCCCTAGAAAAAGATTTTAGGGTTTGGTCAAGCAGTGAAGTGACATGATCTTGGCAAGGTTTTGAGAATGATGAGCCACTTGGGAGGGAAAAATAGGATGATATCCCAGGTGACAAGAACACAGAACCACTCCGAGAAGAAAAACAGAGCAAAAACCAAGAAATCAAAAGAAAAAGGAAAGGGCCAAAATCCAGGCTGTTACAACTCTTACCCCCTTAAAGAAATCTCGTCCTCGAGATTTAGTTGCTCTGGGAACAAGTATGACTTGAGGATACCGTTTCCAACTCGGGTGTCCTTTTTCCTTTATTTATTGTTCCAGCAAGAATTTTATATGATTTGATCACCTTTGCTAGGGGTGGTTTGCTTCACCTTTCCCCAAACTCTGACGGGTTTTTGCTCATATACCACTTCCTTTTGCTGACGTGAATTTTCGCATATCTGTGGGGATATCCAATGGATCTGAGCATAAATTTCCTTTTGTCATGAAAACCTTTTTACTTCTGTCATGGGGTTGCTTCAAATAAATGCAAGCCTTCTGGGTTCAATAAATGCTTAGGATTAATCATGGCCATCTTCTGACGGGATCTGACTGCTCATAGGTGGCACTGATTTATCTTGATTTATTCCTTCGGCTCGAGCATGAGATATGTACCAAAGATCCGACTGCCTTTTGTCGTGAACAATATAACGGTGTATGGAGTTTTAGTTGTGCCATACCTCAAATATTTACATCTTGAGATTGTCCAGACGTATGCTTTTCCTGATGACTGACCGTGTGCTTGATTCCTTATACCGTGTCTGAGCTGACTGTTTGGCTTTTGATATTTCTCATTTTGTCGGTATACCCCTTTGTATTTTTCGCACTAACCATTCCAAGCGGGTCAGCAGGATATGACATTCTTGTAAAACAGAGTGATCCTCTGAGGGTATGCCTTTGTGGCTCCGTATGTAATTATGGCCTTCACTGACTTGGGTATCCGGACCCTGATGGTCATGCCAAAATCATCATACTGTTGCTGTCAGTCTCATCCTTTTGACGGTCATGATTTTCTTTGTTAGGATACTTTACTGAAATAACTTGGCCACACATGCCCTTGATTCTTCATATGACCATGACTGGGGCTAGTGCAATATTTTTGGCATAATTCCTTGTGCTTGTTTTCTGACCTAGGTTCGCACATATACGACATATGATCGGGGCTTGTAGCGGTACGGAGCTCTTTGTTGAGGCCAACCATATAAAAGAGTGACAAGAGCCCATGAGATCTCCTTGTCGGTGCGGGAATAGTGGCCTTGGTGGCCATTGTCAAGACTGTGGACTTTGCATTGTCATCTTCAGATCTTGTCGATCATTGTATTACATGAGATGTATCTCTGCTCATTTTCCTTTGTCTGACTCGTGAGGTTGTGGGATCCTTACTTTCCTTAGGTATATCTGCTGGACCCTTGATGTACCTCGTATGAGTGACTGATATGATTGGGGATGTAAGCTCACCATATGTGTAAGAATCATATGCAACCGAACACTTGATTCTTGAGGTAGGCATATGTTTTGACTGATTTGTGCTTCCGACCAAAAATATTGCGGATCTGACCCTTGAGATGTACTGCCATGTATTGCCAACTCACCGCATAATCTCTGAGAGCGGTGCAATAGTGTGGTACTGACGCGGACTAATAGGCTTAAATGGGAAGCCATCCGAGTAGCTTGTTGAGGAAGACTTGTAAACTTCTGCTCAAATCTGTTGTCTGGGTATCGTGTCAAAGAAGGCTCTATAGCTTATACATGAAGCTTGGTCTGATTATTGTGCTGGAGAAGCCTGAGTTTCGTACTTGAGAAGCTTCCCCTCGGGTTTGCTTGTTTGAGAAAAAATCATTTTCGTCTTGGACTGAAAATATACCGTTGATCTTGTACCTGACTTGTCTTGCTGCTGACTTGATCATTACTGTTGTGAGGATTTTGTACTGATGTAGACTTGAGTTATCAGTACTGTTGTGAGGAGTGCACACTAATGCAAAATTTGATTATCACCCTCAAGATCAGATATTCCCCATTTCACTGCAGTCGGCTGAGAATTCCATTCTGTTTAGCTGAGTTTCCAAATATTTGAACTCCTTATTACTTCTTCGAGTCCGGTGTCAGTTGATGAGCAACTCTTCATAGGGGAAAAATAATGTAACACCGGGGCCCAAAAAGAAAGAAGCAAAAGAAAACTCAACTAAACAAAAGCACACAACAACAATCAATTCACACACAATCAATGCCACACATTACTGCTAGTCACACAATATGCATGCCTACTTAAGCACACAAATCTCGCGGGATCTCCGATTCTACGATCTAGCATGCTGTGACGATGTGCACGAGGACGAATAAATGTGTGGAAGAATTGGTGTAAACAACGCTACACCAAGTGCTAGCTTAGCCAGGTAGCAACCTGGACTAGCTCGGAGGCGAGGACGTACTTGGTAACCATGTAGCTGGACACAAATGTCGTTGCCACATTATTATCAAGCGAACGGAAAAATATCTGTACTCGTCCAAGAAATAAGGGTAGTGGGGAAACTGAGTTTGCTGACATTGCCCTTTCTTGATGACTAAGACCATTAAGGGTTGCCAACATGACAAGAAAAAGGATGATCCGGGGTAGAAGCATGTCTACCACCGAAAAAATGAAATTTGAAGGAAGGAATTGACGCGATACCGAGCACCATTTTACGCAAAGCGATGTAAGGATCACTTGGCATCACTCTGCTGGGACAGAAATGACACCAAACACCGAAGAATGAGCAAGAAAAGAAAACTGCAGAAATGCAAAGGCTGAGCTGTAGTGGATCCGAACCGATGCCAGCTACACTCACCAGATAAACCGTTAGCAACGAATACTAAGGCCATATGCATGCTATGCAACAAAAAAATGCATCAACCAAATTCGATAAACAAGCCAGACTCTGTACTACCGATTTCTACCGCCCGCGCTGACTAGGGCATCCTACAGCCAGACCTGCTCTGATACCAAGCCTGTGGCACCGTGGCTCAGAGAAACCGGAAGGCCCCGTATTCTAGCCCAGAGATCAAGTTGAAGTCTCTGGAATACGTCACTGCTTGACATAGAACAAATCAGCTCTTATTACAAGAATAATACAAGGGTCTAATGTTACAAAGAAGCACATCAGCACGGCGACACTACGCCTGCGATACTACACTTGCTCTATACTAGCAGCGGAACAACTCATAGCAGCGGAACAACGACAAAGGTGATGAACTCCACTCCGCAGGGACTCTGGCTGGGACACGATCTAGCTCGCACGCACGACAACCTCGACAAGCAAGCAAGCAATCATAGCATCACCTACAATCTGGCATGACACGCCAGGTCAGTACATCGAATGTACTTGCAAGCTCACAACAACCATAAACATCAAGGCAAGACAATAACATAGCATTAAGCAGGTTAATTAAATTAACATCTACCATGATACGACAACAACTACTAAGCATGATATGAAGCTACTATAATACTGATGAACCAACATCTCATATCTCCATAACCATATCTCTCTTGGCTAACCGGCCAAGCAATATACCATCTCGATCACCTCGTGATCATAACCAAACGGTGATCATTCCGACGATCACTACCATGACCAACACTTGGTCTCAAACTGTGATCTTTCTGGCGATCACAACCACGACCAACACTTGGTCTACAACATCATCATCAACAGCCTGCCAATCGGTACTGCTCCTAAATATCAACATATATATATATATATCACCTATAAGTCATTCCGTCATGTAAGTGTTGATCAAACGGTGTGACCTAGTACGAACCCATGCCCATAACCGAGGACGCGGCTATCGATAGATTAAACACACACACTCTGCATAGGTAGCGCACTTTACCCACACCACAGAACCCATGGCCTCGTACTCCCATTCGGGTGGACCAACGGCGTTCCCACAAAACCGACCTACTACCCTGACACTCTCCCGGCCACTCCGACTCACTCCCCACTAGGATAGTCCTGGGTGGCCCCTTGTCTACCAAAGACACAACGACCACCGTCGTGGCCAAAACAAAAAGGCGCCTAACAACAACTTCGGGCACAGAAGGTTATGTCCGCCTACCTGATCAGGGTAGCGCGCGCCCATAACCTTCCCTCGTTGGAGGCACCGGCGAGAGGCACGGCAATAGACCGCATTAGGGCCTTCCCATAAAGGCAAATGTGGTTGCACCGGAAAAGCTTGGTTGGGTGGCACCTGACCAACTTAATAACGGAATTTATCCCCAAAATATAATTGTGATAACTGATGCTCTGATATCAACTATCAAACTATAATCCAAGTCATAGCAATATCCAACAAATAATCTGAGCATAATATCATCATACCAAAATACTCCGAGGACAACATAACACTACTATCATGATGAATCCAATAACAATAAAAATACTACTCAAATATCAAGAACTAATTATCCAACTATGATCCACATGCAAGCGTCATCTCCAACATCATACTCCAAAATATAATATCAATTAGCATCATGATGAAAATATTACCAGCCACTAATAATCCAAAGGCAATGTAATATCCAAAGTAATACTCCAAAATATAATAACAGATATCATCATGAAAACAACCATAATATCAGCCACTCATACTCCAATGGCAACATGATACTCATCAACTACAAATATAACTCCCAGTAATCCAAACAATAGCATGGCAACAACAAGATCAAAATAACACTCCGAGAAATTGCCATGCACAAAGTCATGTAGCTAAAGCAATATTTTAAATAAGTTTAAATAATTTAAACCATGTCACTGCATTGCAATCATGCAAATGGAGGGCGTGGCTTGCCTGTGGTAGAAGAAATCACCGGGAAGAAGTGCGAGAAACTCGCGGAAGGGATCGCCGGAAAACGTCCTCTCTCGGAGGGGGCTGATTAAGTATAAGGGCAAAATGGTCATTTTCAGAATGTCAAAACATCATGAAAATGTTACCAACAGAACGGGCTCGACAAAACAAAGAAGTGGGCTTTAGATTCACCTGATTTGCAGCTGGGAGTAAAAAGATATAATAGTTTTTCTGCCCATGACGGAAAAACTGAAAGCGCCTTTCACTGGAATACGCCTTCTACAAGGAGAAAACGTATTCTTAGCCGAAAGAGAGGCCAAGTGCGCTTTCGAATCAGGAAAACATATTTTGTTCTAAGGAAGCACGAGAATACGGTTTCTAACCTGGAAAATGCATTATGGCGGATACGTGACCAATTATCCACGTCAGCGTCACGTGGGTCAACGCCCAGAGCGGCTGACCGGTGGGTCCCGGGGGCAGGTGGGGTCGTCGGGCGCGGTCGTCGTCTTTAACTCCTCGCTCGCCCGATGGGGCAGACCATAGGCTCGGCGCCGGCGGCCGTCCCGGCGCCACCGGCTATCTCCGTTGACACTCCGGCCACCAGAGTGACCAGGAAGAAGAGCCGCATCCGCCTGGAGGGTTCTTTCCCGCCGAGAAGCAGCAGAGGGAGCAGGGCTCCGGCTCCACAGACGGACGGCGGCAACGGCGAAGACGGAATCGGGGCTACGGTGGAGGGCAAGGAGAGGCAGGGTTCGGGAGGGGTTCGCCGGGGTTGAGGAACTCTTCTGGAGGTGGAAAGGAGGAGGGATGGGCTCGGCCTCTAGGGAATTTAGGCAGATGGCCGCGGCGGCCATGGTGGCCAACAGAGGCGAGGAGAGCTTCTGGAGCTCAAAGAAGAGGCTGCACGGGGCTCTAGGAAGGAGAGGAAGAGGTTTGTGAGCTCGGAGGGCTCGGGGAAGGACTTAAATAGGCAGAGGAGAGGAGTGTTGAGCTGACACCTCCGCGGACGCATGTCCGGCACCGCGGACGCGTGCCCACGCTCGCGAGCTCAGAGGTAGACGATGCAGGAGGAGCAGTGGAGGTTCTCACGGGGAGGAGAAGGTCAACGGAGCACGGGGAGGATGACGACGGCGACGAACAGAGACAAACCGCCACTGTTCGCCCGTGGACGCGCGGCGGCTTGCATCGGCGAGTAAGCGGACGGAGGGGAGAGGGGTCCAGGAGAACGGCGACGACGAGATGCAGCCACTGGACATGCTCACGAGCTCTAAGACGACGAAAGGGAGCGGTGCCAAAGCACAAACGGTGCTCTGGACACGCCACAGCGCACAGAGCGCGTAAATGTGCATGCCAGCTGCGCGGTCACCACATGCACTGGCAGGTAGCGGGGGAGAGGGGCTTGAACATGTTGTCTAGTGCGTAGTTCATCCAGGGTAGGTCTCAACTACGGTGATAGTTCGGTGAAAACTGCTATGGTTAAATGGTAATCAAGCTCTGAAGTTTACTGCAGCAAACTTGGGCGTGCACTGGTGATCCACAGAAACTTGCACTACAAAAAAAAAGACACATCCGTGACATTTTGGGGCGAACAATTTTTTTTTCTGTCATACATATGACACTTCTATGACGATAATTGTGACAAAAACCGGTATCATCATAGATGTGGTGGGCTCCTACTTCTATGACAAAAATCATGATGAGAAAATTGGCTTTTCGTCTGGCGGGCCGGAGACGCAGCTGCATGACATTCTTTGGGCCGTCCATGACGGAAAAAACCATGGTAGAAGCGAGGGGGAGGAAAATTTCGGGGAGTTCCCGGTTATGGTGGGAGGTCAGGGGCCAAGCGATGCGCGTTTCTCTCGTACACGTACGCGCGTGTGTGCGAGGCGTTGGTGTCGGATTTCGGGTTCTGGCAGACCCATAAGGTTCGAACTCTGGGGTGCGCGTGGAGATCTTTCCCCTACCGACTCACGCTTCTATGGCTCGCAAGAAATCTAGACCGGAAAGAAGAACACACAAGGGACACGAGGTTTATACAGGTTCGGGCCACCGATTTGGTGTAATACCCTACTCCAGTGTGTGGTGAAGTGGATTGCCTCAGGGGTTGATGATGAACAATACAAGGGAAGAACGGCCTCGCGAGAGGTGTTCTTGAGCTGGTATGGTGTGTTCTACTTAGCCCGGGTCTCTTCCCGATCCCTATGGTGGCTAGTCCTATTTATAGAGGCCCTAGTCCTCTTCGCAAATAATAAGCGGGAAGGGCGCCAACAATTGGCCATTTTGAAGAGGAACATCCAGTATAGGTTATCCTGACCAAAGGTGGTCTTCGGCTACCAAAAGCACTGGTGATGACGACGTCTTGGGCTCCACGGTGACCTCCGTCCTGCGCTCTGCTGGTCTTGGTCTCGTTGCACCGGAATGGTAACCTTTGCCCGATGCCTTGGCCTGTGCTTGCTCCCTTTGCACCGATGGGGAAACAAGGACATCTGCAAGAGCCGGGCGCTCACTGGTCTCGTCGTCATGGCTTGCATCCACGGGCTCCTCGCGAGGTGGCCTGCCTTGATCTCTCTGCCTCCTCGCGAGCCTGCACTGATGAGGCTGCCCCGAGAAAGTTTCTGTCGTCCGCCCAGGCGTGGCCCCTCGCGAGGGTCTTGGGCTGGTGATGAAGCTGGGCATGACTGGCCCCCACTCGAGCCACGCCGCGGGCAGCAGTGAGCAAGTTTGGGGACCCCCGTTCCTAGAACGCCGACAGTAGCCCCCGGGCCCAAGGCGCGCCCGGGCTTGGCCTAGCAGGGAAGCAAAGGGGCAAGCTGGCGCCTTGGCCCCAATAGCCAGCGACCTCGGGCGCCGTGGCGGCCCAGCTGGGCGATGGGCGTCTGCGCTTCCCCACAATGCCTCGGCAACCGCACGACTTGACAAGTCCCTACATGCAGAGAAATGGGTCATGATTACCTGCGATCGTGGTGCTCGGCGGTTGGCCTTCTCCGACTATAAGTACGGGACTGCGTGAGCCCCTTCATTCCATCCCTTCCTGCTACTCCTTTCCCTCCATCCTGGCTACTCGCCATTCCCATGGCTCCGCCGAAGAGACCCTCGGCCGCGGAGAAAGGAAAAGCTCGTCCAGCAGGGCCTGACTCCCCGCCGACTAAGCGCAGCCGGGGCCGCCCTCGCAAGCATCCCACGGTCCCCGTAGTGGCTTCCCGCGGCCATGGAGGCGGTTCCCTGCGCGGTGGTGAGCACCCGGTTGCTGATGGGAGGCACGCCATGGCCGCGCGGCCCCCCAGGCCGCGCTTTCGCTCTGCGGAGGTGCTGCCGGAGTTTGTCGTGTGGTCGGCGGACCCGACCAGCGCCTGGCTCCAGCTCCCCCGTTTCTTCGTAGGTGAACTGCCGGCTGGCGCTCGGTACGGCCTCTGGCTTCAGGCAGATGGCTGCTGCAGCAGGGCCTCCTGGGCTTCGCTGGAGGTCTCCGTTTCTGGGAATGGGGCCCTGACCCGCAGCTGGCAAACGTTTGCCCGTGCGCGCGGCCTGAATTGGTGGTGCACCCTGTACTTCAAGTTCGATGGCGACGCCACCCTCTACGTGAGGGTGTTCGGGGAAGACGGTCGCCGTCTTTGAGTGCTGCCCGAAGACGATGATCATGACGCTGCCCGGCCCGGTACTGACCAGGATGAAGACGGCGACAGGCGTACAGGCGGCGGTGCTCGGGGTTCGCTAAGCTTCGGCGACTCTCTCTCAGGCAGCAGCTCCTCCAGCGGTGGCCGCGACCAGCCCCCGCGCCGTCGCGCCCGCCTGGGTGAAGGTAGCGGGTCAGCCCGCCGTCGCGCCCCGGTGAAGCGAGAGGAGGGATCCGCCTGAGCCCCAGGAGCAGCTCGAACTTTCGCTGTAGGTTGGTGCCGGACAAGTCGTGCCCATTTTGTTTTTCTTCTTTTCCTGCGCGGAAAAAGAAGGTAGTATAGGGCCCCGCGGGGGCATGTTAGAACTGTTGCTGTTAATCATCGCGCTGCTTCTGCTATTTCTGCGCTATGTTTCCGCGCCGTGTGCCCATGTGCGGGAATTATTTTAGCTCGGTGGGGCTTGACGCGGTCCTCGCCTCCCGAGGCCGAGGCCTCACCGTGTGCTTCATGCCCTGCAATGGTTAGCAGGAGGGGTAACTTTCGGTCTCGGTTGTGGGGGCGACCGGCCCATGTCATGCGCTCGTGTCGCGATGCCCCTGGGGCACGGACTGGGAGGGGTGCTCCCGCGGTGGACTCGGACAGGAAAGCTTCAAACGTTCGGGGCAGAAAACACTCGCGAGGGCACCCGCGAGCCTCCCTCACGAGACTTGTGCGAGAGAAAACGAGGCAAGTGAGTGAAAAGGCAAAGAGCCACAAGCCTGGGACAGCAACAGCTCCAGTAAAACTTCAAACAGGAACGAACAAGCCAACTGCATAAAGCAAATGAAAAAGCCACGTCCGACACCTATTCTAGTATTCGACGTCTTCTCACTAGCGCGGAGCTAAGTGCTGCCACTGGTCGTGGGCGGGAGCCCCCGAGGCCCGAGGGCGGCACTCCGGAGCGTGTACAGCCCCACTCATTATTACGTGAGAGTGTCACGGGCGGCGAGCTTCACAGGCATTGGCCTTCTTCACAGGCACCGGGCCTTTCCCAAAATGCGGCGGCTTCACAGGCATTGGCCTTCTTCACAGGCACCGGGCCTTTCCTAAAATGCGGCAGCTTCACAGGCATTGGCCTTCTTCACAGGCACCGGGCCTTTCCCAAAATGCGGCGGCTTCAAAGGCATTGGCCTTCTTCACAGGCACCGGGCCTTTCCATAGGCGCCGGGCCTCACTTAGGGATAGAACCTCTGGAGATGTTGAATGTTCCATGCGTTCTGGATGGGTACCCCCTCCAGGGTCTCCAAGCGCACGGAGCCAGGCCTGGAAACATGAAAAACTTGAAAGGGCCCTCCCACATGGGAGAGAGCTTGTGCAGCCCCTCCATGGAGAGAACCCGTCTGAGCACGAGGTCCCCTACCTCAAGATTTCTGGGGAAGATGTTGCGGCAGTGGTATCGCCGCAGCGCCTGTTGGTACCTTGCCGCTCGCAACGCGGCTTCTCGACGGCGTTCCTCCCCCAGCACGAGATCCGTCCCCCGCATGGCGTCCTGCTGCGTCTCGTCGAACGCCAGGACCCGTGCGGAGCGACGCCTGACCTCGTGAGGGAGGACAACCTCTGCTCAGTAGACGAGAAAGAACAGGGTCTCGCCAGTCGGCTTGGCCGCGATTGTGCGGATAGACCACAACACGGACTGGAGCTTGTCGTACCAGCCCCTGCCACAAGCCTCCAACTTCTTCTTGAAGGTCCTGGCTTTGAGGCCCTTCAGGATCTCCGTGTTGGCTTGCTCGGCCTGGCCGTTGCTCCGGGGGTGCGCTACCGAAGCATAGCATATCTACGTTCCAAGGTTAGCACAGTACGTTTTCAAGAGATTACTGGTGAATTGCGACCCGTTGTCGATGATGATGCGGTTAGGCACCCCAAGCCGGCTCACGAGACCCTTGATGAACTTGACCGCGGAGCCTGCTGGGATGGTGCGGACAGCTTCCACCTCAGCCCACTTGGTGAACTTGTCCACAGCGACGTAGAGGTAGCGGTAGCCCCCTGGCGCCCGAGGAAATGGGCCCAGAATGTCTAGCCCCCAAACTGCGAACGGCCATGAGAGGGGTATAGTCTTTAGACCTCCCGCCGGCTAATGGATCTGCCTAGCGTGGAACTGGCAGGCCTCACAAGCCTTCACCATCTCAACGGCGTCGCTGAGTGCTGTGGGCCAGTAGAATCCACTACGGAATGCCTTGCCGACGAGGGTTCATGACGATGAGTGGTGCCCACAGTCTCTGCCATGTATGTCCGCCAGCAGCTCCTTCCCTTGCTCTTGGGAGATGCAACGTAGGGACACGTCATTCGGTCGCTTCCTGTAGAGCTCTCCATCCTTGATGCAACAAGCCGTGGCCTGCCGCGCCACACGCTCCGCCTCCTCCTCGTTCTTCGGCAGGGTCCCTTGCATCAAGTAGTTCTTGAGCTCCGGGATCCAACACCCTTCCTGAGGCTCCAACGCCAGGAGCAGGCATGCCCCTGAGGCCGGGCCGCAGACCGGAGCTCCTGAGGTAGGCGGCTGAGGGAGCTCCTCCCTTGGTTGAGCCGTGCTTGACAGTGACGGCGCTGCCGAGGGTTTGAAGAGCCGCTCCTCGAAGACGCCAGGCTCCTGAGGCAGCCGCCTAGATGCCCTCTTGGCAATGTCATCAGCCTCCTGATTGGTGCCGCGAGGCACATGCTGCAACTCCAGCCCCCAGAACTGTTTCTCCATCTTGCGAACCTCAGCGAGGTAGGCTTCCATGTGCTCGTCCTTTGGCTCGTATATCTTGTTGGGGAAGGTGACGAGGAGCTGCGAATCGCCCTTGATGATGAGGCGCTTCACCCCTAAGGCGATCGCGGCTTTCAAGCCTGCTATCAGACCTTCGTACTCTGCTATGTTGTTGGAGACCTTTTCTCCGTGCTGGAAGCAGAGTTGTACGGCGTAGTAGAGTTTGTCCCAGGTAGGGGATACGATTACTGTGCCAGCTCCCGCGCCGTGTCGGGAGAACGCCCCATCGAAGTACATGACCGAGCCGTCCGGTGCTTCACTTCCTGGGGAAAGTGATCGGTCCTCGCCTGCCTCGAGACCCGGTGCTTCTGCCCATTCTGCCACGAAATCCGCAAGTGCGGATCCCTTGATGACTCTGGTCGTACTGAATTCTAGCTGAAATGCCTGTAGTTCGATGTTCCATTTAGCGACCCTTCCAGCTGAGTTGGGGCTCCTGAGTACCCTTTCCAAGGGGTATGCCGAGACGACTTTGATGGGATGGCCTTGGAAGTAGTGCCGCAGCTTGCGTGAGGCCACTAATAGCGCGAGGAGGAGTTTTTGAGGCATGGGGTATCGTGCCCTTGCGCCATGTAGCACCGTGCTGACGAAGTACACGGGATGCTCGACGAGGTTGAGGGTGCTGGCGCAGCTTGCGTCCTCCAGAGGTCGAGGCGTCTCCTGAGACGACGGAGCCCCGAGTGCTTGGTCGCCTGAAGAGGCCTCTCCTGCTGTGGGTGCGTTCTCCTGTTGCGGCTGTTCCTTTCCGGCTGCGGTCGTGGTCTTCGCGAGGCCCTCCTGGCTTTGCTTTGCTTCAGTCCGGACGGTCGATGCGGCCTTGGCACGTCGCTCCTCCCTGACCGCCACCAAGGCTGCGCTAGCGGAGTAGGGGTGGCCGCAAGGTAGAGCACGAGGGGCTCCCGAGGACACGGAGCTGCCATCACTGGTGGGCTGGTAAGGTACCTCTTGAGATCTTGGAATGCCTTGTCGGCCTCTTCAGTCCATTCGAAGGGGCCCTTCTTGTTCACCAGCTTGAAGAAGGGCAGCGCTCGTTCCCCGGCTTGGAGATGAAGCGCCCTAGCACGGTTACACGCCCGGTGAGCTTCTGCATCTCTCTGAGGGTCCTTGGCGGGCTCATGTCTTCGACTGCCTTGACCTTCTCTGGGTTGGCCTCGATGCCCCTGTGGGACACGAGGAAACCCAGGAGCTTGCCCGAGGAGACTCCAAACACACACTTCTCCGGGTTGAGCCGTAGGTCCACTTCGTTGAGGCTCGCAAAGGTTTCTTCCAGGTCCTGTATCATGGTTTTTGCCTCCCGAGACTTCACCACAATGTCGTCGATGTAAGCTTCAGTGTTCCTCCCGAGCTGTCGGCCTAAGGCGATGTGCATCAGCCGCTGAAAGGTTGCGCCTGCGTTGCACAACCCAAATGGCATGCACGTATAGCAGTACACTCCACTTGGGGTCAGGAAATCCGTCTTTTCCACGTCTTCTACCGCCATCTTGATCTGGTGATAGCCCGAGAAGGCATCTAGGAAGCACAATAGGTCACACTCTGCGTTGGAGTCGACTATCTGGTCAATGCGGGGGAGTGGAAATGGATCCTGTGGGCAGGCCTTGTTGAGGTTGGTGAAGTCGACACACGTGCGCTCCTTTCCTCCCTTTTTTGGCACAACGACCGGATTAGCCAGCCAATCAGGGTAGCAGACCTCGCGAACAACTCATGCCGCTTCTAGCTTCCGGGTCTATTGAACGATGAAAGCCTGTTTCTCAGTGGACTGTCGCCTGTATACGCTTCACGGGCGCATGCGTTGGGGCACACGTTGAGGTGATGCTCAATCACACCCCTCGAGACCCCTGCTAACTGATCAGGTTCCCACGCGAACACCTTCTTGTTTGCACGGAGGAACCTTACCAGGGCCTTCTCCTGCTCGATCTCGAGGTTGGCCCCTATGGTGAAGGTGGCGTCAGTGGACCCGTCCACGTCGACTGGTACCTGCTTGGTTTCCGCCTTGTCTTGGGTGAATAGCTTCTTCTTTTTAGCTGGCGCAACCCCCTTGGGCTCAAGGGCGTCGGTGCTAGTGGGCTGCGCCACCGCGGCCGCCTGAAAACAAGCAGGAGCACCTGCAGCGCATCCCTTGTGTCTCCTGACACAGTAAGGACGCCCCTGCTCTCGGGCATCTTCATGAGGTTGTACGCCGGGTGAGTTGCTGCCATGAACCGAGCCAAGGCCGGATAGCCGAGGATGGCGTTGTAGGGGAGGCCGATGGGGGCGATGTCAAAGTCGATCAGCTTTGTGCAGAAGTTGTCGTAGGTGCCGAAGGTCACTAGGAGGCGGATCTGTCCCAAGGAGGCGGTGGAACCGACTCCGATGCCCGAGAAAGGCCTGCTGGGCCGAAGCCGTTCCAGTGGCACATGGAGGAGGCTGAAGGCCTCCACCGAGAGCATGTTGAGGCCGGCACCGCCGTCGATGAGGGTCCTGGTGACGGCCACTTGGCAGATGGTGGGGGTGCACAGCATCGGGAGCGCGCCCGAACCGATGGGGTTGAAGGGATGATCACCTGCGTCGAAGGTTAGATCGGCCTCCGGTGCCACCCAGCCCGGGGGGCTTCTCGGCGCTTGGAGGCAGTGCTAATCCGGCGGGTAAACGGTTTGGTGTGATGGCTCGAGGTGGTGCCTAGGAGCCACCCAGGGGAGTTGCGACGACAGGCGGCGCTGGTGCGGCATAACGGTCGAGGAAGAGGTCGCACAGCTCCCCCCAGGAGGTCACAGAGGCCGTCGGCAGGTGGAGGAGCCATGCGCGCGAGACGCCGGCGAGGGCCATGGGAAACCAGTTGCCCCTCACCCGGTCGTCGCCCCGGCTTTGAGGATGGCCTCCTCATATGCCAGCAGGAAAACCAGCGGATCCGTCGCGCCGTTGTAGCGCGGTGGCATCTCAGGCTTGAACTTGAGCGGCCACTGCACCTGTCGCAAGGTGGGGGCCAAGGCTCAGAGCCCCCCGGCCCCAGTGCCGGCATCGGCTGCCGGAGCAGGCGGCGTGTTGTCCGCCATGAGGGCGGAACGCGATGTTGGTGGAGAGCGGGTCGTCGGGAGGGAGAACTCCGGCGCACCCCTACCTGGCGCGCCAAATGTTGGATTTCGGGTTCCGGCAGACCCTTAAGGTTCGAACTCTGGGGTGCTTGGCGGAGATCTTTCCCCTACCGACTCGCGCTTCTATGGCTCACAAGAAATCTAGACCGGAAAGAAGAACACACAAGGGACACGAGGTTTATACTGGTTCGGGCCACCGATGTGGTGTAATACCCTACTCCAGTGTGTGGTGCAGTGGATTGCCTCAGGGGCTGATGATGAACAATACAAGGGAAGAACGACCTCGCGAGAGGTGTTCTTGAGCTGGTACGGTGTGTTCTACTTGGCCCGGGTCTCTCCCTGATCCCTATGGTGGCTAGTCCTATTTATAGAAGCCCTAGTCCTGTTCCCAATGAGCGGGAAGGGCGCCAACAATTGGCCATTTTGAAGGGGAACATCCAGTACAGGTTATCCTGTCCAAAGGTGGTCTTCGGCTGCCAAAAGCACTGGTGATGACGCCGTCTTGGGCTCCACGGTGACCTCTATCCTGCGCTCTGCTAGTCTTGGTCTCATTGCACCGGAATGGTAACCTTTGCCCGATGCCTTGGCCTGTGCTTGCTCCCTTTGCACTGAAGGGGAAACAAGGACACTGCGCAGGCCGGCGCCGCCTGGTCTCGATCGTCATGGCTTGCGTCACGGGCTCCTCGCGAGGTGCCCCTGCCTTGATCTCTCCGCCTCCTCGCGAGGCTGCCTGATGAGGCTGCCCCTGAGGAAGCTTCCTGTCATCCGCCCCGCGAGGCTTGGCCCCTCGCGAGGGTCTTGAGCCTGAGCTGATGAAGCTGGGCCGCACTGGGCCCCCACTCGAGCCACACCGCAGGCCGCATGCAGGCAAGTGTGGGGACCCCCGTTCCCAGAACGCCGACAGTTGGCTCCTGGCGAACACGGCGGCGTTGGGCTCTAATCGAACCCGGCGATTGCCTTGCAGGCTGCAGGCGAACCCGGAAGCGATCGATAGATGGTTGTTAATGCGAACCCGATCGGCGCTTCGCCGCTCTGCGCTAATCAAGCCGATCGATGGGATGAACAATGAGCGTTGCGGGGGGCTTGGGATGAACAGTGAGCGGTGGTGTTGCCTCTGGATGAACAGGACCCCGTGATGTGGTGGAGGGCTGGATGAGCGATGAAGCGGTGGAGGGTGCCCGTGGAGGGGTGGTTGAACAGGACCCGTGGTGTGGAGGGCTGGATGAACAGTAGACAATGGAGGGGTGCCCGTGGAGGGGTGGTTGAACAGGACCCCGTGGTGTGGAGGGCTGGATGAGCGATGAAGCGGTGGAGGGGTGGTTGAACAGTAGCCGGTGGAGTAGCACGCCGTGAAGGCTGGATGAACAGGAGCCCGTGGAGGCTGGAGGAGGTCGACGGTGGAGATGAACAGTATCCCGTGGAGTCCCGTTTTGCGGTACGCCACACCCCTCCCGATGAACAGGACCCCGTTTGACCGTGAGGAGGTCTGTTTGTCCGTTTTGCGATCGCCACACCCCTCCCGATCAATAGGACCCCCGTTTCGACCGTAGGAGGTCCGTTTCCTCCGTTTTGCGGTACGACACACCCCTCCCGATCAACAGGACCCCCGTTTCGACCGTAGGAGGTCCGTTTCCTCCATTTTGCGGTACGCCAGACCCCTCCATTTCGAACGTGCCCGGTCGAACACAAGGCCGTTTCCACCGTTCTGAAGTACGCCAGGCTTCGTTTCCATCGCATGTTCCATCCAAGCCCTCCCGATGAACACGACCACGCATTCTGTTCCGACCTAGTCAATTGGCTCCCACGCGTTCCGTTGCCTCCCGATGAACATGATGCATTCCATTGCCTCCCCATGAACACGACGCATTCCGTTGCCTCCCCATGAACACAAGCATTCCGTTGCCTCCCTATGAACACGACGACGACGCTGTTTCTCCATTCTGACCCAGCCATGTACACGAGCCCTCACCGTACGTATGCGCGAGTAGGCGTTCGAGACCTTGCCCGTATGTACGTACGTGGCCGTATTTTCTTTCTTGCACCACGGCGGCATGCGTGCGTGTACATGCTACATGCGCGCCTCTACATCCACCAGTATATATGTACGTACACGTTCGCGACCAGAATGACAATGCTACGTACGCTTCGACCAGGTGGGTCCCGACTGTCAGGCACTTCCTTGCGTGCGAAGATGTAGGTGGTGGGTCCCAGCATTTAGGGGGCGCATCATTTTGTTTTTTTTGCCCGGACGCACTTCCTTGCGTGCGAAGGTGTAGCTGGTGGGTCCCGGTGATCGGAAACATTTTTTAAATGAAATCGGTGGCCCGTCCGGTGGGTCCCCGCTGTTAGGTGGAGGAATAATTATTTTGCGCGTAATAAGGAGGCACTTCCTTCCTGCGGCCGTGGACCCAGCTGTCAGCGTCTCCACGCACAGTCACTTCAGATGCATGTCGGTTGTTGACCACGTTGACCAGTCTGGGCCGAGAGCACCAGGTCGGTGGAAGACGGTGAGGCCAACAAGGGAACGACACGGAGCCAGGGAAGACTCGACAGTTGTTTCCCGCGGAGAATGCGTCTGTCTGAGGTTTCTTGGTTCGTCTGCTATCGGAGAATAACGGCGGTGTGGGTGAGTAGAGGGATGGCTAGGCCAGCGATGGGAATGCAGTCGGGCGGTGAGGCTGCTGGCAAAGACAACCGGCATGGGAGGAGGGAGCAGTCCGCGGCGCTTGTTTGAGCGGCTGGAGCAGGAAGAGCAGAGATTGAAGAAGCACGACGGCCGTTGGATGGATATCCAACAGTCAGTGCTTGTGCGTGAACCTTTTTTATGAAAGTCTCAAATCTGTGGAAAACATCATACAGCCCATCTGCCATTATTTCTAATAATTTACAGCCCATTTGCTAATTCTTAAGGTTTTTTTGGAGCCCATATTCTTTTTGTTAGCATTACAACCCATTTTGTGGCCACGGTTAAAAAATTATACGAAATTTTGCATATTTCGGTGCGGTCCGAACTGTTTTTAATCCCAAAATTTCGACTCACATTCAAACTGATTTTAAAAATAAATGTATATCAATATAAAATCCAACGAATTCTCCACGCATAAAAATTAATGTAATTTAAAATCTTGAAATGAAAAAAAGATATTTGAAACTAATTGCGGTTTGATGTGTTTTAAAAATGTACAGCCCATTTCTCATTCTTGATGGGCCATTTTCGCCAGCCGAATGAAAGCTCTCCTCGTCTTGAAAGATTTGCAGCCCAACAAGCGACTTACTTGGCAAATCACAAAAAAACTGGGTTGTGGCCGTGGACCCAGCTGTCAGCCTCTCCACGTACAGTACTCTTCCGATGGAAGTCGTTCCTTGATCACGTTGACCACGCCGCGCGGAGAGCACCACGACGGTGGACGACGGCGAGGCCTAGGAAGGGGATGACGCGGTAGTGGAAGCTCGCGCGGAGAGGACTAAGAGGGTTCACTGGTTCGGCTGTGGTGTGAGGCTGCCGTCGCCGTAGGGCCTGGCCAGCGGTGGGAATAGTAGGGGGCAGTGAGGCCTCTACGGCACAACCCGACCACAGGGAGGCGGGGAGCATGCGGCACGATCGGCGCTGCTTTGGTAGGCCGGAGCAAGAAGACCAAAGGTTGAAGAAGCACTATGGCCGTTGGATGGACATGTACGGTCCTTTGGAGCTAGAATCGTTCATATTGACTAAGTTGACAAAGCCCTTCGTCCCGTCAACTTAGTAGGCCCTAAGTCAGCCTCCCAAGCATGGTGGGTCCCAGCTAGCCGGGGAGTATTCATTTTTGCGCAGCGTAATAAGGAGGCACTTCCGGTGGAGTGCGAGGTGACGGGGAGCGTTTTTTCGCGAAATACGGTGGCCCATCCGGTGGGTCCCAGATGAGTCGTGGGAAAGCGATTTTTTGCAAAATACTGGTGGCCCGTCCGGTGGGTCCCATTGTTAGGTGGAAGAATAATTATTTTCAGCGTAATAAGGAGGCACTTCCTTGCGGCTGCCGTGGACCCGGTATCGACCTCTCCACGTCTGATACTCTTCCGATGGAAGTCGGTCGTTGACCACATTGACCACGCCGTGCGAGAGCACCACGGCGGTGGGCGATGGCAAGGCCCTAGGAAGGGGACAGCAGAGCCGTGCAAGGCAGCGGCGATGGATGCCCACGGAGAGGAGTCTGGCGTTCACTTTGGTTCGAGCTGCGGTGTGAGGCTGCCATCGCCGTAGAATAGCGGGGGTGTGGGTGAGTGGAGGGATGGCCTGGCGATGGTGGGAGTAGTATGGGGCGGTGAGGCCTCCGCGGTAGCACAGCCGACCACGAGAGGCGAGGAGCGGCGGCACGACCGGGCGCTGCTTTGGGCGGCCGGAGCAAGAAGACCATAGGTTGAAGAAGCACTATGGTCATTTGGATGGACATCATACGGTCACTAGAGTAGAGACTAAGTAGACAACGCTCTCCGTCCTCGTCAACTTAGAAGGCCCCCAAGACAGCCCAACAATATGGTGGGTCCCGACTAGCGAGGGGTATTCATTATTTTGCGCGTAATAAGGAGGCACTTCCTTGCGTGCGAAGATATAGCTGGTGGGTCCGACCTGTCAGCGGGGGGGAACGTTTTTTTCATGAAATACAGAGGCCCTTCCTGTGGGTCCTAGCTCAACCTGGCATTCCGACCCATGGGCAGCCGCACCCATGGGCACCCGACCCGAATGGGTAGGGTATGGGTCGTCATCTTCACCCATGGGCAAGCCTGATGGGTAACCCGATTAGTCATGGGTAGGGTATGGGTACGAGTTAGTGCCCATGGGTTACCCATGGGTCGCCCGATTAATTAATTAACTGATATTTTATATATATATATATATATATATTATTTTACATTTACTTGTGAACAATTTTGGTGAGATTTTTTTAGAACAACATGCACCCACGTTGCTTTGTTGTTGTTGTAGATAGACAGAAGCATGAAACAACAAAAAGCTAAGATTAGTAGAATCAACGGAGCAACAAGTTCCGGCTTGTTGGGCCTCCAAAGCCAGCCCATGTGCTGTGCTACATGCACGTAGCAAGCAAAATGCGCAGCTTGCCGGCTACATTAGTACCACCTAGCGCATAGGAAGCGGAGCACTGCCTATATAAGAGAACAGAAGAAGCAGTATGCCAGTTGAAATCCCTGGTTCGGAAGTGCATGGTCCCAGTAGGGAGGCAGGATAAATTAAATAATAATAATAAACATATTATGCCCGATGGGTTCGGGTTGCCTGATGGGTACGGGCATGGGTCTAATTCCACACCCATGGGTAGGGTCATGGGTTTAGAAAGGACCCGATTATTAATCGGGCATGGGTCTGTTAAAGGTGTACCCAACCAAACTCGACCCGATTGCCAGGTTGAGTCCTCTCTGCGCCTAAACTGGAGACCTTGGGTGTAATACATAATCTCTGTGCTCATTTCAATATGGTGTTTGGCTCTACAGTAGGCAGAATCGTTTTGTTGACTGGCTAGTAAGTCGACACCACCTTGGATAGGCTATTTCCTCACGGGTCCCAAATGTCAGAACCCAAATCTTTCACGGTCATGCAACCTTTCCTATGAAAATTTAGAGCCCATTTGATGTGCTAGTTCAAAATAAGTTTGTGGGTGCTGGTGGGGGCTAATCACTTGGCTTCTGTAATGCAGTGAGCTCAAGCAGCCACAGAGTGATGTTATTTCCCTTGGTTTGGATTTGTTACAATATTTCACTCTAAATTAAACGAATGGCAAGCGATTTTCCTTGTTTCAAAGAAAATATGATAGTCACAGCCGAGTTGAAAAGGGCAGGAACATCTAACTCCAGCTTACAAACTGCACAAAAGCACAAGGGTTAATTGTTAATCATGTTTACAAAAAAAACCAGATTGAAAAGGGAAACAACATCTAACTCCACTTTGTTTTCGTGATCCACGATCAAATGGATCGGTCAGGTCCATAGAATGAACATCTGGTCGTAAAATTTCTGGATTATGACCACAATATGTTGTAAATAGAAGCCCAACACATTCGTAAGCTCTTTTGCCCACGGAACTCCTTTTTTGCTCTTGACATACCCATCTGTCAAAACCATGCTCTTTGATAAACTTAAGCCTGATGGACAATAGTAACCTCGCATTCAGCAGGAAGAATGTGACAAATCTTGTGTTTGCACAATTGGCTACATATCGTTCTAGCGTTATTGTCTTCAATCGAATCTCATGAGAAGTGAGAAAATCTCGATGCTTACGAATCCACCGATTGGTTATAACTTTCTTACCACGTCATGTTGCCTAAATAGACATGAAGATTGAAAACAGTTAAGGTCTAAAAGAAGAGTGTCGAAAGAGCAACAGCTGAACGGTTAATTCTAGTACACTATATGCGGGCTTCCAATGTGCACGAAATTATCACCTTTATATACAACTTCTCCAGACATGGAAAGCATTGCAGCAAGCCTATAATCTTGTTCAGATCAAAACTATTCATTTGGATATATAAGATCTTGACAGAATACAACACCATTGATAGGCCATCCATGGAGAAACTCTTCATTGAGCATAGAACATAATATTAGTACAAAGTGTGTACTCCAAGATGATATATAAATTATGCGCAGAAATTTAAAATGCAGCTTATGGTTACAAGTGTAGATGATAATATAAAGTACCTGAAGAACCGTAGAGCCAAACACCATATTTAAATGAGCACAGAGATCATGTATTACACCCAAGGTCTCCAGTTTAGGCGCAGAGAGGACTCAACTTGGCAATCGGGTCGGGTTTGGTCGGGTAGACCTTTAACAGACCCATGCCCGATTAATAATCGGGTCCTTTCTAAACCCATGACCCTACCCATGGGTGTGGAATTAGACCCACGCCCGTACCCATCAGGCAACCCGAACCCATCGGGCACCCATCGGGCGTAATATGTTTATTATTATTTAATTTATCCTCCCTCCCTGCTGGGGCCACGCACTTCCGAACCAGGGATTTCAACTGGCATACTGCTTCTTCTGTTCTCTTATATAGGCAGTGCTCCGCCTCCTGTGCGCTAGCTAGGCGAGGTGGTACTAATGTAGCCGGCAAGCTGCGCATTTTTCTTGCTACGTGCACGTAGCACGGCACATGGGCTGGCTTTGGAGGCCCAACAAGCCGGAACTTGTTGCTCCGTTGATTCTACTGATCTTAGCTTTTTGTTGTTTCATGCTTCTGTCTATCTACAACAACAACAAAGCAACGTGGGTGCATGCTGTTCTAAAAAAATCTCACCAAAATTGTTCACAAGTAAATGTAAAATAATATATATATATATATAATATTAGTTAATTAATTAATCGGGCGACCCATGGGTAACCCATGGGCACTAACTCGTACCCATACCCTATCCATGACTAATCGGGTTACCCATCAGGCTTGCCCATGGGTGAAGATGACGACCCATACCCTACCCATTTGGGTCGGGTGCCCATGGGCGCGGCCGCCCATGGGTCGGAATGCTAGGTTGAGAGAGGACGGTTATTTGCAACGGTGAATAACTAGAATCAAGGATCAACCTTTGAAGTGAAGGGGCATCTTGGATGATGAGCTGCCTTCCGTCAAAAGAAATTCCAATTCTTACAAGGTTAGGCGACTTTATTTGGAGACAACCGATTCTAATCTGTGAAAACAAGCACCAAGCACTCGGTACAGGGCAACCGGATTTGGACGATCTTTGTGCAATGAGGCCTTCGATATACGAACCCGCACAAGTGAAAGTTTCTTGAGAAATGGGAGTCGAAGGTTTAGTACCAGATTGTGGAGAGAGGACAAAAACCGCGAGATGGACATCGATGCTGAGGGCAGAAGTTCATGGCGTTCGGTATGTAGTATGTGATTTCCAGGGGAATAGTAGAACTCAAGCAGCTGTAGTTCTATGAATTTAGGGGATTCCAGCCAGGCGACCACCGTGCAGGGCATGGTATGCTTGCTCAGGTAGCATGACGGGATGCAGAGGCTTTGAACGGAGCCCTGGTGGGAGGAGATGATGGCTCTGGGGATTTCAAAATCATTGAAGAGAGATAGCTGACGATAGTCGAGATTAAGGGGAACGACGCGCCATAGAGGGCGCCACCGAATTGAGAGGACTTGGGTGCGGCAGCAATCCTTGGTGGGGAGAGGCGAGATGATCTCCCCAAGGATGGTGTCCGGGAGATCGCTGATGCGGTCCACCCGAGAATCTACGGGTTCCTGGGATCCGGTGGGGGCGGGGTCGCCTCTTCTCCCCGCGCTGCCGGGTGCAGGATCTACGACAGGCGTCGCCGCTGGCCGGAGCCTCATCTTCTTGGCGGTGGGGTCAGCCGACTCCATTTTCCTCGAGGCGCCACATCGGCCATGGATTTGAGCAGAGTAATGTGAATGACGAGCCTAGTTGTAGTGAGCGAAGAAGAAGGGGAGCTGGGGTTTTCTGAGGAGTGAGGAAGAAGGGGAACTGGGGTTTTCTGTAGGAGTGAGGTGAGGAATTTGGGGGTACGAGTGGAGCGAGCTTACGTGAGGTGGGTGGGAGCAAGGAGGAAGAAGAGCACCCAGGTTTTTTTTGGGGGGGGGGTGTGTTGGGTGTGGGTAGCGCCTCTCATTCAGTAAATATATGGGTTTTTGAATTGATTTTACTATTTACTAGTGTGGATGGGCTGTTTTGTCTTGGGCCCCGAGAAACAATTACTACTAGTACAGTGGAGACACTCTCTGACTACCCGGAGAAACAATTACTACTAGTACAGTGGAGACACTCTACCGCTTCTGGCTCCTCCTAGGTCATTGAAACGTCTCCCTCTACTGAATGTCGTTATACTTTTGTTCACCGACATGCGGGCCATGTAGCGCGCGGGCCCAAATGCCATCCACCAAATTAGAAGGCAGTATGCAGGCGGAGAGTCACCCCGATCAGAAGCCTTGGCAAGAACGAGCCGTCAGATCACAAAACCCCACCTCCCTTGCAGTCTAAGTTTGACTGACGAAGCAACCATCATTTCACTCTTCGCTGAATCCCCTTCTCCCTCACCGTCTTCAAGAAAGGCAACACTTGCATCTGCCACTGTTCTTCTCTCCGAACGAAGGGAAGGTAAGCGGATCCGTGATGTTGGTATATTTTCGTTCAGAGGAAAAAAAGAACTTTTGAAAAGCAGTAACCAATCCTCACTCTCTTTTTTGTTTCATTGTCATTGCGATTGCGTTTTCCTTTAAGTGGTCTCGTAGTATTCGTCAGTTTCATGATGGACCAAGGAGAACCAGGCAAAGATCTGCCGATATTGGAGCAGACGTGGGAGGCTGATCCCCACGAGACAGAGAGCTCCAAGAAGATGGAGGCAAGCACCGAGGCGACCCCAAATACTGAGATGGTCAACGCCCCGTTTGAGGTTACAGCCCCCGTGGCACTGCAGGCGATTTCCCCTTCGAGGATGTGTCCCCCCGCTGAGCTGCCCAAGGTGATTTCCTTCTTTGCCGATCTCGATTGTGGTTTTTCATCTAAGTATGTGGTGATTTTTCTTAGAAAAGGAAGTATGTGGTGATTAATAATGCAAAATTTTATTAGCTTCGATGCCATGCTATACATAGTGGTTTAAATAACGTGTGTTTCTTATACTGAAAAGTATTTCAGAATTTGTTTCTGTTTCAATTAGAGCCCTGATGCAGACAAGGATTGTGTGGTTGTACATGTCACTCGCCATGAGGCGGACGACCTGAATATACGCACTGAAACATAGTTCTTAGGCTGTTGGATCCTGGAAGCCATTTGCGGTTATACCAATGAAGAGTTGTATTCCAGCCTCACTATTGTCAGGCGTGTTGTCCAGGGTGTACTGAAGCACAATAAGTTCAAAGCTACTCCTTCGTTTGTGAGGAATACTGTTCTTGTCAAGCTTACGCAGGAAGATGACGTGGCATGCCTCCACAAACAAGTTTATCAGTGGCAAGGCCACAAGGTTGTCTTCATGAAGGTTCATAGGATTGAGCTGCTGCGGGACGTCCTCGAGGATGTTCATGGCAAGGTCCGTCTTGTGTCCAGCCGAAATTAGATCGAGGCATGAAATAGTTGCCCCAGCTAGTGTTTAATAGTAGTTTGGATTGTGTCTAATTATCTGAACCTTGCCTGTTATCGGCCACTCTGGGCTAGTACTCTGTTTGAATCCATCTATGAGAACTGCTGCTACCTTTGTGTGCCCGTGAATCATGTGAGAACCATCGTAATTGTTGCCGAAACAGATGCGTCCTCACTAGTTTTTTCATGAATATGGCATGGTAAGACATAAGTTGTCACGGTTTATCATCTGAGCAAAGGTGTGTTTTGATGAAATAGAGCACTCGTTTGAGAACTGTGCGCCGACGTATACATAAGTACTTGTAAACACTGTTGGTGCTACCCCACTTGTAAGCAGTTGTGCAAAACATGGCACATTGGCTCAGCTCGCTTCAACACTAGGCTATCGACCAGCTAACAATCAACAATCTGCTGTCTGACATATAAGCAACTATGTATCTTGTTACAGTGGTTCATGCAGTTAATCGAGGCCACAATGTAATAAATTCCAAACGTTCACATGCTAGTCCAGCGCTCATGTGGAACACTCACATTAAACTCGTCTTCATAAAAAACTTGAAAAGCATAAGTTAAGCAATTTTATACATCTCAATAATTCATAGAACATAACAAACATATACTAGTTCACAGTAAAAGATAAAGTTGTGAGAAGGTTTACAAATCAAGAAAAAACAAGCAAGGCTTCTCTCACGAAAGCAAAAGATTCCTCCCGGCAGCTTAAATTACAGGAGTTCACTCTGGTTTTTCTTGTTGACACCATTCAGGTTAGGTTCTCTCATTCCAGAATAACCAATTATAATTGTGGTCTCAATTTGGAATGCTTTGAAGCCCCACTCATGAAGTGTCTTGACCAGCTGAAAGTCTTGTGCATTCCACTAAATTTAAGCACCGCTATTTGCAGAAATAAATGCAGACCACAATGCCTCTTGTCCACAAGACCTGTCCAAAAATCGCCGTGCGGCCGTGCGGCTAGTCCTTGGTCCATGGATGAACTGGTAGAAAGTGCATTCCGGACTAGGATGCAGTTGTTTTCGCTCGTCCCTGCACTGCAATCAGGAAGTAAAACGTACAAATCAACTTATTTTAGATTGCATTGGTCATTGTACCTTAGTTACTACCAATGTAGGGATACCTTGAAGACGGGAGGTTAGACGATGACAGCGAGGGATAGCTGACGGTGTCCTGGACTAGGGGTTACTCAACACGTCGTCTTCCGATAAGTTGGATTGGGCCGAGGACTCCCATGGCCGTATACTCATGGGCCAGTCCGGACAGCTGCCGCATACAAGGAAGAATCCACAAGACTTGGCGATCAAGACAAGGACCTCCCCACCGGGCGATTCGGCTAGGACTCTTGTTATCCTAGGCCTCTGGTACATTATATAAATCGGGGCCAGGCTAGTCGATAGACAATATACAACAATCATACCATAGGCCAGCTTCTAGGGTTTAGCCTCTTTGATCTCGTGGTAGATCCACTCTTGTAACACACATCATCAATATTAATCAAGCATGACGTAGGGTTTTACCTCCATCAAGAGGGCCCGAACCTGGGTAAAACATCGTGTCCCTTGTCTCCTGTTATCATCCGCCTAGACGCACAGGTCGGGACCCCCTACCCGAGATCCGCCGGTTTTGACACCGACATTGGTGCTTTCATTGAGAGTTCCTCTATGTGTTCGGCAAAAGGTCGATGGCTCGCCCGCAGATCAACTGCGACTTCGGCATCTTCGTTACCAGCTCGACTGGTCATCTTGGTTCGACCAAGGACTGCGCCCTACCTTCGATCGTCATGTTCGGATGAGGGCCTTCATCAACATCAACTCCGATCTCTATCAAGATCATGGAGGAATCATCCAGGGAGCCCGGGGGCTCAACGTCAACATTGCCCTCGGGCGACCGTGCTGTTTCTCGGACAGCGAACTTGTATCCGCCGTCACCGCCTCCTCGAGTGTCGGTTTGGCGATTGCCGGTGGAATTGTGCGGAATTGAGTCTACAACAACCCTGGAAAATTTCGTCGAGTTCCGATGGAGGAATCTCTGGCAATCTCCGATATACCGGAGCCGCATTGAATCTGGACGAGAATCCAGACGAGTTTAGGGCGTGGTGTCCAGCTTCTAGCTCGGACTTCCTTTGGAAGATCCAACCGTTGATCGGCTGCGGAATTCCTATATCTACCACGCCTCAAAATTTCAGCTCAATCCGACCGTCCAAACTCCGGGAACCTTCCGATTAGTGCATCACTTTTCGGATCTGTTTTCTGCGCGAAAACGAATCCGACTCGAGTTCGTCTTTTTTATGAACGGGATTTCGACGTCCTTTTTGAAGGAAGTTTTGTATGTGGTATTGTGTGTTGTTTCCGAACACATACCACTAACTTTAAGATCTTTTGAACATTATATTCAACATCATGCTGGTATCAAACAAGTCCGCAATATTGCTCCACGGTACGCCGACCTGCGCTAGACACGTCGTCACTTTGTTGAGCCAAGCTCAACTTCTTCGGATCATCATCTCGGCAAGCCGAACAAGAGTCCGGCATTGCGAAGGATAAATCATCAGCAACATCGCCGCCCCACGGATTACACGGAGCAGGCATACCAGCGTCGCCGCACGGTCGCTTCATCAAGCTGGCATCGACCACGTCACGACCTGCATCGGCAGGGCCGCACTATCGCTTCTCCAAGCTGGTGTCCATCACGCCGACCTACTTCGACATCTCGGCTGGACCGGGGACTTCGCCATCTCTTCATCAACCTACTCCGGACACTTCAAGGCCACTAGCCGACCAGGCAATGGGTGCGCGGATCGAGTCCCAATTTTGGGAATCACCTTCCTTCGGATTGCTACAACAAATAAACCGGTGCTATTAATCCTAGTATTTCTTTTTGCTTGTTTGGGTTAATTTTTCCCAAGGAATTATTACTCTGGTTTGTCCATCATATGTACACAGGTCTATCAAATGGTGGCGCATTATCGACGGTCGCATGATGGTTCGGTCAATTTCATTACATAGTCCGTGAACGCTGCATCCGGAACTTCGGACCGACCTCACGAATCCGAGCTTTGCCACGCCTTTATTGCATTACGCCGACGACCTGCATCGACATTGACTTCGGGCCAGGCCATATTTCTTTTATTACTCACTTTGCATAAATTATTTATTATGCAACATTTTTTTAAAATTCCTATTATTACTATTATCCCGATGCGCACTATTTTTTGTGCACGGAAAATGATCCACCGGACTATATCCTTTGGCGTCACCTTGGCTGGGCGGGGCTTCGTCAACACTTCATTACCCCATGCAGGGGACTTCGCATCACTCTGCCGTCCTGCATTGACCGTGCTATGTCACCACTTGAGTGCCGAGCTCTTTGCTCCGCCACCTCGGGATCGGCTTGGGGATGGAACCTTGTCACGCATCAAGCCTGCATGCGTCGTCAATACCGAACACATTAACCAGCTAAGTTGCCTTCATGCTCAAAGTTTTAAATTTTTAACTTGTGTTGGGCTCGACCAAGCATTATACTTTTTGGAAAAAGTTGCTTGTAAAAATTTTCCTTGTCCAAACTTTGTTCGCACATACTTGACGCTACCGCGCTACCATTATACACAGGGGCTTCTTTATGAAGCTTATTAATATGGGCTTTATGCCCAACACATGTGTCACACTTCCGCATGTACCTTTTATTCACCATTATATGCATCGATATGACTTAAGTTTTGGCCAAGCTGGGTTGCACTGGCTCCTGTGCTTACCCCTCGTTCCCGATTGTTCGGCTAGGTGGTAAAGGGAGCACCTCTGCGATTATTCTTGCCGGGTCAGCCGGATGTGTACCTCAGACCGGGTGAAGCCGAAAGCTAGCGTTCTTAAGGGAATACTCGGTCGGTGAACTAAAAGATGATTTCTTACCTATTCATTTACCTGCCCCGGATGTTTTTACGCTCTTTTCGCGGTCCGGACATGCATTTTAGGGCATGCCTCCGGGAAAGGAACCCCTAACGAGCGATTCTCCTGGAAGATGTTTCTTACTAACCATGTAATATAACATAACTAGTTGGGCACTTATGCGATAAAGCACTAATGACCCCTACGCCTGGTCTCCACGCATGCCCCGGTTTTTATAACCGTGAGGGTATTCAGACACACTCCGGACTATTGGGTCTAGAGGTTGAAGCGAAAAGGTCCGCTACGACAAACGATCTACAATCCGACTAGAAGGCATTTTACATGTCACCTTACATTATATAGTCAACTTTTACCCAAGTCACTTGGGGGCTCTTATGTTTATTTGAGCCGTTTTATACTAAGTGTTTTTCTTCTTAGTCGTTGCAAAGTGTTTATTATTTATCACTCCTTTTTTCGACACGAGTGTGCGGTCACTAGTCGGGGAGCCTAATTTCTCTCTCAAAACCGCTAGAGTTTAGTTTTCTAAACTGGCCTAATGAGAAGCACTCCGCCTTCGGGATGGGAGACTGAAGCCGTAGGCTGACCCGCAGAAGTCTTGAGATAGGATGTGTCATGTTAAAGCACGGCGAAGCACTTTTTTTTTCTAAAGTCCAATTTTCGGATTGGCACCGAACACTTGATATAGTTCGGACATTAACCTTTTGAATAAGTTTTTTGGCTTTTCGAGCCCATGGCACTTTTAAACTATTTGTGTGTTTTCAGCACAAGTCTCGCAGTGCAACGCCGGACACCTTAGAGATTCGGCAAAAACATTCTCGGATACTGCTATATATGCATCGGTTTCGAATTGTGTCTTCGGTCAATAGTTGGGTTGCCCGGCTCCTGCGCTTGCCTCCTATGTTCCGCTTTGTTCGGCTAGATGTGCAAAGGGAGAACCACTGTGATTGTGCTTCCAGCTCACATGGTTAAGCACCTCAGTGGAGAAAGCCGAAAACTGACTGTCACAATAAGCGTACACTGGTCGGCGATCCGATGACGGCGTTAAACGACGGGCCATTCATAACAATGGCCGAAGTGTTTACGGCTTGACCTCGACTGTCGCCGAACACTACCGGGGGCTATTAACTGGCCTCCCAAACTAAATCCTCGATATTTTGCTCTTACATTGGAGCTGAGGTTTCATGATCATGCTTAGCATGACAACCCAAAGAAAGGAACCGATAAGCGGGACTATTTTCTTTGGAAGACATTTCTTACATTAAGCGATAATATAAACATATCTCTCTGCGTACCTTTGTTTATAAAACCGTATGGCCAGATTGCCTTGTTTGTCGTAAATCTTTGCCCTCATAAAGGCTTTATAAAGTAGGACAAACACTCCTCGACTCTTGGCCGAGGAGGTTGAAGCCGATGGTCGGTCAACAAAGTTTTGTACAATGCGGATCCGAGCATTAATGACGTAAAGTACTTGGATACATAGAGTCATTACACATAATTTGTGATTTTACTATGGATATCGATCCTTAATTTGGCCTCCGTGCCGCATTAAGACTCGGGGCTACTGGGCTTCGGGCTTATTATTTACAAATATTAAAGGGCACATCGATCCCCGATGCGGTGTTGCCACCCGACCCGATGTCTCGGGGCTCTTGCATTACTGTCCAATGCGAGAAAATTTTAAGTGTATGTCTGATCTCCGTGGAGATTTTGATCCTCAGGTTGGTCGGCCGCACCCAACCTGAGTCTTGAGGACTGAGCATGCCGCTTTTTTGTGTCCCGAAGTATTCTGCTGAGCTAGGACTTGATCCTCAGACCAATTTTTCAAATCAACTTTGAGTCTCGGCAGCTATGGGGATCGGCGGTCTTATGTCATCCTTCATGGGCATCTCGGGTTTTAGACCGATACCCACCTTGAGGGCTCTTGGCTATGTATCTCGTGAGAGAATAAATTGCACCACCACGGAAGCGATGCGGCATAAAGCTCGGGCGCTAGTGGCTGGCTCCATAGAGGGCATTTCGGCATTAAGCTCGGCTAAACTCCTTCAAACTTCTTTGAACCAAGGTGATTTACTGACACCTCGAATACGATCCGGCGTTGGAGCTACGCTCTGATCCGGCGTTGGAGCTCGGATATAGTCCGGAGTTGGAGCTCGGATACATAGTCGGGCGTTGGAGCTCGGATACCGTCCGGCGTTGGAGCTCGGATACATAGTCCGGCGATAGAGCTGAGAAGCAGTCCGGCGTTGGTGCTCGGTACCGCAAAAGATACCTCGAATGCGATCCGCCGTTAGAGCTCGGACAAGAGGACCTTGCCTCCTGGGAATAACTTCAAACCCGAGGCATATAAAAATAACAAGGCATTGATAAAGGCCGTAGAACTTAAAGGGCTCCTCGGATACCCGATGTGTAAACTCGTCGAATGCATTTCGGCGATCCTCAAGATAGAAGATGAGAAGATTTGTTGAACCAGTTTTCAAGACCGGCAACCGAAGATGAAGAACAGTTCAGAAGAATCGAGGAGCATCCCTAACTTGAAGACCGGTTCAGGGGGCTACTGACGGTGTCCTGGAGTAGGGGGTACTCAACACGTCGTCTCCCGATCAGTTGGATTGGGCCGAGGACCCCCGTGGCCGTATACTCATGGGCCAGTCCGGACAGCTGCCGCATACACGGAATAATCCACAAGACTTGGCGATCAAGACAAGGACCTCCCCCACCGGCGTATTCGGCTAGGACTCTTGTTATCCTAGGCCTCTGGTACATTATATAAACCGGGGCCAGGCTAGTCGATAGAAAATATACAACAATCATACCATAGGCCAGCTTCTAGGGTTTAGCCTCTTTGATCTCGTGGTAGATCCACTCTTGTAACACACATCATCAATATTAATCAAGCAGGACGTAGGGTTTTACCTCCATCAAGAGGGCCCGAACCTGGGTAAAACATCGTGTCCCTTGTCTCCTGTTACCATCCGCCTAGACGCACAGTTCGGGACCCCCTACCCGAGATCCGCCGGTTTTGACACCGACAGTTAATTGAGGCCACAATGTATATAAGCAACTATGTATCTTGTTACAGTGGTTCATGCAGTTAATTGAGGCCACAATGTAATAAATTCCAAACGTTCACACGCTAGTCCAGCGCTCATGTGGAACACTCACATTAAACTCGTCTTCATAAAAAACTTGAAAAGCATCAGTTAAGCAATTTTATACATCTCAATGATTCATAGAACATAAAAAACATATACTAGTTCACAGTAAAAGACAAAGTTGTGAGAAGGTTTACAAATCAAGAAAAAACAAGCAAGGCTTCTCTCTGAGCAAAGGGCCTCCCGGCAGGCTTAAATTACCTGGAGTTCACTCTGGTTTTTTCTTGTTGACACCATTCAGGGTTAGGTTCTCTCATTCCAGAATAACCAATTATAATTGTGGTCTCAATTTGGAATGCTTTGAATCGAACCATGCGATTATCTTGACCAATTTGAAAGTCTTGTGCATTCCACTAAATTTAAGCACCGCTATTTGCGAAATAAGCAGACCACAATGCCTCTTGTCCGCCAAGACCTGTCCAAAAAACCGCCGTGCAGCCATGCCAGCTAGTCCTTGGTCCATGGATGAACTGGTAGAAAGTGCATTCCGGACTAGGATGCAGTTGTTTTCGCTCGTCCCTGCACTGCAATCAGGAAGTAAAACGTACGAATCAACTTATTTTAGATTGCATTGGTCATTCTACCTTAGTTACTACCAATATAGGGATACCTTGAAGACGGAAGGTTAGACGACGACAGCGAGGGATAGCCATCTCATTTTGCGCAGTTGTACTAAAACTGAGGTGTGTGCTTTTGGTTGCGCGAATAGAAACGGTACGGAGACAGACATCCCGAAACGATATGGAGACAGACATCCCTGTTTGCGCAAATAAAAATACGGTTACTTAAACAGTGACAGATATTACTACTTTCCCCCGTTTCCTCTTAGAAGCAAGTCCTAGATTCATGCTACAGCTTTCCCACTTTCTTTCCTGTTTGAACCAACGCTTTGAGTCGACTGTATGAACTAGCTTTACTTCTAATAATAGTAGAAGTCTAGGTGGCTTTGGAACAGCGGACGGAAGTAGAAAATGATCCACACGAAGGGAGCTGGGGCAGTAGCGCAAGGCAGGTTTCGAAGGAATATATACCTGAGGGTCGCCGGCATGTCGCAAAGACGGCGTCGGGAGGCCACATCTTGGCCACAATACCGCAGGGAGGAAGAAGGGGTCGGAGGCCCTCCCGAGCCGGCGCACTCTCGGAGAGAATGGCATGGCCGCCGATCGGGACGCGCGGGCAGCCGTTGGTCTCCTCCCTCGCCGCCGCCGACAGTGTGAATGATGCACCTACACCCCTGCCCCAGTCGAGGTTGTTCGGCCGGATTTGTGACCAGCCGTGAGCTTAGAGAGAGTGTGGCCACCTATGTGTTGCTTAGATCTGGAGAGGATGAGAGAGTGAACGAGAGGAACCCTAGTAAAGCAAGCGCTAAGGCTCCTGCTTTTATATATAGTGGATTGTTTTTGTTGTACCAGCTTCAAAAAATGCGCTCCCTCGTGTACTCATGAGTGGGTGTGAGAGAACTAGTGCGTGCGTGCACCGCTTCTCTTCGTGAGAGTACAATACACTATGCCCAAAGAACGTTCACCGCAAGATTAATAGTATAAGTGTGTGACGTGTGAGCTAAAATAAAATGTGCGAGCCGTCTTTTATTTTTAGAAGTTCTGAGGGTAGGGTGTGAAGAGCACATATGTGCGTGACGTCTACCTGTAGATAGACGGTGGGTGCGACATGCGAGTGTGCGAGAGGACTCGGGAGAGTCGTGACTCGTGAGGGCGCGTGTGCGTGAGAGAGAGGGGGGCACGTATCAATGCAATGCATTTGTCCGTAAATCATTATCCGATAAACGTTCCCCACAAGCCTTTTCCTGACGAACGCCGTAAGAACCGTTAGATCGGCATCCGGCGATGTCGGTTTTGCCATGTCATTTAACAGAACAGCCACTCCTCCTACACACAAATCTTCCACGTGAGTGTTAGCAACTGCCATATGGTCCCTCCATTCCGAAATGCAGTGCATATAGCTTTATTGAAAATTCGAACCTTGCAAACTTTTACTGAGTTTTCGTGTACCAAATTGCACATGTAGAATACCATGTATATATCATTTCATTTATCTTCGAGAGGTAACTATAAAGTTGGGTGAGGAGTCTACAAATAAAGACCATCGTATCACCCACAGCAATTTCAAGCATCCTTTAGTGTCGACGAATACCATAGGAACTCTATATGATATGATTTTTCTAGGATTTTTTCCTTTAGAGCCAATTGGTTCATAGGAATAGATTCATATACTCCACATTTCAAAGGAAATAAACATGATATCATTTCTATAGCTTTAGAGCCACTTGGTTCATATGAATGGATTCCTATACTCCCTAAATTTCAAAGGAAAATAAACATTAGCGTATATTCAATAGAAAAGTTCCTATGATATGAACCAAATTACATCTCTTTTCCAATCCCTCCTCATAGGAATTGAGATACATGTCATCTCTAGATTCAATAGAAAAGTTCCTATGATGTGAACCAAATGATATCTCTTTTCCAATCCCTACTCATAGGAATTGAGATGCTCCATGTCATCTCTTTCCCTACAACTTCCATGTATACATCTTCTATTCCTAAATAGATAGTACAACCCACTAGTAGCTTTTTTCCAAAACATGCAACTATGGCACAAGAACCATATAGTGTGGCAATAACTTTGAAAGATGGTCGCTGGATGAAGCTAACCCGACAGTGCAGATATAGGAAAATCCGAGCACTACTGGCCGTTGGATATCATCAACATTCCACCAGATCAGCCACATGTACAATTTAGAACATGGTTGAACTTAAGCATAATGCACAAACCTCAAAACACAAGCACTTCTCCTTTGTTCTAGAATCTTCTATATCATAATTGATTGTTTTTTTCTAAATGAATTGCCATTATTTGTTCTTTACTTTATGATTTAGTCCCTCCGTTCCAAAATAGATGACCCAACTTTGCACTAACTTTGTACTAAAGTTAGTACAAAGTTGAGTCATCTATTTTGGAACGGAGGGAGTACAATGCACAACCCTATGAATCTTAACATTTTTATAAAACTATTTGATTTTGAATGAGATGAACTATAAGAACTAAACGAACATCTACATCATGCATATATGACTCAAAGCTTTACATGCTATAGTGTGTATTTATTCATAATTTGGTTTGAAATCTCATGCGTTCAATACATGTGTACCTTACTAGTTTTGAGTAGAGTAGCAAATTTCACGCGGCCGGGTATATCAAAATGCAGGGCCCATGCATCATTGCCTTTTGGTCGAACCTCGTCCACAATTTTTGTCGTACTATATCTCCACTGGTCCCCGAACCCAAAATGCTGCCTCGTTCCCATGAAACCAAGCGGCCCACACATATTTAAGGCGTCGGCTCGAACCCGTTTACTATGAAGTGGCCCCGCACGCCGTAGTACTCCTACAAACCCTACCGCCGCACTCATCATCGGTTTTCTTCAAGAGGACGAGGGAGAAGCCAATTTGTAGTGGAGGCGCTTTAAAAAAAAGGATCTGTAGTGGAGACCCCTACCCTAGGGTGCCCTAGGTAGCTGCCGCACGCATCATTGTTTTCTCTTTTCTTTATGCTCTTGCGCCCTAGAGTGAAATGATGGTTTCTTCGTCCGTCCAGCTTAATGCGGGAAAGGTGGGGCTTTGTGATTTGACCCCTCATCGCTCATTTTCTACTACTGCGGCGCTACGACCGGGGTGCCTCCAATTCCAACCGCTGCTCCGAACTATAATTTGGTGCATCGCACGTGGAACAAGACGGTGGATGAGCCACATGTCGGCCAAAGGGGTCCTGTTAAGTGTGTCGCCATTTAGGTATGCGGACTGAACCTGCTTGAGTTGCTACGCCAACACGACAGGACCAGCCTACCACTTGGTTTTGCTCCTTGGTGAATCCCGACTATATTGATCTAAAAAGATACGTGTTGAACTACCCTCTCCATCTCGGTTTTTTATTTTTAGGCGTCTCGGTTTATACGGCCAACACGTAGTTCTAGGTCATCCATTTGACTAACTAAATATGAGTTACTATGTCACAAAAAGTATATCATTGGATTCTTAAGCGGATGTAGTTGTATTTAAAAGTCGAGGGCGGGGCTTTTCATGCGCGGTAGGCAGCGGGGCAGTTCCGCCTAGTCAGTTCGACAGAGACGCGAGAAGACGAGGGAGTAGGCTGCTGCAAACGTAGGGCTGTGTGATTTGACAAATGAGTTACTCTTTGGACAGGTGGGGCCCGTGATTTGACTTGCCATTATCATTTTAAGCTGTGGCGCCACGACCGCGTGAGTCTCCCAGATTCTGACCACCTCCATACAGTGCCTCTCCCAATTCTCCAACATGTAGTAGAGGCTGGCTCTTGCATGAGAGCCCACTTCTCCACTTTTTCCTTGCCTCTCTTTCCTCCACATATGCAAAAATGCCATGTAAAGCGCACTATTGTACTTACTTTTACTTGCTCCTAAAGGTGCTTAAGCTTGCCACATAGCCATAAAGTCTGATGTGGCAAGTTAATCAAGAAGAGAGAGACTAGTTTGGTGACCCAAGGAAGAAACGGTGCTAAGCGCATGTACCTAGGTGAAAAGACAATTTTGAGTCTATAGCTAATTAAATGAAGCAAACTTAGCAACACCATTTCATTGGAAGAGGTCACTCCTTGGCAAATGCAATAAATACTAGTACTTTCGTGTCCCATAATATAAGAACGTTTGGCACTACACTAGTGTCAAAACGCTTTCTATATTATGGGACGGAGAAATCTGAAGAAAGAGATAGAGAGAAGTAAAAAATAAATACACTTATAGCCAACCTTATAGCCAAAACCTTGTTGTAGTATGAGTGACTAAGTGATGACTATGTATGACATGCCAACATCGGATAGCCTAACGCACCGAGTAAAATCTCCAAAGGCGCGAAACGAACAACGCTATGACGGTCGTGGTAAGTAGCGATACAGACTCTTGGCAGCAGCCCTTGGATCTGAGATCAAGCCGCATGGTAAGTTGCTGAAAATTTGCAGAATAACCTTGCAGGATAGGATATTCACCCATAGGTCTAGAATCACACCATGCAACCGTTCGATCTCAGATCCAAGGGCTCTCGGAAGCCTGTATCATGGGAGAATGGAAAGCCACTACCCTGCCGTTCGCATGCTGGCAGTTCGCTCCTACTCGTCCCCGCACGTCCTTCAATACTACGGCGATTCGCTCCTAGTCATACCGTCCATTCACATTACGGCAGTTCCACTAATCCTAACCCTCCTCCCAAATCCATGGCGTCCCAAATCTCCACGATCGGCGGTGAGTACAAGGTTAGAACCATCACCGGCTATGAGTTCGACGTCATCTACACCCGTTCTTCTGCGACGGTGAAAGGATGCCTTTCTCGCTTCAGACGCATGTTCAAAAACTCAGATGATGAGTGGGTCGCTGGGCTAGATGTTGAGTACACCACAGTCCTGGGACGAGAGAAGGATCTAAAGGACAAAGAGAGGAAGAAGCCCGCCGTGATCTAGGTTTGCATACATAACGTTTGCTTGGTCTACCACATATGCCATGCCGACGTTGAGTGCCAGTATTTTAAGAACTTCCTCAAGGACAAAATAGTGAAATTCGTTACTGTAGACTTTAAGAATGACGAAGAAGTCCTGGGTCGGATCGGCCTCGTTGTAGGCAACCCCTTCGACCTCCAGAAGAATCGGCTGGTGCCCTCTCGTCAGCCTTCAATGATGACCCTGGCAGGAGCCATGGTTCATCCTTTGTACGGTACACTGGAGAAACCTCCATACACGTTTCATCGTCATGCATGGCAGCAGAATGTACTAAATATAGACCACATCCACTACGCTGCAATGGATGGCTACCTTTGTTTCAATATCTACAAGGGTTGGATGAAGAGCAACAGCCAAGTGTGCGGTTCAAGCAAAGAAGTATCAGCCAAGAGGAATAGGGACAAGGACGAAGTCGAGGACGTGGACGAGGACTCCGAGTAAGGTCGCAGTGTCGTTGCTCATGGTGGTTCTAAACTTCTAATGCTGGTGTCACCGGATTAGTTGCATAGTTTAATTTCAGGTGTGCTTAGTTTAATTTGAGGGTTGTGTTGTCTTTGAGCCCCAATGCAGAACTATGTTATGTTTCTTCTCGTTACTTTAACTCTTCAAAGATGTACATACTACTAGTATTTATTTAATAGAATTTAGCACCCCAATTAAGCACGCATTACTAGCTTTTTTAATAGTACTATATGCATAATTTGGCCATTTAGCGCTCACTATATGTACCACCTTTTTTAATTTCAATTTTTGCTCCATGGCGCAATCCATCGATAGTACTACCGCATAAAAGTATACATTTTTTAAAAGGCTAGAGTACTGTTCATTACATATATAGCCGATTAAATTCTCAACCTAGAACGATGTGCATGCCATGTAGTAAATCGATCTGAGGAAGTATAGTAAAATGAGGTGATTTTACCGAAGCGATCGGCGGGGAGCATGGCGGTCGTGCGGTCCCACGTGTCATGATGTACCAAGGCGATGCGTGTCCCTCTTGAGGCGAAGCAATACTAGTACATGGTTTGAGATGATGGCGAACGAAGTGTGAAATAATGGTTGCTTCGTCCGTCTGGGAAGGTGCGGCATTACGATTTGACATCTCATTGCTCATTACTACTCTTTGGGCTGGTACAGTGGGGTCGTCCCCCTGCTATTCTACACTATTATTTGGTGCTTGACACGTCGACCCGGTTGCTATATGTCCCACATGTCGGCGACAGGAAGTACATAATTCATGAAAGGGAGCGTCGATGGAGGAGTATACTACATAATTCATGAAAGGGAGCGACTTAGTTTTGGAAAAATCTATTTTTACGGAGTATGTACCCACTAGGGTTTATAGGGCTCATCTAAAAAACATTTGTTTTTCCGTTTGATAAGTCTCAATTCTACTATACTAGTAGTATTACCATTACATGTTGGATTTCGAGGTGCGTTAGATCACCCGACGCAAGCAGTGTCAAGAGGAAACTAACCAATGCATGTACAAGTTCATGGAAATTTAGTGGTCATTCATGCATTCGTTCTAATTAATGCCTCGGTAAACATAACTTCTTGAGAAAAATGAGTGTGCTAATTACTTGTGCAAACTACAAAATTAATTCGACCACTCACCGTCTACCTTGGTTGGAGAGATTTTGAAATTGAGCCATAAACTGCAAAGGAGGGAGTAGTAACTTTTTCTCGATTACTATTTGTGGCCTTGTATAGATGCAAAATGTATTTTTTATAGTGGCCTTGTATAAGTAAATGGAGGGAGTACTAACCAAAGTACGTAGTAGGGATGAGGAGTAAACGAAGGGAGTAGTAAAAATTTCTCCTCGTCTTTGCGAGCCACATGTGGCGATGGTGAGGAAGCGGGCGTAAAGCGTCTGATACTAGTAGTAGTAGTAGTAGTAGTAGTAGTAGTAGTAGTAGTAGTAGTAGTAGTAGTAGTAGTAGTAGTAGTAGTAGTACTCCCTACTTGTAAGCAAGCTTCACCTCATCCTGCGAGCCACCGCGCCCGTGGGCGGGGGAGACGGTGTACTACACAAGCTTCTCCTCGTTCTACGAGTTGACGGGACACATCAAAAGTACTCCAGTGTATAGAGACTTGCCTCTAAGGTAGGCCCCACATGGTTTGCGTCTTTTTTTAATTTAACATAACGCGTCAAGTCGCAATTTGTTTGTTCACCCGTGGTAGACGATCCTCCCTCCACTTGTAAGCAAGCTTCACCTCATCCTGCGAGCCACCGCGCCCGTGGGCGGGGGAGACGGTGTACTACAGAAGCTTCTCCTCGTTCTACGAGTTGACGGGACACATCAAAAGTACTCCGGTATAGAGACTTGCCTCTAAGGTAGGCCCCACATGGTTTGCGTCTTTTTTTAATTTAACATAACGCGTCAAGTCGCAATTTGTTTGTTCACCCGTGGTAGACGATCCTCCCTCCACCAAGTGGACAACCAGTACACGTGCCAAATTACATTCAAATGAACTACGCGGTGCTAGTTCTGGATAGCATAGGCATATAATACCTGGCCTAAATGGTCGCCCGCCGATCGATTTGTGTTCCTCATGTCCGCAAAGACGATCACCGGACTGCCGGAGCCCCGGAGGTAAATGCTTCAGCAAGAAAGGACGGCTCGCTTCCCCATCGCCTAACCGATATCATTGGTTGGTGCGAAGATGATGGTGGCGGCACCGCTCGAAGTTCATCCTAACATCCCCCTCTTCCGTGGAGCCCATGCGGGTCGGCGAAGGTCCTCGCAACAAAAGGATCCGGCAAGACACCTGCTGTGTACGCCGGCGTCGCCTCCGCGGTGGCCTTCATGGGACCCAAGCGGCGGCGACCTCCCGTGTTCTACTCCTCCTCGATGATGGCGGCGGACGCGGAGGCGCTGGCCATCGACTCGTCGCTCTCCGCGCACCCGGCTTCTGTCGCTGCTTGCATGGCGCGGCCGCCGGCATGGAAGTCTCGGCCACAGAAACAGGAGACGCAGACGAGGCGGCGGCGTGGACGGCAGCAACGACGCCAGGCGCCGCTCCTCGTCGAGCTGGCCTCGAGCGGCGAAGTTGCTAAACCACGGCTTGGGGCGGCAATCGGCTCCGTTGGGCGAGGAGAGGGAGGTGGATCAGCGAGCATAGCTCATATCCGGCGGGCTACCCAGCCGGCTTGGATGCGGAATAACTACTCTTCGTAAGCCATTGTAAGAGTGGACAAAATGGTGGAGGAGATAGGGGAGCGGTGGAGGTGTGCGATTCTTGGCCGGCGTTTGGCCTCGTTTAAATAGGAGATTAAATGGACGGCAGACGGGAGGAGCTCGGCCGGCGTTGCATTTAACGCCGGCCCGGTCATGAACGGACGTGTGTCCAGAGTGGTATTCTCGGCTTCCACACGGGTGGGTTTCATGGAGGCGTTTGAATGCGGCACGGAGGCGTGTTCAGCCGGGCGTGCCGCGAGTGTCTCCCTCGACTCTGACATAGAACACCGCACCGTTCTTCCACTGACGTGTGGGCTCTTTGGGTGCATGGCCTGCATGTCAGTGATCCAACGCAGGCAGCGCACAGCAGAGGAACCTTTGGTGGGCCAAGGCGGTCAGGAGCGGGCATTTCATAAACCGATGATTGTTCATTGAGTGTGACGTCATCTTTTTCATGTAGATAAGCCTACTATGTTGATAGCCCTTTCGATACGTTGTGATTCATAAAGACCGCTGCAAACATCAATGTTCTGCTTATCACAGATAAGATTGATTAATACCGTAACAATCCATGTCCTTAACAAAGGGTGCATGCACATATAGGTTGAGCGTGTGTCTTGCGTCGTGTGCTGTGTGCATGCAGGCGTGCGAGTGTTGCGTGCGTGCAAGGGTACGTTTTAGTGTTGCATGCATGGGTGCGTACGTGCGTGTGTTCGTGAGTGCATGTGTACGTGTCAGTGTTGCACGCCAGCATGCGTGCGTGTGTACGTGTCAGTGTTGCACGCCTACATGTGTGCGTGTCTTGCGTGCGTGCATGTGTACGTGCGGGGTGAGGCTACACGTCAGTCGACTGACTTTTTCATCTCTGGTCATTAGATTTTCCAGCCGTTGGATCTGAAATCAAGGGCCTCCAGCTTTATCATCAAACTCCACCCTCGAGCCGCCAGCCACCACCGGCGAACCGCCAGCCCCCGCTGCGGCCGCCCGCCCTCGAAACTACTTCTCCCATCACGGTCACCGCCGACCGCCATCCCTCTACCTTCGCCGAGCTTTTTCTCCGTGGATCCCCACCCACCGCCCAATGAACGCCCCCCAACCGCCGGTGACTGCCAACCAGAGGTCTCACGACTTCGAATACCCACCGACCACTAATTTATTACCATTTATGTCCTTCATATACGCACTGAAGGGTGGGCCCTATGGTAATGTCGCCGCTGAATGTGGACCGTTTGATCGGTCAATTGATCGTGTTATCAACAAATTACGAGACTGTATGGTGAGCCCGTGACCGTATGATCACCCTAAAAAGAACTCCTATTTTATTAACACAATACAGACTCAGACTACCATTTCTTTCTTTCATATACGGGCTGACAGGTGGGCCCCACGGTTACGCGCCCGGATGGTGCAACACTAGTTGCGCCGCGTGGAACGTTTGACTGGTCAACTGATTGTGTCATCAACAAAATACGGAGTTGTACGTGTGAGCCAGTGACCGTATAATCATGATATGTATTTGTTTAACACGGTATAGACGCAAGGGCTCATATATACGCGCAAGCACTCACCGCTATAAGTGCACACATGAACCCTACCCCTATGAGCACCTTCGAGAGAGTGGGCCAGCATATATGATCTTGAGATTTTACGAAGTCACCGTAGGTGCCTCGTAGTCGAGTGGAACGTCTCCTCCCACTGAACGTACATCGTCGGAAAATGAAATTAACACAAGACAAATGCGAGCACCAGGACTTTAACCTTGGTGGGCTCGAGAAACCACTGTCCTCTAACCATCCAACCACAAGTTGGTTAGCACGACAAAATGTATGTGGTGACCGTGATGAGCTTATTCTGAAGTCCAGTGACCATATCGTGCTTTCGCTTCAAATACAATGACCGTAAGTGTCGTCAACAAAATACGGAGCACGCATCAAATGCACAGTCCGTCAGTGTCATCAACAAAATATGGAGACGTATCGTGAGTTAGATACCGTTGTACTATTGTATATGCTTATTTTCTTAGTGGCCGATTACGTGTGTGGTGTGGTGGGCACATCATTTCTAGTTGTGGTGGGTCAACATGAAGACTCATGGGTCGGTTCCATCCTGCGCCACATATAGGTTGGACCTAGACGTTTTATACGAAGACCCATGTGGAGGACTCGGCATACAACACGAAGCTACCAGAGTCGCGGAGGACTCTATCCCCACTGGTGATAAGCCGACTATATATGATTTGTAACCCTAGGCCCTTAGTATGTTATACAAGCTTGAGGGCTAGTTAAATCGATAGTACACACACACGCACAATGCCTGGTATTCACGTGTACTTTGTACACACCCCTATCCCTACTACATAGTACCAGGAGTAGGCTCTTTCTTCAACTGAAATTGAATTCTAGCATGTGCATGTGTTTATTTCATATTATCGATCCATAGAGTGAGAGCGGTTTGAAATACAGGCAATGGATGCTTTTGCAATTCATATATAAACATTAATTAGTGCACTGCATGTTCTTATTGTGAAGCACTTTATACATTTGTCACTTGCATGGATACATTCCAAATTGCTTGCTACGAAATAGAATACATGTTGAATTCAACATAAAGGGGGTTTCGAAGATTCAAATTCATAGGAAGTACATTCATCTATTTGAACCCGAGATAATGGCATTTGTAAATCAGATGTAAAAGGGGGCATCAATCTTTGTTGTGAGTTTGAACATGCTATATATATTCACACGCATATCTAACTTTTTTGCAACCAAGGAGATTATATACGGAACCATGCATGAACTGAGGTAAGTTGCATATTTTTTAATATATACTCATGTACAATGTATATTCAAATGTGCCCCTCCATTCCAAAATAATCGTAGCTTTAGGATTTTCAAGAGTAAAGATTTGTGAAGTTAGAAAAATCACGAAAGTTCAATTCAAGAGAACCGAAACGTTAATGCTTACGCAACCAAATATTGAACGAAAGCGCCAAATAGGCCTCTAGTCACCCGAAACCGCTTGAGACTAATGTTTTGGTGGTAGGAAATTATTGTCCTGACTCTGGCCCGTGTAGCCTATCGGCCCGATGTCCAAAGGTCTAAACCGAGGTAGGTTTGTAACTTCACCAAGACGCCAGAGAAGCATTCATACGCCGTGGGCGCCTACCCATGCGCTCGGCCGAAATCTATCCCGCCCACATTTGGGACACCTGACATGACTGTCCTACCCCCAACCCGCAATATGTCCGAAATTTTAGATGGGGGCAAAGTTTGTAACTTTCCCCAAATTTCAAACAAGCGCATCTCAAACCGAAACATTGTTCCCCTTAGTTCCCCGCCTCCCTCCATTTCCCCATTCATACTCCGTGGGCGCGGAAACGCCCTCTCCACCAGCCGTGAAACCCCAGCCTCCTACGTCCTCCACCCCATAGCGGCCAATCCACCGCCGCCCTCCTCCATAACGCTGGAGCCGGTACCACGATGTTGTCATCCAACGCAACCGCAACCGCAACACCCTCAAGGACTTACCAGCTCAAGCCGAGGCAGAGCTGCCTCCACGACGCCGACGCCGACGTGCGCCGTACCAGAACCACTCCGACCGCGCCGTGTTGCGCCTCACTGCTGTGGCTCCACTATCGCAACCATCCACCGCACCGGAGCTGTTCCCGCTACACCGTCATTCGCCGCCTCGGATCTGCTTCCCCGCCGCCGACAGACAGCCACCACACCACACTCAACAACTTGGACATGGGTTTGTCCAAGGCTGTGCAAATCCTCCACAACTTCGGTTTCCGTGAACAACAAGAAGATCGTCGGAAAAAGCAGAAGGAGGACACGACATCGCCCACGTAAAAGAGGTACTCCTCTTCCCTTATTCGATGCAAATCTTACGTCTCCGCTCACACCGTATTCATCCCACGAAAGAAACTAGTTGAGCGCTTTCATCGCATCTTCTTCGTGATACTAAATGCACAAGGTTTCCTCCCTTTTACTATTTCACCTTTGCTAGAGGTCAGTAGCCCGCCAGGATTTCAATTCAGTGTCAGTCGAACCACAATTAAAAGAAGCAGCCCCTGCTTAGGCGCGCGGAGCACCTAGTCCGCCTGTTCCCCGGGGAAGCGGCGCATCAGTGTCTATCATAGGGGTGTGGGGCACAGGAGCTGCTTGCGCCCGATCTAGAGGTCGGCGGGGCTTGATTGGATGGCAGGGGGCGGTGCCAAGCACAGCGGTGCGGTGAGGTCAAGGGGAGGGCGCAGTGGAGGAGAATCTTGGGCCGGTGGTCGTGGCGTTCGAGGAAGATCGTCAACACCGACTGGCCGAGGTAGATGAAGGCGATCTGCCCATTCTTTGTACATCGGACGGTGCAGAAAAAATGGACTGACCTATTTGCTTTCAGTCGACTGTTATTTTCATAGAATCCTGTAGTAATTTAGTGTGTCATGCATGTTGTAGAGCTATCATATGTCTCCCATCATTTATTTCTCACCGACCTGCTATTTGCTACCTTTACACTGTACTAATTGTGCACACACTTCACCCATACTCACACTATTGTGTTTTTATGCATGGGTATTTCAGACTCTGACGCAGTGTTGAATAATGCAGAAAAGAAAAGACAGAAGTCGCTCCAATGTAATTCCAAGATAAGCACTAAGCGTTCCAACGCTCTAACGGGTGCAGTGTCAGCAGTTGGAGACAGTAAACGTAGCTCTGCAGTTGATGATCTCAATTGCCACACACAACCATCCTGTGTGCTTGCTTTAACTTCGCGGTCATCAAATGTGGTTGCATGTTGCATATGGTGTCTAGCTTGTATTGCTTCCAATTTGGTTAACTTGCATCTGCTTACTTTACACATTATACCTTTGATAATGACATGCCTTCCTGTTTTTGATACATACTACATATGTCTATTAACCATGTTCGTACATCAAACTAATGCTCTTTTGTATCCCTCGTCAATCACTTATGATGAGACAGTCACCCGGGTGGGTTACTGTGAGACGCCATACTCGTTTAAAGAGTGCAGTGCCATCCTCCCCACATGATTCTCAAGAAACAGCAAGGCTAAATGAAGATAGTCAACGTAGCTCTCTAGTTGATCACTGCAATTCCCCCACACCACCATCGCAGGTGCTTTCTCTTACTTGGCAGTGTGATATGTGGTTGCATGTTGCATATGGTGTCTACCTTGTAATGCTTCTAATTAGGGTAAATTGCATCTGCTTAGTTAACACATTATACCTGTGAATATGACATGCCTTCCTATTTTTGGTACATACTACGTATTTCTATTAACCATGTTCTTACATCAAACTACTTTTCTTGTGTATCCCTCATCAATGCTCCTAATTTGTTAAATTGCATCTCCTTATCTTACACATTATACATGTGAATATTACAAGCCTTACTGTTTTTGGTACATACTACATCTGCCTATCACACCATGTTCTTACATCAAACTATTGTTCTTGTGTATCCTGCGTCTATCGCTTATGATGAGACAGTCACGCGCGTTGGTTAATATGAGACACAATACTCTTATAAAGACAATTTCATCCTCTCCAAATGATTCTCAAGAAACAGCAAGCCTAAATGAAGATATTGAACGTAGCTCTGTACCTGAAGACCGCACTTCCCCTACACCACAATCACAGGTGCTTGCTCTAACTTCGCAGTGTGATATGTGGTTGCATGTTGCATACGGTGTCTAGCTTGTAATGCTTCTAATTAGGGTAAATTGCATCTGCTTAGCTTACACACTATACCTGTGAATATGACATGCCTTCCGATTTTTGGTACACACTACATCTATGTGTTAACCTTGTTCTTACATGAAACTACCTCTCTTCTGTATCCTGCATCAATCACTTACAATGAGTCACCTTTATTCGTTGCATATTGCAAATTATTTCTAGCCTGTTGCCATGCATTGCTTCTAATTTGGTCAAATACATTTGTTAGGGCACCCTTTTAATTTGGCAGAGTGATAATGGTTTCATCTTTCATATGGTTTCTAGCTTGCATCGATTCGTACAAGTTCAAGCACCTTGTGCTTAGTTTACACTTTATACATCATACATGTCAATATGTCATGCCGTCCTGTTTTTCATACATATTCCATCCTCCTATCATGCGGCTGCCTTACATGAAAGTAGTGTTTGTCAGTATCATGCATCAATAAGTTCTGAAGAGCAAATTTTATTCCTTTTTCTTGTGGGTTTGACTTGACAAGGAAAAATCAAGAAAGAGGAAGGAAAAGGGTAAGGAAGGCGATGATGGTGGTCCTCTGCAAAGAACGTAAGCAGAGCATCTCAGACGATTCTCCTTGTCTTGATAGTGCATTACAAGGTCTAAGTCTCCGCTCCCCTACTCCACCATCCAAGGTGCTTTCTCTAACTTGGCAGTGTGATATCTGGTTGCATGTTGCATATGGTGTCTAGCTCGTATTGCTCCTAATTAGTGCAAACTGCATCTGCTTAGCTTACACATGATACATGTGAATATGACATGCTTTCCTGTTTTTGGTACATACTATATCTTATGATAAGGCACCTTTAAATCGCCACTGTAATATTGGTTGTGTCTTGCATATGATTTCTAGCATGTACTGCTTCTAATTGGTAGAAACGCCATACAGTTTGAACTTGGCAGAGTGATATTGGTTGCATCTTTCATATGGTGTCTAGCTTGTAGTGCTTCTAATTTGTTGAAATGCCTTCTGCTTAATTACCACATCACAGGTGTGAATATGTCACACCATCCTGTTTTTCATACATATTCCATCCTTGCATCATGTGTTTGCCTTTCATCTGAGTAGTGTTCACAAGATCATGCATGAATGAGTTACGAAGAGCGAATTTTATTCCTTTTTCTTATCGGTTTGACTTCACAATGCAAAATCATTACAGCTGAAGGAAATTAGTCCCAAGTTGGATGATGGTGGTCCTTCTGGAGCAACTCAAACAGGGGGTCTCTGATTCTACTCCGCCATCCTCCCAACAAGATTCGCAAGACAACACAAGGCTGGACAGTCAACGTAGCTGTGTAGATGATGAGCACATCTCCCCTACTCTACCATCACAGGTGCTTGCTCTAACTTTACACTATTATATGTGGTTGCATGTTTCGTATGATGTCTAGCTTGTATTGCTTCTAACTTGAATTGCATCTGCTTACTTTACACATAATGCCTGTGAATATGACACGTGTTCCTGTTTCTAGAACATACGTGTACATGATGAGCACATCTCCCTACTCCACCATCACAGGTGCTTGCTCTTACTTGGAACTGTTATACGTGGTTGCGTTTTTCGTATGATGTCTAGTTTGTATTGCTTCTGATTATGTTGAATTGCATCTGCGTAGCTTACAACTTATACCTACAACAAGCACTTACCCTTAAGACACATTTAACTTGGGACTGTGATGTAGGTTGCATCTTGCATTGTCTTCTAGCTTGTACTGCTTCGAATTTCTTGAAATGGCACTTACGACGAGACACTTTTTACCTGATAGAGTGATATTGGTTGCATGTTCATATGGTGCATAGCTTTCATTTCTTCTAATTTTGTTGAAATGCCTTCCGCCATCGTTTTTTCATACATATTCCATCCTCCTATCATACGTGTGAATATGAAACGCTGTCTTTTTTGTATATATTCCATCCTCCTATCCTGCGCTTGCCTTACATCAAAGTAGTGTTCATTTGTATCGTGCATCAACCAGTTATGCAGGGCTAATTTTATTCATCTTCTTGTGGTTTTGACATCATAAGGCAATATCAGAAAATAGGAAGGAAAAGAGTAAGTTAGGGGATGTTGGTGGTCCTCCGCACCGACGCAAACAGAGTCTCTCTAGATTTGCCACTGCTCCTGCTAATGAAGTTGAAGTCCCAAGTCTACATGATGAGTTCATCTCCCGTACTCCACCATCGCAGGTGCTTGTTGTAAGTTGACAGTGTGATAATTGTTTTCATGTTTCATATGTTGTCTAGCCTGTATTTCTTCTATTTCGATTAAATTGCACCTGCTGAGTTTATACGTTATACATGTGCATATGACATGGCTTTCTGTGTTTAGAATACACTGCATCTATCTATCATACCATGTTCTACATCAAAGTACTGCTGTTGTGTATCCCGCATTAGTCACTCATGATTGGACGCTTTTAACATGGCAGTTTGATAGTGGTTGCATCTTGCATTGATTTCTACGTTGTACTGCTTCTAATTTTTCGACTTGCCACTTATGACAAGACACTTTTAACTTGGCAGAGTAGTATTGGTTGCAGCTTTCATATGGTGTCTAGCTTGCATTACTTCTATTTTCTTGAAAATCCTTCTGCTTAGTTTGCACATTGTAGCTGTGAATATGTCATGCCGTCTGCTTTTTCTTACATATTCCATCCTCATACGGTTGTCTTACATCAAAGTATTGCTTGTCCTGTATCATGCATCAATGAGTTACGAAGAGTGATTTTATTCTTTTGTGTTGTGGGTATAGCTTGACATGGCAAAGTCAAAAAGAGCAAGGAAAATAATATAGTAGGGAGTCTTGTTACTCGTCGGGTGAAAGCGGAAAAGGTTACGTAAATCCGAGATTCTGCTGGTACTTATAGTGCAAAGAGAAGGTCCAAGTCCACCGGCTAAATCTACAAACACAAGATCACTGCTCCACCAGCTTGCAGCATCCTCTTCAACTGCATCAAAGATCTCAACCAATTACTCGTTTGCTCGCTTGCTAATCGGCTAGTTCCCAAGCTGCCTTCACACCTAACACTACTTCCAACACTTCCCATATTCGTTGTTAAACTAGTACCACGGTGCAAGCGGAAACAGACATCAGGGATAATGCTCGACAGATTAACAAAATCTAAAGGAGGAAGATTGGAGATCCATTTTGAGGCAGGTTTAAAAAGGCCAGGTGATGCTACAGAGTCAGCCAAGTTAGTATCAGAGGCAGCCGTTGCCGTTAGGTGTCATGCACGTATCCTCCCAACGTGGATCCAAAGACAGGAATGAGAAAGACAATACCCAGCTTTAACACCTTCCTTGACCATTTATCCGTAAGTAATGTTATTCATCACAATTAGTAATATTGTCTTGCTCTGTACCATACTTTCTAGCTTCCTCCTAATAAGACTCACATTCTTTTTTCAACAGATGAGGTTCAAGTTGGATCCGAAAGATGATGCAACTAGACAAGCATGCACTCATGTTTTTCACCGCTCTGCATGACGATGTCGGTACCACCTTAGAAAATCTCACTTTGAAGGCAAGGCTAACAATGAAATCGCCCAAACATCTCCAAAGGAATATATTACAGATGAAGATCGGACAGCCCTCGTTAAACACCGGTGCGATCCAAAGTATCGTAGGCTATATGTATTTGATCAGACCACATATTGAACTTGTATTTATGTATGTGCCTTACAAGTGTATATTCTTCTAGGCTAACTGTTTGAAGAACAAAACCAACCGTTCTAAACTGAAATTCCAACAGACAACAGGATCTCGTAGCTATATTGCACACTGCGAGGCTCTTGTAAATAGCTGCTACTTCCTTTTTTTGTGCCATATTATCGTATCTATATTGACTTGTTCCAAATACAGAGGAAATCCCGTGCGGACCAAAAAGAACCTGAACCGAATGCAAGGTAAATCTTCAAGGATTGCCACACCGGCAAGACGAAGGGCATGAGCACACCAGTTCAAGCCATTGTTGTAAGTCCTTACTCCTCCCGCCTTTGAACTGATTGGTACTGTGATGTGTTCATTTAACTACTTGGTTTGCAGCCAATGTCGATTACTCTGTTCACTTTTATTCACAGTTGTCTTAACGTATCATTTCACCTTACATGGTTTAAAAGAGATGAAGGATATTCTTTTGGTCTTGATCTGTAATCTAGTTGTTATGTTCACGTGCGCACACAATGATAAAATAGCCTATTTGTTTTATATCTGTTTGCCCATGATATGAATGATGTCATACTATGTTCATCCTAATTTAAACCATGTCTCTTTATCCTTAGATGTCAACGAATGTGAGGAAATAGACAATACAGTAGGCATGCTACATGGACATATGTTCTGAAAGTGATTTTATTATGTAGTTTGCACTACAATACATGCTAATGTATTACAGTAGTTCACCAAAATAAGTTATGTATAAACGTTTAATCTACTTTGTTTGTTTTTGTCTCATTAGTAACTTATCTGGTACACTAATCTACAAGTTCAAACTTTCAAGAAGCTATGGAACAAATGATTGAACATCCACAACCACCTGAAGGTGACGAGGCTAATACAGGCGCAATTTCACCTCTTGCTGCAGTGCGTCAGTATCTCTCCACTAACAGTGCGAAAAGCACCTTCCTGCGTAATTCTGGGTTGGTTGTCAAGGTAACCTCGTCCAAATCGCCTACATAACAAAATCTTCCTGCTAGACAGAGTGATATATCTGTGCTCCAGACACAAGTCCAATCCCTAATGGACGTTGTTTCGGAAACAAGAATAGTGGTTGAGAAATGTCGTCAAGATATGAATTGTTTTGAAACCAGACTATCAGACATTCGGTTCGTTGTTCAAGAGCAATGGCGGAAAAAGGTGGAGATCGTGCTGCTCCATCAGATTCTACAGCCTGAAACATTAGCACTCAGGTCAAATGATATGTGCTTCTATACATCTGATGGTGCTTTTATCTGGAAGGACTGTAAACTTTATGCCAACAGGCCTTTTGTTGTATGGTTGGAATTTATTTTGTTATGATACAACATTTATGATGCTGCCTTAGGCTGCAGTAGTTACGACGCTATTTTTGTATAGTGTAGGTTTATCTTAGTAATGTATTCGGCCGAAAGCTTCATAGGAGCCCAACATGCCAACATTCGTCGGGCCCATTCCAATTGGGCTAAAAATGATTACGGGCCGAAATTGGCATGTAGCCCACTAAAAATATCTGGGCCTAAATCAGCATAAGCTTTCATATTTTTCTGGTAGGCTTGTGCCCATAGTGGGCCTTTAACAGGCCTAAACATAATTTGGGCCCTCCGTAAAAATAGGCCGTTTACAGGTGTAAATATCTCGAGCCCATAAAAAACATGGGCCTTTAATAGACCCAAAGTGAGATTGGGCCCTGATTATGCCAAATAACCCACTGGCTTAGTAGGCCGAAATGGTGGCCCATTTACGATGCAGATCTTTGACAGGCCGAAATTCGGACGGGCCGTAAATGCGGCGACCTAATACACGGGCCTTTAACAGGCCGGAACTTTGGTCAGGCTAGATTATCGTCATTTTTATATTGGCCGTTAATGGGCCCGATATGACGTTGGGCCACATATGGCCCATCGTTTACGTCCGGCGTTAACAGGCCGAAAATGACAACAGGACGAAAGTGGCCCAAAGCTATAGTGGGCCTCTAATAGGCCGAATGTCAGACATGGCCGAATATGACCCAAATCCTTCACGGTCGTTTATGGGCTGAAAGTTTTGATGGCCTGTAAATGGGCCCAAATGAAGCTAGACCTTTAACAGGCCAGAAATACACCGGGCCGTAATTCGGCCCAATTACTTAGTGGACTGTTAACGTGCCAGAAGTGACCATGGGCCGCGTTGATGACAAGTTTAGGACAGGCCATTGACGGGCCGATTTGACAGAGAATGTTGGGCCTTTAGCTGGGCCGGCCCATTATGGTCGATAGAATCTCGTGGGCCTTTAGCTGGGCCGGCCCATTGTTGTCCGCAAAATCATGTGGGCCTTTAGCTCGGCCGGCCCATTATGGTCCACTAAATTTTGTGGGCCTTTAGCTGGGCCGGCCCATTATGGTCCGCTAAATCTTATGGGCATTCGGTTGGGACAGCCCATTTAAACTTTGTGGGCCACTTTTGGGCCGGTCCATGTCTCAACATATCATAGGCCCATCTCGACCATTGGATGAGTGGCACCTATGCCAATGCGGAGCTGACGCGTTGATCCGTCAGCCAATGAGAATTTTACACGTGGAAAATCGGCATTGGTCGTGGCTGTTAACGGGTTATCGGATCCAAATCCGACCCGATAGCTTAACGGCGTTCCGTTACGGTGGATGCCACGTGTCGGTCACCCTTGATGAAAGCACTTCTGTGACGCGCGATTTATTGTCATGGAAGTGGACACTTCCGTGATGATAATTTTGGCAATGTCATGGAACACTTCTACGACAGCACAGGTATGACTATCTTGATTATGTCATAAATTTGTCATGGATGTACATGCATGACAGAAAACGCGACCTACTGTGACAAACACGTATCATCACGAAAGTGTATTTTTTTGTAGTGTTGATTGGGGTCAATGGAGTTGTCTGGGAGGTTTAGGGTAAGAAGGACTTTCAGTCTGGTAACTATGACAAGATTTGGATCAAGTTTTAATGTAGTTACTTAACAACCACATAATCTGGCCAAAAACTAGACTAAGATGATGCACTCACATGGTGTTATTGAATGGGATGCAACTTGGCAAATCCTCATTATATGCACATATAAATATGCTGTAGAAAGCTCATACCAAATGGACAAGCCAAAATGGTACTTGCTTCACAAACATCATTTCTGTCCAGAAACTTGGAATAATGTTGATGATCAAATGGATCAATGAAATGATGCCAAATTGGGTGGAGAGAAGTTATTTGGGTACAAGAATGATCTGGTAATTTATCAGGATTTTTGAAGCAATATAAAATACACTTGCTTCACAACCTGAAAATATTGCCAGAATCAAAGATTTGCTCCTGTGCTCACATAAATTGTTGGATGGAGCTGAAAATGGGTGGAGGGGTTAATATGAGCACATTAAGGAGTGTGCAAAAGTTCAACTCATTTGGATACTCCTAGCTACTACCTCCTTCACAAAGCCTTTTGTTTGACAGAAACTTTGAAAAATCACTGAGGAAGATTGGCTAGGCAAATAAAGTTGAAGTTGTGCATGGGTCAATTATTTGGACATATAAGCATGCCCAAAAAGGTTTGGGAGCAATCAGGTAAGGATAGGTGGCACTTCCTTCACAGAAAGGCACACTGGACATAAATGAAGATTAATTATTGGGGGATTATTATTGGGATAGAACAAGAAAGTTTGGGTATATTTGAGCAATATATGACCCAAAGAAATTATGAGAATTATTTGGGAATTTTGGGAGTGACAGAAATATAGGTTGCTTCACAACCTAGGGCAGACAGGCTTATTCCTTTAATAGAAAAAGGAATATTCCCTAGAAAAAGATTTTAGGGTTTGGTCAAGCAGTGAAGTGACATGATCTTGGCAAGGTTTTGAGAATGATGAGCCACTTGGGAGGGAAAAAGAGGATGATTTCCCAGGTGACAAGGCCACAAAACCACTCCGAAAAGAAAAACAGAGCAATAACCAATAAATCAAAAGAAAAAGGAAAGGGCCAAAATCCAGGCTGTTACAAATGCCCCCCTCCTTGACGGAGGAGACCATCCACTTGCCCCGACCTCCGGATCCGGACATGGTTGAGTGCTAGCTCGAGTGGAAAGGAGATGCGAACTTGGGCGCTGGAGCTCGAGATTGGAAGGGCTGAGAAAGAGAGAAGGCGTGGGAGAGAAAGGGGGAATCCTTATCCCCTTATAAAGGCAGTGAACATTGAACGCCTCCCCACTCGCGTTAGAACTCGCACATTCCCAAGGGCTGTGTAAACGACATGGTTGGGTTACCCATACCCGTGTTGATGAGAATCCCGCAATAAGGGGGCACGATCTCTGCTTTAACAAGATGTGCAAATGGCAACCGCGTCTCGAAACATGGAGCGGCAGACACGAAACGGTTCGGAATTATGACCGGTCAGACGTGATGTCATGCTACAAAAAGTTGTCAGCGGATTGGACTCATGTAAAATTATATTCACTCTACGGTTGTGTATGGTGTGTGTGACAGGTCCAATACTATCATCGCATCTGGAGATTATCTTGGAGTTCGGAAAGAAGGGAACCCGCCTTGCAATGCCGAAGACAATTTACACGCTGGACTCCTTGTCATCGAAGCCAGGTTCAGGGGCTACTGAGGGAGTCCTGGACTAAGGGGTCCTCGAGTGTCCGGCCTGTTATCCATGGGCCGGAGTGATGGGCTGTGAAGACACGAAGGCCGAAGACTGTACCCGTGTCTGGATAGGACTCTCCTTGGCATGGGAGGCAAGCTTGGCGATCAATTATGAAGATTCCTTTCTATGTAACTGACTCTATGTAACCCTGGATCCCCTCGGTCTCTATATAAACCGGAGGGTGTAGTCTGGAAGGGTTATACTCATTACCATAATCATACATGCTAGACTTCTAGAGTTTAGCCATTACTATCTCGTGGTAGATCAACTCTTGTAATACTCATATTCATCAAGATCAATCAAGGAGGAAGTAGGGTATTACCTCCATAGAGAGGGCCTGAACCTGGGTAAACATTGTGTCCCCTGTTTCTGTGGGGACCCCGACTCATAAGTCGTGATCACCGAATGCACGTGTACAGTGATCCCAGAGATCAGTGCTCACTGAACACACATAAGCTAAATAACAAGAGTCTTATATCCATACATACCGTATTACACAAGTAGGACCATTATGGTCAAGTCTTGAGTATAACATTGCAGCGGAAATCTTCGTTGATAACTTGGACCCATGCCATCTACCTTAACCCTACAGGCATTCTGACTGGGAAGCGTCCTAGCTCGCATGCTCACAATCAAGTATTCTTCATCATATCCTGTTCTTTCATTCCTGGCCAATAAAATAACCAGTGGCAAGCCAATGAGTACTTTGAATGTACTCGCAAGCAACCCATGTTTTGGTTCGAGATACAACAATGCATGATCTAGGTAAATTTTTGCAGAAAGCCAGTTTTGAGTGCAATGACATGTTCAACAACTTGTAAGATGTGCATCAGGAGAATTCAAGTAACCATGAGGACAGGTTGCAGATATCAACATAAATAGAGTGGGCACCAACCCAACTCAATCATGTCAAGTCCTTGACTTGACCCAAGTAGTTCTTCCCACACACACACTGGTTGAAAACAAGTGGACGTAGCCCAAGAGCAGTTACCCAACTGTCCTTGACCGTGGACACGGCTATTCGAATAGTTTTACACTCTGCAGAGGTTGCACACTTTACCCACAAGATCCGGGAACTTCCGTGTCATCCACGACCATGGTACCTCAAGTACCCGGGGTAAGCACCGATCACTATCTTTCCCTAGACGACACTAACAAGGAGTCCACTCGTTGTTCCGTATCCTCACGATGTACATCATACGAGACTCACTCGAGATCGTAACATCCGAGAGGGGAGACAACGGTGTATCCGGTGCCCTGTGAAAACAGTCATGGCCGTCCTACCTGGCACGACCCCGTCCCGAGAGAGAGCACCAACTCTCCCCGGTCACTAGTAATGCGGGCTCCAAGCTAGTATCGGCCTAGGTAATCAATAACGCCCTTTCCCATATAAGGGTATAGTGGTTGCGCATGTAAGGTTGGGATAACGGTCGCAACTTAAACCAATCCATTTTCGAAAACAACACACACTTGCCTCGGTACACCACTTCGTCATCAAGTGGTTACCCAACTCATCATCTCCCTCGGGCATAAGTGGCACCCGACGGGGTTTCCGAAAAATCCTTTGAAAATACTTTGTCTCCATCACTATGCATATTCCCGTCCCTTTTTGCGTAGCACTACTTTAGCATCCTATCTACTCCCACCGGCATAACCCTCATAAGAAGGTAGGGTCATGCACAATGCAAGTATAAACGAGGAAGAAATGAAGGCAACTCACCAAAGTGGCTACCATCTCATCATGTTTCCGATGCAACAATAATAATGTGCTATATGAGATGCATAAAAAGGGTTTCATAGACATGGTCAAAGGGTTGCTTGCCTGTTTTAACAAAGTCTTCGAGGTCTTCGAATATCTCTAGTTCAACTTCGGGCATTTCGTCTACTTCGTCAACTATCGTCGAAAACAACCATAATAAGCAACACGACAAGGCAAGAATAAAAGTGCTCTAAAAAATGTGAGTTGGACTTTTCTAGGATACCTCTGGTCATATGAGGAATGACCAAGGTGATTTCATTGGAAGTGGATCAATGGATATTTCTAAACATTTCAATATGATGGAGTCAATGGATTTGATGGACCCACAAGTTGTACACAGAATGCCATTTTATAAAAATGAGTAAAAGTACCCATTAATTCATGCATGATTTTAGAAACATTTAGAAATTGGTTTCACTGGATTTGGAGTTGAAATGAATATAATATGGATTTTTGAAGTGGACTTATGTGGATAAATGACCTTTTTAAAAGGTTCAGTGAAAACCAAAGACAACAAAAATGTCCACTGTGGCCTATTAAATAGGACTTGATTTATGGAGTCTCTGGAAATTTGAATCATCAAATTTGGAGTTCATTTGATTTATTTGTGGATTTTACAAATTTACAGAAAAAAGAAAAAGCAAAGGGAAAGGGTTTTACCCTTATCCAGCGCACTGGGCGCAGTTTAGCAGTGGGCCAACCCAGTGGCTCAGCTGGACGGGCGGAGGAGGCGACGTCAGAGGCGGGTTCGCGAAGTACGCCAACGCGCGAGGAAAGCGAATCCGGCCAAAGCCGTCTCCACTTAAACAGGCAGGGCCCGCCCACCGGGTCGCTGACGAGCAGGGCCCGGTGCTTAGGCCGTCTCCTACCTCCCGCTCGAACAGGCGAGGCCGAGGCGAGGCCAGGCCGAGCGCCCGGCGTTCTCCCCGGCGATACCGGCCACCTCCGGCGACGCTCGGCGTACCGGTGGGTCCAGCGCGACCAGGCGCGCCCATCCAGGTGCTTCTCGCCCACGGGGGAGCCCGGAAAGAGAAGGAGCTTCGGGTGCGGCGGACCGGGGTGTCATCGAGGATGGACTTGACGCCACGGCCTCCGGGGAGAGTAAATGGAGAGCGGAAGAGCTCCCTGGTGGTGGCGGTGATGCAATGACCCCCATAGGTGGAGAGGAGGGGGCTTGGACGACAAGAATTTAGGTGTTGGCCGGCGGCTCGGCTCCGGCCATGGACGAGGTTGGAGGTCACGGGAGGAGGTGCGGCTTGGTCCAGGGGATGCACGGGAGGGAGAGAGAGCAAAGGGGATCCAGAGGGAGGTCAGGGGCGGCCTTATATGGTGAGGCCGTGGCTCACCGTGGACGTGGCCTACGGGCACCCGCGGAAATGGCCGCCGTGGCCACGGCAGGAGGCTCGGGGCTGTCTGCGGCGCTTGTGGGCGTGGTCCAAGTCGAGGGGGAAGGAGAGAGAGAGAGCGGGGAGTGGCAGAGCGCCGCGCGTGTGGGCCCGGCCATTGGGGCTCTCTGGCGGCTCTGTCGCGCGTGCAAGGGGGCATTAGGAGGGAGAAGAAGGAGGGGGACAGAGGTTTAGCGTGACGCAGAAGCCGAGGCACCTCGTCGGGCGCGCTGGGGAGGCCCGAGGTTGCCGGAGGTGCTTGGGTGGGGCGGCTTCTGAAGGAGCGCATCAGAAGGCGTGCTCCAGAGCGTGCCTTTGGCTGCCATGGCATTGTTTAAGGGGCAGGGGCATGCCCACTCATGTCTGGTAGTGCTAGGGAGAAGTAAACAAGGTAGGAGTGGCATTGGATGCCCTAGATAGCCACTAGATGAGAGGGGAGGTGGAGAGAGAGGTGAACAGTGGCTGTCCAGAGGGGTAAATGAGGAGGTTTCACCCCCCAATCATTGATGTGAGGCCAAGGGAGAGGTACTGGAGGTAGAAGAGGGTCAGGAGTAGCTGTGGTACAAAGTTGAGCCCATGGAGATTAGTGGAAGAGGTCAAAAATGGCATTTTGGTAAAGTGGCAGAAGGTGTTTGATATTGGTTTGGGCAATTATATGATCTCCATTTGTCATGAGGCTTGACAGAGTCAAATGGTATGATAAAATAAGAGGTTCCACCAAGATTGAGTTCATTTGGGAAAAGTAGCCAATGTAACTTTGGTAAACCCTAGAAATCAGCAGAAATGGACTTTCCAAGATTTAGTCATGCAAATCTGTTCTCCTTGATGCACCACTTGGTGTAGTGTCATCATTTGAGGTTATGAACATGTCCACAAAAGTTGAGATTAGAAGGAGAAAGTTTCCAATGTAGAGTTGTTCAAATTTGGTTCTGGACAGGAAGGGTTTTGGGGCACTTTGATCAAGTTAAATTGTTCTCCAACTTGTGCCACTTGGTCTAGATGAATTATTAGACCATTTGAGCATGTTCACAAGGTTTGAGAACATTTTGACATGTTTGGCAGTGCAAAGTTGTTCAGACTTGAAAAAGGACAGAAGTGGTTTTGAGAGGGTTTCATGGGGTTAGACTATTCTCCATGACATGGTACTTGGCAAGATCATCAAAAATTGCATATGTGACATGTTAGAATTTTCTTGGATGTTTATGAAAATATTTCCTGTAGAAATATTTCAAATCCTTGAAATGAGCAGAAATGGTTTTGGGAGGTTTTGTCCAATATTTTGATCATGACCATATGTTGAAACTCATATATATGGAAAATATATGTCCGTTGAGTCTCCCTAATTTTCCTAAAATATTTTTAAAGCTTTAAAATAATTTTAACCTATTTAAGACCATTTCTGGCCTTAAGAAAAAGCCTTTAAATAAAATAGGAAAATAACTTTTAAAATTATATTTTTGTGGTTTCTGGGTATCCTATATCTAATAGGAGTCAAAAATATTTTTATAAAGATTTTTACTTCCCTTAATTAAGTACTTGCGGTGCAAACCTCAATTCAGGGGTTTTTGGAAAACTAATTTTTGAAAATACTATTTGGCCAGATTATTTTTGTAAGAAATTGTTTTTATGTCCTATACACATGGCATGATCATTGGTTCAAGAGTTTGGAGCAAGGAGATGAAGTATAGGAGTTGGAGGATTTATTTGATTTTTAGAGCACACTACTGGAAACTGGGAATTTGCCATCAGCCAGCTCTTTGCCATCTGCCAGCTGATGGCAAAGAACCTCTTTGCCATCTGTTTTTTATAAGCAGATGGCAAAGAACTGACAGATGGCAATGAACATGGTTGCCATCGACCAATTCTTTGCCATCCGCTAGTGGATGGAAAATAATCTTTGCCATCCGCCAGATGGCAAAGAGGTGGGTAGGGTCCAAGGTCGCAACGGCTGTCAACCCACCTCTTTGCCATCCGCCAAACAGATGGCAAAGAATCTTTCCATCTGTTGGCAGATGGCAAAGAAGTGGGTGGAGTCCAATGGGTAACGGCGTTATAACGGCCAAGAGCCCACCTCTTTGCCATCCGCCAATGGATGGCAAGGCTCATATCTTGCCATCGGCCGGTAAGGCGGATGGCAAAGAGGTCTAACTATATCCCCCCTCTTTTCTAAAAAATTCCCTCCCTCTCTCCCAGCCCGGCCCCCTCTCTCTCTCTCTTCCAGCCCGGCCCCACCCTCTCTCTCTCTCCACCTCACCTCCCACCGCACCGCGCCCAAATGGGACGACCACAAGACTGGCCCGCCGCTTCCCTTCCCACCGCCTCCCAGCCCTCCCTCGGCCCCTCCCGGCCCCTCCCGCCCTCCCGCCTCCCGGCCCCTCCCGCCCCTCCCGCCTCCTCCCGGCCATCATGGCGTGCCTCAAGCCCGCCCCTCCAGCCACCAGCGCTCCCGCCCCTCCCGCCTCCCGGCCCCTCCCGGCCCCTCCCGCCCATTCCCGCCCCTCCCGCCTCCCGGCCATCATGGCGTGCCTCAAGGCCCGCCCCTCCCGGCCATTGGCGTGCTCAGCCCGCCTCCACCGAGCCAGGCCACGGCCGCCCCTTCTCGCTGCCTCCCCGCCCGTCGCCGCCCTCCCCGCCACCACATCACCGGCCCGTCGCTCCCCGCCCCACCCACACCGTCGCAGCTCTCTGCCCGTCGTCCTCGCCATTGGCGTCCGGCCTTGGCGTTGCGGCGGGCGGGCGGGGATGGCTCCATGACGGGCCTCTCACCGGCTGCCTCCCCTACATCTCGCCGGTCCACGAGGCAAGCCGCCCAAGGAGTCTGCACCAGCCAAGACCGCGCCGCCAGCCCGGCCGTCGCTTTGCCTCTGCGGCGACTTCGCAAGGACTGCGGCATCCCCATGAACCTCACCCGCCAAGGGCCTCCCGCTCGATTTGTGATCTGTCACATGTGGTGTTGGTCGACCTTGTTTTGATTCTCCTGTGGTGAAATTCGACGGAGCCCCTAACGGCGCCCCTCAAGGTAATTCCCTCTCTCTTCTCCTTTGGGTTCCTACATTTTGAATCCTCTCTTTATTCCTCGTAGATCTGCAGAAAAAAACGTTAATTAGATCTAATCAGCAGATGCTCCAATCTGGTGATTAAAGAACCGCCGAGAGCTAGAGTCGATTTATCTCCACCTCCATTTTACACTCGTGAGATCGAAGGGAAAAAAAAAGAATGTTTACTTGGGCATTGACATCAATGCTTTATTTGACTACAGAAAAAATTTATGGACACCTCTGGCATCTAGATTACAAAAGGACTATCTTTCGTTAGTGCGCATGTGAAAAACAGAACATTTAGATGAGACCCAATCTTCGCCTCCCACTTGAATCATATCGCTTATTTTACACCGAATCATATCGGTCACAATCCGAGAAAAGTTTCAGAAATTGTCCATTGTCAAGAACGACATGCGGATTTAGTTCTTGAAATTCTTTCACTACATTGCAGAATCATCCACAAGCAATCAACCAAGCGTTGTAGTCATTGGCAGGTCGATTAGTAGGTAATCTGATGATCTAATATGGCGTATAATCTGGGTGGGACCATGAAAACTTCTCAAGAGAAGTATTATAGTTGAAACATCAGAATAGACATGAGGAGAACATTACACTTTCATACATCGGAACAACTACAACAATAGCTTGACTGAGTTAATCAAGCACATGTTAATCAAGTACATGTTAAGCTTGACAAAGCCTACACAAAGAGTAAGAAGCGCAGGATCATAGTAGGCATGGTTATTAACAAAGCGTAAACAACATGATTTATTTAACCATAAATAGGAATTTTCACCACAACAGCTATATAATTTCTCCAACAGCATACATATAGCAAAGCTTTCACACCTATGAGACACAGGGACCACACTGTAAAACCTGACCAAGTAATCTTGTGTTACCGGAAAAACAAAATCCCTACCGTTGTCACACATTTCAAACTTGTAAGATTGCTAACCTTTCAGGTTATTCCTCCGGTTGGATGCTAGTCAAATCTTGAATGAAAATTTTCGCTAAGCTGAAAAACAACAAAAATAATATATATAATACAATATAGAGTTCTACAATATCTGAATCAACCTAGTGTGTGCTTGAAAGGGGGGTACATTTGAAAAATAAGGAAGCAACAACCAAGTGTCAAACTACAATCAATTTATCTCCAGATGAATAAATTAGTAAGCTGAAAAACTTATATATGTTGTGATGTTGGATTTTCAATCTCTTCTTCATGGAGCTTCCTTTTGCATCAAGGTTTCTGCATGCCACAGTAGTAAAATTAGGTCAGGGCAAATTCTAAATATAAGAAACAGCAGAATATCCAAAGTGGTACTGTACTATTGACAAAACCATCAAAATTTCATAAGCCGGTTTATCCGAAGATTACTAATTTAGGCTGCTTGCACTTTGGTTGCTCACAAAATATGAACTGGCTCCACTGCCTTGTAAATTTCAAATTATTTTCAATATAAGCATGTGGTAGCTTCCATGTGGTACGTTACTGATTTTAGATTCTTAGATATCTCGCACATGCTCCTTCTTGTTCTTTGCATATCGTATATTTATAATACATGGAGCTTTACCAATGTGTAATGTATTTGAAACAATACGTGGATTATGGCATCAAGGGTGAAAACAAAGATGTAGTTGTATATGATCTCCAAATTTTGTTTCTCCTAGGTATTTTAAGGATACACAAATGTAGTTATATATAATCGACTACATTTTCAGCTAAGGGTTACTCATTTAACTAATACGTACTACACTTCGGAGTACCTTTCACGCCAAATAAGAGTACTATATGCAGCAGTTTTAAGAAAACTTCTCTTTCCCTGAAGTTTCTCTTCCAATTTTGTTTTCTTATAATCCAGAAAAATCATGAAAAACAATTTTGTAGTCAATTCATTAAATTTTGTATGACAGATTTGGAATGATGAGCATTGACCTTTTTTCCTATCTAGGGGTAACTTACAGGTGGTAAGAAATCAAATTATGAGCCTCATGCATGATCAGATATAAGTGTAATCTTTGTTTTCTATTAAAAAACAAAATATGAGATTCATTTGTTGTAAACTTATAGGATATGAAATATCCTAAATCGTGTTCCCACAAATGGCCAAGACCAGGATTAATATGAGTTCTTTTAAAGTGAGTAGTCGTACATAGTTTAGATTTTTGCGCATCTGGTAAAATACATGTAACAATAATGCATTTATACGGGTGTGCTCTTGCTTCCTCAACACAAATTAGTGGACTAGACAAATTAGTGAAGCTGTCATGGTTTTCCGATACCCAAAGACTTATTTTTTGGCATTTACTTATCATTTTGCTTGCAATCTTGACATACTGCATTTTCACTTAGCTGTCATGGTTTTCCGATACCCAAAGACCTATTTTACAGATATAAGTTGCATCATAATAATCTTCTTCTTCTAGTCTTCTTCTTCTAACTTTCTTCTTTCCCATTTTGTAGATTTGCTTGAGATCATGGAAGCTTGGGTTGATGGAGTGTTTGTCTTTAGTTTTGTTTTGACTTTGTGAAACTTTGTGCCTATGATGAAATTGTGTAATATTGATGAAACTATGTATATGTATGGATGAAACTTGCTACTATTGGTAACATGTGTTGGATATGTGTTCGATATATATGTGTTCATGACTATTGGTAATATGTGTTGAATATGCTATATTGGTCATATAAATATATTTGTGTTTGATTTACGTGAAAATAAATTGATATAAGAAAAACAAAATTAAATGGGGCAATATAGGCACTTTGCCATCACCGGCAGATGGCAAAGAGCTTGCCATCACCGGCAGATGGCAAAGAGGCCACGTGTCATCTACATGTAACATTTGGGCTGGTTTATTTGGGCTCTTTGCCATCTGTGGCAGATGGCAAGAGTCAGAATTTTGCCATCTGGCCGGGCAGATGGCAAAACTACAACCTTTGCCATCCGCCGGGCAGATGGCAAAGAGTCAGACCTTTGCCATCTGTGGCAGATGGCAAAGTATGCCGTTAGCCTTCTAACGGAGCTAACCTCGTTAAGGCGCTTTGCCATTCCGCCAACAGATGGCAAAGCCTGACTCTTGCCATCAGCCGCCAGATGGCAAAGAAGCCTTTACCGGCGAGGTTTTGACGACACATTTGCCATCTGCCAGCAGATGGCAAAGCCTTTGCCATCCGTCGAACATGCCTTTGCCATCTGCCATGGCAGATGGCAAAGTGCCAGATTCCAGTAGTGGCACTTGCAAACAACAGACAAAATCCAAACAAGGCAAGGTCCAAAACACTCAAAAGTTTTTGTCAAACCACATTTTATCATGATTTATTAGGTTAAGTGTTGTGGCGTGAAAATCAGGGTGTGACAGACCTACCCCCCTTACAAGAATCTCGCCCCCGAGATTCCCAGACTAGGCTCGGAAAGGAATACAGAAACTTGGATTTGGGGTAGTATTCACGTCCTCATACTGCTTCTGCTTCCGTTTGGTGCTCCATTGAACTTAAAGTACTTGTTGGTGTGTCTTCGTATATGACGTTCTTCTTGACCCAGGTTTCTAATGGGTAGCTCGCGGTAGGTTAGATTGGGCTAGGGGTCGATGGCTCGTGGTCGAAGTCCTTGTAGAGACCGGGCTAGTTGGGAAGTTTGAAACGTTTCCGGAGTGGTGTCGTGTGGAAAAACATTGTGCACAGTGGTAACTCCAGCTGGTAGCCGTCTATTCTTCGTCTTGCGGTGATCTCAAGGGGGGGTGGTTGAACCTTGGAGTGATCTCGAAGAGGGTCGATGAATCTTGGTGTGGGTTTCCTTGTCATGGAGATGCTTGGTTACTTAGAGAGGAGTGGTTTGCAGATACGCACGGTCTTCGACGAGGAAGTTTACTTCTTGACGGTAGTGGTGGGTGTAGTTCTCCCTCCTTGGCATGGCGGTCTTCAAATGTTCCTTGACTAGCTGAACGGCTCTTCTTCCGTCTTCGGGTAGTCAAGTATGTCATCAAAGAAAGATGACAACTAACTTGTCCAAGCACTCGATGAAGTCTATGGGGTACGTAAAGTGGGCTGAGGCATTGGTGATGGTCACGGTTGAGCATTGGCCAAGGTCTTATCGATCTAGGGCCAAAGCCCAAAGTCAGGATCTGACCATGTTGTGGCTTGGTAGGGCGTAAGGGTTTGAAGGATTCTAGTGTGTGAGTGAGTGTTTATCATCCCATCCTTGAGCACAGTTTCTGAGATGCCAATTGTGCTATCTAGTCCTTTAAACAAATCACATCATATCACTGATAGTATCATCTCCTATAGGTCAACTCCAATAGCCCACTAATTTCCATTAATCGCTACATAATCCATTAATTCTACAAATCCAATGTCTATGGTGTCTCCCACGAATCTTCTAATGTCCTATAGTCCCTCAAATACTTGAAAGGGCTGTCTTTACCATAGTAAGTCCACCAATTTCCATTATCATGGTCAAGTGAACTCCAAGGTCAAGCTTATATCAACTCCGACAATTAATCCAATCTCCTAGTTTATTATGCCCCAAGAAACATGGTATCATGATCAAGATCATCAGTCTAAATCCAATTTACTCCGAACCATGTAGAATTACTCTACATCCATACTCCACTAGGATAACGTATTGAATCCAAATCTCATGTCCAACGAGAATTCCTATCTATTCCCCCAAGTCATTTCCGTAATGTCAACTATATTCTAACATATCCCCTGGCTCAGTCAAATCCGTATACTTCCAAGAATTTTATGTTGCAATTATAATTGTCCCACAAAATCCAATTTACTCCAGGGGTAATGAAAGCTATGCTAATCCATACTCATGATCCCACGAAGTTCATCTACCAACATCAAAGCCTCATAATCCACCAAATAGTCTCATATAATTCCTCAAGTCATTGATATAAACTCATCAAGTCATGTGTCCTCTATTCCTATATCCTCGAACTAGTCTTCCCTATGGCATCATCAGTTCTTGTGCTATATTAGGATGACAACATACTCGTTCACTATCTCCACTAGTTCCATAATGAACCTAGTGTTGTGCAAGGTTTACAGAGGCTTAACTGGTTCTCTTGCAATTATATGGGTTAAGCACATGGTTAAGGACTCGAGCCGGGGTATCTCATGAAGTCTCGAAGGGTCTAGGAACGGGTTTCTAGTCTGGAGGGTTAAACATAACTCTACAGGGTTTCACTTGGTCGAGGGGGCTGCAACAAAAAGTCTTCAGTGCTAGTTGGTCGCCGAAGTAGACTCCTTGGTGCATCTTGTCTTGCTAGTCTTCAGTTGGGGAGAGAGATGAGAGGGATAAGTAGCATAAGGGGGGATGCCTAAAGGGGGTTCTATAGTGCATGGTGCAAACAAACAAGTGCCAAAGGGCCAAACCCAAACAACAAAATAAGTCAGGCGATATAGTTGCGTACTTGTTGCCTAGGGCAAAAAGGGCGACTGATATCAAAACACAACCAAATAAAAACAAACAACACACAATCATGGTTCTATTCGAACCATCATACGGACTCGACTGCGCATAGGGGGTACACGACTCATCCTACCCTAGGGGTTCTCGGACTCAGTAATCGTGCCTTGAGCCTCGTGCAGTCTTCTGGGTTTTACTCAGGTGTTGCTATGTCTCTTATAGTTGTTCGATGAAACGATCCAGGTTGAGCCTGAAGATTCTTCAACAACTTCTTGCCTGTTGAAGTGATGGGGTGGAGGTGGCTCCTCGTAGCTGGCATTGACTCGGTCTTCTGTTGTCTTCTTAATCATGAAGATCCCGTTTTGTCTTCTAAGGCGTCGATGGTACCAGGTAGGTAATCCTTTATGCAATGACATTAACAAGGCATAGTAGAGGTCCAACATGTCGGTTACGTTGATGAAAACATCGACACCAAGAGCGGGGGATGAAGAGAACCGTTTTCCTACTCACTATAGTGAGGCGGGCCAAATGGCGAGGTTCTCATCCACCGGTGGTTGCTGACACAACAACGGTAAGGACATGATTGCTCTATTAGCGATGTATATCATGATCTTGCATATCCTATGCCCTGATCGTCGTAGGCTAGGTTGCATCATCTTGGGGCAGTGTCAAGGGTGTCACCATCTCCTGGGCCTCAGGTCCTCATCCCTCGAGGATGTATCTTCTGTTGGTATCGTCTTGTTGTGTTGTCGCCAATCTTGTGTTCAGGAGATGTGGGTGAATGTCTGGCAAGGCATCTTCCTTCTAGATTATCCACGAGGATTACAAGGAACCCAGTGGTCAGGGGCATAAGGGTTCTAGCGACCAAAGGTTTTGAAGGGGAAGAGATCAATAAGGAAAGTATACCTTAGTTTTCGAAAAACTGAGAAGGGAGGAGAAGTATAGATAGTTTTGAAAACTAGTAGTAGTTTTGGAAATAGTTTTACCCTAACTAACGACCATGCTAACTAAGGCTTCCTACAGTCAGGATGGCTCTGATACCAGCTACTGGGGACCCCGACTCATAAGTCGTGATCACCGAATGCACGTGTACAAAGTGATCCCAGAGATCAATGCTCACAGAACACACGTAAGCTGAATAACAAGAGTCTTACATCCATACATACCGTATTACACAAGTAGGACCATTATGGTCAAGTCTTGAGTATAACATTGCAAATGGAAATCTTCGTCGATAACTTGGACCCATGCCATACGCCTTAACCCTACAGGCATTTTGACCGAAGCGTCCTAGCTCGCATGCTCGTCAAATCAAGTATTCTTCATCATATCCTGTTCTTTCATGCCTGGCCAATAAAATAACCAGTGGCAAGCCAATGAGTACTTTGAATGTACTCGCAAGCAACCCATGTTTTGGTTCGAGATACAACAATGCATGATCTAGGTAATTTTTTGCAGAAAGCCAGTTTTGAGTGCAATGACATGTTCAACAACTTGTAAGACGTGCATCAGGAGAATTCAAGTAACCATGAGGACAGGTTACAGATATCAACATAAATAGAGTGGGCACCAACCCAACTCAATCATGTCAAGTCCTTGACTTGACCCAAGTAGTTCTTCCCACACACACACTGGTTGAAAACAAGTGGACGTAGCCCAAGAGCGGTTACCCAACTGTCCTTGACCGTGGACACGGCTATTCTAATAGTTTTACACTCTGCAGAGGTTGCACACTTTACCCACAAGATCCGGGGAACTTCCGTGTCATCCACGACCCGCGGTACCTCAAGTACCCGGGGTAAGCACCCAATCACTATCTTTCCCTAGACGACACTAACAAGGAGTCCACTTGTTGTTTCGTATCCTCACGATGTACATCATACGAGACTCACTCGAGATCGTAACATCCGAGAGGGGACACAACGGTGTATCCGATGCCCTGTGAAAACAGTCATGGCCGCCCTACAGCACGACCCGTCCCGAGAGAGAGATCACCAACTCTCCCCCGTCACTAGTAATGCGGGCTCCAAGCTAGTATCGGCCTAGGTAATCAATAATGCCCTTTCCCATATAAGGGTAGAGTGGTTGCGCATGTAAGGTTGGGATAACGGTCGCAACTTAAACCAATCCATTTTCGAAAACAACACACACTTGCCTCGGTACACCACTTCGTCATCAAGTGGTTACCCAACTCATCATCTCCCTCGGGCATAAGTGGCACCCGACGGGGTTTCCGAAAAATCCTTTGAAAATACTTTGTCTCCATCACTATGCATATTCCCGTCCCTTTTTGCGTAGCACTACTTTAGCATCCTATCTACTCCCACCGGCATAACCCTCATAAGAAGGTAGGGTCATGCACAATGCAAGTATAAACGAGGAAGAAATGAAGGCAACTCACCAAAGTGGCTACCATCTCATCATGTTTCCGATGCAACAATAATAATGTGCTATATGAGATGCATAAAAAGGGTTTCATAGACATGGTCAAAGGGCTGCTTGCCTGTTTTAACAAAGTCTTCGAGGTCTTCGAATATCTCTTGTTCAACTTCGGGCATTTCGTCTACTTCGTCAACTATCGTCGAAAACAACCATAATAAGCAACACGACAAGGCAAGAATAAAAGTGCTCTAAAAATGTGAGTTGGAGTTTTCTAGGATACCTCTGGTCATATGAGGAATGACCAAGGTGATTTCATTGGAAGTGGATCAATGGATATTTCTAAACATTTCAATATGATGGAGTCAATGGATTTGATGGACCCACAAGTTGTACATGTAATGCCATTTTATAAAAATGAGTAAAAGTACCCATTAATTCATGCATGATTTTAGAAACATTTAGAAATTGGTTTATTTGGATTTGGAGTTGAAATGAATATAATATGGATTTTTGAAGTGGACTTATGTGGATAAATGACCTTTTTAAAAGGTTCAGTGAAAACCAAGGACAACAAAAATGTCCATTGTGGCCTATTAAATAGAACTTGATTTATGGAGTCTCTGGAAATTTGAATCATCAAATTTGGAGTTCATTTGATTTATTTGTGGATTTTACAAATTTACAGAAAAAAGAAAAAGCAAAGGGAAAGGGTTTTACCCTTATCCAGCGCACTGGGCGCAGTTTAGCAGTGGGCCGGCCCAGTGGCTCGGCTGGACGGGCGGAGGAGGCGACGTCGGAGGCGGGTTCGCGAAGTACGCCAACACGCGAGGAAAGCGGATCCGGCCAAAGCCGTCTCCACTTCAACAGGCGGGGCCCACCCACCGGGTCGCTGACGAGCGGGGCCCGGTGCTTAGGCCGTCTCCTACCTCCCGCTCGAACAGAGCAGAGGCAGGGGAGGCGAGGCCGAGCGGGCGCCGGCGTTCTCCCTGGCGATACTGCCACCTCGTGACGCTTCGGCGTCTGCGGTGGGTCCAACAGCGACAGCGCGCCCATCCAGGTGCTTCTCGCCCATGGGGGAGCCCGGAAAGAGAAGGAGCTTCGGGTGCAGCAGACCGGGGTGTCATCGAGGATGGACTTGACGCCACGGCCTTCGGGGAGTGTAAATGGAGAGCGGGAGAGCTCCCTGGTGGTGGCGGTGATGCAATGACCCCCATAGGTGGAGAGGAGGGGGCTCGGACGACGAGAATTTAGGTGTTGGCCGGCGGCTCGGCTCCAGCCATGGACGAGGTTGGAGGTCACGGGAGGAGGTGCGGCTTGGTCCAGGGGATGCACGGGAGGGAGAGAGAGCAAAGGGGGTCCAGAGGGAGGTCAGGGGCGGCCTTATATGGTGAGGCTGTGGCTCACCGTGGACGTGGCCTACGGGCACCCGCGGAAATGGCCGCAGTGGAGGCTCGGGGCTGTCTGCGGCGCTTGTGGGCGTGGTCCAAGTCGAGGGGGAAGGAGAGAGAGAGCGGGGAGTGGCAGAGCGCCGCGCGTGTGGGCTCGGCCATTGGGGCTCTCTGGCGGCTCTGGCGCGTGTGCGAGGGGGCAGTAGGAGGGAGAAGAAGGAGGGGGATAGAGGTTTAGCATGACGCAGACGCCGAGGCACCTCGTCGGGCGCGCTGGGGAGGACCGAGGTGGCCGGAGGTGCTTGGCGGGCGGCTTGAGGGAGCGCATCAGAAGGCCTCCAGAGCGTGCCTTTGGCTGCCATGGCATTGTTTAAGGGGCAGGGGCATGCCCACTCATGTCTGGTAGTTCTAGGGAGAAGTAAACAAGGTAGGAGTGGCATTGGATGCCCTAGATAGCCACTAGATGAGAGGGGAGGTGGATAGAGAGGTGAACAGTGGCTGTCCAGAGGGGTAAATGAGGAGGTTTCACCCCCCAATCATTGAGATGATGCCTAGGGAGAGGTACTGGAGGTAGAAGAGGGTCAGGAGTAGCTGCGGTACAAAGTTCAGCCCATGGAGATTAGTGGAAGAGGTCAAAAATGGCATTTTGGTAAAGTGGCAGAAGGTGTTTGATATTGGTTTGGGCAAGTATATGATCTCCATTTTTCATGAGGCTTGACATGGTCAAATGGTATGATAAAATAAGAGGTTCCACCAAGATTGAGTTCATTTGGGAAAAGTAGCCAATGTAACTTTGGTAAACCCTAGAAATCAGCAGAAATGGACTTTCCAAGATTTAGTCATGCAAATCTGTTCTCCTTGATGCACCACTTGGTGTAGTGTCATCATTTGAGGTTATGAACATGTCCACAAAAGTTGAGATTAGAAGGAGAAAGTTTCCAATGTAGAGTTGTTCAAATTTGGTTACGGGCGGGAAGGGTTTTGGGGCACTTTGATCAAGTTAAATTGTTCTCCAACTTGTGCGACTTGGTCTAGATGAATTATTAGACCATTTGAGCATGTTCACAAGGTTTGAGAACATTTGGACATGTTTGGCAGTGCAAAGTTGTTCAGACTTGAAAAAGGACAGAAGTGGTTTTGAGAGGGTTTCATGGGGTTAGACTATTCTCCATGACATGGTACTTGGCAAGATCATCAAAAATGTCATATGTGACATGTTAGAATTTTGTTGGATGTTTATGAAAATATTTCCTGTAGAAATATTTCAAATCCTTGAAATGAGCAGAAATGGTTTTGGGAGGTTTTGTCCAATATTTTGATCATGACCATATGTTGAAACTCATATATATGGAAAATATATGTCCATTGAGTCTCCCTAATTTTCCTCAAATATTTTTAAAGCTTTAAAATAATTTTAACCTATTTAAGACCATTTCTGGCCTTAAGAAAAAGCCTTTAAATAAAATAGGAAAATAACTTTTAAAATTATATTTTTGTGGTTTCTGGGTATCCTATATCTAATAGGAGTCAAAAATATTTTTATAAAGATTTTTACTTCCCTTAATTAAGTACTTGTAGTGCAAACCTCAATTCAGGGGTTTTTGGAAAACTAATTTTTGAAAATACTATTTGGCCAAATTATTTTTGTAAGAATTTTTTTTATGTCCTATACACATGGCATGATCATTGGTTCAAGAGTTTGGAGCAAGGAGATGAAGTATAGGAGTTGGAGGATTTATTTGATTTTTAGAGCACTTGCAAACAACAGACAAAATCCAAACAAGGCAAGGTCCAAAACACTCAAAAGTTTTTTTCAAACCACATTTTATCATGATTTATTAGCTTAAGTGTTGTGGCGTGAAAATCAGGGTGTGATAGTTTCCTGTTACCATCGACCTTAGATGCACAGTTCGGGACCCCCTACCTGAGATCCGCCGGTTTTGACACCGACAGCCTCCAAACTTAGTCCTTTCACAAGGGCATCTGTCGTGAAAAAACGACGACAGTTGGCGCCCACCATGGGGCCTACGCACGGTGGTGCTGAGTTCTTGGAGGGTGCTCTCCCAGGGATTGAGGGATACACATTCGGCTGGATGACGAAGAGTCACGATGCAATGTCTACATCGACAATTCAGGCTGAGGCCCCGAGACCGACTCGATTGAGTACGGATACCAGCCCCCCTTCAGCAAGATCCATGTCATCGTCAGCGTACATACTCGATGAATCAGGCCCCGAGCCATATATCTCCCCCAACATCGTCGAGCCGGCTCGCCGTGCCAGACCCAGCCGGGATCAAGCCGCCCGGGCTCACGTCTTCGTCGGTTTTAGTCATGGACTTGACCTGGCGGGTAATTCCGCATCTGGCAGTGACACCCTTGTCTACTCTGACGGCGAGTCCTCGGTCGGCGATACCGAGTCGATTCTTCCGCTTTTTGACGATAAGCTTGGGGTTAGAATCTGATACGTCTCCAATGTATCTATAATTTTTTATTGTTCCATTTTATTCTAGTATCAAGTTGGATGTTTTATATGCAGTTATGAGCAATTATATATCTTTGTTTGGGACTAATCTATTAACTTAGTGCCAAGTGCCAGTTGTTATTTTTTCATGTTTTTGGTTTTCCAGAATATCTGTACCAAATGAAGTCCAATTGCCACAATACTTGTTGGAGATATTTTGGACAAAAGAGACCCTGGAAGCTTCAGGAGGAGACCAGAAGATGAAGGAGTAGCCCACAAGGCACCAGGGCGCGCCCATGGGTTGGGGAGGGGGTAGGCCAGCCCTGCTGGCTTTTGGGGCCCATGTTTACCCTTTTGACCTAATCTCGCTGTCGGTGTCAAAACCGACGGATCTCGGGTAGGGGGTCCCGAACTGTGCGTCTAAGGCGGATGGTAACAGGAGGCAGGGGACATGGTGTTTACCCAGGTTCGGGCCCTCTCGATGGAGGTAATACCCTACTTCCTGCTTGATTGATCTTGATTATATGAGTATTACAAGAGTTGATCTACCACGAGATCGTAGAGGCTAAACCCTAGAAGCTAGCCTATGGTATGATTGTTGTTCTACGGACTAAACCCTCCGGTTTATATAGACACTGGAGGGGGCTAGGGTTACACAGAGTCGGTTACAATGGGAGGAGATCTTCATATCCGTATCGCCAAGCTTCCCTTCCACGCCAAGGAGAGTCCCATCCGGACACGAGACGAAGTCTTCAATCTTGTATCTTCATAGTCCAACAGTCCGGCCAAAGGATATAGTCCGGCTGTCCAGATACCCCCTAATCCAGGACTCCCTCAGTAGCCCCCGAACCAGGCTTCAATGACGATGAGTCCGGCGCGCAGATTGTTTTTGGCATTGCAGGGCGGGTTCTTCTCCAAATCCTGACTACCTGTGAGTAGTGTCCGGCTTCTCATAAATGTTGCGTGTCTTGGCTTCCATGCCCCATAATGGCTATCTTCCACGTGTCGAGCGAATGCAAGAGGCCGGGGTGTTTTTACATTTACCACCCCAACTATGCAAACAAACTACTTATTTAAAGAGATGGGGATTTGCAGATCCAAATCACACCATCCTCCCTCAGCGAGCATTCATCGGAGCGTGCCCGAAAAAATCCATTCCAACATGACCGGCCAGCGCAACTCCTCATCTCACTCCCGGAGCCCTAAGCCCGGAGATTAAATAAGTGTTCCGTCCCGCACAGCCAATTAGTGAAGCTACAGACCCAGGGATTCCTACCCCCAGCGTACATGGTCCCTGTTCGAGCCGGGCTCGCCACCTATAATGGCGGGGAGCAAGCGGAGAGCTATCCCAACCCCTCCAAGGGGGAGCGGGTATGCCTCATCCCTTATTTATTAAGGGGACTCAGATTTCCAATCCATCCGTTCCTCCGAGGGCTCCTGGAGTTTTACGGCCTCTAGCTGCATAACTTCACCCCTGCTTCCATATTACACATCGTTGGTTACGTAGCTCTTTGCGAGCTGTTTCTGGGCTGCAAAGCTCATTTCGCGCTGTGGAAGAGGCTATTCTACCTTGTGCCTCATACACAGAGGGGCTCAATATATAAAGTGGCCAGAGCCAAAATATGGCGTATCGCCGGGACCGGATACCTATCCGGTACCCCGAAGAAGATGTCTGAAGACTGGCCTTCAGAGTGGTTCTATATGGAGGACGTCCCCCTCCCGGATCCTATTATGATCGGTCTTCCTGAGTTCGACAATGCCCCTTTAAAGAAACGCCAAAGCTGGCGCCCACGGAGCCCTCAGGAGGAAGATGACAGAGACGTCCTTTACTTGATGGGCCGGATAAAGGTACTGGATCAATCAGTACTGACAATAACCGAGGTTATGTCAATTTGCATTATGCGGGGGGTGCAGCCGCTTCAATATCGAGGCCACCCCATGTTGCATTTCAACGGGGAAGATGATGCCACCCGCTGCGGCCGTAAGGGGCCGGACTCAGTTGCTGCCGTAGCAAAAATTTTGTCCGATTTGTATAAGGGAGAGGAAGAGGAGTTCCTGTGCATCAAGCCACGGGATGGATTCTCCATGTACAACCCTCCAAGCTGGGTGAGCTGCCACTTCTTACTCTCGCCCTCCCCAAGTTTTTGTAATAAGTATTTACCTTGTTATTTCATAGCAGGAACTGCGAAAGGCTGTAAGGGAGGTTAACAGCCTGCCCCCACAACCAGAGGATCCCGGCCGGGCACTCGACCCCGGCCTAGAAGAGGATCCGGACATATTTGTGGAGCTGGTCGACATGATATTCTATCAATTAAGCTGTGATGATGCCATGGTGGCCATTATAGCGGACTATCCTGGGCTGCTCCCCGCCACGCATGTAAGTGAAACCAGAGTTCTAACTTTCAAGAAGGATCCCTTTTTATGCACCTCACCTACCGTACCTGAATGGTGTTTTATAGGGAAGGTCCTCGGAACACCATGCCGAACCCGTGGCGAATCGCCAACAAGGGGCGCCGCAGCTAGGCACGCTAAAAAGGAAGGCGGTCCGGACGGAGACGCCGGCGCAGAGGTATTATACAAAGCCTCGCTCCACGGTTATCATCTTTTAAAACATAATAACACCCATGTTTCCTAGAAGGAAAAACGACCGCCGGACTATATCCGGAGAGGTTGCTGATCACACCTCCACCAGTCGGGCTCCAGGGCCGGACATAGAGGCGGGAGCTAACGCGGGGCATGCGCCAGATGCTCCTCCTACAGAGGATGCGGATAAAATATCCGCTACAAACTCCGAAGTGGAGAGCGCCATGAATCACCGGCGTCGCCGGGCCGTACTCCGTGACGCTTGTTTCTCCCAAGAGGCGTTTGATGCCTTCAACTCAGGAGACACGTACATCCGTGCTGCTCAAAATGGTCTTGCCAGAGCCACGGTCCAGTATGTAAAGGATATACGGCGGGTAAGAAAATTTGATGATTATATGTATAGCAGTAGCCCCTGAGGCTTGGAACAGTTGGCGCAACTGATTTAAGGATCATTATTTGTGCAGGTTCTTACAGACAATAATACCCAATTGTCTCAAGAGCTGGAAGAGTGCAAGGCCCAGCTACGGGCCGCAGTTGCCACATTGAAGGAGTCCGAGAAGGCCCCCTCTGGTAACACTTGTTTCAGCGAATGATAGGTACCATATAGTATGCGGCATGCCTGCAAATCTAACAATAAAAATTGTAGATGACGCCGGAATGAATCCGGATGAGCAACATGTCATACGACGGCTAAAGGCTGGGGAGCGTGTGCTCACCAAAGTTAGGCAGGAGAAAAACAATCTCCAAGACGCCAATACCCAGCTGGGTGAGGAACTTAAAGATGTTCGGGCCCAGCTGGCTGACTCTGTGAAGGAGAATAAGCGGCTTCGACGCGGCATTTTCAGTAAGTGCTTTGAACGAACTTTCAGAGGAGTACGACGAAGAAGCCTGCTAACAGAGTTATGTCTGCAGGTGTACTGACGGGTCGTCTCGCGGAGGAGATGCTCGGGTCTGCGGGTGATCTTCTACTAGAGCTCTCACGACTGGATGAACAAGTTCGGCAGGTGATGCAGGGTATTGCCCAGGCCTTGTGGCCATCCTTCTCCCTGCCAGGAGGCATTGGAGAGCTTGCAGAGAAGCTCAAGGGAGCGCAGCGGCGCCTCGGATTATGGAAGATATCGGCCTGCCGTCAAGGTGCCAGGGAAGCCTGGGCCATGGTGAAGACGCGATATACCAAGGCTAACCCAAACCACATGGCCGAGGTCGGACCTGTGGGGCCCGATGGGAAGGAGATCCCCGTCAGTCTGGTTTATGACCAAGTAGAATTAGCCGCAAAGTATTCCCAACAGGATTGTAGGCTAGACAACCTGTTGGATGGGATAGAAGAAGAATTTAGTCAGTCTAAGTGACTGTGTAATTTAAGTGACATGTATAATGTCTCTAGCCGGATTGTAATTCATTTGTCATGGTGGACCTTTTCGCTTCGACCTCGGGACCCAATAGTCCGGAGTGTATCCGAATACCCCCTCAGTTATGTAAAAACCGGGGTATGTGTGGAAACCAGGCGTAGGGGTCATAGTGCATGAACAGACAAGTACCCAACTAGTTATGTTATATTACATGGATAGTAAGAAACATCTTCCAGGGAGAATAATTCCGTTAAAGGTTCCTTTCCCTGGGTACGCATGCCCTAATGTGCATGTACGGACTGCGAGAAGAGACGCAGGCAAAAAACATCTGGGGGCATGTATCAAAAATAAATAAAAGTCATCTTTTGTTCACCGACCGAATATTCCCTTAAGAATGCTAGCTTTCGGCTTCACCGGTCGAGGTACACATCCGGTGACCCGGCAGTAACAATCGCAGAGGTGCTCCCCTTATGCCCTAGCCGAATTAATGGGAACGTAGGGCATAAATACAAGAGCCAGGCAAGCCAGCTTGGCCAAAACTTAAGTCATATCGATGCATATAATGGCGAAAAAAGTGACATGCGGAAGAATAACACATGTGCGGGGCATGAGGCCCAGTAAAATAATTAAGCTTCTGTGTAAGAAGCCCCAAGGTATCATGAGTGCGGCTAGCGCGTCAAGATTGTGTAGTCAAGACAGTTTTTGAGCCTATTAAGGCCTAGAAGAAAATAAGGGAAGAAAGAAAGAAAAGACAGATAACAAGTATATAAAAATGGACAGAGGTAAGGAGACGAACACAGAGTCCGACACTAGGCGTAGAACCTTCGGAGTCTGGCTGCCTTCCATGGGTTTGGCTCGAGTCGATTGTCCGATGCATCCTGCAGGCGGTACACTCCACCAGTCAGGACCTGGTCAATAATGAAGGGACCTTCCCTGTTGGGCTTGAGCTTGTCCTTTTTCTTCTCCGGTAGGCGTAGAACGAGTTCGCCAACATTATAAGTTTTGGCCCGTACTTCTCTGCTTTGGTATCTTCGAGCATGTTGCTGATAGAATGCGGAGCGGGCTTTTGTCATGTCACGCTCCTCCTCGAGGGCGTCCAAACTGTCCTGCCGATCGAGCTTGGCCTCTCTTTCTTCATACATGCGCACTCGAGGCGAGTCATGAATTATGTCGCAGGGAAGAACTGCCTTTGCGCCGTACACCATAAAGAACGGTGTGTATCCGGTAGTGCGATTCGGCGTGGTCCGCAGCCCCCAGAGTACGGAGTAGAGCTCCTCTACCCAGTGCGTGTTAGATTCCTTTAAGGACCGCACTAATCTGGGTTTGATGCCGCTCATGATAAGACCATTTGCTCGCTCGACTTGACCGTTAGTTTGTGGGTGATAGACAGAAGCATAATCGAGCTTGATGCCCATGTTGTTGTACCATAGTTTTACTTCGTCGGCACTGAAGTTTGTGCCATTTTCCGTGATGATGTTGTGGGGGACGCCATAACGGTGTACAACCCCGAATATATGAAGTCTATCACCGGTCCGGATTCGGCCGTTTTAACAGGTTTGGCTTCTATCCATTTGGTGAAATTATCCACCATGACCAGTAAGTATTTTTTTCTTATGGGTTCCCCCTTTAAGGGGTCCTACCATGTCAAGCCCCCAGACCGCAGAAGGCCAGGTAATGGGGATTGTTTGTAGGGCGACGGGCGGCATATGGCTTTGGTTTGCAAAAAGCTGGCAACCGACGCAGCGTTGGACCAAGTCATGTGCATCCGCCCGGGCCGTCGGCCAATAGAATCCTATACGGAAGGCCTTACTCACGAGGGCCCGGGTTGCGGCGTGGTGGCCGCCGAGTCCGGCATGGATTTCTGCCAGAAGCTTCCGCCCTTCCTCTTCGGAGATGCACCTTTGAAGGACTCCGGTGGTGCTTTTCTTATAAAGCTCTCCCTCGTGCACCTTGTAGGCTTTAGATCACCGCACAATGCAGCGTGCCTCATTTTGGTCCTCGGGAAGTTCCTGCCTAGTTAGGTAGGTCAGGAATGGTTCAGTCCATGAGGCGATGACGGCCATTATTATGTGGGCTGAAGGCGTTATTTTGGTGGCGGAGCCTCCGATTATGTCAGAGTGTTCGGTATCTGGCGTTGTAGCCGGGTCTGGACTATTGTTGCCGGTGTCCCCTTCCCATACCACGGATGGCTTAAACAACCTTTCCAAGAAGATGTTGGGTGGGACCGTATCACGCTTAGCACCGATACGGGCGAGGATATCCGCCGCCTGGTTGTTTTCCCTAGCCACATGGTGGAATTCGAGCCCCTCGAACCGAGCTGACATCTTGAGGACGGCGTTGCGATAAGCTGCCATTTTTGGATCCTTGGCGTCGAAGTCTCCATTTATTTGGGATATTGTGAGGTTCGAGTCCCCACGCACCTCCAGGCATCGAATGCCCAGGGAAACTGCCATCCGGAGACCATGTAACAGGGCCTCGTATTCGGCTGCATTGTTGGAGTCTATGTACAGTATTTGGAGTACATATTGGACTGTATCTCCGGTAGGGGACGTCAGGACGATGCCAGCCCCCAGACCAGCCGGCATTTTAGAGCCGTCGAAGTGAATAATCCAATTGGAGTATGCGCCATACTCTTGTGGGAGTTCGGCTTCTGTCCATTCGGCGACGAAATCGGCCAATACCTGCGACTTAATGGCTCGCCGAGGTTTATATGTTATGTCAAACGGGAGGAGCTCAATGGCCCATTTGGCAATCCAGCCCGTGGCGTTGCGGTTGTTTATTATATCATTCAGAGGCACTTCCGAGGCCACTGTAATTGAACACTCTTGAAAGTAGTGTCGTAGTTTTCGGGATGCCATGGATACCGGATATGCTATCTTTTGATAATGCGGATACCGTGATTTGCATGGAGTGAGGATAGTGGATACATAATATACCGGCTTTTGAAGAGGGAATTTGTGTACATCCATTTCTCGTTCGACGACGAGCACTGCACTTACAACTTGATGAGTTGCCGCTATATATAGTAGCATTGGTTCGCCGATGCTTGGCACGGCCAGGATTGGGTTTGTGGCTAGAATGGCCTTTATGTCTTCGGTCCCGGCCATGGCGCGTCAAATCCCTCGAAGTGTTCGGTGCGCCGAAGGAGGCAATAAAGCGGTAATGCCTTTTCTCCTAAGCGGGAGATAAAGCGGCTCAGGGCCGCCACACATCCAGTTAATTTCTGGATTTGCTTGAGGTCTGTTGGGATGGCCAACTGTGACAGGTCTCAGATTTTAGCCGGATTTGCTTCAATTCCTCTACTGGAGACGATAAAACCCAGGAGCTTTCCTGCGGGTACGCCAAAAACACATTTCTCCGGATTGAGCTTGATATCGTATGTTCGGAGATTGTCGAACATGAGCCTCAAGTCATTTATTAAAGAGTCGATGTGTTTGGTTTTGACGACCACATTGTCTACGTATGCTTCCACTGTTTTGCCGATCTGCTCTTCCAGACATGTCTAAATCATGCGTTGATACGTTGCACCGGCATTTTTAAGCCCAAAAGGCATTGCATTGAAACAGAAGGGGCCGTATGGCGTGATAAATGCTGTTGCGGCTTGGTCGGACTCCGCCATTTTAATTTGGTGGTAGCTGGAGTATGCATCGAGGAAGCACAATGAGTCGTGTCCTGCGGTAGCGTTGATAATTTGATTGATGCGGGGGAGAGGGAAGGGATCCTTCGGGCAAGCCTTATTGAGGTACTTGAGATCTATGCATAGGCGCCAGTATTTCTCCTTCTTTGGTACCATCACCAGGTATGCTAGCCAGTCCGGGTGTTTTATTTCTCTGATGAATCCGGCCTCCAATAACTTGGCTAGTTCCTCTCCCATAGCTTGTCTCTTGGGTTCAGAGAAACGCCGAAGAGCCTGCTTGACCGGCTTGAGTCCTTTCAGAATGTTAAGGCTATGCTCGGCCAATCTGCATGGGATTCCTGGCATATCTGAGGGATGCCAGGCAAATATGTCCCAATTCTCATGCAGGAACTCTCGTAGTGCGGCGTCCATAGTGGGGTTTAACTGTGCCCCGATGGAGGTTATTTTTGTGGGGTCCGTTGGATGGACTTGGAATTTGACTATTTCATCCGCTGGTTTGAAGGAGGTGGACTTGGATCTCTTGTCGAGTATCACGTCATCCCGGTCCACAGTGGAGCGTAGCGCAGTTAACTCCTGTGCCGCGAGGGCGTCGGATAATGCCTCGAGGGCCAGTGCGGCTGTTTTGTTTTCGGCACGGAGTGCTATGTCCATATCACTGGCTAGAGTGATGATTCCATTGGGTCCAGGCATTTTGAGCTTCATATACCCGTAATGGGTTATGGCTTGGAAGATCGTGAATGCCTCCCGCCCTAAAAGGGCGTGGTATCCGCTACTGAACGGGGCCACTTGGAATGTGATTTCTTCGGACCTATAATTCTCCGACGTGTCGAATACCACATCTAGTGTGATTTTCCCAGCGCAACGTGCTTCCCGACTAGGGATGATTCCTCTGAAGGTTGTGCTGCTTTGCTCAATGCGGTTCCTGTCTATTTCCATTTTTTGAAGAGTTTCTTCATAAACGAGGTTGCCTTCCATGAGCACTTTAGTGAGCCGAAAGCCCTCCACAATTGGACTAAGGACCAGTGCTGCTGGTGCTCGGGTTGTTCGGAGTTTAGGTTCATCACTGGCATTGAAGGTGATAGCCGTGTCGCTCCATGGATTCATTGCTGCCACCTGGCAGATTTTGGCAAGGCTGCGGAGTGATCGCTTGCGCCTGTTATTTGAGGCGAATGTCTCTAAGACTATTAATACTGTATTGTAATCCACGGGATGGCGCTCTGCGGTATTTTGAATGAGGAGATCCTCACCGCCCTTGGCCACCTGCCGGAGTACCCAACATGCTCTAAGGCTATGTGTTGGTATGGTATCCGTTGTACTGTGAATTTTGCAGGGTCCATTAAGCCATCCCTCCAATACGGTTCCACGCCCTGTAGTGGGCTTTTGCTTTTTGGTAATTGAATCGGGCGACTTATGAGGATGCACCCTTTTAATTCGGACTGGGTGTTTAGTCAGAGACGGATTATCCCAAAAATTTGTTTCAGTTTTCCGGGCACTTTCCATCGCACAGTACTTCCGTACTATGGCCGCCAAGTCAGCGAAGTGTGCTATGTCACGGTGACTTATGGCGTTAAGGATTCCCTTGTCCGTGCAATTATTGCAGAAGAATGAAATTGCGTCTTCCTCGCGACAGTCCTTGACCTTGTTCATTACAAGGAGGAATCTGGCCCAATAGTGATGTCTTGCTTCTGGGGCTCTTGTCTAATGTGGGAGAGACCGCTTGTATCTGGGTTGGTGGGCGGATTTGAGTCCGAACCCTGACCCGATCTGAGACCCAGGGCAGGGGAGTTTCCGATCATGGAATTCAGGCTCCGGGATGTCGCCCGATGGGTCTGGCCCACTGCCTGATTCTAGGTTCAAGGCTTGGGCGATGTCCTTCCGTAAACGGGTATCTGGCTCGGAGAGCTCTAGAATCCGGACATAGTTTGTCCTCAAGATAGAGGAAGAATTGCCGCATTTTTCCTCGACCACTGCTATCTGATGGGTGACCGGTGGAGAGTTAATATCCCTTTGGTCGGGTTTAAGCCCTATCATATCATAGTCCATAGCGACTCCCAAAGCAGGGATGCGATCCAAGAGCTCGTTTAGGGAAGAGAGCTCCATCGAATCCATCTGCTCGGAAAGTTCCAAGCTGACGTGGAGGCTGTTTTTGATGACCCGAGAAGTCATCGTCGATGCAGCAGCCGAACGGGCGGTCATGATGAAACCGCCTAGCCGGAGAGTTTGGCCGACAGCCAGGGATCTCCCAGAGGTGACGCTGTCCTTGACAACGAGACGAGGCATCCTTCCTTATGATGACGACACAGTGGAACTCTCAATGAAAGCACCAATGCCGGTTTCAAAACCGGCGGATCTCGGGTAGGGGGTCCCGAACTGTGCGTCTAAGGCGGATGGTAACAGGAGGCAGGGGGTACGGTGTTTACCCAGGTTCGGGCCCTCTCGATGGAGGTAATACCCTACTTCCTGCTTGATTGATCTTGATGATATGAGTATTACAAGAGTTGATCTACCATGAGATCGTAGAGGCTAAACCCTAGAAGCTAGCCTATGGTATGATTGTTGTTCTACGGACTAAATCCTCCGGTTTATATAGACACCGGAGGGGGCTAGGGTTACACAGAGTCGGTTACAATGGGAGGAGATCTTCATATCCGTATCGCCAAGCTTGCCTTCCATGCCAAGGAGAGTCCCATCCGGACACGAGACGAAGTCTTCAATCTTGTATCTTCATAGTCCAACAGTCCGGCCAAAGGATATAGTCCGGCTGTCCGGATACCCCCTAATCCATGACTCCCTCACTCGCCTCTATAAATTCTCTAAAATTAGGAAACCAATAGAGAGACACCAGAAACCCTTCTTCTGCCGCCGCACGTTCCTCTTCTTGAGAGATCCCATCTGGGGCCTTTTCTGGCACTCTGTCGGAGGGTAACCACGGAGGGGCTCTACATCAACCTTGCAACCTCTCCGATGATGTGTTAGTAGTTCACCATATACCTACGGGTCCATAGCTAGTAGCTAGATGGCCTCTTCTCTCTCTTTGGTCTTTAATACAATGTTCTCCTTGATGTTCTTGGAGATCTATTCGAAGTAATCACTTTTTGCAGTGTGTTTGTTGGGATCCGATGAATTGTGAGTTCATGATCAGATTATATTTGAATATTATTTGAGTCTTTATGCATAATAATTATAGCTTTGTATTTCTCTCCGATCTATTGATTTGGTTTGGCCAACTAGATTGTTTTTTCTTGCATTGTGAGAGGTGCTTTGTGAAGGGTTCGATCTTGTGGTGCTCAATTCCAGTGGCAGAAGGGGACATGACACGTATTGTATCGTCGCCATTAAGGATAAAAAGATGGGGTTTATTCATTAATTGAGTTTATTTTGTCTACATCATGTCATCTTGCTTAAGGCACTACTTCGTTCTTTATGAACTTAATACTCTAGATGCATGCTGGATAGCGGTCGATGTGTGGAGTAATAGTAGTAGATGCAAACATGAGTCACTCTAATTGTCCCAGACATGATGCCTATATAGATGATCATTGCCTTAGATATTGTCATGATTATTCGTGTCGGCGTTCTGGGCACAGGGGTCCCCAGATTTGCCTGCCTGCGGCCCACGGCGTGGCTCTGCGAGCGGGCCCGTACGGCCCATCTTCACCAACAAGCTTTAAAGACCCTCGTGAGGGGCCAAGCCTCATGAGGTGGACGACACAAGACCTCCTCGGGAGTGGCCTCACCAGGCTGGCTCGCGAGGGGCGGAGAGATCAAGGCAAGGCAAACCTCGCGAGGTTCCAGTGACGTGAGCCATGACGATCGAGACCAGGCGGGCGCCAGCGCACACAGTGTCCTTGTTTCCCCTTTGGTGCTAAGGAGGGAAGCGCAGACGAGGAGTACTGAGGCGTCAAGCAAAGGTTTTCCATATCGGTGCAATGAGACCAAGACCAGCAGGACGGCAAGATGGAGGTCACCATGGAGCCCAAGGTGGCGTCACCACCAGAACCTTTTGCAGGCGAAGACCACCTTTAGTCAGGATAAGTTGTACTAGCTGTCCCCTTTCAAATTTGCCGTTGTTGGCTCCCTTCCCGCTCAATATTTGGGGAGAGGACCAGGGCCCCTATAAATAGGACTAGCCACCATAGTAGGAGGCATCTCATCTTGAGTAATCCTCACCCACACAAGTTCACAGAGCACAAGAACACCTCGCCTCAGGAGGCTGTTCTTCCTCTTGTACTGTTCATCCTTAGCCCAAGAGGCAATCCACCACCAACCTAGAGTAGGGTATTACACCACAACAGTGGCCCGAATCAGTATAAATTTTGTGTCCCTTGTAGTGTGAGTTCGTCGAGCTAGCCTTTGAGATCATAGCGAGGTTGAGGGCGTGATTCGGTAAGGGGAGATCTTCACGCGCACCCTAGTGTTCGAACCTTGAGGGTTTTGCCGGAACCCGAGATCCGACATTTGGCACACCAGGTAGGGGTGCGCCGAAGCTTTCCTTCTGTCGCTCTGCGTCCCGTTGCTTCATCATCTCCATGGCGGACGCTTGCCGAGCTCGCGTTGAGTGTCGGGCTGCCCTCGCCACCCGCGTTGCTCAGACGGCTCCCGTCGGCGGGCCACCCCGTCGTTCTCCGGCGCCTGCCACCAATGACGCCACCGGCCCGGCGGGGAACGAGCAGCAAGCATCCTCGCTGCACCCCTCGGTGCGGCGGGATGGCCGCACCGCCACTCCATCGCTGACCCCGGTCGCTCGTCGTCCCATGCCCGTCGCGCAGGCCGCGCTGTGCATGGCGCGCAAACTCCTGCGCTACCGCCCCATCGACGACCTCTACGAAGACTGGCTCGACCGCATCACCAAGCTTGTCAGCGTAGCAGGGGGCTCCCCTATGCCGTCCCTCTCGCTGCCTCACCCTCTGCCAGCTGCAGGCGACATGGCTCATGGAGCGCCTCCACCACCTCTACCACAAGATGGTGCCCTGGCGCCAAGGCGCCCCCCCCCTGCGCGACCCACCACGTTGGGCGCCAATGCGCGAAGAAGGAAGCTGCCAAGAAGTCCCTCATCCACAAGAAAATGCTTCTGCGCTCCCGGCGCCGCTACGTCAAGACCGTGCACCGCCTGCGCTGGCAGTGCGCGGGCATCAAGGCCAGGCTCCACAACAGCAAAGAATCTCGGTGGCCACCGCGGGCTGCCGCGCCTTCCTCCCGAGTTGTGTAGCATCGCATGGTCGGGCAAGTTCAAGCCAGACCTGCCTCCGCGCTACGACGGCACCCCTGACCCCGCGGAGTTCCTGCAGCTCTATGAGCTGAGCATCGAGGCGGCCAACGGCGACGAGAAAGTTATGGCGAACTGGTTCCCCATGGCTCTCAAGGATGGCGCACGCTCGTGGCTCCTGAACCTGCCTCCGGGCTCCATCTCCTCCTGGAGCGAGATGCGCGACCGCTTTGTCGCCAACTTCCAGGGCACTCACGGCCGCCCTCCGGCCGTGGGTGACCTGCGCCGCGTCAAGCAACAGCCAGGGGAGACCCTCTAGAAGTACATCCATCGCTTCAACAATGTTTGTCTCAAGATCCCTAAGGTGACGAACGAGGCCATCATCTGTGCGTTCTCCGATGGCGTTAGCGACGTCAAGATGAAGGAGGAGCTCGCCATCCACGAGGAGCTGTGCACATCCCTGGAGCTGTTGAACCTGGCGAAAAAGTGCGCAAGGGCTAAGGAAGGGCGCCTTTCCCTTCTCGAGCTCCCAGCTGTCGACCCGGAGGAGAAGAAAGCCAAGGCCAAGGACGTGAAGCGTAAGGGAGCAGCCGTACGGCATGGCCGACCTGAAGCGGCCTTGGCGAGGACCAGCCTGAGTCATCCACGGGAAGCCGGCCGTTCTGCGCTTTCCACAACATGCACAATCACAACAACAACGATTGTCAGGAGCACAGGGCCATTTGCGATGGACGCTTTGGTTGACGCCCCGAGCGCAACGACCGAGGCTACGGCCGAGCAGGAGGATGTGGTGGAGGACGCTGGGACGACCGGGGCCCATGCTAGGAGTGGCACGACCGGCCTCGTGAGGACCGCTGGCAGGATCAGCCTCGCGAGGGTGCATGGAGGGATCAGCCTCGCGAGGACCGTCCTCAGGGCAATTCCGGGCTTCCTCCGCTGCCGCCACCACCAAGAAGGAACGACGACCACCATCAATACGAGGGGGCTGGGGGCTTCTAGGAGCCGCGTACCATCGCTTGCATCCTGGGCGGAGCTCAAGCCCCAGCCTCACAGCGCATCTTCAAGCAGTTTGCCTGCGAGGTGAACGCAATCCTCCCCAAGCTCGAGGCCACACGCTGAAAGTGCAACTATCCCTAGGTTGTTTTGGTAATTCCTAACAACATATAGTTCATTGAGCTAATGCTATTTCAAGACTAATATTTCAGGAAAGCTCAATGATTGGCATGGCATGGATGAGAAAAGCGTACCCCTCAAAATACTAAGGACAAAAGGATTAGCTCAAGCTCAAAAGTTCAAGACTCTACATTTTCTATTTTAGTGATCCAAGATCACATTGAGTCTATAGGAAAAGCCAATACTATCAAGGAGGGATGAGGTGTTGCTTAATGAGGCTCTTGCTCGAAATGCTTAGTGATATGCTCCAAAGCCCTCAACTACTTTCTCACATCCACATATGACCCAAACCAAAAGTCAAACTCGGCCCCACCGATTCTTCCTATCCAGCGCCACCGAGTTCAGATGTCATAGCCACTGCCACAAACCCTAGGCAAATCGGTCTCACCGATAGGGATCTCGGTCTCACCGAGATGGGGTTGTAATCTCTCTGTTTCCATTCGTAACGCTTTTGGTCCCACCGAGATGAGCGATCGGTCCCACCGAGATTGCAATGTAAACTCTGTTTCATTTTGTAACATTTCGATCTTCTTGAAATGAGCGAATCGGTCCCACCGAGTTTACGACCAACTCTACGGTTAGCTTATTACCAAAATCGGTCCCACCAAGTTTGTGTAATCGGTCTCACCGAGATTACGTTATGCCCTAACCCTAACCATATCGGTCCTACCGAGTTGCATGTCGGTCCACCGAAAATCCTAACGGTCACTAGATTTGTTGAATCGGTCCGACCGAGTTTACCAATTCGGTCCCACCGAGTTTGGCAAGTTGTGTGTAACGGTTAGATTTTGTGTGGAGGCTATAAATACCCCTCCACCTCCTCTTCATTCATGCAGAGAGCCATCAGAACGAATCTACACTTCCAACCAATATTTTCTGAGAGAGAACCACCTACACTTGTGTTGAGGCCAAGATATTCCATTCCAACCATATGAATCTTGATCTCACTACAAAAAAAAGACACATCCTTGACATTTTGGGCCGAACGAATTTTTTTGTCATACATATGACACTTCTATGACGATAACTGTGACAAAACCTGGTATCATCATAGATGTGGTGGGCTCCTACTTCTATGACAAAAAATCATGACAGAAAATGGGCTTTTCGTCCTGGGCGGGCCGGAGACGCAGCTGCATGACATTCTTTGGGCCGTCCATGACGGAAAAAACCGTGGTAGAAGCGAGGGGGAGGAAAATTTCGGGCAGTTCCCAGTTACGGTGGGAGGTCGGGGGCGAAGCGATATGCGTTTCTCTCGTACGTGACGCTGCAGCGTGTGTGCGGCGTTAGCTCTCGCGAACCCGAGCGAGGCGTTGGGCTCTAAGCGAACCCGGCGATTGCCTGCGAGCTACGCGTTCTTTGAAACCGAGCGATCGATCGATGGCTGTTAACTGAACCTGATCGAGCGATTCCTTGGCTACTGCTGCTAACTGAAGTCGATCGATGGGATGAACGGTGAGCGGTGGCGTTGCCTCTGGATGAACAGGACCCCGTGGTGTGGTGGAAGGTTGGATGAACAGTAGACGGTGGAGGGGTGCCCGTGGAGGGTTGGATGAACAGGACCCCGTGGTGTGGAGGGCAGGATGAACAGTAGACAGTGGAGGGGTGCCCGTGGAGGGGTTGTTGAACAGGACCCCGTGGTGTGGAGGGCTGGATGAACATGAGCCCGTGGAGGCTAGAGGAGGTCGACGGTGGATGAACAGTAGCTCGTGGAGGCTGGAGGGGGTCGACGGTGGAGACGAACAGTATCCCATGGAGTCCCGTTTTGCGGTACGCCACACCCCTCCTGATGAACATGACCCCTGTTTCGACTGTAGCACTCCAACACAAGTCCGTTTCCTCCGTTTTGCGGTACGCCACACCCCTCCTGATCAACAGGACCCCTCGTTTTGACCGTAGGAGGTCCGTTTCCTCCGTTTTGCGGTACGCTACACCCCTCCCGATCAACAGGACCCCCGTTTCGACCGTAGGAGGTCCGTTTCCTCCGTTTTGCGGTACGCCAGACCCCTCCGATGAACAGGATCCCGTTTGAACGTGGCGGTCGAACACAAGGCCGTTTCCTCCGTTACGTAGTACGCCAGCCTCGTTTCCATCGCCTGTTCTGCCCAAGCCTCCCGATGAACACGACCATGCATTCCGTTCCGACCCAGCCGCGTTGCCTCCCGATGAACACGACGCATTCCGTTGCCTCCCCATGAACACGACGCATTCCGTTGCCTCCCCATGAACACAGCGATGACGTTGTTTCTCCGTACCCAGCCATGTCAACGAGCCCTCGCCGTACGTATGCGCGAGTAGGCGTTCGAGACCCCGCCCGTATGTACACATACGTGGCCGTATTTTCTTTCTTGCACCACAGACGCCATGCGTGCGTGTACATGCTACGCGGCGCCTCTACTACGCGTGCGGCGCCTCTACATCGACCCGGTATATATATGCGTACACATTCGCGACGAATGACAACGCTACGTGCGCTTGACCAGTGGGTCCCGGTATCGAGCACTTCCTTACTGCGAAGATGTAGCTGGTGGGTCCCAGCAGTCAGAGGGCGAAATATGGTGGCCCGTCCAGTGGGTCCCCGCTGTCAGGTGGAGGATAATTATTTTGCACGTAATAAGGAGGCACTTCCTTGCTGCGGCCGTGGACCCAGTTGTCAGCCTCTCCACGTATAGTCCATGTCCGATGGAAGTCGTTCCTTGACCACGTTGACCACGCCACGCCGAGAAACACCGAGGCGGTGGGCGGCAGCGAGCCTAGGAAGGGGCGGGGAGCCGAGAATCTGTGGCGATGGAAGCCAGCGTATGGAGAATCTGAGGTTCACTTGGTTGGTGGTGTGGTGGCGTCGCCGCGAGGCACGCCAACAGATTGGAATAGTAGGGGTGATGAGGCCTCCGCGGCAAAGATAGCCGCCACGGGAGGCAGGGGAGCATGCGACACGACCGGGCGCTGCTTTGGGCGGTTGGAGCAAGAAGACCAGAAGGTTGAAGAAGCACTACGGCCGTTGGATGGACATCGTCTGATCCTTTGGAGCTTGAATCGTTCATATTGACTAAGTTGACAAAGCCCTTCGTCCCGTCAACTTAGTAGGCCCTAAAGTCAGCCTCCCACCAAGGTGGGTCCCAGCTAGCCGGGGAGTATTCATTTTTTGTGCGTAATAAGGAGGCACTTCCGGTGGGTCGGTGACGGTCAGGGGGGGCGTTTTTTTCGTGAAATACGGTGGCCCGTCCGGTGGGTCCCAGCAGTCAGGGGAAAACGATTTTTTTCGCAAAATACTGGTGGCCCGTCCGGTGGGTCCCCGCTGTCAGGTGGAGGAATAATTATTTTGCACGTAATAAGGAGGCACTTCCTTGCTGCGGCCATGGACCCGGTATCGACCTCTCCACGCATGATCCACGTCCGATGGATGCCGTTCCTTGACCATGTTGACCACGCCGCGCCGAGAGCACCAGGGCGGTGGACGACAGCGAGGCCTAGGAAGGGGACGACGCGGAGCCAGGGAAGACGCGACAGTGGATGCCTACGCGTAGAGGAGTACGAGTGTCGGTGTCAAAACCGGCGGATCTCGGGTAGGGGGTCCCGAACTGTGCGTCTAGGCGGATGGTAACAGGAGACAAGGGACACGAAGTTTTACCCAGGTTAGGGCCCTCTTGATGGAGGTAAAACCCTACGTCTTGCTTGATTAATATTGATGATATGGGTAGTACAAGAGTAGATCTACCACGAGATCAAAGAGGCTAAACCCTAGAAGCTAGCCTATGGTATGATTGTTGTATGTTGGAGTTGTCCTACGGACTAAACCCTCCGGCTTATATAGACACCGAAGAGGGTTGGGGTTACACAAAGTCGGTTACAATGGTAGGAGATCTGAATATCCGCATCGCCAAGCTTGCCTTCCACGCCAAGGAAAGTCCCATCCGGACACGGGACGAAGTCTTCAATCTTGTATCTTCATAGTCCAGGAGTCCGGCTGAAGGTATACTCCGGCTATACGGACACCCCCTAATCCAGGACTCCCTCAGTAGCCCCTGAACCAGGCTTCAATGACGACGAGTCCGGCGCGCAGATTGTCTTCGGCATTGCAAGGCGGGTTCCTCCTCCAAGTTCTTCATAAAAGTTTGTAAACACCAAGGGTAGTGTCCGGCTCTGCAAAATAAGTTTCCACATATTGCCATAGAGAGAATAATATTAACACAAATCTAATCTGCTGACGTATGCCGTAGCATGACATCACAGTACGGCCAAGCCTTTATTCGAATCGTTTTTACTTCCCACCTTAGCGTGTTTTGCGAGGCGGTTTCCTTGGCACGTCTTGTCAAAGCAGAGATCGTGTCCCCCATTTACGGGATTCTCATCAATACGGACGTGGGTAACCCAACCGCGCCATTTATTACGGCGCTTGGGAGATAAGCGAGTTTTACCAGGCAGGTGGGGACACATAGCCGCATCCGCCCATATAAGGGGCTAAGGATCCACCTTTTTACCTACGCCTTCTTCCTCCTCTGCCTATCCATCTTCTGCGCACCTCAGCTCCAGCGCCCAAGCCCGCACTTCCTACCTCAACCTTCTCTAGCAATGTTCGGAGCGGGAGGCAAGTGGATGGTCTCCTCCGTCACGGAGGGCCATGTCAAAAAGCTAAGGAAGGCCGGATACATGTCTAACGACATCGCGCACCGGCTTCCTGAAAAGGGGCAGCTCCTCCCCACCCCTAGGCCCCATGAGAGGGTTGTATTCCTTCCCCACTTCCTCCGCGGACTGGGTTTTCCTCTCCACCCATTCGTCCGGGGGCTCGTGTTCTACTACGGCCTGGATTTCCATGATCTGGCCCCGAACTTTGTCCTCAACATCTCGGTGTTTATCATCGTGTGCGAGGCTTTCCTCTACATCCGCCCCCATTTCGGCCTCTGTCTCAAGACCTTCAACGTCAAGCCAAAGGTGGTGCGCGTCAACCAGGCGGAGTGCGGAGGTGCCATGGCGGGCAAGATGGCCAACGTCCTATGGCTCGAGGGCGCCTTCGTGGAGACATTGAAGAGGTGGCAGTCAGGGTGGTTTTACATCACCGAGCCGCGCGATCCAGAATGGATTGCCGCCCCTAAGTTCCGGTCCGGACCCCCCATGCGGCTCACTTCCTGGAAAGAGACGGGCCTGTCGTGGGGCTACCAAGACGAGGTGACCGGACTGCAAAAATGCATCCAAACCCTGGTGAACAAGCAGCTAAAGCTTGTCAATGTAGTCCAGGTTATGCTCGTCCGCCGGATCCTCCCGTGCCAATAACGGGACTTCAATCTGTGGGAGTTCGACCCGGCGCAGCACCCAACCCTTAGCAGGCTTTTCGACATGACGTACGAAGAAGTCTAGAAGGTGCTAACCAAAGGCGCCGAGGCTCCCGCATCCGCCTCCGAGGACCGCGGATTCAGCTCGCAGCGTCACGCTGGCGAGGTAAGCTATCTTCACCTTTTACAGGATGTTAGTTTTTCATAGTTTGACACTATGCGGGATCTAAGCTCCCCTTTCCTTTGACAGGATTGGCAGGTGAAGTCCGGACAGATCGACTGTCCGGCCCCCTTGCCCGAAGACCCGGCCAATGCTCGTTTAATGAAGCTGCTGGTTCCGGCACTTTATGTGGTGCCGGAGAAGAAGGCCAAGAAGAAGACCACGGGGACTCGAAAGAGTTCCCGGCGTATGGTGGTGTCGGACTCATCGTCCGACGACTCCGAGACGCCCTCTCCTTGTGAAGACGAGGAGGAGGAAAAAGAAACCTCTCCCCCTCCAGCGGGGGGAGGAAAGAAGAGGAAGGCCGCTTGACGGTGTAACTGACCACGGGTACCCCGAAGACGGCAAGACAATATTTCAAGACATCGGGGCTAGCAAAGCCCCTCAGTCCGCCTTGGCTGCTCCAGTAGCTTCTTGCCGATCGCCGACCGGCGCTTGCCAACTAGCCGGGCTGCATTGCCCGATCCGACCCGACACCGACGAGACGGCCATACTGTGGACAAGACAACCGTACCGCGACGCCATCATGTATAGTGTCACTTGTCCCCTGGCACTATTTATGAAGTGACCCAAGGGACAAGCATAACATGCACCATGCCTTACCCATGCCCACTTGTCCATGCCACTACATAGCTTAGGAAGTAAGCTAGCTATGCCTATATAAAGGCACATATCCATCCATCGAGGGGATGGACTCCCACGGCCACATTCATTTGGCCATAATGCCACTCACGGCCACAAGCCATGGCCACTAGAGCCGGCCATGCGCGTGCATATACAAGGTCAGATGCACTTGGCACTGATCTCAGATACAGCTCTAGGAGCACTTTTACTGCCTGATGTACACCCCAGATATATACTCAGACATGCAGGAGTAGGGGTATTATCTCCCCAGAGAGCCCCGGACCTGGGTAAACTAGCGCGTGCTACTCGCATACCCGCTCGCGGTCCTATCAGCAGCAGTCTTACCCTCACACTAAGCCCTTGTGGCATCTGTCGACTCGCAAGCCCCCCGTGAGAATACCACGACAGTTGACACCCACTGTGGGGCGGTACTACTACTATGCTACCACACTGCTGCTGGTTTCGCTGTCCGGGCGGAACCCTTTTTTCTTCATCGCCTCCGCCGCGGCGTCGCGCCGTTTCTCCGGTAGCGCTGGGGGCTCGACATCGACCCGCCCCCGGAGTGGCCACGAGGGGCGGCACGTCCTTGCTGTCGGCCTCGCCATCTTCGTCGTCACCGCGGCGTCGCGCCGTATCTCCGGTAGCGCTCGGGGGCTCGACACCGACACGCCCCCGGAGCGGCCGCGAGGGGTGGCGTGTCCTCGCCGTCGGTTGCGCCTTCTTCACCGCCACCGTTGCGACGCCGCCGCCCGTCCGCGCGCGCGCCGCACGCAGGGCCTCGCTTCGGTCGGCTGCATCAATCCGCGTGCTGCTCGCGCTCGCTCCCCTCCACGCTTGTCTAGCTCCGGCCGTAGCACGAGGTCGCTCCTCCATACACGCTAGCTAGCAAGCCACTCAATCCCCATACCATGGTCGTACACTTCCTTGACTATGGTCAGATACTAGCCATGCGTTAGTCAGACAATGCCCAAACGCTTCCAATATCCATGGCGTTGCTGTCCGATTGTAGCTGCTCCCGCTGCATCCTCGCTCAAACGCCACCAGGGGAGGAACCCCTCGCGCTTGGGGCCGCGCCCTGCCCCCGCTGATGTTTCGTCCTTCAGCGCGCCACCGCGCCGTGGCCGCTGCCTCCTCCCCTGCGATCTTCAAACACCTCGCTCCACCATAGCGCTCCACTCTAGCCCGCCAGCCACTGCCGCGCTCGGCCTGGTCCCCGCACCGGCTCCGGGTCGACTCCCCAAGCTAGGCCGCATCCGACGCCGCGTCGGCTCCCCGACGCCACCCCGGGCCTGGCTGGTTCGCCCCATCCACCGGCCCGGCTCCCACGCTCCCTCCGCGCCCGGCCGGCTCGCCGTTCCCGGCTCCGCCCTTAAACCCAGCGACTCGGCGGCTCCTCCATCGCCCGCCTGCGCCTCCGCCGAGAAATCTGCGCGGCTCCGCCCGTCGGCTACTGCAGGCTGCGAGCTTCTTGGTCGGCTGCCCATCCGCCTGTCGGCTTCCACCGACCCGGCCTCCACCGCGCTCGCTCCCGGCGATGCCCCATGCGCCTCACCCCGCTATGGCCCCTATTGTGGCCGGGTCGCCTACGCCATGGCTGGGCCGCTCCCGCCGGGTCGTCGCGCGCGTGCCCCTGCGGGCTCACGCTCCTCCGCTCGTCGCCGTCTCCGATCGCAGCGCCGGCCCGGCCTCATCTGCCGCCTGCAGCTCCGCCTCCGCCCACAGTCGGGTCGCGTGCGGATCGCTTCTGCCAGCGGCCACGGGCAGCGCTGGCGGCCTCCCGTGCGCCGCGCCCGACCTGCCCGCTCGGCGGCTCCGCGCTGGCGGCTCCCCGACCGCCCTGCGCCCATCCGCGCTAACCGCCTACGTTAAACCTGCGCGCGCGACGTATCCACCTCGAGCCCGGCCGCGTCCGGCTGCCTAGCGTTGCCCCGCACCTGGCCGGATCCGGCTCCGTCCGCCTCCGGACGCCCACCCCAGGCCGGCTCTGGGTCGTCGCTCCAGCCACCGACCTCGGCCGGCTGACCAAGAAGAGAAAAAGGTCCGGCTGTCCATGCCCGGCCGGGTCCGGCTCCGTCCGGCTTCGCCCTCGCCGGCTCCCCCACAACCCGGCCTGCCGACTTAGCCGCGACCCGGACGCCGGCTGCCGCCGTCCCGCTCCTGCCGACTGCTCATGCAGTGAAAAAAAATCAGAAGAAAGAAAGGGGTCGGGTGCCCATCCGGCTAGAGAAAAGAAAGAAGAGGCCGACTGCAGAAGTGCCCGGGTGCCCAGCCGGCTGACTGAAAGAAAGAGAGAGAGAGGGAGGGAGGGAGGGAGGGAGGGAGGGAGAGAGAGAGAGAGAGTGGACGATTCGACTCTGGAGACTGCAGTGCAGCCGTCTACTCCGGTCAACAGCCTGCGTTGCCGCTGGGCCGGCTGGTTCGTCTACCCGCTTCGCTGCCTGGAAGACCGACGAGTCGGTCCGTTTGAGCACTGCCAGCTGACGAGAAAAAAAGAAGAAGACAAACTAGTTGCCGGAGATACGGCCCGACTGCTCAGCAGTCGGCCCGAATCTCGGGGGCTACCAATGGTCTTGACCGACGCCACCGCAAGGAAGAAGACAAAGTAGTTGCCGAGAGATCTGGCCCGATTTCGCCAGTCGGCCGAATCTCGAGGGCTACCAATGAGTCTTGTTGACGCCCCGCGAAGATTGCAAACAAAAGAAGAGTTCTGTCCGGCTGCCAACAGCCGGCAGAAGAGAAAAAAGAAGAAAAAGGTGCTGCCAGACGCCTCACCACTTGGCGGGCTGTGCCAAGCCAGCTCGGCCGCGTTCCGCTTGCCGCCTAGCCGGTCAAGCCCGACCAGCTGGACCCTCCTCGAGCGCCTAGAGGCTCGAAGGCTGCACCCAGCGGGTGCGCCGACACACTCCGCGAGCGCCGAGCCGCGTCGGCTGTCTTCGACGACCGCGACTACACAAAAATCAATGTGAGCTCTTCACCCGCATATTTTTGCACTGCGCAAGCACGGATAACCCCGAGCATGCTCGGGGAACTATCTCCGCATTTCATTACAGTTGCATCACTGTTCGCCCTGGTGCCAGCCAGAGTTGGCCCGAGGGCTGGCCGCTTGGCCTGAGACGTTTGTTCCCGCAGACGGCTTAGTAGCATGCGCGGTACCAAAAGGCACACTCTTAGTCACAGACCGCAGAGCGGCTGTCCGACTAGGAAGAGTGAACGCTGGAGGCCACCCACGCGAAAAACGTCTGGGAAGAAAAACATTTCGGGCGACCCGACTGTTTCCTTTATGAGTATCTGCTCGGTTAAATCTGCTCCCAGATTCTGAGTACTGTACACTCCGCTTCATGGCCCACTCTCAGCCACAGACCGCAGAGCGGCTGTCCGGCGAGCGAGAGCACAAGCCAAAAAGCGGAGGGAACATGAAAAAGATTGAAGGGGGCTCGGACGAAACCGAGTCGGCACCCTCCGCATAAAACTTGCAATGCTAAAAGCAAACATTTGATATATCTGCGTGGACTAACTTTGTCTTTTTCATGATCATTTCCATGAACACTCGCCAAAAAACCTCCGCCCAACTTTGCCAAGTTGCCCGGAGGCTTGGAACTCTTGTGAATGTGACCACGGGTACCCTTGCAGACGGCAAGACAATATTTCAAAGGCATCGGGCTAGCAAAGCCCCTCAGTCCGACCGCTTGCTGGGCCATTGCCGATCGCAACCAGCCGGCTGCCAACTGCACCAACTAGCCGGCTGCCGACTGCAGCCTGACCCGACACCGACGAGACGGCCATACCGCGGACAAGACAACCGTACCGCGACGCCATCACGTATAGTGTCACTTGTCCCCTGGCACTATTTATGAAGTGACCCAGGGGACAAGCATGACATGCACCATGCCTTACCCATGCCCACTTGTCCATGCCACTACATAGCTTAGGAAGTAAGCTAGCTATGCCTATATAAAGGCACATATCCATCCATCCAGGGGATGGACTCCCACGGCCACATTCATTTGGCCACAAGGCCACTCACGGCCACAAGCCATGGCCACTAGAGCCGGCCATACGCGTGCATATACGAGGTCAGATGCACTTGGCACTGATCTCAGATACAGCTCTAGGAGCACTTTGTACTGCCCGATGTACACCCCAGATATATACTCAGACATGCAGGAGTAGGGGTATTATCTCCCCGGAGAGCCCCGAACCTGGGTAAACTAGCGCGTGCTACTCGCATACCCGCTCCCGGTCCTATCAGCAGCAGTCTTACCCTCACACTAAGCCCTTGTGGCATCTGTCGACTCGCAAGCCCCCCGTGAGAATACCACGACACCGCCCCAACAGGGGAGGCCGAAGGGTCCAAGAAGGGGAAGACCCTTCCCCCGGACTACTCCACCGACACCGACGAGGGCGAAGAGGAGTGGCCGCAAAGGGCCAGGCGCTCGGCGGGATCGTAAGTATTCGGATACCAGAGTAACTCATAGCATTCCCTTGTGGCACAGCTTTTCCTTATGCCGAATATAATTGTGCAGCCCACCCAAGGCCGGGCTCGACGAGTCGTCGAGCGGCTCCCTGGATTCATCGGACGTGAATTCAGTTCCGCCCGCTGCCTCCCCCCGCGCTGCGGAGGACGCCGAAGTGGCGTCACAACAAGTTCTGGGCCAAGAGGAGGTGGTCCTGGAGGAGCCGCGAGGCGACCTCCCGGACTCCGGGAGTAAGGGGGACAAGACCCCCCAGGGCTCCAAGTCCGGCTTTGTGCCAGACACCGCCCGGAATCCTCAACGGTTCCGGACTGCGGCAGGTGTCCTCCTTCTAAGAGGAGCAAGCCTACTAAGCCGGCGGCCTCCGTCCAACCGGAGGCGCCGGACAATGTGCTGGAGGTGCTTAAGGGCGCCTCCATCGACTAGGAGCACCGTACTATCATGAGTACGGTGATCCAGAAGGTTCAGTCCGCCAAGAGCGGATCGACGGTAGCTTGTGCTAGCCTTCTAATGTGCTTCGAGGTAAGTAAAAATATGTAAAAATATTACCAAGACAGACAAGAGGCTCCCCCGATGCTCTGTTTGGCGTTCGAAAAGAAAAGCCGAATAGAGGATCTAATAAATTTCGTAGGAGTCTAAAAAAAAGAGTCAATATGCGTATGCAGGCTTCGTTGCTTGCGACCGCCGCACTGACTGCGGATGTAGGCACCCTGAAGCAGGGTCTCGAGCGGTCCGAGCAAGAGCTCGGCCTTGCCAAGAGGCAGCTCGAGGAGAAGGAAGGTAAGAGATACCTTATAGAAAAATATATAAAAAGATGCAATTGGAAAAAATGACAGGATTGTGCTGCTTATTGCAGGGGCCACAACTGAGGTGGCAACCCTCAAGCAAGCGCTGGCCGAGGCCGAGAAGAGAGCGGCCTCAGAGTGCACCGAGCAGGAGAAATTTGAGGCACATGTCGGCGAGGCGCAACAAGAGCTTCAAGCTCTCATGAAAAAACATGAGAGTTTGGAGCTTGACTCGAAGACGCGAGCGTACGAGCTCGCGGCGGCCATCGAGGCTGCCAAGTCTGCCAAGGCCGAATCCCAGAAGGCCCTCCAGGAATTGGATGCGGTGAAAAATATAGCGGCGGGTAAGGTATTCTTTATGCAAAGCAAACATACAAAAGTAAGCTGATTGTTACTTACCCGAATCCGGAGCTCTCCAGGAGCGTTCGCAGATCTTCCCTGAAGCGTATCTGATGCCGACGCATTCTACCGAGCCGAGGAGGGCAGTTCGACAGAGAAGGTGTTCTGGTCTCAGTATGCTGAGGCCGAACACCCTGTGCCCTTGAGCGACCAGCTGAAGCAGCTGGTCGAGCTCCACAAGGCGGCCGAACAGGCCATGAAGGGCTTCATAGTTCGGCTGTGGCACGGAGAGGCCCTGCACGGGAGCTACTTCCGGCCGTGCGGCAGGTGGAGGCCTGTCCAAGGCTCGAGGTCATCAAGCGCTCCGTCTGCATCGAAGGTGCCCGGAGGGCCCTTGCCTGTGCTAAGGTGCACTGGGGCAAGCTGGACGGTGAGAAGCTTCTGAAGGACGGGCCACCACCGGGGAAAGAGCATCGCAAACCCGAGAACTATGGTAAGGATGTACTGAAGGGTGCCCGCCTTATGGCGGATGAATGTACCAGGGATGTAAGTTTTGAGTAAACTCGCTCGTATTGTCCTGTGCGCTGAAAACTTGTTCATATGCACTAAGCAATGCCTTTTGAATTTAAAATATTACTTTCTGTGCGGCCGTTTATCAAAAAATTGAGAGATGGCCAGTCGTCGTCTTCTGCCCCCATGCCACTAGTGCTGGGGTGTTCGGGATAAACCTGAGCGCTCTTTTTCCCATGTTTGGGTCCTTCGAGGGAGGCGCTCAGCACAACGAACAAGGCAATCAGACTATAATGCTTGAACACTCTAACTTAGCCATAGAACTCTATAATTTTAAATTTCGGCGAAGCCCCTAGTATTCGGAAGACCGAGTTCAGGGCACTATCCACGCCTTGGCCGGACAAAGCCGGCTCCTCGCTCTAAGCGGCATAAGTCTTTAGGGACTCGAAAAACCTCTCGACCAGCGACCGGTCTCGCGCCTCATCATGACAGTCAGTTTTAGCTTTCTCTACTGAGGTGCTCAGCCCAGCTCAACTGGGGCACAATCGCGATAGTTCTCCTAGAGCTACCTTAGCCGATATAGCGGAACGTAAGGCACCAAAACATAGGAGCCGGGCAAACCCAACTATTGACCCAAATCATGATTCGGAGCCGATGCATATAATGCTATAAGTTCGGGGTGCCGCACTTGTGAAAGTGTTCGGACTTCTCACACCATATTGAGGGGTACTGAAGCCCCTGGCGTATTTGCCGTACCACAGTGTACGGGTGCCACATGTCATTAATAAACATATATATAAAAAGAGAATAATGCAAAAAATAGACAAAAGCTATGCATTGTTTGTAGAAAGGCTGCGATCAAAGCAGAACGATACAAATAGTGCGATAAGCAAAAAGTTGGACTATTTAATATGTCCTGTCCAGGGGCAGGCCGCGGAATTGTATGCAAAACAGGTATGCTGCTCGTAATAGAGACCACCTGGGAGTTCCATAATGCGGCATGGCTTGTCTGCTTTCCTGGATCTTGCATCGTTTGTGCGGCAGTTGGATTGCCGAACAGGTCGTCCGAAGTATGGAGTCCTGAAAGTAAGAGAAAAATAAAAAAGAATTCGGCAGCCCCTAAATGCGGTTTAAGCCGTGTTTTGGGCGTGCCGTGATGGTGCCCTCCCCTGTGCCCATGGTATTTCAAGAGCGTAGTTATGTGCATAAAACCTTTGGTTTCGCTGTTTCGCGAGGGCTGGGGTTGGGGCCGCATTACTACGCCTGCTCGAGCGTGCAGCGGTCTTGTTGTAGGTTACTCGGGCGGCAGCGGATGTCCGACCTTTTAACGGCCGGACTGGAGAACTGCCTAGAGAGGCTGCTTTGAATTTCCGCTGCGAGGGCCGCCGTGTGCTCCTCCGTTCGGAGGGAGCGTTTGGTGTTTCCGTTGACCGTGATTACTCCTTGAGGGCCTGGCATCTTGAGCTTGAGGTATGCGTAGTGCGGTACCACATTGAACTTTGCAAACGCAGTTCGCTCAAGCAGTGTGTGATAGCCGCTGCGGAACGGGACTATGTCGAAGATTAACTCCTCGCTTCGGAAATTATCCGGAGATCCGAAGACCACTTCAAGTGTGACTGAGCCTGTACAGTTGGCCTCTACACCTGGTATGACGCCTTTAAAGGTCGTTTTGGTGGGCTTAATCCTCGAGGGATCTAGCCCATTTTACGCACTGTATCCTGGTAAAGCAGGTTCAGGCTGCTGCCGCCGTCCATAAGGACTCTTGTGAGATGAAATCCGTCAATAATTGGGTCTAAAACCAATGCGGCGAACCCGCCATGACGGATGCTAGTGGGGTGGTCCCTTCGATCAAAGGTGATCGGGCAAGAGGACCATGGGTTGAACTTTGGGGCGACTGGCTCCATCGCGTATACGTCCCGTAACGCACGCTTCCGCTCCCTTTTGGGGATGTGGGTTGCGTATATCATGTTCACCGTCCGCACTTGTGGGGGAAAACCCTTCTGTCCACTGTTGTTCGGCGGCCTGGGCTCCTCCTCGTCGTCGCTACGCAGCCCCTTGTCTCTATTTTCGGCATTTAACTTGCCTGCCTGCTTGAACACCCAACAATCCGTGTTGGTGTGATTGGCTAACTTTTCGAAGTGCCATGTATCGCTTTAAGCGGTCGAGTATTCGGTCCAAGCTGGACGGGCCCTGAGTATTTCTTTTGAATGGCTTTTTCCGCTGGCCGGATTTGTAGCCTCGGAATCTGGCATTGACTGTCGTATCCTCGTTGCTGTCGTTGTTAACGCGGCGTTTTTGCTTGTTCCGGCGCGACCTGCCACTTTTGTCCTTGGTATCCGAATTACCAAGGCTCTTGGTGAAGTTGTTGCTGCGAGCTAGCCAGCTGTCTTCTCCCGCGCAAAAGCGGGTCATGAGTGTCGTGAGGGCTGCCATAGATTTCGGCTTTTCCTTTCCAAGGTGCCGGGCAAGCCACTCGTCACGGATGTTATGTTTGAAGGCTGCTAGGGCCTCTGCGTCCAGACAGTTGACTATTTGGTTTTTCTTTGTCCAGAATTGCCTGGCCGATTCCTCTGGCTGCTGAATTATGTGGCTTAGGTCATCTGCGTCTGGTGCTCGCACATAGATACCCTGGAAATTGTCGAGGAATGCGGCTTCCAGGTCCTCCCAAGAACCGATTGAATCTGGTGGCAAGCTGTTAAGCTAATGTCGGGCCGGTCCCTTAAGTTTGAGCGGGAGGTATTTGATGGCGTGTAGATCACCGCCGCGGGCCATGTGGATATGAAGGAGATAATCCTCGATCCATACCACAGGATCTGTTGTGCCATTGTATGATTTGATGTTTACGGGTTTGAAACCCTCGGGGGTTTTATGATCCATTACTTCATCTGTGAAGCATAGTGGGTGTGCGGCGCCTCTATATTGTGCTATATCACGACGCAGCTCCAATGAGCATTGTCTACTGTGTTCGGCCTGGCCGGATTTTTTATGTCCGGAGTGACGATCCCCGTCACGTGCCGTAGGGCGCCCGCGCGATCCGTAGATCGATCTTGTTTGTCTTGCCTAGTCCTCCAGTATTTCTTGCAGGTCTGGCGCGTTTTCCCGTGCCTTAGCATGTTTGGAGCGGCGCCGGGGCACGGCTTGAGTGGAGGGCCGAGAGGCCTCTCTGTCACGGCCACGAGGTGACCGGTCGGCCATGTCATGCGCTGGTGATGTAGGTGCTTCCTCCTCTAATCGGGATAGCAGCCTGCGCTTTGGGTAACTCTTGGAGGGGCGTTCGAGTTCATACTCTTCGGCCGCAAGGACTTCAGTCCCTCTGTCAGCTAGCAAATCTTGATCAGCTCTAAGTTGTTGCTGCTTTTTCTTGAGGCTGCTTGCCGTGGCTATAAGCCTGCGTTTAAAACGCTCTTGTTCGGCGAGATCCTCTGGCACGACGAATTCGTCGTCGTCAAGGCTTGCCTCGTCTTCGGAGGGAGGCATATAATTATCATCCTCAACCTCTCTGTCTGCCGCTCTCTCATGAGGGCTGGCTTCTCCATCCTCCTGTGCCGAATCTTGCTGGAGGGGGTGTTCTTCGGCGCTATCCGGAGTAGTATTATCTCCCGTGCCTGAATCACCGTTTTTTCTTTTGCGGGATTTAGAGCGGCGCCGCTGACGCCGACGCTTGGTCTGTTTCTTGGATGCGTCATCCTCCGCTGTTCCATCGCCATCTCCATCTTTTGGAGTGTCCACCATATATATGTCATATGACGGGGTGGCCTTCCAGTGCCCTACAGGTGCTGGTTCTTGGTCGTCTCCTGCATCGTCGTCCATACCGTCGATGTCTTCGGAGTCGAAGTCGAGCATGTCGGTTAAGTCGTTGACAGTGGCTACGAAGTGGGTGGTGGGTTGGCTTTGAATTTCTTCATCGTCCATATCCCAACCTTGCTGACCGTAGTCCGGCCAGGGCTCTCCTGATAAAGAGATAGACTTTAGCGACTTTAGGATGTCGCCGAAGGGCGAGTGCTGAAAGATGTCCGTGGCGGTGAACTCCATGATCAGCGCCCAATCGGATTCGATCGGCGGGTGCGCGGAGGGATCGGAGTCCGGAGAGGAATCCGGCTCCTTGGAGTCACGGGCCTTGCGGGGTGCGGGGCTGGCGTTCGGCTCGATCGCCTTTGAGATTGCAGCCCCCGAGACAGCGTCCAACCACTCATCCTCGACCGGCGCGGTGGGCTCCGAATTAAGGGTCGGAACCAGTGCGCGTGCGGCCTCCAGGACACTGTTCGGCGGCAGAGCTAGATCATGCCCATCGAGACAGTGCGGCGCGCTTGGCTGTGGCTCGAACCCGTCGAAGATCAAGTCCCCGCGGATGTCGGCCGTGTAGTTTAAACTCTCGATCTGCTCCAGGTGGCCAAGCGAATTGGCCCGCAGTGCGAAGTGGCCGAAGATGAAGATCTGTCCGGGGAGAAAAGTCTCACCCTGGACCGCATCGTTGTTGATGATCAAAGGAGCCATAAGGCCTAAAAGCGATGACACAGAGGAACTCTCAATGAAAGCACCAATGTCGCTGTCAAAACCGGCGGATCTCGGGTAGGGGGTCCCGAACTGTGCGTCTAGGCGGATGGTAACAGGAGACAAGGGACACGAAGTTTTACCCAGGTTCGGGCCCTCTTGATGGAGGTAAAACCCTACGTCATGCTTGATTAATATTGATGATATGGTTAGTACAAGAGTAGATCTAGCACGAGATAAAAGAGGCTAAACCCTAGAAGCTAGACTATGGTATGATTGTTGTATGTTGGAGTTGTCCTACGGACTAAACCCTCTGGTTTATATAGACACCAAAGAGGGTTAGGGTTACACAAAGTCGGTTACAATGGTAGGAGATCTGAATATCCGCATCGCCAAGCTTGCCTTCCACGCCAAGGAAAGTCCCATCCGGACACGGGACGAAGTCTTCAATCTTGTATCTTCATAGTCCAGGAGTCCGGCTGAAGGTATAGTCCGGCTACCCGGACACCCCCTAATCCAGGACTCCCTCAACGAGGGTTCACTTGTTCACTGCGGTGTGAGGCTTCTGTCGCCGCAGAATAACATGGGGTGTGGGTGAGTAGAGGGATGGCCTGGCCAGTGGTGGGAGTAGGAGGGGGCGGTGAGGCCTCCGCCGCATCGCAGCCGGCCACGGGAGGCAGGAGCACGAGGCACGATCGACGTTGGTTTGGGCGGCTGGAGCAAGATGACCAGAGGTTGAAGAAGCAGTACGGCCGTTGGATGGACATCGTACGGTCACTGGAGCTAGAATCGTGCATATTGACAAAGCCCTCCGTCCCCGTCAACTTAGTAGGCCCACAAGTCAGCCTCCCACCAAGGTGGGTCCCAGCTAGCAGGGGGGTATTCATTTTTTTGTGCGTAATAAGGAGGCACTTCCTTGCGTGCGAAGATATAGCTGGTGGGTCCGAGCTGTCAGCGGCGGTAACGTTTTTTCGCGAAATACAGAGGCCCTTTCGGTGGGTCCCTGATGTTAGGTGGAGGAATCATTATTTTGCGCGTAATAAGGAGGCATTTCCTTGCGTGCGGCCGTGGACCCAGCTGTCGGCCTCTCCACGTACAGTCCACTTCAGATGCATGTCGGTCGTTGACCATGTTGACCAGGCCGCGCCGAGAGCACCAGGGCGGTGGACGACAGCGAGGCCTAGGAAGGGAACAACACGGAGGCGGGGAAGACTTCGGCGATTATTTCCCACAGCGGAGAATCTGTTGTCTGAGGCCTCGCCGTCGCCGGAAGAATAGCAACAGGTGTGGGTGAGTAGAGGGATGGCTAGGCCAGCGATGGGAATCTGATGGGGCGGTGAGGCCTGCTTGGCAGAGAGCCGCCACGGGAGGAGGGAAGCGAGCAGTCCGGGCGCCTTTGTTTGAGCGGCTGGAGCAGGAAGAGCAGAGATTGAAGAAGCACCACGGCCGTTGGATGGCCATCCAACAGTAACTGCTTGTGCGTCAAACTTTTTTTTAGGAAAGCCTCAAATCTGTGGGAAACATCATACAACCCATCTGCCATTATCTCTAATAATTTACAGCCCATTTGCTAATTATTAAAGTTTTTTTGGAGCCCATATTCTTTTTGTTAGCATTACAACCCATATTGTGGCCACGATTAAAAAATTATACGCAATTTTGCATATTTCGGTGCGGTCCGAACTATTTTTAATCCCGAAATTTCGACTCACATTCAAACTGACTTTAAAAATAAATGTATATCAATATAAAATCCAACAAATTCTCCACTCATAAAAATTAATGTAATTTCAGATCTCAAAATGAAAAAAAGATATTTGAAACTAATTGCCAGTTTGATGTGTTTTAAAAATGTACAACCCATTTCTCATTACTGATGGGCCATTTTCTCGGCCAGCCGAATGAAAGCTCTCCTCCTCGTCTTGAAAGATTTGCAGCCCAACATGCCTGACAAAGCGACTTACTTGGAAATCACAAAAAAACTGGGTGTGGCTGTGGACCCAGCTGTCAGCCTCTCCACGTACAATACTCTTCCGATGGAATGTCGTTGACCATGTTGACCACGCCGCGCCGAGAGCACCAAGGCGGTGGATGACGGTGAGGCCTAGGAAGGGGACGACGCGGAGCCGGGGAAGACGTGGCAGTGGATGCCCACGCAGAGAGAATCTGAGGGTTCACAGAGTTCGATGGTGTGAGGCTGCCGTCGCCGCAGGGCCTGGCTAGCGGTGAGAGTAGTAGGGGGCGATGAGGCCTCATCGGCAGCACAGCCGGCCACTGGAGGCAGGAGCAGGCGGTGTCCCCGGTGTTGGTTTGGGCGGCTGGTCCAAGAAGAGCAGCGATTGAAGAAGCAATAGGACCGTTCGATTCAAATCCAACGGTTACTGCTGCTAGAGTCGTTTGTTGACTAAGTTGACAAGCCCTGCGTATGCGTCAACTTAGTAGGCCTGAGTTAGCCTCCCAACCGGTGCGCCCAGATGTTTGTGGGAGGAATCATTTTTTTCGCGTAATAAGGAGGCAGTTGATTGTGTGCGGCCAGGCCAGCGGAGGGAGTAGGGTGGGCCGGGGAAGCCTGCACGGCATCACAGTGGGCCACAAGAGGAGGCGTCGGCCGTTGGATGGACATCCAACACTAGCTATGCTAGAATCATGTGTTCACTGACAAAGCCTTGCGTAAACAAGTCAGCCTCGAAATCCGTGGCGTGTACAGCCCATTTGCTATTATTTTTATAAATTTTACTCAATTTCTAATTCATATGGAATTTATTGCAGCCCGGTTTCCATTTTTAGAATTGTTGGCCATTTTCTGGTCAGTACCAGGGTCAAAAAATTAACTAAATATGTGGGAAATTTTGAAAATTCGCAAATTTTTGCTGGGGAACGAAATATTCTTAATCCAAAAATTAATAGCCATAGTAAAACAAATTTAAAAATAAATTAGTACTATGTCATGTTAAATCCAATGAAATACGTATAAGATATCAGTGAAGAACAAAAACAAAAAAAGAAACTTATATCCCATTTGCTATAATTTTTTTGGAATTTTCAACCCCTTTTGATATTACTTTTAATAGACATTGACCATACTCTTAAGCCAGGCCGGAATGCATCCCTCCTTGTCTTGAAAGATTTGTAGCCCAGTAATTCGGAGAAAACAAATAGGCCTAGCTTGGGTATTCTTCAAAAAAGAAATACTGGGCTAGCTATTTTCCCAAAGAACTGGTGCATGAGCATTTAGCTTTATTTGTTTATTTATTTACTTATTTATGTTTAGGGGACCATGAGCATGTACCTGGGCCGGATTCATGTGAGAGCCTCCCTTCCAGTGAATTATGGGCTTCTCTATTGGGCCTTCGTTAGTGGGCTGCATGTTATCAACAAGTGGAAAATGTGTTCCGAGTTTCAAAAAAATGTGTTCCGTACGAAAAAATAGTATGCGCTACGTACGGTACGGGGCACTAAAGGATCGAACCGTGCAACGACTTCCAAAACATTGTGTTAGTCGTTCTAACAACACATTTATTCAACCAAAAGACGAAATATACTACTGATTGTACATTGAAAACAGCAGCAGCAACAACGAGGGCTGGGGGTGCAATAGAAGCAGTAAGCAGGCCAGAAGAGTGAAGACGCAGCTCTCTCTTCCAAACCAAACATCAGCCATCATTACAAAAGGGCTACAAAAAAGAACAAGTGTATGCATCAAACTAAATAAAGTTCCTACTACACCAAGTGTACGCATCTAACTAACTGGCTCAGTTAGACGTTACTATTTATTAGGCTGTGGAGATTGGCTGATGGCTTGAACCAGATGGGTGCCTGACGTGGGAAACTCCAGCCAGCAGGTCGAAGTCTGATACTTGCGACCCTCTCTCCTACTTTGGGCTGCAGAGCGTGGTGGCACATATCAGGGTATGGTGCATGCAGAGACGCATGGTACGTTGTGTACACACAGTTTTGCCTGATGAACGAAACCGCGCTACCATCATGATCCTTGCCGTCGGTTATCTCCTGGTTAATCGGATAATTCAGTCCGACAAACAGAGAGCGTGTACCAAGGCTACTTACCAACCTCCAGTCAAAAATTCCTGAAGGCCCAGAGAAGCTGGGATCCTGCTCAAAGACCTTGCAGTGACTGTGATTGTATTCCGCGAAACAACACGTCCGGTACGTGTGAACGATCATCAATCTTTCGCCGTCGTCTGATCGAGCCAGGAACCACCTGCAACTGCCATGCCGCTTTTCTTTGAAAGGTTCTGGGATTAGGAAGGGTAGGGACTCCAGGCGGCCTACAACATCATATCAAGTTGGAGTCAAATAAAAAAGGGCTCTTGGTTTAATTAATCTTAAGAACAGCATGTTATGAGCATGAATATTTTTTCAGCAAATGTTGACAGTAATATAACCAAGCCATCATGATATCATAGGAAAGTAACATACTGCTGTAACAGCCGTTTGTAGCGATGGCTGAGTAGGCCGAATATCGTCCAGCCATAGAAGGAGTCGACAGCGTAAATGAAGCCCTTGTGTTCAATGACATCAGAGAACCATGGAGGATGTATGATCCTGCGATGGACGTGCAGATTTATCCACTTACCGTAGTGACCTGTCAGATAGGCGAGACTAGCCTGAAGTCTTTATAATTCGCAGATCTTGTGGGCACTTGGCAGATTACAACCTTGAGCAAATCAAACTTGGTATCATGTTGGCTATTGTAAGATTCCGAGTATTGTGGGCCGTGGTGACAAAGTAGTGAAGTGTTAATCGAAGGAAGGGGTATCAATCGCCGGGTGTAGACCTCCACGAGCATCCAGCTGCCGCGACCATCGACGAGCACCATCCAAGACGTGTTCATGCCGACCCAGTACATACCGTTAATGTAGTTGAGGCTGACGGGGATCGGATCGCAGTCAAGGGGGTTGATGCTCGCCACCCTACAATTTATGCTGCGTGACATGCCGTTTCTGAAGATCAGGCGGCATCAGCAAGTAAGGAGCTAGCTTAAAAAGCTCCGGCCTGAGGGCTTTGAGTAAACGGTACAGCCCTGACAAGCACGCGGCGAGCGGCATGGTACTAAGATTGTCCACACGCGAAACAATGAGCTTGATTACCTCTGTGGGGAGCGAATTCCAGCCACTCTTTCGGCGGACGCTGCTCGGTTACGCCATTGTTAGTGCTTGGGTTTGGACGAGGGGCGCCTGAGCGGGGACGGAAGATTAGATGAGATTATGTGCGGACAAAGATGGAGAAGCGAATATGTGCTGCAGGAAGTGGATAGGTGATGATGACTACAGCACGCCGCTTGACTTACGAGACACATACCAGCATCGTAGGGTCATTTCGATGCCAGACAACTTGCTTGAGTGATCACAGTACTGGTACTCCCTACAGTGCTATGCCTTAACTTGCTTGAGTAGAGTAGTAGAGTAGGACTCTGCTCTACTACTAGCACCGGAGGAGTAGTATATTCTAATCTAAAATAGTTACAAACTTCAATGCCCGAGCGTGGAACGACTACGAACCGTGCTCAAAGACCATGTCTACGTGGTGTTTGGACATGGGCGACAACGCCAACGGTGCTGCTTCCGTTGCACCGTATGTGTCTCTGTCCTTCCTGTTTGAAATCGTGATAGAATTCATGTTTCTACTCTGTATCCTACTACTATGCTTGTCCACATTATTAGTTTCATCTCTGTTATAGCCGTCATGATTTATTTTGTGCTTATTCGGATTAAATCTCGTAGTAATTTTCTCATATATTCAACTGGCGCAACGTCCCCTACAGCCACTCCCGTTTCATGGACGGCCTGGTCGATGTTGGAATTTTGCTAGTAGGCCTTTATAAGGTGAGCTCTTCTACCACTTGTATGAGCATGGGAAGAGGAGACCTACACGCGCACTCCTCCTCCTCGCTCGCCTCGCCACGCCACGCCTCGTCACGACGCGCCGCGGGTTGCGGCATTGAGCCGAGCCGAGGAGAGAGCTATACTCCCACGACCTACCCGGCCCGCACTATATAGTTCCTCACCATCGTTCTAGATAATTGCGCCGCCAAGCAAGTCTTCTCCATCCCTCCTTTCGGTGTGCACCGGGAGAAGGGACAACAGGCCTCCGGAACCCCGCCTCTCATGATCCTGTATGGGAGAGGGGCGATCAGGTTTTTGGGGAGGGCACTCGCGCGACTGCTGGTAGCGACGACTTCTTCCTTGACCTCGGCAACCTCATCCTCGAGGACATGGGCGACAACGTCAACGCCGCGGTGCTGCTCCCGCTGCATCGTATGTGATTCTATCCTTCCTGTTCGAGATCGTGGTAGAATTCATGTTTCTAGTATGTGATCTGTTCATCAGCTATGCTAGTTCACATGATTAGTTTAATCTCTGTCAATGCTGTCATGATCTATTTCATATTTATTCGGATTAAATATCATAGTAACTTGCTCATATTTCCAACAATCCAAAAACCCGATAATAGGCCCTTCGTCCACTGCTATGAGTGCCCGATGCCGTTTTGTGGCTCGCCGGCGGACATGGTGCATCACCTCACGGATGCATGCAGCGATCCTTGCTGGCCCTTGGCGGAGAACATCAAATGCGAGACGTGCTACCCGTTCACCATGCCGAAGTCGCTGGAGGATCACCGCTGCCTGCTAGTCTCGGAGGAGGACGGCAGCGTCTTCCTCTTGATCGTGGGCACCGGCGAGGCCCGCGCAGGCCGCCGCCCCGTCTCTGTAATGTGCGTCAGGGGCGACGCCACTGACGCTGACACTGACACGAGGCCGATGTACGGGTGCGTGGTTAGTGTTACTACCCCTCCCTGTCGTGTCGGCGGCGACACCGGCCTCATCGAACGGACTTGGGCTCTGGGGAGCTGGGACTATCCCGCCAACGTGGACTTGGAAAACCCATGGCATCCTTTACCCGCCGACGCGGTGCACGGGGACTCCAAGGAGGTTCACCTGGACATACGCATTTTCAAGTTAAATGTTGATCATTAGTCTTCGCTCAATGTAATCCGCTGTCTAAGCATGTGGAGACTTCCATGCAGGATCTTGCTCTATTGGAGTATCGCGCATGAATAGAAGTGTATCCGTTTATGGTTTAGTCTAGAATCTTCCATGTATGAATTTTACTACTGATCTTGGTGAAAGGCTTACGATGAACCATTTCTTACATCTCCTCTGCCCGCTTGCAAGTCATCCTGATTTAATCCCTCCGTCTAGGTGTATAAGGGCATGGTTAATATTACTTAATAGTATAACCCACTGTTGACTATAAGAAAGTGCCATGTCATCTGTAGCCAACATGTATAACAATCGATACTCAAAAACTAATTCTTAAAGATCATTTCTTGCAAAGCACAATAAGTGTTATTTCTTCACAAGTTTTGGATGCAGGTTGAACAGTTGAACGCTTTTGTTTGCAAAAGATACCTTTTTTTATCTATTTCACCCGGATGTTTGTGAGCTCTAGAGGTGAAATAATATCCAAAGAAACCTATCGATACCCGTTACACATGAGATGACCCCCACATACTTTGTCGAAATAAACAACTCCCCGATCAATGCATTTCACTCTTCGGTGGACGGCGCAGTGGACGGCGCAGTACAATTCGATTTGACAACTACAACCAGTATATTATAAAAAACAAAGAAGAGTAGTAGAGATAGAGATAAGAATAGAGACTAGGGAGGAGCACCATCTACTGCTTCGTGGGCTACTCTTGCGCTCCATTCGTGACATAGCGTCCCCTACAGCCACTCCCTCCTGCGCTCCATTCGGCGGGCGCTGTTGAAATTTGGGGAGCGCACTCTCGCGACTGCTAGCAGCGACGACTTCACCGACAATGACTTCTTCCCCGACCTCGGCAACCTCTTCCTCAACGACATGGGCAACAACCTCAACGCCAATGGTGCTTCTCCCGTTGCACCGTATGTGTTTCTGTCCTTCCTGTTTGAAATCGTGGTAGAATTCATGTTTCTAGTATGTGTCCTAGATTCGATCTGTTCATCTACTATGCTAGTCCGCATGATTAGTTTAATCTCTGTTATAGCCATCATGATTTATTTTGTAGTAAATGTCATAGTAACTTGCTCATATATTCAAGCGGCGGGCGTCCCCTACAGCCACTCCCGTTTCATGGACGGCCTGGTCGATGCCTCCAAGGAGCCCTTCGTCTACTACTATGAGTGCCCGGTGCCGTTTTGTGGCTCGCCGGCGGACATGCTGCATCACCTCATGGATGCGCGCGGCAATCACTGCTAGCCCTTGGCGGAGAACATCAAGTACGAGACGTGCTACCCGTTCACCGTGCCGGAGTCGCTGAAGGATCTGCGCCGCCTGCTAGTCTCGGAGGACGAGGCAGCGTCTTCCTCTTGATCGTGGCCACCGGCGAGGCCAGCGCAGGCCGCCGCCACATCTCTATAGTGTGTGTTAGGGGCGACGCCGCTGACGCTGACGCTGACACGAGGCCGATGTACTTGTGCATGCTCACTATTACTACCCCTCGGCATCGCTGGAGCTGGGACTTTCCCGCCGATGTGGACATGGAAAACCCATGGTGTTATTTGGACTCCAACAAAGTGCACGGGGACTCCAAGGAGGTTCACCTGGACATCTGCATTTTCAAGTCAAATGTTGATCATTAGTCTTCGCTCAATGTAATCCGCTGTCTAAGCATGTGGAGACTTCCATGCATGATCTTGCTCTATTGGAGTATCGCGCATGAATAAAAGTGTATCCATTTATGTTTTAGTCTAGAATCTTCCATGTATGAATTTTTACTACAGTACTGGTGAGAGACTTATGATGAACCATTTCTTACATATCCTCTGCCCCCTCCCAAGTCATCCTGATTTAATCCCTCCATCTAGGTGTATAAGGGCATGTTTAATACTTAAATAATATAGCCAACTGTTGGCTACAAGAAAGTGCCATGTCATCTGTAGCCAACATGTATAACAATGGATACTCAAAAACTAATTCTTGAAGATCATTTGCCGCAAAGCACAATAAGAGTTATTTCTTCACAAGTTTTGGATGCAGGTTGAACAGTTGAACGCTTTGGTTTGCAAAAGATACTTTTTATCTATTTCACCCGGATGTTTGTGAGCTCTAGAGATGAAATAATATCCGAAAAAACCTATCCAAATGAACTAACCGAGGCATTTCCATCTTAATTTTCTCTTGCAAGTCGTGCGTGGTCCCTTCATCGTGAAAAATGCTCACGGCCGTCGCATTGATTTGCATGCATGGATAGCACCACCATATTTTCAAAGGAGGAGCGAGCTCTATATTTCAGCCAAGGCATGCATGATTTGAGGAATTATGGTTGGGCATGCATGCAGAAAAGAGAGGAGAGTAATTTGCATGCGAGGGATTAAAGGAAGGGAGGCCAGCGGCTAGGCATTCAAAGGAGGCTGCATGCAAGATTACACGGGATCAAGATACTTGTCCTAAAATCAACTCCTCTTTTTGCGGACATGCCTTGGTACGAAAGATTGACAAGTTAGGCCCTGTAAAAATGGATGGAGGGAGTAGTAGTACGTGTAGAGGGTGGCGCTGCACGGGAGTCTCACCTCTCACCCCGCTCGTGGCGCGGCAGTAAAGCCGTCATATCACAAAACCCAACTACTCCCAGTAATAAGTGGCCTGGTAAAATAAGCGGACAAGCAACCATCACATCCCTCCGTCTTTTTTGCATTTCATCTCTCTGCATTTACTTTCTCCGGTTCATCTCGCACACTTGATCCCTAGCTACTACTCCTAGGGCCAGTTCTTTTGGCGGCTTCCCCAACTTTTCCCACAAGACTAGTCACAGTGGAGAGTAACAATAAGGCGCCTCACTCATTTATTTGGGCTTCTAAACTACTATTCCATCCTGGTTTATTCCTCACCATTGTAATTTGTGCTAAATTTTGACCAAAGATTTAACTGGGTTTTCCTCACCATTGTAATTTGTGCTAAATTTTGACCAAAAATTTGACCTGATTACAATGGGGACCAATAAACCAGACGGAGGTAGTAGTTATGGGATTACTAATCTAGAAGCCTAAAAGAACTGGCCCCTAGTACTCCTACTAGTAGTAGTACTCAAGTTGGAATTCAATTGCACGGCACAACCTGTTAGGCAAAAAATTCGATAGGGGTGTAGGAAGCGGTTTGGGAATTTGCATGCCTTTCCAACCGATGAGATACTCCGTACAAAGTACGACAGAGAAATAACCACAGAGAAGGAAGCTAAAAGTAAACAATCAAACGAGCATTTTTGCATTTGTTTTGCATTGAATCGTTTCACAAGCTTGACTAGTGTTCTTTTTCCACTTTTACAAAAACCGCATCGTAATGTTAAAACGTGCATTTGCACGTACATAAGTAATAGTAGTACTCCCTCTGTCTAGGTGTATAATTCTTCCCTCCTTCTTGGTCACGGTGCACAACCAAAGATGACTTATTGACCTGGACGGAGGGTGTAGCATAGTCTGCAAGCATATATCGAGAGAGACGTGTGATAGTATACAGTAAAGTTTGTGCTATATGCACGTACTTGCAAAATGCGTACGAATACACAAGGTTTCCAAACTTTCCCTTTTACATACTTAAATAAGGACGCTAAAAATTCCTGAACGTTTGGGATTTATCATTTGCGTCCCAAAACTAATGAGATCGCCTTACGAAACAAAAATTATACTCCTTCTAAAGCCACGGCGCTCGCAGAAGCGCTATGCGGCGCCACGAGTGCCACAGTGCGGCCTTTTTCCCAGCGCCGACACAACGCCTCTTCCTCAGCCTCGCAACTCGCGAGGTGCTGATTAATGGCGGCTTGTTGGGCGAGCGCGATCTCACCGGTGTGGTGATCCGGCGCCAACAGGTACTCCTCCTCGCTGGAAGCGTGCACCTGGTCCATGTACCGCCAAGCGTAGATGAGGCGCTTGGGCCCGACTGCACTCAGGGCGTCGGCACGGGCGTCCTCCGCCACCCTCACGGCCCTCGCACGAGCCTTCTACCAAAGAGCCAATTGCCTGACTCTCTCGGACGCGACATAGGCCTCCCAGGCAGCTTGTTCCGCGGTGCACTTCTCTTCCTCGGCCTTCTTCTCCGCCTCTATTTTGGCGCGCTCTGCTGGAGGCAAAGCCTCCCACAAGGCGACATCCATTTCTTTCCAAAGCTCCTCAAGGCTGGGGGGGGGGGGGCTCGGCGGGCGGAGCGGCGTTCTCCTCGTAGCGGGTGCCGACGCGTCCTCCGGCGCACGTGCTGGCGAGATTGGGAACGTCGACACGTCCACCTCGACGTGTCGCGGCGAGGAGCGGAACACCGACGCATCCTCCTCGACTAGTGGCGGCGAGGAACGGAACAGCGCGTCACGTCGCGGCGAGGAGCGAAACGCCAACGCGTCCTCCTCGACTAGTGGCGGCGAGGAACGGAACGGCAACGCGTGACCGTCCGCGCGCGCTGCGAGGGGCTCCTAGGGCTTGGGAGGGGCGATGCCATGGTGGTCGACGTGAGAGGAAGGGGGAGGAGATAGCGATGAACGTGAACGTGAGGGGGAGGAGATAGCGATGTCGTGGGAGGCGCAGTATTTATAGCGAGCAATGGCACACCTACGTAAGATATGGACTGAGCTGCACTGACTTAACTACAGGTCCAGTTGCGTCACTGACATGTGGGCCGGACCCATGTTGGGCCCATATGTCAGTGACCGAATGCACCTCCAGTTAAGTAACAGCTACGTGGGCATATTTGTTGGAGTAAATTACGGGGGAGCGAAGGGGTGGAAATATTGCTGGTCACAATGGATTGGACGAGCGTGGTGGGAGGAGAGTCATGCATGCAGATTTTTTCACACGGGGTGGAGTGGTGGGACCGCCGGAGGGAGAAGGAGAGTTTGGCAGGTGAGGGAGTCCTGGATTTGTCCGGATAGCCGGACTATACCTTCAGCCGGACTCCCGGACTATGAAGATACAAGATTGAAGACTTCGTCCCGTGTCCGGAAGGGACTTTCGTTGGCGTGGAAGGCAAGCTTGGCGGTGCGGATATGTAGATCTCCTACCATTGTAACCGACTCTGTGTAACCCTAACCCTCTCCGATGTCTATATAAACGGAGAGTTTTAGTCCGTAGGACAACAACAATCATACCATAGGCTAGCTTCTAGGGTTTAGCCTCCTTGATCTCGTGGTAGATCTACTCTTGTACTACCCATATCATCAATATTAATCAAGCAGGAGTAGAGTTTTACCTCCATCGAGAGGGCCCGAACCTGGGTAAAAACATCGTGTCCCTTGTCTCCTGTTGCCATCCGCCTAGACACACAGTTCAGGACCCCCTACCCGAGATCCGCCGGTTTTGACACCGACGTTGGTGCTTTCATTGAGAGTTCCTCTGTGTCGTCACTTTTAGGCCCGGTGGCTCCTCCGATCATCAATAGCGATGCAGTCCAGGGTGAGACCTTTCTCCCCGGACAGATCTTCGTATTCGACGGCTTTGCACTGCGGGCCAATTCACTTGGCCATCTGGAGAAGATCGAAAGCTACACCCCTGGCCGTCAGGTCAGATTTGGAAGTCAAAACTACACGGCTGACATCCGCGGAGACTTGATCTTCGACGGGTTCGAGCCACAGCCGAGCGCGCCGCGTTGTCACGATGGGCATGATCTAGCTCTGCCGCCGGACAGTGCCCTGGAGGCCGCACCCGCGCCAGCTCCGACCCTTAATTCGGAGCCAGCTACGCCGATCAAGGATGGGTGGTTGGACACCGCCTCTGGGGCTGCTATTTTTACGGCGATCGAGCCGAACACCAGCCCAGTCCCCTGTGAGGCTCGTGACTCCAAGGAGCGTACTCCTCTCCGGACTCCGAGCCCTCCGCGCCCCTGCCGATCGAATCCGATTGGGCGCCGATCATGGAGTTCACCGCCGCGGACATCTTTCAGCACTCGCCCTTTGGCGATATTCTGAAGTCACTAAAGTCTCTCTCTTTATCAGGAGAGCCCTGGCCGGACTACGGTCAGCAAGGTTGGCATACGGACGATGAAGAAATTTAAAGCCCACCCACCATCCACTTTGTAGCCACTGTCGATGATTTAACCGACATGCTCGACTTCGACTCCGAAGACATCGACGGTATGGACGCCGATGCAGGAAACAATCAAGAACCAGCGCCTATAGGGCACTTGAAAGCCACCTCGTCATATGACATATACATGGTGGACACCCCAAAAGAAGGAGATGGCGATGGAACAGCGGAGGATGACCCCTCCAAGAAACAGCCTAAGCGCGGCGTCGGCGCCGCGCTGTAAATCCCTTAAAAGCAAAAGCGGTGATTCCGGCACAGAGATAATAATACTCGGGCGGTGCGAAGAACACCCCTCCAAAGAAGAATCAAGACACGGGAGGATGGAGAAGCCAGCCCTCATGAGGGAGCGGCAGATAGAGAGGTCGAGGACGATAATTATATGCCTCCCTCCGAAGACGAGGCAGGCCTCGACGACGACGAATTCGTCGTGCCGGAGGATCCCGTCGAACAAGAGCATTTTAAACGCAGGCTTATGGCCACGGCAAGCAGCCTTAAGAAAAAACAGCAACAACTTAGAGCTGATCAAGATTTCCTAGCCAACAGATGGACTGAAGTCCTTGCGGCCGAAGAGTATGAACTTGAACGCCCCTCCAAGAGCTACCCAAAGCGCAAGTTGCTACCCCGATTAGAGGAGGAAGCACCTAAACCTACATCACTAGCGCATGATATGGCCGACCGGCCACCTCGTGGCCGGGATAGAGAGGCCTCTCGGCCCTCCACTCAAGCCGCACCCCGGTGCCGCTCAAAATATACTAAGGCACGGGAAAATGCGCCTGACCTGCGAGATATATTGGAGGACAAGGCAAGGCAAACAAGATCAATCGACGGATCGCGCGGGCACCCCACAGGACGTGACGGTGATTGTCACTCCGGATATAGTAAATCCGGCCGGGCCGAACACAATAGACAAAGCACATTTGAGCTGCGTCGTGATGTAGCCCAATACAGAGGCGCCGCACACCCACTATGCTTCACAGATGAAGTAATGGATCATCGAATCCCTGAGGGTTTCAAACCCGTGAACATCGAATAATACGATGGTACAACAGATCCCGCGGTATGGATCGAGGATTATCTCCTTCATATCCACATGGCCCGCGGCGATGATCTACACGCCATCAAATACCTCCCACTCAAAATTAAAGGACCAGCTCGGCATTGGCTTAACAGCTTGCCAGCAGAATCAATCGGTTGTTGGGAGGACCTGTAAGCCGCATTCCTCGACAATTTCTAGGGCACTTATGTGCGACCACCAGACGCCGATGACCTAACCCACATAATTCAGCAGCCAGAAGAATCGTCCAGGCAATTCTGGACACGGTTCCTAACAAAGAAAAACAAAATAGTCGATTGTCCGGACGCAGAGGCCCTAGCAGCCTTCAAGCACAATATCCGTGAAGAGTGGCTTGCCCGGCACCTGGGACAGGAAAAGCCGAAATCTATGGCAGCACTCACGACACTCATGACCCGCTTTTGCGCGGGGGAAGACAGCTGGCTAGCTCGTAGCAATAACTTGACCAAGAACCCTGGTAATTCGGATACCAAGGACAACAGTGGCAGGTCACGTCGGAACAAGCAAAAGCGCCGCATTAACAGCGACAACACCGAGGATACGGCAGTCAATGCCGGATTCAGAGGCTATAAATCCGGTTAGCGGAAAAAGCCATTCAAAAGAAATACTCAGGGCCCGTCCAGTTTGGACCGAATACTCGACCGCTTGTGCCAGATACATGGCACCCCCGAAAAGCCAGCCAATCACACCAACAGGGATTGTTGGGTGTTCAAGCAGGCAGGCAAGTAAATGCAGAAAATAGAGACAAGGGGCTGCATAGCGATAATGAGGAGGAGCCCCGGCCGCCGAACAACAGTGGACAGAAGGGTTTTCCCCCACAAGTGCGGACGGTGAACATGATATACGCAACCCACATCCCCAAGAGGGAGCGGAAGCATGCGTTAAGGGACGTATATGCAATGGAGCCAGTCGCCCCAAAGTTCAACACATGGTCATCCTGCCCGATCACTTTTGATCGAAGGGACCACCCCACTAGCATCCATCATGGCGGATTCGCCGCATTGGTACTAGACCCAATTATTGACGGATTTCGTCTCACAAGAGTCCTTATGGACGGCGGCAGCAGCCTGAACCTGCTTTACCAGGATACAGTGCGGAAAATGGGCATAGATCCCTTGAGGATTAAGCCCACCAAAATGACATTTAAAGGCGTCATACCAGGTGTAGAGGCCAACTGTACAGGCTCAGTTACACTTGAAGTGGTCTTCGGATCTCTGGATAATTTCCGAAGCGAGGAGTTAATCTTCGACATAGTCCCGTTCCGCAGTGGCTATCACGCACCGCTCGGGCGAACCGCATTTGCAAAGTTCAATGCGGTACCGCACTACGCATAACTTAAGCTCAAGATGCCAGGCCCTCGAGGAGTAATCACGGTCAATGGAAACACCGAACGCTCCCTCCGTACGGAGGAGCATACGGCGGCCCTCGCAGCGGAAGTACAAAGCAGCCTTTCAAGGCAGTTCTCCAGTCCGACCGTTAAACGTCTGGACACTGTCAAGCGCGCCCGGAGTAACCTACAAAAAGACCGCCTGGCACGTTCTGAGCTGGCGTAGCAATGCGGCCCCAACCCCAGCCCTCGCGAAATAGCAAAACCAGTGCTTCGCGTACCTAACTACGTTCTTGAAATATCATGGGCACAGGGGGAGGGGCACCATCACGGCATGCCCGAAACACGGCTTAAACCGCACTAGGGGCTGCCGATTTCTTCATTTTCTCTTACTTTCAGGACTCCATACTTTGGAAGACCTGTTCGGCAATACAACTGCCGCACAAATGATGCAAGAACCAGGGAAGCAGAAAGGCTACGCCGCATTATAGAACTCCTAGGTGGTCTCTATCACGAGAAGTATACCTGTTTCGCATACTATTCCGCAGCCTGCCCCTGGAAAGGACATGTTAAATAGTCCCACTTTTTGCTCATCGCACTATTTGTATCGTTCTACTTTGATCGCAGCCTTTTTATAAACAATGCATAGCTTTTGTCTATTTTTGCATTACTCTTTTTTACGAATATATGTTCATTAACGACATCTTGCACCCATACACTTTGGTATGGCCAATACGCCAGGGGCTTCAGTACTCCTCAATATGGTGTGAGAAGTCCGAACACTTTAACAAGTGCGGCACCCCGAACTTATAGCATTATATGCATCAGCTCCGAATCATGTCTTGGGTCAATAGTTGGGTTTGCCCGGCTCCTATGTTTTGGTGCCTTACGTTCCGCTATATCGGCTAAGATAGCACTAGGAGAACTACTGCGATTGTGCCTCGGTTGAGCTGGGCTAAGCACCTCAGTAGAGAAAGCTAAAACTGACTGTCATGATGAAGCGAGAGACTGGTCGCTGTTCGAGAGGTTTTTCGAGTCCCTAAAGACTTATGCCACTTAGAGCGAGGAGTCGGCTTTGTCCGGCCAAAGGCGTGGATAGCGCCCCGAAATCGGTCTTCCGAATACTAGGGGCTTCGCCAAAATTTAAAATTATAGAATTCTATGGCTAAGTGAGAGTGTTCAAGCATTATAGTCCGATTGCCTTGTTAGTTGTGCTGAGCGCCTCCCTCAAACAACCCAAACATGGGAAAAAGAGCGCTCAGGTTTATCCCGAACACCCCAGCACTAGTGGCATGGGGGCAGAAGCCGACGACTCGCCATCTCTCAATTTTGATAAACAGCCGCACAGAAGGTAATATTTTAAATTAAGAAAGCATTGCTTAGCGCATATGAACAAGTTTTCAGCGCATAGGACAAAACGAGCAAGTTTAACCAAAAATTACATCCCTGGAACATTCATCCGCCATAAGGCGGGCACCCTTCAGAACGCCCTCATAATACAACTCGGGCTTGCGATGCTCTTTCCCAAGCGGTGGCCCGTCCTTCACAAGCTTCTCAGCATCCAACTTGCCCCAGTGCACCTTAGCACGGGCAAGGGCCCTATGGGCACCTTCGATGCAGACGGAGCGCTTGATGACCTCAAGCCTTGGACAGGCCTCCACCAGCCGCCGCACCAGTCCGAAGTAGCTCCCAGGCAGAGCCTCTCCAGGCCACAGCCGAACTATGAGGCCCTTCATGGCCTGTTCGTCCACCTTGTGGAGCTCAACCAGTTGCTTCAGCTGGTCGCTCAGGGGCACAGGGTGTCCGGCCTCAGCATAATGAGACCATAACACCTTCTCCGTCGAGCTGCCCTCTTCAGCTCGGTAGAATGCGGCAGCATCGGATACGCTATGGGGCAAATCTGCGAATGCTCCTAGAGAGCTCCAGATTCGGGTAAGTAACAAGTAACTCACTTTTACATGTTTGCTTTGCATAAATAATGCCTTACCCGCCGCTATCTTTTTCATCGCATCAACCTCCTAGAGGACCTTCTGGGACTTGGCCTTGGCAGCCTTGGCATTTTCAATAGCCGCCGCGAGCTCGGACGCTCGCGTCTTCGAGTCAAGCTCCAGACTCTCATGTTTTTTCATGAGAGCATGGAGCTCTTGCCGCACCTTGCCAACCTGGGCCTCATACTTCCCCCACTCGGTGCGCTCCGTGGCCGCCTTCTTCTCGGCCTCGGACAACGCTTGCTTAAGGGTCGCCACCTCAGACGTGGCCCCTACAATAGCCACGTTAATCCTGTCATTTTTTGCAATTGCACATTTTCATGTATTTCAATAAGGTATCTCTTACATTCCTTCTCCTCGAGCTGCCGCCTGGCAAGGCCGAGCTCTTGCTCGGACCGCTCGAGGTCTTGCTTCAGCGTGCCCACCTCCGCAGTCAGTGCGGCGGTCGTTAGCAGCGAAGCCTACATACGCATATTGACTCATTTTTTGTTAGACTCCTGCGAATTTTATTAGATCCTCTATTCGGCTTTTCTTTCCGAACGCCAAACAGAGCATCAGGGGCTACTGTCTATGCGGTAATATTTCTACATATTCTTTACTTACCTCGAAGCCTGTTAGAATGCTGGCACAAGCTTCAGTGAGTCCGCTCTTGGCGGACTGAACCTTCTAGATCACCGCACTCATAATAGCGCGGTGCTCCTCGTCGATGGAGGTGCCGTTAAGCACCTCCAGCAGATTGTCCAGTGCCTCCGGTTGGACGGGGGCTACCGGCTCAGTAGGCTGGCTCCTCTTGGAAGGAGTTCGCCTACCGCACTCCGGAACCGTTGAAGATTCCGGCATGGTGTCCGGCTCAAGGCCGGACTTGGAGCCCTGGGGGGTCTTATCCCCTTTACTCCTGGAGTCCGGGAAGTCGCCTTGCGGCGCCTCCAGGACCACCTCCTCCTGGCTTGGAACCTGTTGGGACAACACTTCAGCGTCGTCCGTAGGGCGGGGGGAGGTAGCCATCGGAAGTGAATTCACATCCGACGAATCCAGGGAGCCGCTCGACGACTCGTCGAGCCCGGCCTTGGGCGGACTGCATAATCATATTTGACATAAGGAAAGGCTGTGCCATAAAAGAGTACTATGAATTACTCTGGTATCCGAATATTTACGATCTCGCCGGGCGCTTGGCCCTGTGCGGCCACTCCTCTTTGCCATTGTTGGCGTCGGCAGAGTAGTCTGGAGGAAGGGTCTTCCCCTTCCTGGACCCTTCGGCCTCCCCGATCGGGGCGGCCTTCCTTTTCTTGCCTCCCCCCGCTGGAGGGGGAGAGGCTTCTTCTTCCTCCTCCTCGTCTTCACGGGAGGAGCGCGTCTCGGATTCGTCGGATGATGAATCTGACACCTCCAGACGCCGGGCACTCTTTCGAGTCCCTGTGGCCTTCTTCTTGGCCTTCTTCTCCGGCACCACATAGGGTGCCGGAGCCAGCAGCTTCGCCAAGCGAGCATTGGCTGGGTCTTCGGGCAAAGGAGCCGGACAGTCGATCGGTCCGGACTTCACCTGCCAATCCTGTCAAAGGTAGGGGAGCTTAGATCCCGCATAGAATCAGACTATGAAAAACTAATATCCTGTAAAAGGTGAAAATAGCTTACCGCACTAGCGTGACGCTGCGTTCTGAATCCGCGATCCTCGGAAGCGGATGCGGGGGCCTCGGCGCCCTTGAATAGCACCTTCCAGGCATCTTCGTACGTCGTGTCGAAGAGCCTTCTCAGAGTTCGGTGTTGCGCCGGGTCGAACTCCCACAAATTGAATGCCCGTTGTTGACACGGAAGGATCCGGCGGATGAGCATAACCTGGATTACGTTGACAAGCTTGAGCTGCTTGTTCACCAGGGTTTGGATGCATGTTTGCAGTCCAGTCACCTCTCCTTTGTTGCCCCACGACAGGCCCATCTCTTTCCAGGACGTGAGCCACGTAGGGGGTCCGGATCGGAACTCGGGGGCTGCGACCCATTCAGAGTCGCGCGGCTCGGTGATGTAAAACCACCCCGATTGCCACCCCTTCAGGGTCTCCACAAAGGAGCCCTCGAGCCATAGGACGTTGGGCATCTTGCCCGCCATGGCACCTCCGCACTCTGCCAGGGTGCCGCGCACCACCTTTGGCTTGACATTGAATGTCTTGAGCCATAGGCCGAAATGGGGGCGAATGCAGAGGAAAGCCTCGCACACGACGATGAACGCCGAGATGTTGAGGATGAAGTTCGGGGCCAGATCATGGAAATCCAGGCCATAGTAGAACATGAGCCCCCGGACGAATGGGTGGAGAGGAAATACCAGTCCGCGGAGGAAGTGGGGATGGAACACTACCCTCTCATGGGGCCTTGGGGTGGGGAGGAGCTGCCCCTCTTCGGGAAGCCGGTGCACGATGTCGTTAGACAAGTATCCGGCCTTCCTCAATCTTTTGATATGTCCCTCCGTGACGGAGGAGACCATCCACTTGCCTCTCGCTCCGGACATGGCTGGAGAAGGTCGAGGTGGGAAGTGCGGACTTGGGCGTTGGAGCTCGAGTGCACGAAGAATGGATAAGCAAAGGAGGAAGAAGGCGTAGGTGAAAAGGTGGATCCTTATCCCCTTATATGGGCGGATGCGGCTGTGCATCCCCACCAGCCTGATAAAACTCGCTTATCTCCCAAGCGCCGCAATCAATGGCGCGGTTGGGTTGCCCACGTCCGTATTGATGAGAATCCCGCGAAATGAGGGGACACGATCTCTGCTTTGACAAGACGTGCCAAGGAAACCGCCTCGCAAAACGTGCTGAGGTGGAGCAGTAAAAACGATTCGAATAAAGGCTTGGCCGTGGTGTGATGTCACACTATGGAATACGCAGCAGATTAGATTTGTGGAAATATTATTCTCTCTATGGCAATATGTGGAAACTTATTTTGCAGAGCCGGACACTATCCTAGTGTTCAAAATCTTCTATGAATTACTTGGAGGAGGAACCCGCCTTGCAATGCCGAAGACAATCTGCGCGCCGGACTCGTTGTCATTGAAGCCTGGTTCAGGGGCTACTGAGGGAGTACTGGATTAGGGGGTGTCCGGATAGCCGGACTATACCTTCAGCCGGACTCCCGGACTATGAAGATACAAGATTGAAGACTTCGTCCCGTGTCCGAAAGGGACTTTCCTTGGCGTGGAAGGCAAGCTTGGCGGTGTGGATATGTAGATCTCCTACCATTGTAACCGACTCTGTGTAACCCTAACCCTCTCCGGTGTCTATATAGACCGGAGAGTTTTAGTCCGTAGGACAACAACAATCATACCATAGGCTAGCTTCTAGGGTTTAGCCTCCTTGATCTCGTGGTAGATCTACTCTTGTACTACCCATATCATCAATATTAATCAAGCAGGAGTAGGGTTTTACCTCCATCGAGAGGGCCCGAACCTGGGTAAAAACATCGTGTCCCTGTCTCAAATTACCATCCTCCTAGACGCACAGTTCAGGACCCCCTACCCGAGATTCGCCGGTTTTGACACCGACAGCAGGCATATTATTTCCACACATGGAGAGGAAAAGATTTGGAGACGAACGGGCTTCTTGCAGGTATGGGGAACGGTGCATAATAAGTCATCTTGCATGCCGGGCTAGGTATAGTCTCAAGTCATTAAAAACAAACACGCCCCACACATGTTCATATTTCAAGGTGCACTAAATTATTGCATGCTATGATTAAGGCTGGCCATAATGGTGGTATCTTAGCTTGTATATCATGCACAAGGGAATAGCAAACATGCTGATGTGGCAAAGAATTAAAGAAGAGAGGGGGGTTAGAGTAACTAGTGTTCATGCATGCATTGGTAAACACAATTTTTGTGGAGAACGACAGCACTAGTTGAGTACTTTTGCAGACTTCAAAAACTATTCCACAATGTGTCAACATTCACAATGTCAAATCAATATTTTTACACTCATTATAAAACATAGTTCTTATACTCATTATAATCGGTACTCCCTCCGTCTAGGTGAGCAAGTCATCTTAGATTGTGCCTTTGTGACCAAGGAGGAGGGAAAACGAGAGATCTTAATGTTTATTTGCTAATTAATAGCATTGCATGCAATGAACTAACCTTGCATGTCGTGTTTGGTAGTCTCAAGTCATTAAAAGGATGCACACCCACATCTCCTATTGGTTGATATGTCAAGAAACAAGAAACGAGGTAGAAGTTAATGCACCGCGCCTAAGTGTTTTGGGAATATTGTATCGAATGAGTGTACTGGTGTGGCTGGTTAATTAATATAAGGTGGTGTTCAAAAAAAAGTATAAATTTGGTCAAACACTTTGCAAATGGTTGACGGGAGTAAAAAGGACCATAGGGAGTATCATGCATGCGGAGTAGGCAAAAAATTGCTTGTCTAAAAAAGGCAAAAAATTGCTCATTTATAGCGGTCGAAGTCTCCAAGAGGCGATCACATGAGGGAAGCGAAGGTCGTGGGAGGCGCTGACGTTTGACGGAATTAAGTGAAGTTACATCCACACGCCTTTGCATGGCGTGTGAACAGCAGCTATACCGTCGGGCCCTACGATATGGGTCTAGTAGACATGACATCTAGTGGGTCCCGCATAGTTCTCGAGAACTCTTTGGGGGCTTGCCGCCGTTTATCCACCGGGCAAGCCAGCAACCCCACACTGTTCGCACGCCCTACTCGTCCCCGTCTTCTACCTTACAACAGCTCGCTCCCAGTCGTCCCGTCCTTTCACATTAGTTCTCTCCCAGTTTTTTTTGCGGGGTACAACAGTTCAACTTCTCCTAACCCTCCTCCAAAATCCATGGCCTCCCAAATCTCCATGGTCGCCCCTGAGTACCAGGTTAGAGCCATCACCGGCGATCAGTTCATCGTCACCGCTGAGTGTCCGGTTCAAGCAAAGAAGCGTCGGCGAAGAGGAAGAGGGACGAGGACGAAGTCGAGGACGTGGACTCGGACTCCAAGTAGGTGGCAGTGCCGTCGCTCATGCTGGTTCTACTCCAGTGTCAAGCGGACTAGTTGCTTATTAGTTTATTTTCAAGGGTGTGTTGTGCTGAGGCCCCAGCAGAACTATGTTTATGTTCTTTCTCATTGTTTGAACTCTTTAGTACGTACAGTAGTACTAGTAATATGTCTTACTACTGTTCTTCTTGCAGTTGGTACTACTGCTCGTATCTTCGTGTTCCTACTGTACTTAATACGTTCGTACTAGTAGTATAATTTGGGTCGATCGATTTGTGAAAAGAAGTTCGACGGGCGAAGGAACAAGACGGCAGAAGAGGTGGAAGAATCCCTTCTAGCCATCCATGTTGCATCAAACGGCTCACATGAGTCGATCGACCCAAATTGCTCCTTGATTGCAGGATCCACGTGGCATTCAAGGTCTCGAAGATAGATTCCGCATTCGCACCCGGTTTGCGGGCTCGGCGCGGGCGCGACCGGCTTCCGCCGCGACAGCCACCATGTGCGCCTCCTCCGCGCGGGCGGAGACGACAATGACACGCTAGTTCCTCCTCGCCGGCGTGCTGGAGCACGCGCTCGTCCTCCTCTTCGTACGCTGCGTGCATAGACGCGGCTCCACCAGCTGCTCGCGTGCTTGGCAGCATGGCGGCATCGCGAGGAGGGACTGCAGACGACATGAGCGGGTGAGCCTTCGGCTTCATGGCACAGGGATGGCGGCGACACGGCGGTGATGGGCGAGAAATTGTTGGCCGGAGCGGCGGCGCCCGGCATGCGCATAGCGGCGGCGGCATATTGATGAGTGCTTGGCGTGTGGGAGCTTACTTTAGTTTTTAATATAAGGTTGGTCAATCTTAAATGAAAACCGTTCTAGTACACGTAAACATTAGACTTAGGCAGCGCTTTTATTAGTTAGTACCACAGCCACGATACAGAATCTTGTGCAAGCGCGTGAACCGCGGCCGCGCGGTCGATCGAACGGTGTGTCACCATGTCGCGCTCGAAGGACATCCACCGAACCTTTTTTGTGTGTGTGAAAACAATCCTCGAGTATTACTCAACTTTTTTTCCTGTGCAAGTTCTTGATGCTACAATATTTCCATATATTTGAATTTAGCTGCAGTTCGTGTTTATTTGGATTTGGACGTTTTAGGTGCGCCCTAGTTTTTTCAATACTGATTTTGTGTGTGTGACTGAGAGAGAACGTGTGTATGTGTCCATATGTGTGTTGTGGCGGAAGGGCAATGTGGAGACGGTGTGCGTGTAATCTGAGACATAGAGAGGTGTGAATGTGCAAATGATCATGCATGAGTGAGACATAGACAGATGCCGATACGTTGTGTATACATGAGAGAATGGTCTTCTAGTTTACTTGTGTGTGTGTGTGTGTGTGTGTGTGAGAGAGAGAGAGAGAGAGGAGCACCATAACACAACAACCATCTCTCTCGATTCGTCCGTCCCTCGCACGGTTGCATGCAACACATGCATCAACGCGCACATTTTGACACCCTCACCCGGCCCCTGCCCACCTCAAGGCCCGCACAATCTCTTCGTGAATACCCATTTCTCTCCTTAGGTTTGTTTTCTCTCAATATCTGACACACACACACACACACACACACACACACACACACTCCCCGGAGCACACAATTCATCCCCATCCAAGGTTATCTGGCGACCACTCTCGCTTGTGCTTCTTTGCACCCCAACATGCACCACACCTCAATCTTCAAAGAGGGCATCGAGCAGATTGAAGACGGCGACCACACCGCGCTAGAGAATGCGGGGGTCATTTGGAAGCAGGGTGATGTGACGACGACTGACTGACTCCTCCCCCGCCCTCTCTCTCTCTTGCACAAAATTACCAATCCCTCTCTCCCCCGCACAAAATTGTCAATCCCTCAACCCACGAGACCCTTCCCCTCTCGTCCATGTTTTTCCTGCTCTCTCATCAAACATGTTGTCTCTTCTCCGTCCACGTATACAGAATCCAGATGCACACGCATCTCATGTATATTACATGTATGCATCTTTCTCACAGACCTAACTTCTTCCTCTCTCTTTCTCTCTCTATCTCCCTCTCTCTGTCTCGTTAGGTTTGATTCCTACTCTCTCGTCCACATACATACAATCTTTCCCGCCCTATCTGCTCCATCTTCAAAAGCTCTCTTTGCACGTTTCATTCACACATTGGGATATGTCAAAATGTTGCTTCTATAATGACTGATGTAGAGTTATGGTTGTTCTTGTTGCATCCTACAAAGTAATAACTATGAAATGCATTTAGATTCTCATTTGACTGGGATTATGTGAGTTTGAGCATGTTGTGAAGTACTATAGACCTTGTATACATCTTGGGATTCGACAATGATTGTAACTATTGAATTGTATAGACCATTAAATTCGAAGTCAATAGCCTAATATATTTATTTCACAATTTCAACAAATGATTAGTTCACTAAAAACTAAGAAAACAAATGTGTACTCCCTCCATTTTTATTTAAGTCCGCGTATTAGCATTGGTCAAAGTCAAGTTTTGTAAACTCTCAGAAAGCTTATAACAAAAAAATATTAACATATACAATAACAAATAAATACCATTAGATTCGTTATTGAATGTACTTTCACATCATACATATTTGTTATGATAAATGCTTATATTTTTCTATAAACTTGGTCAAACTTTAGGAAGTTTGACTTCGATCAAACCTAATATGCAGAGTTTACTACTACTACTCGCTAGTTGCTTAGCCGAATCACTCAACACGCCACACGGGGAGTCCAGTGTCACAAAATTTTGAGGTCGGCGGGAAAATCTCTCGCGACCCTGATTCAAGCAGTGGGAAGTTACCATCATAGCCTTCGGAACAGGCCTACGGATGACGCTTGGTAGGAGGCTGTTTTTGTAACTTCAGGTTCACCCTACCCAGCCAACCCCACCCCGGCACCCAGAATAGTACACCTGAATACTCCCCAATTTCTATCCCCACCGCAAAATAGACTTCTCCACGGCACCGCAGCCTTCATGCTCCTCCCCTTTACATCAGCGCACTCGTCCACCACAGCGCATCTACCTCATTGACGACCTCGTACGCCGCACTGGAGCCGGTCCACCGTCGTCGTCGTACACGGAGCCTCTTCCCTGGCATCGTCTTCCACAGTCTCGGATCTGCTTCCCGGAAGCCGACGCCAAGCGCAGAAGTACCACCGTCGTGGACAATGAATTGACTCCCGTTGCCGACCATGACTCACAGAGGCCACTGCGACCATCGTTCTCCTCCTCGATTGGTAATGTGTGTATTGAATCACTTAGCAATACATGTGCAGTTCCAATTTTGTTCATACCTACCCTTCAAGTTTCCTGGGTGCTATTGTTCCCGTAAAAGTAATTGGTTATAGCCTCCATTGTCCAACAGAATATCAGCTTATAATTGTGCGTCGCTCCTGTATCGCGCTTTGCTTGGGTAGGTTTTTCATCTACAACCAGTAGTGTGGCAAATGATGGAAAGGTTTTTAGAACTAGCAAAATGCCCATGCGTTGCACACATCAAGATGCATTTGTATGAGTAGTTTATCCTGTTGGAGATGCTCTAACATGGCGGGCAAAGTGCTTTAATGTTGCCCACAAGATCTTGTGAGTATTACTAGTAGTATATTTTTCTTGCCATGTTGAGATTTTAAAACCACGAGTGCGAACATGCAGAGGAGCAATGAAGACCAAACACGGGATATTCGAGACAACTTCAAGGAGCGTGGCAAGTTAAAGAGGAGCTGCACCGAACCTGTAAAACGAGCTTTGGAAAGTAACACCCTTTCAATTACTTTCGTGTAGCCTCATGTTCTTCGATGTGTATATGTTGTAGTTTCTGTTTCTCTTAAGCGTGGTGTTCTTCGATGTGTAATAAGAAGAGTCTTAATCGTCCTAATGCTTTCATTTTTAGCTTGATGTAGGAAGTGGGTGTTCTCACCTTTTAGTTTGTTTATATATTTTTTCTTTTTAATTCACTTCTCCGAGTTACATTTATCATCTTCTACTAAATGGATCTAGGTTGCTCTGAGTATTGATCTAAAAAAGAAGTAACTTCATGTCGGGATGCAGTTCTGCGAGGAGGGAAAGTATGGTCAACCTCAAGATCATGTTTCCAAAATGAGGCTGGATTACACACAAGGTGCCAGTTCCCTAATGATGTTGGATTAGACACAAGGTGCAAATTCCCAGATGATGCTGGATTACACACAAGCTAGGTGGAGTCGTCAGCTGTTCGTGTCCTCGTGGCATTAGTAAAGGCTGAAAGAAAGCGTGCAGCAGCCCTTGAGAATGTAGCTGAGTTCCTGAAGAAGCGAAAAGAGCAATCAGATGCTCCCTTCACCCAAGCCAAAGAAGAGATGGAAGAAGCGAAATAAGCTAGCAGAGGCGAGCAGGCTAGGCATCTCCTGCTATCTAAAACTATTGTCAATACAAAATTTCCTTCATAATAGCTAGGTTCAAATGTTTATCCGGTCAACATACACATTGTGATGTCCGTGCATCTACTGATGTGGCACAAAATGTTTTTTTTTTGGGTCATGTAATAACAGCAATTACTTTCCAAACAATAACAGACGAAGCATTGGACATGGTATAGTTCACGCGCAGGCCCGACATTCCAAGTTCAAAAGTTCAACTTCCACATCAATCTCATGTTAACAAATATCTGCACATTCATACATAATGTCCACAACCATGATTCACTTCAAAGCCAAAAAAAATGTGAGGAGAGTTATAAATAAAGAAAATCATCTACTAGTTCCTGCTACCAGTGCGAGCACAACAAGTCAAGACCATGCGTAAATTAATTATATTTTAGTCATTTTTTGTGTTCTAAAATGCCTGCCGGCTCGCGGAAGGACGTGTTGCCGGCACACGCGCGGATTCAATGCGTAAATTAATTATATTTAAGCTGGTTGCACGCGGCGAGGAGGCGTGCTCAGCCGGGCCTGCAGCGAGTGCGGCCCTCTTGGCCGGCCGTTCAATGCCTGCGCTATGAGAGGTCGCGTCCGTGTTAGAGCAATCACTCCCTCCAGTCCTTCTTTGTTTGGGTATAACAAAATCTCGTTTTCCATTCACATTTTACAAGTAAAGTTCGTGGACAAACTTTGACCCAAAGTACGATGGGGACTAGTAAACCAGAATGGAGGTAGTAGTTTTTTTAATCGAAGAAGGGTTTCCCCTTCCGATTTTCATTAAAGAAAACCAGCATCTAAATCTAAACCATAGTATTTGCCCTAGAACTACCAGGTTCAACATCTCGCAACATAAACCCATACAACCTCCATCGAAAAAAAACAAACAAACCATATGCCAAGGAGGTACGTAGTACTATGAATTCCATTTTCGCTCCATACCAATCGTTCAAAAAACTACTTACTACTTATAACGTGCCATTGAAAATCGGAACTCTTAACCCCGCTAAGAAAACGATATTTTAAACGTGGCTACTCGATCTGTGGCAACTGGTGAGCCACCGCGCTCCAAGTCGTTCACCTGTGGTCCCGACCATCAACTCCTATGGATCAAATTATCACGCGAGATGACTATTCCTACAAAGGTGCTCCACCACGTACCCGGTACCCGCGAATGCAGCAATCTTGCCCCTAGGGTTTTAGAGTTTATTTGTTAACATCGCCTTTACATAACACTCATGTGTGCGAGACAGCGAGAGGCCGACTGCGTGCGTGCGCCTCTTCTCTTCGTATATGTACTCCACCATTTGTGTGGTGTCCAAAAAATTATAATAACTACTAGCAATGTGCCAATGCGTTGCCACACGATCAAAGTAGATTACATATTCACCGATTTGATAGAAAAAAAAGTCTAGCTTTGAAATACGTATATCACTAAAAATATGTTATGTTTCACTCAAAATATATTCCTTTGGCGGTTTTGATGAGATAAGGGAGGAATGTTGTTGGTTTCAAGATTCGAGAAGTGGTATATGTCAAATTTGTACTCTTACTAGCAAGATGCCCGTGCATTGCATGGAACATCAAGATCTTGTGGGAGAAAAGGATGAACGAGGGAAGGCCTTATCTGCAAATGTGGTGAAGAGTGCGGGTAAATTGCCATATTTTCCTTCCTATCCGTCAGATATAAATCAGACGACCTACAATGCAGGATGGCATGCCCACCATCATCACCAACTCTATTTTTTATCCCTACTCTTATAATAAGCATTGTCGGTGATGATCGTGTGCCTGCAATCCTGCAATATAGGCCGTCCGATCTATATCTGACAGATAGGAAGGAAACTATGGCAATTTTGCAAAAAGATACCCACACCCCTCTCCACATTTGCAAATAAGGCCTTCCCTCGTTCATCCTTTTCCCCCAAAAGATAAACTACTCATACAAATGCATCTTGACGTTCAGGTACAGCGCATGGGCATCTTGCTAGTTGTTGCAAAAAGCCCATGTGTGTGTGAGAGAGAGAGGGCGAGTGGAGGAGGACGGAGTGCATGTGTGTTAAAGACACAAGGAGTGTGTGTGCGATAGGTATCAGCTTAAAATGAGGCGATAGTGTGTGTGTGCACGATCGAGAGGGCGTGTCTCAAGAAGGGAAGAAAAATCTACATAGATACAAGGGACATGTATGCAATGGTGGAAGCACGAGTGTGCGGGTGTATAAACCTATCTAGAGGCAGCTAGTCGATAAATGTTTGTGAGAGAAATACGAGTCGGGGTGCGAAAGCGAGAGTTTTGTGTGAGAGAGAGAGAGGCGGTAGTCGGGAAGGGGAGTGGAAGCAGGAGTTGTGTGTGTGTGTGTGAGAGAAAGAGAGGATACAGTGGTCGGGGTTGTCTCGATCGGTAAACAAATGAATAATGTCGATGCAGGATGGAGGCGAAAAGGAGACCGCAACAAATGTTGTGTCTCTGAGGAGAGATAGAGAGAGTAATTTTAGTGCTATGAGTCATATGTAGAGACATATAGGGTGTGTGAGAGAATCCCATAGAGAAAGACAAAGTGAAAGGCAGTGGAGACTGTGTGTTTGGCGGTGAAAAAGAAAGCTTAGGTACCGAGTGATACCAGAGAACAGTAGAGACGTGAGAGATAATGAAAACCATGTAATGTATAATGAGAGGGAGAGTGTGACACTTCTCAAGGGAGACCTCGAGAGACCATGTTTGCGAGGATAGGAGCAACATGAAGTGAGCGTGCGGGTGAGCTGGAGAAAAGAGAGTGATAGCTACCTGAAGGAGCATGCATGCGAGAGAGATGGGCGTGAAAGGAGTGAACAAAAAACGGATTCATATATTTGAATTCGAGATGGTGATACATGTAATCCATACTCGAACCAGAATTGATCTATCAAACATGCATACTCATATGAATTCACGCACATCTATGTTATTTAATATGTAGAACATAATTTGGTTAAAAAATTTCGAATTCAACCTTAAGATTCTGAGATCGTTGTATTTGTAAATCATATTATACATATAAAGGAGCAGAATTCTTTGTTGTGCTTTTGAAAGTATATATAAAAAAATGATGTATATAGAATGTAATTCCAATTGAAAATGGATCACGCCCGGAAAAAAAATACAAACGAGATTCGAATTGAGTTGGCACGATGGCGATGCACTCTGCAAAATTTGAACGAAGCGGGGAAAGTCGCGATAATCAAGAAAACAAAATCTGCGAGATGGAAATCACTATCGCCTATCCTCGCCACGCAAAGCCTATATGCTGGATTTCTATAGGTTTCGATAGGGGTAGGTTTGTAATTTCACCCAAACGTGACGTAACCGCCTCTCACCCAGATTCATATACGGTGGGCGTAAAACACGGTGTGTCCTCGGCGAAATCGACTCCTCCCGATTCATATTCATACGGTGGGCGCCAAAAGCGAACTCTCGTCGGCAAATATTGATTGTATGCGAGATTACCGTCCTATCCCCAACCGACTAGTGTTGCTGTGATGTAGTAGAAATTTGAAACGGGGGCTAAGTTTGTAAATTTCCTCGCATTTGAGACAAGCGCGTCCTGAATACATGGTTCCCCCCTTCCTCTCTACCTCCCTTTTCCCCATTCGTACTCCGTGGGCGCCAAAACACCCTCTCCACCCCACCTTCCTCCGTCCGCCGCCGTCCGCCACCCCATCCACCACCGTCCTCCTCCACCATGCCGGAGCTGATACCCCGACGCCGCCGTCCATTATGAGAGATCGACCTCTCTCATCCACGGCTTCGGACCGGGATCCTTGCATCCCGTCCTCTCGCTTCATCCTTGGTCGTCCACCTTGCGGCGCCGCTCCTCGACCGTCTCTTCCGGCGCCCCGCCGCCACCGTCTACCCTCCTAGATCTGCTTCCACGCCGCCGACAGCCATCGCTACCGCAGCACCGTCAAATTCTCAGCAGATGCGTACACGGTGCCGCACCAGAGGCGGTACTCTTTCGTATCTGCTCAACTTATTTATCGCAGCAAGAAAATAGATCGCCACTGCTTTACTCTGATTTCTTGTCTTGGTTGCGAAGTTGCCTTTATCCGGTTTGCACCTTCAGATCCTCCATGGCACGCTCAACACCATACTTGCAATGCTCATGGTTTTCCCCTTTTATATTCCACACTAGTTAAATCACAGTAGACTAAATTTCAAAATTGGGTCAGTCAATTTTTCAGAGCTCGCCGGAGTTAGCCGGTGCGATCGAAGGGGCTCGGGTGGGGACGGTGGTTGTGGGGGGCGGTGGTGGGGCCTCGTCGAACGAAGAAAACTCGACGCGGGTGGGGGTGGGGGTGGGGGTGGCGGAGGAACACAGGCGGTGGGGCCGGTGGTTCGGCCGTGACCCGTCTGTGTTCTGTATGAGAAGCACAGTATGTTCCTTGTCAGGAAGGGGAGCAGGGACATCTGCAGTCTAATAGCTGATAGAGCTGGCCTGTACGTGATCGATAGGCTTTCAATTACTAGCGGCAATGCAACACCGTAATTTCCAGCAAGTTCCACTTTCCCGATTTATATATCCCGGTTATGGTGTACCCCTGTTATGTACACTATGATCTGCCTAGTTGCTGTGTGCTCTTGTTATCATGGTTTGGAAATAAACTCTCTATACAGTATATTATGAACCTATCATCTGCCAGCTATCCTTACTTCTGGAGCCTATTTTTTGTGTACTTGTGCCAGATTATATAAATGCATGCACCATATTACAGCACACATGAGTTCTCTCATCGAGAATCCAGTGATAGCACACAAGTGTTTCTGAGCGCCTATATTAGAATATCATCTGCATTACAAAGATAATCTCACAACTATTTATGTTTTCATGGTTCTCAGATATCATACACAATTATAGTGAATATCAGAATCTGCGCATCAGAAGAATATTGTGGAACACTGCAATGACTTACAAAATTGGCACCAAGGCATTGAGTGCCATTCTAGAAGCAATGAAACTCGTACGCTCCCCACCTGCTGATTCTTGTTCTGAATATCATCCTAATGATTATTCTAACCTCGAGGAGTCAAAGGCAGATGGCCTGTCCTGTTCACCCATCAAGGTGCCTGTTCTAATTTGGCAAGGTTTTATTGATTGCGCGTATCTTGCATATCTTGTCTTACATTTCTTCTACTTTGTTGAACCGCCATCTTCTTAGTTTACTCATCATATATGTCGAGATGCCATGCCCATCCATTATCAATACATATTCCATCTGTCATCGTACCATGTTTTCCCACTCAAATGTTGTTCTGGTGCATCAGACATCAAAAAGGAAGAGGGTGATCGCCGAACCTGAACACCAACAAAGTCCTTGAAAAACGTTGGTGGTGTTGGAGAAATCAGACAGCACCCCACTTATATTGGCTGTACAACCGGTGACACAAAACGTAGGACCGACTCCAGCAGACTGTACCCATACTTCATTGGCCACACCACTAGCCCCACCACATAGGACCTACACTCCAGCAAAACGTATACCGATTTCATTTGCCATAGCACCAGCTGTACCACAGAAAAATCCCACTCCAGCAAAAAGTATAGCAAGTCCACCGGCCGAAGACCTATCCCAACTGCAGAGACGGCCAATTCCTGCAGATTGGAACCCCATTCCATTTATTCCCAGTTTAAAAGACAATGCTTTCAATGTTGTTAGGTACTACGTGCATATATTCCCATCATGGGAAGATTATTGTGAAGAAAAACACCATTTTCACATCTTCCTGTCCAACTTACGTGTAAGTGCTATTATTCATGGTTAGTATTTTCCTGTTTTCTGCTGATTGAACACAGAAATGATTTACATTACATTGTTGTAACTAGGCAAGGGTCAATCTGGATAGTCATGACGATCAAATCTTGCTTGTGCTTTCAAGGAAGCATTGCAACAGTATCGGTGTTACCTGAGGAAATCACACTTTGATGGCAAGTCTATAAACAAATTTCCGGTGAAGTCTCCTATGCTAAATTTAGAAGACATTGAATGGAAAAACCTTGTTATGCACTGGTCTCGTTCCCGGGATGAGGTATTGTCTATGAAATCACATGACAATTTGTACTTCTACTTTTCCGCATGTGTCTTACGGATCTTTTTTGCAGGAAATCTGCTCGAAGAAGAATTCCGGTTTGACAAGAACGACAGGATATCGCAAATATGCTGCCCGCTGCTTTGCTCTTGTTAGTACCTGTTGTCTGTATCCTTTGTACTTGCAAACATACCTGGTTCATTATGTGACAGTTTGCATGATAGCTTGCTTATCAATTGTTCGCTCAAATTATCCGATCTGTATGAATGGTTACATTAGTGTAGAATATATCCAATGCTAATGTTTTTTTAGCTCTGCATTGTTCTTGTAAGTACATGATGTCCTTTATCAGTTCTTATAATGACAGGTAGGTGTTCATGTACCATCACTCTGCAGCTTATTTTCCTTTGCCCTCCATTTTCTACACATCAGATCTATATTTACTCTTACCATAAGGTTGGTACTGAAGAAATTTAGCTGTGCATCGCTCTTGGCTGTACCTTTTGCTTGTATAGCTGCACTTACATTTATAGCTACTTGGTTATGTAGCATCACTCTTCATCTTGTCTTAAATATTCTCCATTTTTTCGTATATTATCACATCTATATTTACTCTTAACAAAATGTAGAATAAAGGCAATGCTTTTGAAGAAGATTACGTGGTAAACTTCTTGAATTGCCCCCGATCAGCATGGACAAGTCCTTTATAGAGCCTGTCTTCACCAATAATGTAAGTTTGTCCATCTCAAGCCTTCAAACTTTGTTGTATATATTTGGTTAGGCTTGACTGCAACAACTGTTTATTTTTGGTGTTCGCATCAAATTGCTTGTTTAAAGTTTATTATATGTAGTTCATAAACAAAAGTTCGTCCTTTCTCAATGTAAGTTTTCAGTTGTAAAACCTAGTTCCTTCTTCATACCATGTAAATTAAACTATCTGAGCAAGTGATCTTCTTTTGCACTTTGCATGTATGCTACATTCTTCATCGTAATCCGGTGGTGTGGTGAACCTACCCACTACAAAGACAATGTCATATTACGCAATGTCTTAACTATGAACAATGTCATATCATTCTACTATTATTTAAACCGTCTCTTTATTTGCCAATCTGAAATGGTATAAACCGACAAAGACACTAACCATTGATACTTATGAGTTCTTGATACGTAATCCGATTGGTGTCGTGAAGTTGCCAACTCCTTCACAATGTCATTTCCTGCCATGTCTTGACCTGAACAATACCATATTGTGTTAATGCAAATTTAAAGCATGTCACTTTATTTGTCAAGAAGAAATGTGATGAACTATAAGACCTTGATACTTTTATGTGCAAAACATGTCATCTATCTACTTGTTTATCTTCAGAGTGAGGAAGATATAAGTGTTGAACAAGCGCGATCTCATCATCTTGCTCATTTGCTTGCTGCAGCTCCCCAACAGGCTAACCTTTCTTGAACTCTATTGAAGTGCTTTGTCGGTTTTGTATATTATTTTGTCGGCGTGTTTATTTGCCTTTGGTGGCGATCTTTGATGCCAGTGTATGTAATCATGTTCGCTTGTGCTTTATTATCACAGTGGCGAACTTTGATGCCCAGTGGATGTAATATGCCGTAATTTCTTTGTTGTATAGTCTAGGTTTTTTCTTATTCATGATGCTGCAGTTATTTTACTGTATATATATCCTGTTTACGCAGTAAACCGGCCATACCGTAAAATTACGGTACATAATCGAACGTCGTGCAATCACGATGTAGGTTGGGCACAAACGTGCCGATCAGCTCACGGGCGGCGGCAGCCGAAATGAACCCCGGCCCATGATTGTGGGAATCAAATCACGGGCTTTTAACAGGCCAAAAAATTGTCTCGGTCCTTGTTTGGCCCAATCAGATATCGGCTGCGAGCAGGCCGGATGCAAACCGGATGCAAACCGGGCCGTAGTTAGGCCCAACTATATGACGGGCTTTTAACAGGCTGAAATTAATATAGGGCCGAAATGTTAAACGGGAACAAGCAAAAACTAATATCAGGCCGAATTACTAAGTGGGCCTTTAGCAAGTGGGCCCAAAAGCATAGTGTCCAGTTGACGGGCCGAATCTGATATGGGCCATAATTGAGCCCAAAGCCTCTTAAAGGGCCGGACCTGATCTGGGCCATAATTTGGCCCGAACGTGGTAGGCCTTTAACGGGCGGATCTCATATGGGCCACTATTAGGCCGGGCGTGGCGAGCCATTAATGGACCGGATCAAACATGGGCCGCCATTTGGCCAAAAACATGGCCTACAGTTAATGCGACGGCCTACTAGGGTCCACAAAATCTTGTGGGCCTACAGCTGGGCCGGCCCATTAATGTCGGCGAAATCTCGTGGGCCTTTAGCTGGGTCGGCCCATTATGACCGCAAGAATCTTGTGGGCTTTACCTGGGCCGGCCCATTATGGCACAAAAAAATCTTGTGGGCCTTTACCTAGGCCGGCCCATTATGGCCCGCAAAATCTTGTGGGCCTTTAGCTGGGCCAGCCCATTATGGTCCGCAAAATCTCGTGGGCCTTTAGCTGGGCCAACCCATTATGGTCCGCAAAATCTTGTGGGCCTTCAATTGGGCCGGCCCATTTAAACTTGATGGGCCGGTCCACGTGTCAACATATCATAGGCGCGTCTCGCCCATTGGATGAGTTGACACGTGTCTCCTCCAGCCAATGATGATTTTACACGTGGAAAGTCCCCATTGGTCGGGGCTGTTAACAAGTTATCGGATCCAAAACCCGACCCGATAGCTTAACGGCGTTCCGTTACGGTGGATGCCACGTGTCGGTCACCCTTGACGAAAAGCACTTACGTGGACGCGATTTATTGTCATGGAAGTGGACACTTCCGTGATGATAATTTTGGTAATGTCATGGAACACTTCTCTGACAAAGACAGGTATGACTATCTTGATTCTGTCATAAATTTGTCATGGATGTACATGCATGACAAAAAAAGCGACCTACTGTTACAAACACGTATCATCACGGAAGTGTATTTTTTTTGTAGTGTCTCTAGCCTTCCCCAAGTTGCTTTCCACTCAAATCTTCTTTCCACCAAATCAAAATCCTGTGAGAGAGAGTTGAGTGTTGGGGAGACTATCATTTGAAGCACAAGAGCAAGGAGTTCATCATCAACACACCATTTGTTACTTCTTGGAGAGTGGTGTCTCCTCGATTGGCTAGGTGTCACTTGGGAGCCTCGGACAAAGATTGTCGAGTTGAACCAAGGAGTTTGTAAGGGCAAGGAGATCGCCTACTTCGTGAAGATCTACCGCTAGTGAGGCAAGTCCTTCGTGGGCGATGGCCATGGTGGAATAGACAAGGTTGCGTCTTCGTGGACCCTTCGTGGGTGGAGCCCTCCATGGACTTGCGCAACCGTTACCCTTCGTGGGCTGAAGTCTCCATCAACGTGGATGTACGATAGCACCACCTATCGGAACCACGACAAAAACATTCGTGTCTAAAATTGCGTTTCAATCCTACAAACCCTTCCCTTTACATTCTTGCAAGTTGCATGCTTTACTATCCGCTGCTCATATACTCTTTGCATGCTTGCTTGAATTGTGTTAAGATTGCTTGACTTGTCCTAAGTTGCTAAAATGTGCCAAGAACTAAAATTGGGAAAAGGATAGATTTTTAATTGGTCAAGTAGTCTAATCACCCCCCTCTAGACATACTTCCGATCCTACACACGCCCGCTCAGGTGGTCCAAGTGCTCCATTACCTTGAGCTCAGCAGACTAGCTCAAGTGTGCAGCCACTGTGGTGCTCTCCCGATGCTCTGTTCACCCGTCATCAGCAATGTGCAAGTCACCAAGACTCTCATCGACGGCGGCACAGGGCTTAACGTCCTGTCCGTCGAGATGTTTGACAACCTTCAAGTGCCCTACGATCAGCTTCAGCCTACCAAGCCTTTCTCAGGGTGACCGATAGCACCACCACCCCGATAGGACAGGTCCGCCTCCCAGTCACCTTCGGGCAGCACGACAACTACCACACCGAGCTCATCGACTTCGACGTCGCCCACATCCATATATCGTACAATGCAATCCTCGGGTATCCAGCCCTAGCCAAGTTCATGGCAGTGACCCATCACGGCTACAACGTCCTCAAGATGCCAGGAAGTGGCAGAATCAGCACAGTCCCCTACGAAGAAAGAGATGCGGTGTGCTCCCACGAGCGTGCCTTCCAAGCTGCAGCAATAGACGACCACGACGGCAAGGGCGAATACCCTCCTGAGGCCGTCCCTAAGAAGAAGAAGTAGCTGCTCCGCACAGTGCCTCGAGCAAGCGGCGCCTCAAGTGGCGCCACGACTGGATCGGCGCCCGCACCTGGGGTGCCTCCCTCCATCGCATAGGAAGGCGCGCCCGGCGCCCTCCTCAGGCAAGGCTCGGGGCTCTCTTCTGGAGGGCCTCAAACCTTGCCAACATCACGAGGGAGGCGCTCGGGCACCATTTGGAGGCGTGCTTCATGGCACGTTTCCCTCCGGAGGACACAAGGCGAGGAGCGCCCAGTGCTCAGGAGTTCATTACCAAGATCACTCAGGAACTATAGGACACGAGGGCCATGCACGGCAATCGCCGCTCACCTGGCGCAGCCTCCCATCCAGGCGAAGATGACGGGTTGCGCGTCTGCATCGACGTCCCAGGGCTCAACAGGGCCGCGTCTCAGGAGCCCTTCTGGCATTCGCGCGTGGGGCACTGCAAGGGCTCACCGCACAACTACGTTCGCATGCCATTTGGCCTGCCGAGCGTGGCATCCACCTATCAGCGCAACTTGCGGCGCGCCCTCGCGAGTCAGGAGGCCAGGAACCACGCCGTCTTGACGGAGATGGAGACGGTCCTCAAGGAACCGCCTGGACCCCCAGAGCCTCCTGAGGCTCAGGGTCCCGGTGGCTCATGAGGAGCAACCCTTCACCGTGTACCTTTAGCTGCCCCAACATTCCTTCATCAACAGAACCAAGTGACATTTTCCAAGTTTATTTAGCTGGGAGCGCCCTCAGGGCTGCATCATTCCTAGGCCACATGAGTCCTTCCCTGTGGCATGTATCCTTTTTTATGTCTTTAGCTTACCTTGTTGGGGGCGCCCCTCGGGCTGCATGATCCCCAAGCCGCTCGGGCCTGACACAGTGGCATGCATCTCCCCTGCGTTTACTTAAGCCAGCTTGCTTTCCATGCTTAATCTATCTATGACTATCAACTGCTTGATTGCCACCTACCCCGAGAGCTGCTCACTCTAGCACGACGCTTGTGCTAGGGTTCATCCCTGCAACGTCGACAAATCTGAGCGTACGAGCTCTGGCCGCGCGCGCCACCTCACCAGGCCCTCAGTGCCTCCATTCTCTGGCGAAGCAATCAGTGGCCGCTCGTCTATCATAATGGCAATCTGCACCCTATCTCGTGCTGATTTGCAGGAACCTCCTGAGGACCACGACAGGCGGCACCGCGGGCTCCCTCTTCTCCCATGTAATCCGCTTGCGCGTTAAAAGGGGGGCTCCTGAGCATCGCGACTCAGGAGCTCTTACTGGCTCTCCAGCTCTCACCCCCTGGCCTTGACCACGGTATCGCGACCTGGCATACCAGCGGCGGCTGAGCTCGCTCAAGGGCCGGGACCTGAGAATGTAGAGCACAAAGGAAAGTGTGGGAGGAGAGGAAGTCTCGTACGGGCCTAATCTATCTAAGCTACGACCGCCTGCGCACGAGCCTAGCGCCTCGCGAAGGACCGACCTTAGACTGCCAACATAAGTTTCACGCTCGGGTCAACCAATCGCTTCGGCATAGGGTTCTCATTCGTGTTGCCCCGCTACAGCGACGTAGCCTCCCTTTCCTGCCTCTTGGTGGTCGCTTGGGCGCTAAAAGGGACCTCCTGAGCATCGCGTCTCAGGGGCTCTTACTGGACCTCGGGCCGCTCGCCTCCTCGCCTTGACCACGGCATCGCGACCTGGCATACCAGCGACAGCTGAAGCCTGCCTGGGGACCGGGACCTGTCGGCTAGAGCACCAAGCTGTCGCGGGATTGGAAATGGAAAACCGAGCCGAAACGGGACACGCACACACACAATTTCATAATAAGGATGATATCAACAAAAGATATTGCGGACCCTTTACATGCCCCTGCGGGGTACCTCTCGATTCTTCGCAGGAAACAAAAGGAAAAAGCTTCAAGGAGTTCTATCTACACGCGCCCCTGTGGGTGACGCCATCATCAACAGTGGGCCACCAGAGGCCGGCGCCAACCTCATCCAGATCAGCGGCGGCGGCTGGACGCTGCAGCCCTGCTCCGGGCTCGGCGAGAGCTTGGAGGCACGTAGCTGTCGTCGCTCGTCTCTGGAGTCTCGTAGAGCTCGGGAGAACCGCTGGACTCCCAAGCGTCACTGCTGCTTCCAGAGGAGCCGCTGGCGACGCAGACAGCAAGCCATGCCCCTGCTGCGGCGCCGACCTGATGGCCCATCCCGGAGCAACACTCCAGGCGGCGGCCTTCTGCGTCGAAGACCTTGAAGAATAGCGTGGATGCGCCGTCGTACTCGAAGTGGATCGCGAGGGCGCCCTCCGCACGACACAATCAGACGACCTCACCCCAGCCTCGAGTCATGAAGATCTTGCCTGAGGAGACGACTTCAACTTCCGCTCCAGTCACCGGCGCGTCGCAGTCGACGTGCTGCAGCCAAAGCTTGAGGGGCCCTGTCGGCAGCATCTCGGCAGAGAAGAAAGAGGGAAAGCGGATCCAAGTGCTCGGGGCATCGCCTCCCATAGCACAAGCTCGCGCGAAGAGTCCGTGGCATGGACTCTAGGGGAAGCGAAGCGCGCCACAGCGGTACGGCGACCATGGCCGCGGCACGCGCACCGACACTCGTCGCCTCTTCCTCCCGAGCCCTCGGCTTGGGCGTATAGGGGTAACGGATACCCAGGAGGAGGCCGCTTGCACCAAGGCCTCGTCACCACACTACAAAAAAAAGACACATCCGTGACATTTTGGGCCGAACGAATTTTTTTTCTGTCATACATATGACACTTCTATGACGATAATTGTGACAAAACCCGGTATCATCATAGATGTGGTGGGCTCCTACTTCTATGACAAAAACTCATGATAGAAAATGGGCTTTTCGTCCTGGGCGGGCCGGAGACGCAGTTGCATGACATTCTTCGGGCCGTCCATGAAGGAAAAAACCATGGTAGAAGGGAGGGGGAGGAAAATTTTGGGGATTTCCCGGTTACGGTGGGAGGTCGGGGCCGAGCGATGTGCGTTTCTCTCTTACACGTACACGGGTGTGTCCGAGGCGTTGGCTCTAACTGAACCCGAGCGAGGCGTTGGGCTCTAATCGAACCCGGCGATTGCCGCTGCGAACTACGCATTCATCGAACCCGGCGATCGATCGATGGCTGATGGCGAACCCAATCGGCGATTCGCCGCTCTTGCTGCTAACTGAAGCCGATCGATGCTGCCTCTGGATGAACAGTGAGCGTTGCGGGGGAGGTTTGGATGAACAGTTTCCGGTGGGGGTGGACGAACAGGACCCCGTGGTGTTGCCTCTGGATGAAGAGGACCCCGATCGATCGAGCCGGTTGGAGCTGGATGAACAGACCCCGTGGAGGGCTGGATGAACAGGACCACCCCGTGGAGGGTAGGATGAACAGTAGATGGTGGAGGGCAGGATGAACAGTAGCCCGTGGAGGGGTGGTTGAACAGGAGCCCGTGGAGGGCTGGTTGAGCGGTAGCCCATGGAGTAAGCGCGCGATGGAAGGCTGGAAGAACGAGAGCCCGTGGATGAGCGATCGCGGTGGAGGCTGGAGGAGGTCGACGGTGGATGAGCGATGGCTTCGTGGAGGCTGGAGGGTCGACGGTAGAGATGAGCGGTATCCGTGGAGTCCCGTTTTCGCACGCCACACCTCCCGATGAATAGGACCCCGTTTGTTGTCGGCGCTCCAACACAAGTCTGTTTCGCCGTTTTGCGATCGCCACACCCCTCCAGATCAACAGGACCCCCGTTTCGACCGTATGAGGTCCGTTTCCTCCGTTTAGCGGTACGCCAGACCCCTCCCGATGAACAGGATCCCATTTCGAACGTGGCCGGTCGAACACGAGGCTGTTTCCTCCGTTCTGCGGTACGCCAGGCCTCGTTTCCATCGCTTGTTCCGTCCAAGCCCTCCCGATGAACATGACCACGCATTCCGTTGACTCCCCATGAACACGACGACGACGCTGTTTCTCCATTCCGACCCAGCCATGTACACGAGCCCTAAATGCGTATGTTGTGAGTAGGCGTTCGAGACCCCGCCCGTATGTACACATACGTGGCCGTATTTTCTTTCTTGCACCCTGACCGCTGTACGTACATGTACATGCTATGTGCGTGCCTCTACGACGACTCGTGCGCGCCTCTACATCGACCAGTATATATTTACGTACACGTTCGCGACCAGAATGACAATGCTATGTACGCTTCGACCAGGTGGGGCCCGACTGTCAGGCACTTCCTTGCGTGCGAAGATGTAGCTGGTGGGTCCCAGTAGTCAGGAGCAAACGTTTTTTTTGTGAAATACGGTGGCCCGTCCGGTGGGTCCCCACTGTCTGGTGGAGGAATAATTATTTTGCACGTAATAAGGAGGCACTTCCTTGCTGCGACCATGGACCCAGCTGCCAGCCTCTCCACGAACAGTCCACATCCGATGGAAGTCGTTCCTTGACCATGTTGACCACACCGCGCCGAGAGCACCAGGGCGGTGGACGACGGTGAGGCCTAGGAAGGGGACGACGGGGATCCGGGGAAGACACGGCAGCGGAAGCCCGCGCGAGCGCGGAGAGCAGTACGAGGGTTCACTGGTTCGGCTGCAGTGTGAGGCTGCCGTCGCGAACTGGCCGGTGGGAATAGTTAGGCGGTGAGGCCTCTGCGGCAACCTGGCCCGCCACGGAGGCAGGAGCACGCAGCACGACCGGGCGCTGCTTTGGGCGGTTTGGAGCAAGAAGACCAGAGGTTGAAGAAGCACTCTGACCTTGGATGCACATCGTGCGGTCACGGAGCTAGAATCGTTCATATTGACTAAAGTTGACAAAGGCCCCGGCCCCCCAACTTAGTACGCCCACAAGTCAGCCTCCCACCATGGTGGGTCCCAGCTAGCAGGGGGAGTATTCGTTTTTTTGTGCGTAATAAGGAGGCACTTCCGGTGGGTCCGAGCTGACAGCGGGGGGAAGTTTTTTTTCGCCAAATACGTTGGCCCGTCTGGTGGGTCCGAGCAGTCAGGGGGGCAACGTTTTTTCGCAAAATAAGGTGGCCCGTCCGGTGGGTCCCTGCTGTAAGGTGGAGGAATAATTATTTTGCGCGTAATAAGGAGGCACTTCCTTGCGGCCGCTGGACCCGGTATCGGCCTCTCCACGTCTGATACTCTTCCGATGGAAGTCGGTCGTTGACCACGTTGACCACGCCGCGCCGAGAGCACCAGGGCGGTAGTCTAGACGACGGCGAGGCCTAGGAAGGGGACGACGCGGAGCCGGGGAAGACGCAGCAGTGGAAGCCCGCGCGGAGAGGAGTACGAGGGTTCACTGGTTTGGCTGCGGTGTGAGTCTGTCGTCGCTGCAGAATAACAGGGGGTATGGGTGAGTGGAGGGATGGCCTGGCCAGCGGTGGGAGTAGTATGGGGAAGGTGAGGCCTCCGCGGCAGCACAGCCGGCCACGGGAGGCAGGAGCAGGTGGCACGACCGGCGTTGCTTTGGGCGGCTGGACCAAGAAGACCAGAGGTTGAAGAAGCACTACGGCCGCTGGATGGACATCGTACGGTCACGGAAGCTAGAAACGTTTATTATTGACTAAGTTGACAAAGCCCTTGGTATGCTCCAACTTAGTAGGCCCACATGTCGACCTCCGAAGCAGTGCGCCCGGATGTCGGGGAGGAATCATTTTTGGGCGGCGAAGCTAAGAATATCCGAAATTGAAGAAGAAGCACGACATCCATTGGATAGACATCCAACGCCACTTCTTTGCTAGAACCGTGTCTTGACTATAATAAGTTGGCAAAGCCGTGCATACGCGTTAACTTATTTTCTAGGGGACGCGTCACTTAGTAGGCCCACAAGTGTGTGGCAGAGAACTTATAGCCCATTTACGTTTCGTAAGAATGTACAGCCCATTTTGGAATTCTAATGGAATTTACATCAGCCCATTTATAGTTTGTTAAAAGTACAACCCATTTTCTAGCTAGGACAATGATTAATAATTTCAACCAACCGTTGAAGACATAATTCAATAAAAATTCCCACATTTTGATGGGCTCCGAAATATTTTTATCCCAAAATTTCTAGTCAGATTAAATATAAATTTGTATTACGTAAAAATCCAACGAAACATTGCGCGTGAAACAATGAAAATTTAAAATTTTCAAAATCCATAAATAATATTTTCTAAACTAATTTCATGTTTGGTGAATTTTTTATAGTTACTTCCCAGTTTTTATAATTACATCCCATTTATTATTTTTAAAGCCCATTTTCCTGTTAAGCCTAATGCATCCCTCCTAGGAAAGATTTGCAGCCCAGCGGGCCGGAGAATAACAAGTTGACCTTGCTCGGTATTCCTCAAAAGGCGTATAGCTGGGCTAGCCATTTTCATCTTGAAAAATTAGTATCTAGGCTGGATATCGGCACAGGGCTGGGCAGACCCTTTGCCCTTGATTAATACCCTGCTCTCCTCTGAACAACAACGAAATCATCGCCAAGAAAAACTTCTGCAGTGCTCACGCCTCAAAAACACAAATCTTGCTCGAGCTTCTTGGTCCCGGTATCGGCCGCACATTGTGCAATTCTCTCATTTATATTGACTACATAGGTTGACAATGGTGTGGGACCGTGATGTCAGGAAACTAGGAGAAAGCAAAAAAATATAGTTATACATAATAAGGAGGCACTTGCGTACGTACGGCTATGGCCCTAGTGGGTCCTTACTGTCATCTAGTCAAAATAAAGTCATCTCCTAAATCCTCATGTTCGTTGACGATGTTAACAATGCTCGGCGCCACTGCGAGCGCAACAACTCGAAGGACAACGGAGAGGGCCTCGCGGGCCCTACAGATGGTCTGATCTGGCGCCGCTACTCATTTAGGAAGCCAGGATCATCGGACACCTATGAGCACCTTCGAGAAACTGAGACGGCATGAAACGGTAAGGCCGCGCTTCGGAGCTCTGGTTTATTTCAAACATGTATTAACATACAAGTGTAATTTACTCGTCATCAAAAATAACATGTAAAATACAGGCGTAATGAAACCGAGGGCCCGAAGTCTGTAAGTAAAACCGGCGGGTTACGCGTGTAATTTGAGAGACCAGTGTATATTTTACGAGCACTGCTATATGGACGACATTACCAGACGATACATGCACGATGTGCGTATCATGCCATCCATGGGCAAGGCTGAAACAGCAGCTAACAGCTGGATTAGCAATCGTCCGTGTGTCGTTTAGCGTTTTTATCGTGTGTCAAGTACTTCCGATATTTTACTAGTCGAAATCGACCAACCAAGCGCCTTCGCCCGAGACCATCTGCTTTAATTTACAAGCGTCCGTTTTACAAGCGGTTTTGGTTGGAAAACGACGATCCAATCATGGCCTAATATCATGAGTTGGTCGGAAGATCATATGGTTTCACGTCTAACCTACCCGACTTGTCGTATAGGCTATGAATGAAACATCAGACGATGAACTTCTTAAGCATGGAAACAACAAAAGATGATGATCTTCTTAACAAGCAAATCACTAGCATTAGATCGACATGCAAAACAATACGAAGCATTATTCTCAGGAGGCACGGTGAACAGCTCGTGATGCCGCATGCCACAACATTGCAAGCTCAACTTTGCAATCAAACACAAGGCCTGGCATTACATAGACAATATTCAGAACAAACTCTTAACACAGGAATATCTCGGCGAGTAACTATTTACTTCTAAACCGAACACGGGAATAGGAAAAAAACACTCGACGCTGCTCACAACAAGGGCGTCCCACTCGAAAATATCAAATGCATGTCTGCTGGCTAACATCAATGAGCAAATTTTGACAAGGTTTTCCAATTCCAATATATTAAACTAACGTCTTCTTGCTAACATCAATGATTAAACTTTGACAAGCTTTTCCCATTCAAAATATGTAATGCCTATGATCGTGGAGTCCTGTCGCTTCTTGCTAACACCAATGATTAACTTTGACAAGCTTTTCCCATTCAAAATATGTAATGCCTATGATCGTGGAGGCACTCCACGTGTTGTTAAATTGCCAGTGGTCTCTACAGACTAGTCATGTCACTGGTGTCTAATAATACTCTGTAAAGCTTCTCGGTCATTCATACGTAATGTAGCGCAAAGCAGTGGATCGCTTCTTTGTGCCAAGTGGAACGACCAACTGGACCTAGTAATGCAGCAGTTTGCCTTGGACCCATTGGCTCCTTTTGTGCAGTTGAACTAAAATCGAAGTCGGAATAAAACCGAGCTTTAATTTTGATATCCCTGTAAGCAACAAAAGGTATAAGGGAAACAATTACTGAGAAATAATGGTTGATGACTTGTACTCCCAGAAGAAAAACATCTACTGATCTACCTTATCTTAATGGGAAACAAAGCAGGAGAGTAGCAAATCTCAATCAGTGTGATTCATTCATATTAACTGAGACATTATCTTAACAATGCCTTGTTTCAAGATGTATAAAGAATGAAAAAGCAGAAAAGTATAATTCCTAAAACAATGCGACTGATTCATTTTAACAGAGACATTATCTTAACAATACCTTGGTTAAACATGTAGAAAGAACTACAAAGAAGGATAGTACCATTTGTAAAACACTGTAACTGATATATAATAACAGAGACATTATCTGAACAATAGATTTCTTAAACATGTACTCCGGCCAATCCCTAACAGAAATGGTACTCCCGCCGATCCCTAACAAGTGTTGCAGTTTTGAACTAAGATTCAGTAGTTAATTCTGAGGAAAGTAGGTACTGACCTTTCAAGACCATTTGAAACAACGCCTGAGGTGGATCTAAAAGAGATATCAACACATATATGGAAATCCGGTCTCATTTTGTGCAGTTCCACCAAAATTAAGCGAAGCAAAATGTCAGAATAGCAACAAGTTGAATAGATATCCCTGTTTTAACAGAGGCAAAAAAGAAATCAATTACTGGCCAATAAAGGAGGATGAAACATGCGGCCACAAAAATGGTAATCCCGCCAATCCCTAACAAGTGCTGCAGTTTTGAACTAAGATTCAGTAGTTAATTAATCCTGAGAGTGGCATTGCTTAATTTTACCAGCAGCATTAGATTAACGAAAAGCATAAACAGTTCCAGGGTAGAGTGGGCGCAACAACAGTATGTGCTTCCACCTACTTATAAAGGGGGTGATGCAGAGTTTGTTGTAACAAAGCAACAAGCATCATGTCTGGGTATGTAGCCAAGCAGCATATATGCGCTGGTCCCACATTTGTTCTCTTTGAACCTTCTTCCTATGTGAGGGTAGCAAATCTAGTCGTGCACAAACTACCCGACCCCCAGTTTATTTCCCTTTTCAACAAAGAGATCGGTTCCTTACATATGTGTGTACTGGGTTACCCCCTTTTTCCCTTTTCGACCTACAAAGCGGCTGGATAGCCAGTCTATACTACTTTCCGCCCCTCCTTTCCTCATTGAACCATGTCCTAGATTCTTGCTCCAGCCCACCACACCCTTCTTTCCTCTTTGAACCAAGGCCTAGATTCGACTATAGATCGAAAAAGATCCACATGCAGCTAGAGCAACGACGGTTTCAAAGAAACTTATACCTTAGGGTCATCGGGATGTGAAAAGGCGTGCGGCGGGAGGCCGGATCTGCCCACACTACGTATGGCAGCAAGGAAGAAGGGGTCGGTGGCCCTCCCACACAGGCGCTGGGTGAAAGAGAACAGCGCAGCCGGCAGTGGGTTCCTCCCTCGCCGAAGGCGATAGAGTGAACGATGCACCTCCTCCCCTTCCCGGTGCGACGGGATACGGACGCCTCCTTCACCAGCTGTGAGGGGGGAGAGAGACAAGAGGCCAACGCAGTCTTGTTTAGATTTGGTGAAGAGAGGGTGAGAGACTGTGAATATAGCAAACCCTAGCAAATGAGCAGCTGAGCCTCGGCGTGTAACATATATGTAGTCTTGACCCGGCGTGTGGAGAGTGCAAACCCTAGCGAACAAGCTACCGAGGCTCGCTTATACATATACTCTTGTAGTAGTACAGATCGAGCTCCGGTGCCTTCACTTTTTGCTTTTGGCTGTATGATGTGAGCCATCCACATTTTGGGCCCACTGTCATAAATCCAAAGGCAGGTGCACTAAGTCAATGAAGCTGCGTCCATATAGTACTCTCGTGTATATGACTAATATATAGTGGAGTGGTTTTCTTATTCTCTCCATAACAATCGTTTTAAATTGTGTAAGTATGAAACGAAACTCTTTATTTAATGTACAGTGAAGAAAACTAGTACTACTTCCGATGAACTAACGATCCACGCCCACGCGTCCTGGTCGCACTTCCTGTCCTTCACGTGTGGTACACTACCCTCCCTTAAGTGAACAACCACACATGCGCCAAATTATCGGAAACGTGTGAGAGTGTGTACAAATAAAGAAATTTAATTTCAATTATCGGAAAGGTTTGAGAGTATTACAAAGTTTGACTAGCTACTGATGGAAGACAACTTGATTTTCGTCGAAAATTGATCAGCTTCACCAGCCGACGCAACCATGAGGCGCAACCATGAGCATCGATAGGTCATCGTGGTGATGCATCATCCATTTGGCCTCAAGTTAGGGTGAGGCACCTAAGAAGTTCGACAAATCCTCACTGTGGTCTGTTTCTTCGCAGTAATCAAGCTCGAGGGAGGAAGAACCACGTGGCAGAGGACAGTGAGGCGGAACAACAATGGCCATCAAATTTTGTGCAGTTCCACTAAAATTGAGGAAGACATCCCGGGTATGGAGACACGCATCGCTGTTTCCAAAAATATAAAAAAGGGTTAGCAACGACATCTCAATTGTCAATAAGAATTAATGAAAAGTACACCAACAAACAGAAGCATCATAATTATCTTGATGGGAACTAAACCAGGATACCCGAGAAAAAAACATTTCTTCATTTAAGCAGTGATAGTACTACCACCATATGGATAATGACCGCACAACCACCATGTACTTTTTGTCGAAACAACATGTATACCTCCACCGAGGCATAAATCAGGACAACTTTTTGAGTGGCATTTCCTCTATGATAGTAGTAGTACTAGTAGGTGATGTTGGACCAGCCGACAAACCCTAGCTACTATGCATGGGGAGCTGGGGAGTAGTCGCATCAAAGAAAACCCGCACGCAGCGACCTGGGGAGCTGGACAAGTACAAGAAGTTATGCCTCAGGTGGGCGAGATGTCGTTTAGGCGGGCGGGCGGGATCTGCCCACACGACGGCAGTGAACAAGGGCGCGGAGGATCTTCGTCCGCGCCAGCGCGGCTCCGAGAGGACGGTGCGCATCGGCTTCCTCCGTCGCCGACGGCGACAACGTCAACGCTGCACCTCCTCACCTCCCGCAGCGGACGGGATTCGGCCGGATCTGTGACCACCGGTGAGGAGAGAGATAGAGTGGACACTGTCATCTTGTTTTGATATGGAGAGGGTGAGAGAGCGAGACACGAGAAACTCTATCAAACAAGAGGCTATAATGGAGTAAAAAAATCTCTCCATAGCAGTGGTTTTAAATAGTGTCGGATTTCAGGTTCCGGCAGACCCTTGAGGTTCGAACACTGGGGTGCGCGCGAAGATTTCGCCTTCTACCTACTTGCACCCCACCGCCTCGCTAAGATCTAAGCTATGGAAAGAACAACACAAGAGACACAGGGTTTATACTGGTTCGGGCCATCGTTGTGGTGTAATACCCTACTCCAGTGTGTGGTGTGGAGGATTGCCTCTTGGGCTGATGATGATGAGCAATACAAGGAAGAACAGCCTCGCGAGGGTCTGTTCTTGGCTGGGGGGATGAACTGCTAGGAGGAGTTCAGTCACCCTTCTCTCTCTCTCTCTGATCGTTGATCCTCTATCCGATCTGATTCTCGATCGATTGTCTATCTGATGCCTCTACCCTGGGGGTGGCTAGTCCTATTTATAGGCAAAGGCCCTGGGCCTCTTCCCAAATATTGAGCGGGAAGGGCGCCAACAATTGGCCATTTTGAAGGGGAACATCTGGTACACTTATCCTGACTAAAGTTGGTCCTCGCCTGCCAAAGGCTCTGGTGGTGACGCTGGCTTGGGCTCCACAATGACTTCCTCCCTGCCGTTGGACTGGTCTTGGTCTCGTTGCACCGAAACGGGTGCCTTTGCTTGATGCTCTCGCCTGCGCTTGCTCCCTTTGCACCAAAGAGGAAAGGAGGACACTGCGCGGGCTGGCGCCCGCCTGGCGCCCTTGGTCATCATGGCTTGCGTCACGGGCACCTCGTGAGGTACCCCGCCTTGATCTCTCCGCCTCCTCGCGAGCCAGCCTGATGAGGCCGTGCCTGAGGAAGCTCCGTGTCGTCCGCCCCGCGAGGCTTGGCCCCTCGCGAGGGTCTTGGGTCTGTGTTGATGAAGATGGGCCGTGCTGGGCCCCCCTTTGAGCCACGCCGCAGGCAGGCAAGTCTGGGGACCCCCTTTCCCAGAACGCCGACAGTAGCCCCCGGGCCCAAGGCGCGCCCGGACTTGGCCGTGCAGGGAGGCGAAAGGGCAAGGGCGAAGCGCCGCGGGCCCTAATAGCCTGCGGCCTTGGGCGCCGCGTGGCGGTTGATTGGATGTGGGCGTCTCCACTTCCCCATGACGCCTCGGCAACCGCACGGATTGGACAAGTCCCTGCATGCAAAGCGGGTCATGATTACCTGCGATCATGGAGGTCGACGGTTGGCCTTTGCCGGCCATAAGTACGGAACGGCACGCGCCCTTCCAGCCCATCTCTTCTCTCTTCTCCTTCTTCCCGGTCCTTGCTCCGTCTCGCTGCGATGGCTCCGATCCGTCGGTTCTCTGCGGCGGAGAAGGGAAAGGCTCCCCGAGAGGAACCAGACCCGCTCCCGCCGAAGAAACGGCTCGCCCTCCGCGGCCGGGACGAGGAGGCCCATCAGGTGGTGCCGAGGCCTTGGTGCGAGCGACCACCACCGGGGTTCCCGCTTCCCTTGTACGCCCACATCGAGGGCTCTGAAGGAGTCGATGCCGATCGCCACGGGCGGCGCCGTCGTCGGCGTCGACGGGTCACGAAGGTGTGGGTCGTCCCCCCTGGGGTCCACACCGAGGGCTCCTCCCGAGAGTTCGTGCTCCACGCCGCCATGCCTCCTCAGTCTTGGATTCGCCTTCCTCCCTTCTTCGCCTCCATCATCCCGCAGGGAGAACTCCTGGAGCTTTGGCTGCAGCATGCGGCAGCACCCTCGCGACCGAGGCAGAGGTCGCGGTCGTTGCCCCGGGCGAGGTCTTCATGACTCGAGGCTGGGGCGAAATCGCCCGGGTTTGCAGGACAAGAGGCGCCCTAGCGATCCACTTGGAGTACGACGGTGCTTCGGTGATGTTCTTCAAGATCTTCGATGCGAACAGGCGCCGGCTGGAGTGCTGCCCCGGGAGAGGTGGTCGGGACCCAGCTACGGCGAGGACTAGGCCCGCCGATCGCTCCCTTGGCGGCTCCTCAGGCGGCGGAGGCGTTGGAGGATCCAGCGACTCCGGCGAGCTCTTCGCGACTCGAGAGGCGGCGGCGACAGCCTCTGAGCCTCGAGCCGGCGCCGCTCTGGAAGCGAGGCAGGCTCGTCAGGACGTCGCCGACTCTGATCTGGATGGGGTTGGCGTCGGTGCTTGACGGCCCACTGTTGATGATGGCGTCTTTTGCAGGGGCGCGTGTAGTTAGCGTCCTTTTAGAATCTGTTCCCTGCGAGGAATCAAAGACGCGTCCCGTGGGGGCTTGTAAGGTGCCTGTGATCCTGTTTGTTAATATAACCCTTGTCGTAGAATTGCGCGAGTTGCTCATTCCGTCTTAGCTCAGTTCTCCCTTTCGACCCTCACGAGGGCTTGGTGCTCTGCGCCGACAGGTCCCAGTCCCAAGGCGGCTTCAGCCGCTGGTATGCTGTGTCACGATCCGCGATGCCGTGGTCAAGGCCAGGAGGTGAGCGACCCGGGGTCCGGTAAGAGCCCCTGAGTCGCGATGCTCAGGAGGTCCCCTTTGTCGCTCAAGCAGCCGTCGTTCGGCGAGAAAGGAGAGCGGCGTCGCTAACACGGGATTGCATTAGGTGCGGGGATGGTGCCACGGTAGCTGGTGCTTCCGGGTGATGACTTATCTTGAGAATCAGGGACCGCTCCCTGGTGCGTTGCCGGGTCCGTGCATCGGCAGGCGTGAGGTTGCTCGGCGAGGTCCTCGCGTGTCCCTCCCCTCTCGCCTTTGCTCCCTGAGGGAGTCCTGGATTAGGGGGTGTTCGGGTAGCCGGACTATACCTTCGCCGGACTCCAGGACCATGAAGATACAAGATTGAAGACTTCGTCCCGTGTTCGGAAGGATCTTTCCTTGGCGTGGAAGGCAAGCTAGGCGATGCGGATATTTAAGATCTCCTACCATTGTAACCGACTCTGTGTAACCCTAACCCTATCCGGTGTCTATATAAACCGGAGGGTTCTAGTCCGTAGGACAACCAACCAACAAACTATCATCATACACAATCATACCATAGGCTAGCTTCTAGGGTTTAGCCTCCTTGATCTCGTGGTAGATCTACTCTTGTACTACCCATATCATCAATATTAATCAAGCAGGAGTAGGGTTTTAACTCCATCGAGAGGGCCCAAACCTGGGTAAAATAAAGTGTCCCTTGTCTCCTGTTACCATCCGACTTTGACGCACAGTTCGGGACCCCCTACCCGAGATCCGCCGGTTTTGACACCGACATTGGTGCTTTAATTGAGAGTTCCTCTATGTCGTCGCCTTTAGGCCCGATGGCTCCTTTGATCATCAACAACGATGAGGTCCATGGCGAGACTTTTCTCCCCGGACAGATCTTCGTCTTCGGTGGCTTCGCTCTGCGGGCCAATTCGGCAGTCATCTGGAGCAGATCGAAAGCTACGCCCCTGGCCATCAAGTCAGGTTTGGAAGCTTAAACTACACGGCTGATATCCGCGGAGACTTGATCTTCGACGGATTCGAGCCACAGCCAAGCGCGCCACACTATCTCGAGGGGCACGATCTAGCTCTGCCTCCGAACAGTGTCCTGGAGGCCGCACACGCACCGGTTCCGACCCTCGACTCGGAGCCTGCTGTGCTAATTGAGGATGAATGGTTGGACGTCACCTCGGGGGCTGCGATCTCAAAGGCGATCGAACCGAACACTAGCCCCGCACTCCGCATGGCCCATGACTCCAAGGAGCCGGATTCTTCTCCGAACTCTGAGCCTCCCGCGCCCCTGCCGATCGAATCTGATTGGGCGCCTATAATGGAGTTCACCGCCGCGGACATCTTTCAGCACTCACCTTTTGGTGATATCCTGAATTCTCTCAAGTCTCTCTCTTTATCAGGAAAGCCCGGGCCGGATTACGGTCTGCGAGGATGGGATACGGACGATGAAGAAATTCAAAACCCTCCCACCACCCACTTGATAGCCACTGTCGACGATCTAACCGACATGCTTGACTTCGGCTCCGAAGACTTCGACGGTATGGACGACGAGGTAGGAGACGAACAGGAACCAGCACCTGTAGGGCGCTGGACGGCCACCTCGTCATATGACATATATATGGTGGACACTCCAAAGGATGGAGATGGTGATGGAATAGCAGGGGATGACACCTCCAAGAAACAGCCAAAACACCGGCGCCAGCGGTGCCGCTCTAAATCCCGCCAAAGCAAAAACGGTGATTTCGGCACGGGAGATAATACTACCCCGGACAACGCCGAAGAACACCAGCAAGATTGAGCGCAGGAAGATGGAGAAGCCAGCCCTCATGAGAGAGCGACAGAACGTGAGGTTGAGGATGACAACTATATGCCTCCCTCCGAAGACGAGGCAAGCCTTGATGACGACGAATTAGTCGTACCATCAGACCCCGCCGAACAAGAGCGCTTCAAACGCAGGCTTTTAGCCACGGCGAACAGCCTAAAGAAAAAGCAGCAACAGCTTAGAGCTGATCAAGATTTGCTGGCTGACAGATGGACTGAAGTCCTTGCGGCCGAAGAGTACGAACTCGAGCGCCCCTCCAAGAATTATCCTAAGCGCAGGCCGCTACCCCAATCAGAGGAGGAAGCACCTACATCACCGGCAGACGACATGGCAGACCCGGCCACCTCGCGGCGCGACAGGAGACCTGTCGAACCTCCAACCAAGCCATGCCCGGCGCCGCTCAACTAAGGCCGCGGGAAAATCGCCCGGAACCTGCGAGATGTACTGGAGGATAAAGCAAGGCAAAGAAGATCAATCTATGGATCGTGCAGGCGCCCGACGACACGTGATGATGATCTTCACTCCGCACACAATAAATCCGGCCGGGCCGAACACAACCGACATAGCTCTTCGGAGCTGCGTCGGGACATAGCCCAATATAGGGGTGCCGCACACCCACTATGCTTCACAGATGAAGTAATGGATCATAAAATCCCAGAGGGTTTCAAACCGGTAAACATTGAATCGTACGATGATACGACAGATCCGACGGTATGGATCAAGGATTACCTCCTTCACATCCACATGGCACGCGGCGATGATTTACACGCCATCAAATACCTCTCCCTCAAACTCAAAGGACCAGCCTGGCACTGGCTTAACAGCCTGCCAGCAGACTCAATCGGTTCTTGGGAGGACCTGGAAGCCGCATTCCTCGACAACTTCCAGGGCACTTATGTGCGACCACCAGACGCCGACGATCTAAGCCACATAATTCAGCAGCCAGAGGAATCGGCCAGGCAATTCTGGACACGGTTTCTAACAAAGAAAAACCAGATAGTCGACTGTCCGGACGCAGAGGCCCTAGCAGCCTTCAAGCATAACATCCGAGACGAGTGGCTTGCCCGGCACCTGGGACAGGAAAAGCCGAAATCTATGGCAGCCCTCACGACACTCATGACCCGCTTTTGCGCGGGCAAAGATAGCTGGCTAGCTCGCAGTAACAACTTATCAAAGAAACCTAGTAATTCGGATACCAGGGACAAAAGTGGAAGGACACGTCGAAATAAGCAAAAGCGTCGCGTTAACAGCGACAATAATGAAGATACGGCAGTTAATGCCGGATTCAGAGGCTATAAATCCGGTCAGCGGAAAAAGCCATTTAAAAAGAATACTCAGGGCCCGTCCAGTTTGGACCGAATACTCGACCGCTTGTGCCAGATCCATGGCACCCCCGAAAGGCCAGCCAATCACACCAACAGGGATTGTTGGGTGTTCAAGCAGGCAGGCAAGTTAAGAGCCGAAAACAAAGACAAGGGGCTGCATAGCGATGACGAGGAAGAGCCCAGGCCGCCGAACAACAATGGACAGAAGGGGTTTCCCCCACAAGTGCGGACGGTGAACATGATATACGCAACCCACATTCCCAAGAGGGAGCGGAAGCGTGCGCTACGGGACGTATACGCGATGGAGCCAGTCGCCCCAAAGGTCAACCCATGGTCCTCTTGCTCGATCACTTTTGATCGAAGGGACCACCCCACTAGCATCCATCATGGCGGCTTTGCCGCATTGGTTCTCGACCCAATCATCGACGGATTTCACCTCACAAGAGTCCTCATGGACGGCGGCAGTAGCCTGAACCTGCTTTATCAGGATACAATGCGGAAAATGGGCATAGATCCATCAAGGATTAAGCCCACAAGGACGACCTTTAAAGGCGTCATACCAGGTGTAGAGGCCAATTGCACAGGCTCCGTAACACTTGATGTGGTCTTCGGATCTCCGGATAACTTCCGAAGCGAAGAGTTAATCTTCGACATAGTCCCGTTCTGCAGTGGCTATCACGCCCTGCTCGGACGAACCGCATTTGCTAAATTCAATGCGGTGCCGCATTACGCATATCTCAAGCTCAAGATGCCAGGCCCTCGAGGAGTAATCACGGTCAATGGAAACACCGAACGCTCCCTTCGTACGGAGGAGCACACGGCGGCCCACGCAGTGGAAGTACAAAGTAGCCTTTCTAGGCAACTCTCCAGTCTGGCCGGTAAAAAGCCGGACAATGCCAAGCGCGCCCGGAGTAACCTACAACAAGACCGCCTGGCACGTTCTGAGCAAGCGTAGCAATACGGCCCCAACCCCAGCCATCGCAATATAGTGAAGCTAGTACCTCGCGTACATAATTACGCCCTTGAAATTCCATGGGCACAGTAACGGCATGCTCACAATACGGCTTAAAACGTACTAGGGGCTGCTGGATTCTTTTTCTTACTTTCAGGACTCCACACTTTGGACGACCTGTTCGGCTATTCGGCTACCGCACAGACGATGCAAGATCCAGGGAAGCAGATAAAACTATGCCGCATTATGGAACTCTCAGGTGGTCTCTACTTCGAGCGGTATACCTATTTCAAACACATTTCCGCGGCCTGCCCCTGGTCAGGACATGTCAAATAGTCTAATATCTTTTTGCTTATTGCACTACTTGTATCGTTCGGCTTTGTTAAATAGCCTCTTAATAAACAATGCATAGCATTTTATCTATCTTTTTAATTATTTTTTAATATATATGTTTATTGAATAACATGATCGCACATGTACACCATGGTACGGCAAACACACTAGGGGCTTCGTTTCCCTTCAATCAGGACAACCAACCAACAAACCATCATCATACACAATCATACCATAGGCTAGCTTCTAGGGTTTAGCCTCCTTGATCTCGTGGTAGATCTACTCTTGTACTACCCATATCATCAATATTAATCAAGCAGGAGTAGGGTTTTACCTCCATCAAGAGGGCCCGAACCTGGGTCAAAAAAAGTGTCCCTTGTCTCCTATTACCATCCAACCTTGACGCACAGTTTGGGACCCCCTACCCGAGATCCGCCGGTTTTGACACCGACACTCCCCTTTCTGCTCTACGTCCTCGGGTCCCGGCCCTCGAGCGAGTCTCAGCCGTCGATGGTATGCCAGGTCGCGATGCCGTGGACAAGGCCAGAGGGTGAGGGCTGGAGAGCCAGTAGGAGCCCTGAGTCGCGATGCTCAGGCACCCCCCCTTTAACGTGCAAGCGGTTCGCGTGGACGAGAGTGAAGGAGACATTGCAAGGGCCTTGCCTGGTGCAGCTCCTTAGGAGATCCTGTAGACCCATCATAGAAAGAACGAGGGGTTGCCTTGACAATTGACAGTCAGCCGTTGGTTGCTTCCGAGGGGCGATGAGGCACTGAAGGCTTGACGAGGTGGCGCCATGCGGGGCTGCCGCAGCCAGAGCTCAGCCATTCAGGTTTGTCGGCGTTGCAGGGACGGACCCATGCGCGAGCGTCGTGCCGTTTTGGGAGCAGCTCCGTCAGTTGGCGTCAGTTGAGCGGGCAACTAGGTCAAACACATTAGCCGCGAAGGAGTGGATTCATTCAAATAGATGCTGGGAAAGCGGACATCACTGGGTCAGGCCCGAGCGACATGAAATAAAAGGGATACATGCCGCAGGGACGGACCCACGCGACCTGGGAATAATGCAGCCCTGGGGGGCGCTCCCAGCTAGAAATGAAACTTGAAAGATGTCACCTAATGATGTTGAGGACGAAGGAGTGTTGGTGTAGCAGACTCGGTAGGCTGTGGAAGCCGATCCTCACAAGCCCCCAGGCCCAGGGGCCTCGGGAGGCTCCGGAGGCGCTGGTGGCTCCTTGCAGACCATCTCCATCTCCGCCAAGGCTGCCGAACGCCTGACCTCATGAGCCTCCATGATGCCCCTCATGAGGCGCTGGTACGTGGCAGCCGCGTTCGGCAAGCCGTAAGGCATGCGAACGTGGCTGTGGGGTGGACCTTGTCGGATTTCGGGTTCCGGCAGACCCTTGAGGTTTGAACTCTCCAAATGTCGGATATCGGGTTCCGGCAGACCCTTGAGGTTCGAATTCTGGGGTGCGCGCGGAGATTACGCCCTCTACCTCTCCGTCTCGCAAAGATCTAAACTACTGAAAGAACAGCACAAGAGACACAAGGTTTATACTCGGGCCACCATTGTGGTGTAATACCCTACTCTAGTATGTGGTGGGTGGATTGCCTCTTGGGCTGATGATGATGAACAATACAAGGAAGAACAGCCTCGCGAGGGTCTGCTCTTGGCTGGGACGATGAACTGCTAGGAGGAGTCCAGCCGCCCTTCTCTCTCTCTCTCTCTCCGATTCTCTACCTGCCCAGGTTCTGGACCTCTTCCTGATCCAGATGCTCGATGCCTCTACCCTGGAGGTGGCTAGCCCTATTTATAGGCGAAGGCCCTGGGCCTCTTCCCAAATATTGAGCGGGAAGGGCGCCAACAATTGGCCATTTTGAAGGGGAACATCTGGTACACTTATCCTGACTAAAGTTGGTCCTCGCCTGCCAAAGGCTCTGTGGTGACGCTGTCCTGGGCTCCACGATGACCTCCTTCCCACCGTTGGACTGGTGTTGGTCTCGTTGCACCAAAATGGATGCCTTTGCTTGATCCTCTCGTCTGCGCTTGCCCCCTTTGCACCAAAGAGGAAAGGAGGACGCCGCGCGGGCTGGCGCCCGCCTGGCACCCTTGGTCGTCATGGCTTGCGTCATGGGCACCTCATGTGGTAACCCACCTTGACCTCTCCGCCTCCTCGTGAGCCAGCCTGATGAGGCCGCACCTGAGGAGGCTCCGTGTCGTCCGCCCCGCGAGGCCTGGCCCCTCGCGAGGGTCTTGGGTCTTATGTTGATGAAGATGGGTCGTGTTGGGCCCCCTTTAAGCCACACCGCAGGCCGCAGGTAGGCAGGTCTGGGGACCCCCGTTCCCAGAACGCCGACAGTAGCCCCCGGGCCCAAGGCGCGCCCGGACTTGGCCATGCTGAGAGGCGAAAGGGCAAGGGCGAAGCGCCGTGGGCCCTAACAGCATGCGGCCTTGGGTGCCGCGTGGCGGTTGATGGGACGTGGGCGTCTCCGTTTCCCCATGACGCCTTGGTGATCGTGCGGATTGGATAAGTCCCTGCATGCAAATCGTGTCATGATTACCTGCGATCGTCGACGGTTGGCCTTCGCCAGCTATAAGTACGGAACTGCGCGTGCCCTGCCAGCCCATCTCTCCTTGCTTCCCCTTCTTCTCCATGGCTCCGTCAAGGAGGTTCTCGGCTGCAGAGAAGGGGAAGGCCCGCCAGGTTGAGCCTGCCTCTCCCCCGCCCAAGCGCGGCCGAGGGCGCCCTCGGAAGCATCCCATGGCCGCCACGGCGGCATCCCGCGGCCGTGGCGATGGTTCCCAGCGTGGTGACGGGCGAGCTGCTGCGGCCGGGGGACGCGCCTTGGTCACGCGCTCCCCTAGGCTACACTTTCGTGTTGCAGAGGTGCTGCCGGAGTTCGTCGTATGGTCGGCAGAGCCGACCAGCGCCCGGCTACAACTCCCTCGCTTCCTCCTTGGCAAGCTCCCGGCCGGCGCCCCGGGCGGCCTCTGGCTTCAGGCGGACGGCTGCTGCAGCCGGGCCTCATGGGCTGCACTAGAGGTTTCCGCCACTGGGAGCTTAGCCTTGACCCATGGTTGGCAGGCGTTTGCCCGTGCTCGCGGCCTGGGGCGCCAGTGCACCCTGCACTTTAAGTTTGACGGCGATGCCACCCTCTACGTGAGGGTATTTGGGGAAGATGGTCGCCGCGCAGGGTGCTGCCCTGAGGACGACGACCGCGGCCGGGGACCCAGCCCCGGCGACGATGGACGAGACAGCGCCCGTGTGGTTGGCGGCGCTCAAGGCTCCCCAAGCTTCATCGACTCTTCTTCAAGTGACTCTTCCGGTGGCCTTGATCAGCCCTCAAGCGCCGTCGCGCTTGGGAGGCGGCAGTACGTCCGCCCGCCGTCGCGCCCTGGTGAAGCGCGAGAGGGAGTCTGCTTGAGCCCCGAAGGCAGCCCGAGTCTCCTCCGCAGGCCGGTGTGAGGCGAGCCACGCCGGGCTTGTCCTTTCTTTTCCTTTTGTTTCCTGCATAAAAGAAAATAGCTGCGTGGAGCCCCGCGGGGGCGTGTTCGGGGTTATTGCTGTTAACCATTACCTTGATTCCGTTTTTCGCGCCTTTCGGCTATGTGTCTGCGCGTAGATAGTTCCCGGCCCCAGCCGTGGGGGGGCGACCGACCCAGGCCCTGTGTGTGCGTCACGGTGCCCGAGGGGCATGGACTGGAGGGGTGCTCCCGTAACGGGCCCAGGTCGTGAAACCTTCGAACGACTAGAACAGGAACACTTGCGAGGGTGCTCGGCTATCCTCCCTCGCGAGGCCTTTCATAAGAGAAATCAATGCGGGGGAGTAAAAATCGACGAACCACAAACCAACGACGGCAATAGTTTCAATAAGACTTCAAATGCGAACAAACAAGCCAACTGCGGAAAGCAAATGAAAAAGCCGCGTCCGGCACCTAATCTAGTCTTCGACGTCTTCTCACCAGCGGAGCTAAGTGCTGCCACTGGGCGTGGGAGGGAGCCCCAGGGCCTGAGGTCGGCGCTCCTGAGACTCCGGGGCGTGTACAGCCCCAACTCATTATTACGTGAGAGTGTCACGGGTGGCGAGCTTCACAGGTGTTGGCCTTCTTCACAGGCTCCGGGCCTTTCTTCTTAGGGGAAACGAGCTTCACAGGCATTTGCCCTCTTCACAGGCTCCGGGCCTTTTCCAAAACCCGGCAACTTCACAGGCACTCGCCTTCTTCACAGGCTCTGGGCCTTCTCCAAAAAGGATAATCTTCACAGGCATTCGCCTTCTTCACAGGCTCTGGGCCTTTTCCAAAAAGGGTTAATCTTCACAGGCGTTCGCCTTCTTCACAGGCTCTGGGCCTTTTCCAAAAAGGGATAATCTTCACAGGCGTTCGCCTTCTTCACAGGCTCTGGGCCTTTTCCAAAAAGGGATAATCTTCACAGGCGTTCGCCTTCTTCACAGGCTCTGGGCCTTTTAGGGGTAGAACATCCGGAGGTGCTGGATGTTCCATGCGTTCGGGATCGGCTCCCCCTCCTGAGTCTCCAATCGCGCGGAGCCAGGCCTGGAAACATGAACAACCTTGAACGGGCCCTCCCACATGGGAGAGAGCTTGTGCAGCCCCTCCTGGAGAGAACTCCTTTGAGCACGAGGTCTCCTACCTCGAGGGTCCCGGGGCAGATGTTGCGGCAGTGATATCGTCGTAGCGCCTGTTGGTACCTCGCCGCTCGCAACGCGGCTTCTCGGCGGCGTTCCTCCCCCAGCACGAGGTCCATCCCCCGCATGGCGTCCTGCTGCGTCTCGTCGAACGCTAGGACCCGCGCGGAGCGACGTCTGACCTCGTGAGGGAGGACTGCTTCGGCTCCATAGACCAGAAAGAACGGGGTCTCTCCAGTTGGCTTGGTTGCGGTTGTGCGGATAGACCACAACACGGACTGGAGCTCATCGTACCAACCTCTGCCGCAGGCCTCCAGCTTCTTCTTGAACGTCCTAGTCTTGAGGCCCCTCAGGACCTCCGCGTTGGCTCGTTCGGCCTGGCCGTTGCTTCGTGGATGCGCCACCGAAGCGTAGCATATCTGCGTTCCAAGGTTAGCACAGTATGTTCTGAAAAGGTTACTGGTGAACTGCGAACCGTTGTCTGTGATGATGCGGTTCGGCACCCCGAACCGGCTCACGATGCCCCTGATGAACTTGACCGCGGAACCCGCGGGGATGGTGCGGACAGCCTCTACTTCTGCCCACTTGGTGAACTTGTCAATGGCGACGTAGAGGTAGCGGTAGCCCCCTGGCGCCCGAGGGAACGGGCCCAGAATGTCCAGCCCCCAGACTGCGAATTGCCACGAAAGGGGTATAGTCTGCAGGCCTCCCGCCGGCTGATGGATCTGCTTGGCGTGAAATTGGCAGGCTTCGCAAGCCTTCACCAGTTCGACAGCGTCGTTGAGTGCGGTGGGCCAATAGAACCCACTGCGGAATGCCTTGCCAACGAGGGTCCGTGATGATGAGTGATGCCCACAGTCCCCGCCGTGTATGTCCCCCAGCAGTTCCTTTCCTTGCTCCCTGGAGATGCAGCGCAGGGATACGTCGTTCGGTCGCTTCCGGTAGAGCTCTCCATCCCTGATGCAGTATGCCGTGGCCTGCCGCGCCACATGCTCCGCTTCCTCCTCCTTCTCCGGCAGGGTCCCTTGTGTTAAATAACTCGGAGTTACGTGATCGGCACTCCTCCTGAGGTTCCATTGTCAGGAGCAGGCGTGCTCCTGAGGTCGGGCCGCAGACCGGGGCTCCCGAGGCAGGTGGCTGGGGGAGTTCCTCCCGAGGCTGAGCAGTGTTTGATAATGACGGCTGGGCTGAGGGCTTGAAGAGCCCCTCTTCGAAGACGCCAGGTTCCAGAGGTAACCGCCTGGACGCCCGTCCGGCGATGTCATCGGCCTCCTGATTGGTGCCACGGAGCACATGCTTCAACTCCAACCCCCAGAACTGCTTCTCCATCCTGCGGACCTCCGCTAGATAGGCTTCCATGTGCTCATCCTTCGGCTCATACACCTTGTTGGAGAAGTTGACAAGGAGCTGCGAGTCGCCCTTGACGGTGAGGCGCTTCACCCCCAGGGCGGCTGCGGCCTTCAAGGCCGCTATTAGACCTTCATACTCCGCTATGTTGTTGGAGACCTTTTCACCTTGCTGGAAATAGAGATGTACAGCGTAGTAGAGCTTGTCCTGAGTGGGTGATATCAGCACCGCACCAGCCCCAGCGCCGTGCCTGGAGAATGCACCATCGAAGTACATGACCCAGCCTTCCGGCGCCTCGCTCCCTGGGGAGAGGGACCGATCCTCGTCGTCCTTGAGGCCTGGTGCCTCCGTCCATTCTACCACGAAATCCGCTAATGTTGCTCCCTTGATGACTCTGGTCGTGCTGAACTCGAGCTGAAACGCCTGAAGTTCTATGTTCCATTCAGCGACCCTTCCGGCTGAGTTAGGGCTCCTGAGCACTCTCTCCAAGGGGTATGACGAGACGACCTTGATGGGGTGACCCTGGAAATAGTGACGCAGCTTACGCGAGGCCACCAGTAGCGCGAGGAGGAGCTTCTGAGGCATGGGATACCGTGCCCTCGCGTCCCGTAACACCGTGCTGACGAAGTATACTGGGTGCTCAACAAGGGTGAGTGCATTAGTGCCCGTGGCGTCCTCTGGAGGCAAGGGCGCCTCGCGAGGCGACGTGGCCTCTGGAGGCGGACCATCCAGGCGAGTGGCCTCTCCCGCTTCCAGTGCACCCTTCGGCGGCTGATCTTCCTCAATCGCGGTAGCGGTTTCCGTGGGCCTTCCTTGTTCCTGTTTTGCCTCATCTCGAGCTGCTGCTGTGGTTTTGATTCGGCGCCCCTCCCTAACCGCCACCAGGGCTGCGCTGGTAGTGTACGGAGTGGCGGCGAGGTCGAGCAACAGGGGCTCTTGAGGACGCGGAGCCACCATGACTGGGGGACTGGTCAGGTACCTCTTGATATCTCAGAACGCCTTATCTGCCTCTTCAGTCCATTCAAAGGGCCCCTTTTTCTTCATTAGCTGGAAGAAAGGCAGCGCTCGTTCCCCCAGTCTGGAGATGAAGCGCCCTAGCGCGGTCACACGTCGATGAGCTTACGCATTTCTCACGAGGGTCTTGGCGGGCTCATGTCCTTGACCGCCTTGACCTTCTCGGGTTAGCCTCGATGCCTCGATGGGATACGAGAAACCCAAGAGCTTACTGAGGGACCCCAAACACACACTTCTTCGGGTTGAGCCTTGGGTTCAACTGCGTCGAGGCTCGCGAAGGTTTCCTCCAGGTCTTGTATCAGGGTCTTGGCCTCCCGAGACTTCACCACAATGTCGTCAACGTAAGCTTCGACATTCTTCCCGAGCTGCGGGCCCAAGGTGATGTGCATCAGCCGCTGAAATGTTGCCCCAGCGTTACGCAGCCCAAATGACATGCATGTATAGCAGTACACCCTGCATGGGGTTAGGAAGGCGGTCTTCTCGATGTCTTCTACCGCCATCTTGTTCTGGTGATACCCAGAGAAGGCATCCAGGAAGCATAGCAGGTCGCACCCTGCGGTAGAATCGACGATCTGGTCGATGCGGGGGAGCGGGAACGGATCTTGCGGGCATGCCTTGTTGAGGTTGGTGAAGTCGACACACATGCGTTCCTTCCCTCCCTTCTTGGGCACAACGACAGGGTTGGCCAACCAATCCGGGTATCGGACCTCGCGAATGACCCCTGCGGCTTCTAACTTGCGGGTTTTTTGGACGATGAAGGCCTGCTTCTCTGTGGACTGCCGCCTTGCCTTCTGCTTCACGGGGCGCACGTTTGGGCACACGTTGAGGTGATGCTCGATTACGCTCTTGGGGATCCCTGCCAACTGATCAGGCTCCCAAGCGAATACCTTCTTGTTTGCGCGCAGGAACCTGATTAGGGCCTCCTACTGCTCAGGCTCGAGGTTGGCGCCTATGGTGAAAGTGGCACTGGAGGACCCTTCCTCGTCGACAGGTATCTGCTTGGTTTCTGCCTTGTCCTGGGTGAACAACTGCTTCTTCTTGGCGGGCGCAGCCCCCTTGGGCTCGGGGGTCCCTGAGTCGGCGGGCTGTGCCGATGGCGCCGTCTTGAAGGCGAGCTTGAGCACTCGCAGCGCGTCCCCGGTGTCCCCGTGCACGGTGAGGACACCGCTGCTCCCGGGCATCTTCATGAGGTTGTACGCCGGGTGCGTGGCGGCCATGAACTGGGCCAGCGCTGGGTAGCCGAGGATGGCGTTGTAGGGGAGGCCGATGGGGGCGATGTCGAAGTCGACCATCTCCGTGCGGAAGTTGTCGTAGGTGCCGAAGGTTACTGGGAGCCGGATCTGTCCCAAGGAGCTGGATGATCCGCCCCCAACGCCTGAGAAGGGCCGGCTGGGTTGCAGCCGTTCCAGGGGTATGCGGAGGGGATTGAAGGCCTCAACCGAAAGCACGCTGAGGCCCGCGCCAGCATCGATGAGAGTTCTGGTGACGGCCACCTGGCAGATGGTGGGGGTACATAACATGGGGAGCGCGCCCGAGCTAGCCGAGTTGGAGGGGTGGTCCTCCGAGCTGAAGGTCAGGCCGACCTTGTGCGCAGCCCGGTCCGGGGGAGCCCCCTGCCGCGTGGAAACGGCGCTGACCCGGCGGACAAACGGCTTCACATGGCGACTTGTGGGCGGCGCCTGCGAGCCACCCAGGAGGGTCGTGATGACCGGGAGTGTTGGTGTAGCGGTGCGGCCGTCCTGCCGCACGGACAGATGCTGAGATGACGCTTGCTGCTCGTTCCCCGCCGGGCCGGTGGCGGCGTTGATGGTGGGCGACGGGGAACGACGAGGACGCCCACCGACGGGAGCCGTCTGGGCGACGCGGGAAGCGATGGCGGCCCGGCGCTCGGCGCGGGCCCGACGAGCGTCGGACATGGACGCGACGGTCGGAGGAGAGCGGAGCGGTGGAAGACAAATTCCGGCGCACCCCTACCTGGCGCGCCAAATGTCGGATTTCGGGTTCCGGCAGACCCTTGAGGTTCGAACTCTTGGGTGCGCGCGGAGATTACGCCCTCTACCTCTCCGTCTCGCAAAGATCTAAACTACTGAAAGAACATCACAAGAGACACAAGGTTTATACTAGTTCGGGCCACCATTGTGGTGTAATACCCTACTCTAGTTTGTGGTGGGTGGATTGCCTCTTGGGCTGATGATAATGAACAATACAAGGAAGAACAGCCTCGCGAGGGTCTGCTCTTGGCTGGGACGATGAACTGCTAGGAGGAGTCCAGCCGCCCTTCTCTCTCTCTCTGATTCTCTACTTGCCCAGGTTCTGGACCTGATCTAGATGCTTGATGCCTCTACCCTGGGGGTGGCTAGTCCTATTTATAGGCGAAGGCCCTGGGCCTCTTCCCAAATATTGAGCGGGAAGGGCGCCAACAATTGGCCATTTTGAAGGGGAACATCTGGTACACTTATCCTGACTAAAGTTGGTCCTCGCCTGCCAAAGGCTCTGTGGTGACGCCGTCCTGGGCTCCACGATGACCTCCTTCCCACCGTTGGACTGGTCTTGGTCTCGTTGCACCGAAATGGATGCCTTTGCTTGATCCTCTCGCCTGCGCTTGCCCCCTTTGCACCAAAGAGGAAAGGAGGACGCCGCGCGGGCTGGCGCCCGCCTGGCACCCTTGGTCGTCATGGCTTGCGTCATGGGCACCTCATGAGGTACCCCGCCTTGACCTCTTCGCCTCCTCATGAGCCAGCCTAATGAGGCCGCGCCTGAGGAGGCTCCGCGTCATCCGCCCCGCGAGGCCTGGCCCCTCGCGAGGGTCTTGGGTCTTGTGTTGATGAAGATGGGCCGTGCTGGGCCCCCTTTAAGACACGGCATAGGCCGCAGGCAGGCAGGTCTGGGGACCCCCGTTCCCAGAACACCGACAGACCTTCGCAGCACCCCACTCGCGAGGGCCAGAGGCGCTCCAGAGAGGCGACTCGATTGAGCCCTGGTATGTCGATGCAGACGCGCAGCCCACCATCCTCGCCTGGATGGGGAGCCACAGCTGGTAGGCGGCGGCCGCCTCTCATGACTCTTGACTCCTGTAGCTCCTGAATGGCCTTGCTGACGAACTCCTGAGGGTCTGGCCCTCCTTGCCTTACTCCTTCTTGAGGGAAATGTGCTTCGAAACACGCCTCCATGTGGTGCCGAAGCGCCTCCCTTGTGACCTTAGCCAGGTCGGTGGCCCTCCAGGAGAGCCCCGAGCCACTGAGAGGAGGGCGCCGGGCGCGCTTTCCTATGCGATGGAAGGAGGTTCCCCCTGGGCAGGCGCGGGCCCTGAGGGGCCTGCCTCCTGAGGGGCCGGGCCGGATGATGTCTTCTTCTTCTTGGGGGCGGTCTCGGGATGCCTCCTGCTTCCGCGATCCGGTTCTTCCAGTGAGGCGGCCTGAAAGGCTCGTTCCAGGGAACACACCGCGTCCTTCTCTTCACAGGGCACCGTGATGACTCCGCCACTTCCTGGCATCTTGAGGACGTTGTAGTCGTGGTGAGTTACGGCCATGAACTTGGCCAGCGCCGGGTACCCGAGGATGGCGTTATGCAGCAGCGAATGTGAGCGACGTCAAAGTCGATGAGCTTCGGTGTGGTAGTTGTCGCGTGCCCTCAAGGTGAAAGGAGGCGGACCTGCCCAATCGGGACCGTGGAGCCGTCGGTGACTCCGGAGAAAGGCTTGGTTGGCTGAAGCTGGTTGTAGGGCACTTGGAGATTGTTGAATGTTTCCACGGACAGGACGTTGAGCCCTGCCCCGCCATCGATGATGGTCCTGGTAACCACCACGTTGCTGATGATTGGGCAGCAAAGCATCGGGACGACTCCGGCTGTGGCCGCACACTTGAGCTGATCCGCTGAGCGGAACGTGATGGCGCACGCCGACCACCTGAGAGGGCGCGTGGCTTCGAGCTTGGGGAGGACTGCATTCACTTCGCGGGCGAACTGCTTGAAGATGAGTTGAGAGGCTGGGGCTTGAGCCCCGCCCAGGATGCAGGCGATCACGCGCAGCTCCTGGAAGCCCCCAGCCCCCTCGTCCTGATGGCGGTCCTCGTTTCTCCTTGGCTGCGGCGGCAGCGGAGGGAGGCCTGCGTTGCCTTGCGGGCGATCCTCGCGAGGCTGATCCCTCCAGTCTCCCTCGTGAGGCGGGTCTTGCCAGCGATCCTCGCGAGGTTGATTGCGCCACCCTTGGCGTGGGCCGCGGTCTTCCCAGCGTCCTGCATTTCTTCCTCCTCCTCGACCGTAGCCCCGGTCAGCGCGGTCGGGACGACGGCCGATCCTTCCTTCTTGCACGGCTCGGAGCTCTTGACATTCGTTGGTGTTGTGGGTGTAGAGGTCGTGGTACACACAGTACCGACTGCCGTTGGAGGATTCGGGCTGATCTCTGCCCCTCTTGGTGTCTGGTTCTGCCGCGAGAACGGCAGCCCCCTTGCGCTTCACATCCTTGGCCTTGGGCTTCTTCTCTTCTGGGTCTGCGGCAGGCAGATCAAGGAGGGAGAGACGCCCTTCCTCAGCCCTGGCGCACTTAGTCGCCAAGTTGAACAACTCCAGGGAAGTGCACAGGTCTTCATGCATCGCCAACTCCTCCTTCATCTTGACGTCGCGCACGCCGTCGGAGAAGGCTGAGATGATGGCCTCCTCGGACACCTTGGGAATCTTGAGGCGTGCGTTGTTGAAGCGCTGGATGTACTTTTGCAGGGTCTCTCCGGGTTGTTGCTTGATGCGGCGCATGTCGCTCACGGCGGGTGGCCGGTCGCGAGTACCTTGGAAGTTGGCGATGAAGCGGGTGCGCATCCCGTCCCAGGAAGAGATCGTGCCTGGAGCCAGGTTCACAAGCCCCGTCCTTGAGCGCCATGGGAAACCAGTTCGCCATGACCTTCTCGTCTCCGTTGGCAGCTTCGATGCCCAGCTCATAGAGCTGGAGGAACTCCGCAGGGTCGGCTGTGCCGTCGTAACGAGGAGGCAGGTCTGGCTTGAACTTGTCGGGCCACGCGACGCTGCGTAGCTCAGTGGTGAAGGCACGGCAGCCTGCTATGGCCACGGGAGGCCTTGGGTGATGGAGAGCTTGGTCTTGCAGGCCCCCATGCGCTGCAGCTGGGAGCAGCGCGGGATCTTGACGTGCGGGAGCAGGAGCATGGTCGCGACGTGCTGGAGCAGGGAGCGCCCGGGCAGCTTCTTGCAGGCGAGGGACTTCTTGGCAGCTCTGATCTTGCCGTGCTGGCACCTGACGGAGCGGGTTCCGCCCAGGGGCCACGCGCCTTGGAGCCTGGGCGCCTTCTTGAGGAGGAGGCGGCTGGGGCGCCTCGAGATTGCCAGCAAGGCGGGTGCGGTCTGGCCGGAACGGACGTCGCAGGAGAGCCCCCTGCGGCGCAGACGAGCTCGGCGACGCGGTCGAGCCATTCTTCGTAGACGTCATCGACGGGACGGTAGCGCAGGAGCTCGTTTGCCACGATGAGCGCAGCTCGAGCCTCCATGGATGCGCGGAGCGCGCAGGACGAAGAACCAGCTTGGGTGAGCGAGGGAGTGGCGGTGCGGCCGTCTTGCCGCACGGACGGATGCTGAGACGACGCTTGCTGCTCGTTCCCCGCCGGGCCGGTGGCGGCGTTGACGGCAGGTGACGGGGAACGGCGAGGACGCCTGCCGACAAGAGCCGTCTGGGCGACACGGGAAGCGAGAGCGGCCCGGCGCTTCAGCCAGGCCCGACAGCGTCGAACATGGACACGATGATCGAGGAGAAGCGGGCGGTGGAAGGCGAATTCAGCGCACTTTATCTGCGCGCCAAATGTCGGATTTCGGTTTGAAGACCCTTGAGGTTCGAACACCGGGTGCGCGGAGATTTCGCCTTCTACCTACTCGCACCCCACCGCCTCGCTAAGATCTAAGCTATGGAAAGAACAGCATAAGAGACACAGGTTTATATCGTTCGGGCCACCGTTGTGGTGTAATACCCTACTCCAGTGTGTGGTGTGGTGGATTGCCTCTTGGGCTGATGATGATGAGCAATACAAGGAAGAACAGCCTCGCGAGGGTCTGTTCTTGGCTGGGGGGATGAACTGCTAGGAGGTGTTCAGTCACCCTTCTCTCTCTCTCTCTCTCTGATCATTGATCCTCTATCCGATCTGATTCTCGATCGATTGTCTATCTGATGCCTCCACCCTGGGGGTGGCTAGTCCTATTTATAGGCAAAGGCCCTGGGCCTCTTCCCAAATATTGAGCAGGAAGGGCGCCAACAATTGGCCATTTTGAAGGGGAACATCTGGTACACTTATCCTGACTAAAGTTGGTCCTCGCCTGCCAAAGGCTCTGGTGGTGACGCTGGTTGGGCTCCACAATGACTTCCTCCCTGCCATTGGACTGGTCTTGGTCTCGTTGCACCGAAACGGGTGCCTTTGCTTGACGCTCTCGCCTGCGCTTGCTCCCTTTGCACCAAAGAGGAAAGGAGGACAGCTTGGCCGGGCGCCTCGCCGGGCGCCCTTGGTCGTCATGGCTTGCGTCACAGGCACCTCGTGAGGTACCCCGCCATGATCTCTCCGCCTCCTCGCGAGCCAGCCTGATGAGGCCGTGCCTGAGGAAGCTCCGTGTCGTCCGCCCCGCGAGGCTTGGCCCCTCACGAGGGTCTTGGGTCTGTGTTGATGAAGATGGGCCGTGCTGGGCCCCCCTTTGAGCCACGCCGCAGGCCGCAGGCAGGCAAGTCTGGGGACCCCCGTTCCCAGAATGCCGACAAATAGAATACGCACGTTCCCGGAAAAAAGAAACGAAAACTGGCGGACAATTTTTTTAAGGGCTGTCTAGGACACATCTAGATGTGACATAGTTATGTCACATATAAGTTGATGTCCACTCTGTTTGTGGTCTTTTCCTAGTTTTTTTTCTTGTTGCTACATTATATACTTGTGGGAGCTTAGTTGTGATATCCTTAAATAACATCTATATGTTAATTAGAAAAACTGATTTTCTAATGTACCAAGAAAGAAAACTTCGATCAAAAACACGCCCCGCCTGTGTCGCGAGAGTCGTCACAAGACACACACATAGACATAGACATGCATATCCGTGTTTACGTAAAATTCCATTTCCATCTCCATCTCCAATCATATTTGTCCAAGCGGCACATTATTTACGTTGATAATTATATACGCAGCAATATTAACGTACAACATCTCTTGTTTGCGACGTCTGACCGACCGCCACAGCCGGGTCTGACCAACCCGAACCCTCTTCATCACAGCGCGTGCTTCCCGCCTAAAATGGTCAGTGCCGCATTCATTCCCGGCCAGAGCGGACGCGACCTCTCACTGGCGCCGGCATTGAAGCGGCGCGCCGGCCGAGAGAGCGTCACCCGCGCCGCTTCCGGGTGCACGCGGCTGCTCCGCGTTCAAAGGTCGCAATAGCCGGCTACAACATGCATGTAAAAAGTTCTTGGGAGTCCGTGCTACAGCTAGCTGTCCTCCCCCAACTCGTCAATCTCTTCCAAAGAGTGCTAGTACTCCATGGCGCGATCCATCGACAAGCAGGCGGGAAATTTATGGTATACTACTCGGTTTGCGGTGAGTGGCATGCCGAGCGACCGTTTGGGGTCGAGCCGTGGAGGAGGGTGAGACACGAACACGACAAACGTGATTTACACGTTGGTTTTGCTCGATGGTGTGATCCAACGAAACGAAACGTTGGTTTCTCTCCATTTCCATTTTTTCTCCGGAAAAACGGAAACTTTTCCACTCCATTTTCATTCCTTTTCCAAGGTTGCCCCGTTGCAACATTCCATCAAATACAAAGGAAAACTAACACGCATGCTGATGCATCTCAATGATTCACAGATCATAGCCAATATTTATTTCACAACTAAAGAAAAAAGTTGCGAGAGCATGTACGAAAGAAAAAATACTGATGGGGTCACTACGACTTAAATCCTAAACCCTAAACATGATTTAATTTCCTGGCCATGTAGAACCTGTAGAAGGAATGACGGCTGGCACCCTCGGATCATACGATGCTTTTGTGTAGTTCCACTAAAATCGACCTGAGCATCCCTGATGGCAAAGATATTGAAGAAGTGTGATTAGAATAATAGTACTGGCACTAGTTCATGAGACATAAACTCATCACAAGTAGAAGCCGGTAGAAGTAGAGAAAGATCAACATGGAGATGGAGCTACGGTAGTGGAGCAAGCCGGCTCCAAAAGGAAGATGGACTACCTGGGACGTCGGGCTGTAGCTAGAAGGGCGGTTGGGACGCGGCATCGGCCCATACTGCGGTGACCCCCGATTGGGACGCACCGAGTGTGGGTTTTCTCCCTCGCCGATGTCGATCAAGGCGTCACGCTGAACATTGTTCCTTCCCCAGCTGCGGGATCAGGCCCGTCGTTCTATGCTTGTGAAGAGAGCAATCTAAGCAAGCGGGCTTGTAGCTTAGGCTCCTGCTAGTGTATATATAGTGGTTTTCTTTTCTCTCCATATCAACCATTTTATATTGCATACATGTCATTCAAGAGTGAAATGATGGTTGCTTCTTCCGACTAACTTATCAGGTGATTTCACTGCTCCTTAGTGGCCCCTACACGTACTCCCCCACGTGTATGCAACAGTCACACGTACACATGGACGCAAAAATGCGCGCGACGCCCTAATGCATGCATGTCCGAGCACACGACGGAACACACACGGTCACGCTCAAGTGCTCAACATACACGTGCATGCACACACACGGTCATGCATGTGTGTACCCGGGGTGGAAGCACGCATGCATGTGTGTAATCATTATTCCCTCTAGTAATAGACGCTGTGCTATAACTACCAATGCTATTTTTTCAGGCCGATCGCTAGTCGCCTTGGTCCCACAGATTTTTTTTCTTTTTTAAAAGCACGTTGTATAAACAGTGGCGTATGGAGTAGTATGAGCGGATTCAAAGAAGAGCGTATTGATGGTTGCTTCTTCTTGAGCAACTTACGTAGGGGAAAGGTGGGGCTTATGATTTGTCCGCTCATTACTCACTATTAATGCGCGCAACGACCGGGCTGAGTCTCCCATGCGGTTGTGCACTACCCCCTCTGTTCTTAAATATACTCCGGAATATTTGTCTTTCTAGAGATTTCAACGAGTGACTACTCAAATATTTGTCTTTTTAGAGATTTCAAATGACTGGCACATACGGATGTATATAGACATATTTTAGAGTGTAGATTCGCTCATTTTGCGCCGTATGTAGTCACTTGTTGAAATCTTTGTTAAGACGAATAGAATATTTAGGAACGGAGGGAGTACACATACGAAGTAAAATGAGTGAATCTACACTCTAAAATATGCCCGTTTGAAATTTGTAAAAAGACAAATATTTAGGAACGAAGGAGTATAATTTTGTGCATGGCACATGGACCCGGATGATGAAGAGGCTTCTGGCAATGCTATCAAGCTTCCATCATTTCTTTACATAAATGACGTACTATACAAATAATTTTCCAGTGACATGAAATTGTACAATGGTGTGAGCTTTCAGCTTTTGTTTCGCGTGTCTTGCCATCGATGCTCTTTCAGAAACAATAAAAAACTAACTTCCTTGCTAATGCATGTCAATTATTAGCAGATCAGAGCTAATAATTACATCACAACTGAAGACAAATTTGTGAGAAGGTGTTAAATAAAAATTGATCCATGCTTTGATTGGCAGCAACGTCCCCCCAGCTCTGTCTAAATCAACAAGGCATGTTGGGAAAAAAGTAGCTATGCGGAGCATGCAACATTCCGATCATTTTGTGCAGTTCCACTAAAATAGAGCCGAGCGTCCCTGTTCCAAAAGATATCAAGTGTGATTACGATAATAGAGGACTGGCCGATGAAACAATAAACACATAAATAGAAGTCGGTCACCTTTGCATTCTCTCTTAAGACTAACTAGTTGGAGAAGATTAGGTTCGGAGTTGGATGAGGAGGATAGAGCAAAACCAATCTCCCTTTGTGCAGTCACCTTTGAAATGTAGAGACATTGCCCGTGCGACATTTTAGTACAACTGCACAAAACACTCTTAAGAAAAAAGTGATTTGTGCAGTTCACCAAAAGGTTGCAATAGCAACGAGGTGAAATGGATAGCCCTGTTTGCAAAAAAAAGAGGTAGAAAGGAAACAATTCTTGGCCAATAACAGTTGATGACACATGCGACGACAAAAAAGAAGCATATTCCTTGTCCTAAGGGAAGATAACAACACGGTTGTATTTGTCTAAAACGGTGTGAGGACGGGAATGCAATTGGGAAAGTACGCCGGACGAGCTACGTTTTGGGCAAAGAACAAGGGAAGATCCACATGCAGCGACGTGGGAAAACGGGCAGTGGAGCAAGGCCGGAGGGGATACCTGGAGGTCGTCGGGATGTAACTAGGTGAGCGGCGGTGGGCGGAATCTGCGAGCAGGTGGCGTAGGCCATGCCGTGCCGGAGCTTGGTCAGAGAGAACGGCGTGTACCACAGATCGGGACGTGCTACCTCGGCGCCGTCGAACGGAGAAACGATGCACTTCCTCCCTTTCCCCCGGCGAACGGGATGCGGCCGGATCAGTGACCAATGGTGAGAGAGAGGCCACCGCACTCCCTTTCCCCCGGCGGACGGGATGCGGCTGGATCAGTGACCAACGGTGAGAGAGAGAGGGGCCACCGCACTCCCTTTCCCCCGGCGGACGGGATGCGGCCGGATCAGTGACCAACGGTGAGAGAGAGAGGCCACCGGAGCCTTGTGTGAGATACTCTGAAGAGCGGACTACCTTTTCCTCCATAAAAATCGTTTTATATTCTATGTACATGCCATTGAGCCTATAACTTTATTTAAAAATAACGCGGCAATGCGTCAAGTCGAACTTCGTTTCGTGCACGCGTGGTACACGACCTCCCTAGATAAACAACCGCTACATGCGTTCAAATTAGCACGTGGGCTGCCATTTCGTAAAGAAATGAGCTCCACCGTGTACCCGCGCGGGTGTGGCTGGGCACGAAGTGTGAGTACGTGCACGGTGCACCTATTCTCTTCTTGTATACGTACACCACCTACGTGGCGTTGTGTGAGAGAGATACAAACCTAGAGAGATATAGTGTGTGGGTTCTTGAGAGTTTTTTTTTGGGGGGGGGTCAATCAAAAAATTTAACATATGCAATGTGTGTGAAATAGAGTCCTGGATATAACATATATATATAGGGGGCGATCCACGAGAAGAGAGTGGAGGTATCATCGGCTTGATGTGTCCATAGAATCGAAGAGAGGGATGATGTGTGTGTGTGTGCTGCTGATCGATAAAGAGTGCCATCGAATTTGTGTGTGCCCACGCCAAAGATATAGAGTGGCTGGCCCTCGGAACGTGAGATGGGACATGTGCAGTTTGTCTACGTGGCATGGATACCTACCGCAGCTCGACTATCGGTGTGTGGTGGGGGAAGAGGGAGGCCCAATTAGCTATAGAGGTAAAATGGCTGGTATATGTGTGGAGGAGGAGAGAGGCCTACCTCATGTATTAAGGAAATCGATCTGCCTCATGTATTAAGGGAGATCGATCGGCATCCAAGCATATGTGCAGGAGATGAATAAGGTTGGGAGAGAGACAGAGCTAGAGTGTTGGAGGGGGTGGTCGTGGAGTTGCTTCTAACAAATGGTGGGATAGGCTTGCTAGACAAACGGAGAGCACGCCCGCAATATCAATAAGAGAGGAGATGGCTGCTTGTTGTCTGTGCACGTGCGTGTGAGAGACGGGTCAGGAGGCATGCACGAATGATGAGGGGGGACGATGTGGTTGTGGTAAGCAGACGTAACTACATAGGAAGATCAATCGCCCTTTGTAAGAGAAAGGAGAGACATAACTTGTGAGGTATGTCGATCGATGGGGGGTAGTTAAAGTCGATCTAGGTATATGTTGGGAGATCGATCGGTATAAATGCATGTGTGTGTTAGAAGCAAATGAGGCATGAGGAGAAGGATAGAGAGAGAGGGATGCATGTAGGAGGTGGTACGAGAGGCATACTATATCGAGGGGGAGGAGTGTCAGCACGAGAACGATGAAAAGAGTGGTGGGAGTGAGACATGGACGGTGACAAGAGAAGAGGGGAAGCTTGTGTTTGTGCTAGGCACACCTGGCTAGAGAGGCATATCGATCGATGTGTGCCGTAAAGAAGGAGCTAGGGGGCCTACACACACCGTGGGTGAACGACCTAAAGTGAAAAGACGAATTTGCGTGATGGAGCTAGAGAATGCTGAGGGAGGGTGAGAGGGATGCGGGCGTGTGCATTCACAAGAGAAATTTAGCGCTAGCTACAAAGATAAGAGAGTTGTGTGGGTGTAAAAGACGAATAGAGATCATATATACTTCATTATAAAAAGTGAATTCGGATATTTGAAGAATTTATCATAGTGTTTCAAACCGACAGATGTGTGAATATATATAACGGTGATAAACATGGTGTGGTTATGAACATGGTATACTACATTTAATATATTTTATCTCTACTCTTATAAAAAAACGAAGTTGTTGATGATGGTGTGCCTGCCATCCTGCATTATATCCCGTCTGATTTATATCTAGCGGATAGCAAGGAAACTTTGATGGTTGAAGTTGGCAACAATCATGATTGTAGATTCTTATTGAAATAGAGAAATGAATTCAAATTTAGTTCGAATTGGAGCGGTAGTATAGACATTTGGAATGCACTAAAATGTTGGTATGAGTAGGTTACATGCATTATACAGCAAGCGAAAAAAATTTAATCGGACATAACATGGATTCATACTCCCTCCTTCCATCTATATAGGGCGTAATGAGATTTTTAAGACCGCCTTTGACTATTGACAAGATTAATAGTACATGAAATGCACAATGTGAAAATTATATCATTGAAATAACCTTTCACAAACGAATTTAACGGTGTGCTTTGTGTAAGTTGCATGTCATATATCATTGCTCTAATATTTGGTCAAAGTTAGCATCGAAAAACGCATTAGGCCCTATATAGATGGAAGGAGGGAGTAGCTTTGAATAGCATTTGTATAGTAAAACGGGGCAAGACTCCCTATTTGTGTGGTGTGAATAGTTTTATTTTTTCGCTTTTCTTTTTGTTGAGGGAAGTGCGAATTGATTTGGTACGTACAAGTACAATATTACGACACGTTAGGCTTGTCCCTAAAATTCAACCCGCGTCTTGTTATATCCCGAAAATTCAGATATCGTGTTCCCAAAACTGGCGCCTTCACAACCCGCGCCTTGCTATCCCGAAATTACAACGCGCGCAAAAACTCCCTCCAACTGCCAAATCCCGACACGCGAAATCCCCCTTCTGACCCTGAGCGGAAAGGGCGCTAGTTCAAATCGGTGGGGGGTACTTTTGTAACACACCCTACATTTTGGACAACCGCATTCCTAAGCCATTCGAAATCCCAGGCCGCCATAACCTCTCTGCTCTAGCCGCAAAACCCCACCCTCCTCCGTCCGCCACGTCACCGCTGCCCAGCCGGAGCCTCTTCCCCGACGACATCGTCCACCGCAACATCTCGACGTCCCTCGTCCACCTCCCCGGATGAGGATCCGTCGTCCATCTCGCCGTCCCGCCGGTTCAGCCGCCCCGTACTCCACCTCCAAGGAGCTCCTCCGATGATCGCCTCGTCTATCGCGGCTGCTCCATACCCACAGCGCCGCCTTAACCTGCTCCACCGGAACCACAACATCCTCACCGACTCCTCGGACGAAGCCGAGGCCTACTCAGCACCACCAAAGAGGTTGTACACTCATCGCATCGCACCTTCTCCTTAACTCGACCTCCCGGTGCCGATGGTGCTCCATCCCGCACTCCCATGGAGCGGCTACCTTGAAGCCGACGCCGCGGGCGACATCTCCACGGCGGCTCTCCCCCAGTGCGGGGCCCCTTCGGCGGTGGCGTCCATACCAGCCGGATCTGCTGCTGCTGCTCCGGCTCTCGCTCGATCGCTTTCGCCCATTTGTTCTGCTGTTCTCCCCCTCGCTCGTGCTGCTGCTCTGCTCCGATTAAGCCACACTTCATTCGACTGAATCGACTTTTGGGTCAGTCGATTTTCAGGGGTTGGGGGGTCGCCAGAGTTAAGGAAGAACCACCCGCAGCAGGGACGGGGGTTCGCCGGAGAGGTACCCCACTATCTATCTTAGGGTTCTGTGGTGGGGCGGGGGCTAGAGGGCTGGCCGGGCGGCGGTGACGAGTTGTTTCGGGTGGCGAGGCGGCTACTGGGCCGGGCGGTTCGGCTGGTGGTGGCTGGCGGCTCTGGGGGTGCAGGTTGAAGATGAACTGCAGGCCCTCCCTAAACTACATGTCAAGTGCCTCTCTCGCTACCATTGCATTCAGGCCGACAGTCGCATTCAGATTCCACAGTAAATTTCAGTTTCGACAGTTAAGTTCAGAGTCAACAGTTTTTACCTCATCTGTTGTAGTCAGATGGTTTTTTGTGATGTTAATTTTACATCCATTTTACATCATCTATTGGAGATGCTATTAGAATCCCACTTGAGATTGATGATGTCTTTCTTGTGCTGCTTCAGCCTTGACGTCTTACGGCTCACCGGAGCTGCTCCAACGACAGAACGGTCCATCACAACAGAGCAAAGGCTCGACGCCGTCTCTGATTCCTCAGATCTTCCTCCACACCTCCGACAGCCACCTCCGCCTCAAGCGCTTCAAATGACCAACCCAATGATGCTGAGGTCGACACGGCTACGGCAAAGAGGTTGTACACTTGTTGCATCACATATTACTATACATACACGTCGATCCATTAGGGCTATTTTGGTTCAACAAAAAAACATCGATCCACTGGTTGTTACCATCACTCTAAATTTCTGCATGCTCTCCTTACATAATCTCACCATATTTTTTTCATATGCATGTCAGATATTTTACATAGTCATGCTGAACATGTAGAGAAAAAGAGAAGATTTTTTCGCGGCAATACAATGTGATGCAGACATCGCTCCCTGGTGGGTTTAATGGCAAACCCTCCCCACCCCTCTCCAGATTGTAATCCAGAGGAAGATATCTGTTCTGAGGCGGATTCGGACGCCACGACCACTCCTATTTACCCCCAAGGTGTTTGCTCTACCTTGGCATGATGATGTTAGTCATATCATGCATATGTTGCCTTGTAGTGCCTACTTTTGACATCATATATGTCATCTGCTTAGTTTAGACATGTTCTGTAATGCCACCTATTTAGTTTCTATATCATATATGGGAATTATGCAGTCTCATGTCTTTTAGCCAGCCATAATATATGTGAAATGTGCAATGCCATCCTGTTTAACCAGGCATCATATATTTTGAATGATATCTTTCCCTTCCTTTTCTTCATTACATTTCCATATGTTGACAATGTTTGTACATTAAACTACTCTTCCTGTGAATCAGCCATTTGGGTGGGATATTGAAAAATCTGGAGTGAAAGCAAGGCCTTCAGAGCAGTGCTACACACCGTCAAGCAGATCTCTTGTTGGGTCCCGATAGCTCCTCAGAGATGGATTCAGAGACAGATGACCAGTCATATTCCCCCACTGAGGTGTATGCTCTAAATTGGCACGATTATACAGCTCATATCATGCATATGGTGTCTTGCATTGCATAGTTTAGACATCATATACACAATATTCAACACCATGTTCTTAGTCCAGACATCATATTGAATGCCCTCTGTTTAGCATATAAATCACATATGTGAATTAAATGATGCGATCCTGATTACTTAGATAACATGTAGGTGAATTATGTCATGCGATCCTGTTTAGTTATTCATCATATCTTTGAATTATGTTATGTTATGCTATCCAGTTTAGATAGACATCATATATGTGAAATTATGTCATGCTATCCGTTTTAGTTAAACAATATACATGTCAACTATTTCATGCCCTCTTTTTTCCATGATATCTATTGCATCTGTCTCTCATACAATGTGTGTACATTCAACTATGTTTCCTGTTTATCAGCAATTTGAATTGGAGTGGGTGATGCCAGTATCTAGCGGACTAAAAACACGGTCTTCAAAAAAAACAGTGCTACCTCTTGGTGGAGATAGCACCCCGGTTGTACATGCACAAGAACCAGCCCTACCACACATAACCCAAACTCTCGCAGATTGTACCCCTACTACGATGGACAGAGAACCAGCTTCACCCAATCTAACCCCAACCCCAGCCGATAGTAACCCAGTTCCTGTTGACACAGCACCATCTCCACCACAGAGCTCCCAAACAAGAGCAGTTAGTAAGGCAGCTCCAGTGCCCAAAGGGCCAGTACTATCACGACGAACCCCAACTCCACCAGTTAGTACGCCTATTCCTGTGGAGGAAGCACAACCAGCTAGTCATAGTTTAGCATCTATCACATTTCATGTTGTTAAATCGTATGTGCGTATCTTCCCATCTTGGAAATATTATACTGAAGATGAAGGAAAATGCCAGTTATAGGTGTTTGTCCAGGAGTTATGTGTAAGTAATGTTATTCATGGCAATTACTTTGCTTCATCCCATACATCCTACCTCCATGATGGTTATAATACAGCAAATTTTCCCATTTTTCTCTATAGAGAAGGACCAATTTGGAAACTCAGGATGAGGTAACCTGTGCTAATACCTCTGCTATCTTCAAGAATGCTTGGTGGCGATCGAATTACTCGAAGAAAACGTACTTCACCGGCAAAGAAACTCATCAAATTCCCTTACGTTCTCCCCGAGACACATTTATCGGACGATGATCGAACGCTTTGTTCTCATCTTGGTCCCGAACCAAGAATGTGGTTAGGTCTATCAGTTCATTTTCTATTTTTAAGTATTATATTCTTGCGTCTTACTGTACTCTGTTCATGTAGAACAAGTGCCCAAACCTGAAGAACAACTGTTCTAATTTAAGATTCCATTGCTACCATAGGACATAGATATATGTTTGTTTGATACTTTTATTATGTACTAGTACTTGGCAATAGAAGACTTGGTAGTTTAATCCTGTCCACCTTACTAATGAACTGGTTCACCAAAATGATTTTCATATAGTAGTACATGCTAAACTTGTTATGTGTCTGCTTGTTTCTACTTTTAGAATGCTGACAATATATTGGGGAAGAGTGCCTTATTAAGCAATGGTAAAGGAAGTAATGCAGATAAGGTTCAGGATAGTGACACATCATGTCTTGGTTTAGTGTTGGAGTTACTGGCCACTACCGCTTGCACAAGCTATTTGTCGGTGTCAAAGCCGGCGGATCTCGGGTAGGGGGTCCCGAACTGTGCGTCTAGGCAGATGGTAACAGGAGACAAGGGACACAATGTTTTACCCAGGTTCGGGCCCTCTTGATGGAGGTAAAACCCTACGCCCCGCTTGATTAATATTGATGATATGGGTAGTACAAGAGTAGATCTACCACGAGATCAAGGAGGCTAAACCCTAGAAGCTAGCCTATGGTCTGATTGTTGTATGTTGTCCTACGGACTAAAACCCTCTGGTTTATATAGACACGGAGAGGGTTAGGGTTACACAAAGTCGGTTACAATGGTAGGAGATCTAAATATCTGCATCGCCAAGCTTGCCTTCCACGCCAAGGAAAGTCCCATCCGGACACGGGACGAAGTCTTCAATCTTGTATCTTCATAGTCCAGAGTCCCATTTGAAGGTATAGTCCGCCATCCGGACACCCCCTAATCCAGACTCCCTCAAGAGTCTCCCCGAACTAGGCTTCAATGACGCATTTAGTCCGCAAGACGCAGATTGTCTTCGGCATTGCAAGGCGGGTTCCCTTCCAGATTCCGTGTACCTGTTGAATAATGTCATGTTTCTTGTGAATGCAGCGCTCCTCGGCTTCTACGCCCATTAATGGCCACCTTCCACGTGTCAAACGAATACGAAAAGTCTGGGTGTTTTTACATTCACACCCCTAGCCACGTAAATGAGCCGCCTATTTAAAGGGATGGGGGTTTAGATCCAAACAACACCTCCTCCCATCCGCGAGTGGTCATCAGAGCGCATCCAGCAAAGGTCCATTCCACCATGGCCAGCCACCGCAACTCCTCCTCTCGCCCTTCCAGTCCTAAGCCTGGAGACTGGGAGAGGTGCTCCATCCCGCATAGCGAGCTAATATCGCTTCAGACCAAGGGATTCCTCCCTCCGGCCTATATGGTTCCGGTTCAAGCCGGACTCGCCACCTATAATGGCGGAGAGCAAGCGGAGAGCGCCCCCAATCCCTCCAAAGGAGAGCGGGTATGCCTTGTCCCTTATCTAATAAGAGGACTTGGATTTCCAATCCATCCGTTTCTCCAGGGGCTTCTGGAGTTCTATGGCCTCCAGCTGCACAACCTGACGCCTGCCTCTACATTGCATATCGCGGGCTTCGTTGCCCTTTGCGAGCTGTTCTTGGGTGTTGAGGCTCATTTCGCGTTGTGGAAGAGGCTATTCTGCCTGGTCCCCCGTTCTCAGGAGGGGTCAATATATCAAGTGGACGGAGCCGAAGTGTGGCGCATCGCCGGGACCGGATATCTATCCGGAACCCAAAGAAGGCGTCCGAGGACTGGCCTTCGGAATGGTTCTATATAGAGGATGTCCCGTTGCCGGATCCTGTTCGGATCGGCCTCCCTGAGTTCAACAGTGCTCCCCTGAAGAAGCGCCTAAGCTGGCGTCCACGGAGCCCTCAGAGAGAAAGTGATAGGGACGTCCTTTACCTGATGGGCCGGATAAGGTTATTGGCTCATTCCGGACAAACCATGATCGGAGTCATGGTCGTATGCATCATGCGGGGGGTGTAGCCGCTTCAGTATAGAGGCCACCCCATGTGGGACTTCAACGGGGAGGATGACGCCACCCGTCACGGTCGTAAGGGGCCAGACTTGGCTGCCGCTCTAATAAAGATCTTGTCCGTTTTGTACAAAGGAGAAGAGGAGGAATTTCTCCGCATCAACCCTCAGGGTGGATTTACTATGTACAATCCTCCGAGTTGGCTAAGTGGACGATTTTACTTGCCCATCCGTTCATCATGAACTATATAGTCTAACGACTTCAACGCATGAACTGCGCTAAGAAGTAAAGGAAATAAACAGCCCTCCTCCGCAGCCCGAGGATCCAGAACGGTCCCTCGATCTGGCCTCCGAAGAAGACCCGGACTTATCTGTGGAGCTGATTGACAGGGTGTTTTATCAGCTGAGCAAGGACAATGCCTTGGTGGCCATTACGGCAGATTACCCAGGGCTACTCCCGGCCTCCCAGGTAACTGAGACCGGAGTCCCAGCACCTTGAAAAGGGATCCACCCTTGCGTGTTTTTAGTTTCCTGACAACAACCGTGTTTTGCAGGGGAGGTTCTTGAGGCGGGAGGCCGAGCCTGCGGCGACTAGCCAACGAGGGGTTGCGGAGCCCCGAGGGATAAAAAGAAGTGTAGTCCGGACTGAGGCGCCGGCGCAAAGGTGTTATTTCTTCAAGGCATATTAACACTCGTGCTCTGTTCAGGACAAAGAGACCTCGTCGGACTATATCTGGAGAGGCTGCCAATCGCGCCTCCACCAGCCAGGCTCCACAGCCCGGTCCGGAGGCGGAGGCGAACACGAGGCGCACACTGGATGCTCCTCCGACAGAGGATGCGGACAGGTTGTCCGCCACAAATTCCGAGGCGCTTGTTTCTCCCGAGAGGCATTGGAAGCCTTCAATTCGGGAGATGCGTATCTCCGTGCCGCTCAAGATGGTCTAGCCAGAGCCACGGAGCAATATGTAAAAGACATATGGGTGAGAAAATTTAATGGTTATATATATCAGTAGCCCCCGAGACTTGAAACAGTTAGAATAACTGATTTAAGGATCATGTAATACGCAGGTTCTTTCAGAGAAGAATACCCAACTGTCCCAGGAGCTGAAAGAGTGCAAAGCCCAACTTGAGGCCGCACTAGCCGCGACAGGGGAGCCCAAGGAGACCCCCTCTGGTAATATATGCTTCAGAAAGATAAGTATTATGTGGAATGCGGCGTATGTGCGAATCTGACAAATGAAATTGCAGATGGCGCCGGACTGGATCCGGAAAAGCAACAACTTCTACGCCAGCTAGAGGCTGGTGAGAGCGTGCTAACAAAGGTGAGGCGGGAGAAGAATGACCTCCAAGATGCCAACACCAAGCTGGGCGTTGAACTAAAAGATGTTCGTGCCCAGCTGTCGGACTCCGTTAAGGAGAATCAGCGGCTTCGACGCGGCATATTTAGTAAGTGCTTGAACGAACCTTTGAAAAAAAAAGAGTTCGGCGAGGAAGTCTAATAACAGAGTAATGTCTGTAGGTATGCTAATAGGTCGTCATGCAGAGGAGATGCCCGGTTCTACGGGTGACCTCCTTCCCGAGCTCTCACAACTGCACGAGCGAGTTCGGCAGGTGATGCGGGGCGTCGCCCAGGCCTTGTGGCCATCCATTTCCATGCCCGAAGGACTCGGAGAGCTTGCACAGCAGCTGAAGGGAGCGCGGCGGCGCTTCCGATTGTGGAAGATATCGGCCTGCCGTCAAGGCGCCAGGGAGGCCTGGGCCATGGTGAAGACGCGGTACACGAGGGCTGACCCAAACCACATGGCCGAGGTCGGACCGGTGGGGCCTGACGGGAAGGAGATCCCTGTAAGCTTAGTATACGGCCAAGTAGAATTGGCCGCAAAGTATTCCCAGCAGGACTGTAAGCTAGACAACCTGTTAGATGGTATTGAAGAGGAATACAATCAGTCGTAATGATTATGTAATTTGAATTGACATGTATAATGCCTTCTAGCCGGATTGTAGATCGTTTGTCATGGCCGACTGTAACGCCCCGGATTCGATGCGCCAGGTGTCTTCCGTTTATTCACCGTCGTGTCCATGTCATTTGCTTGCGTGTTGCATTTTGCCATGTCATCATGTGCATCTCTTTCTGCATATGTGTTCATCTCATGCATCTGAGCATTTTTCCCGTTGTCCGTTTTGCAATCCGACACTCCTGTGTCCTTCGGCGCCCCCTTTTACCTCGTTTCATGAGTGGCCGAAAAATGTTCTCGGAATGGGTTGAATCTTGGCGTGCGGTCTTATTATAGTGTAGACAGAGCGCCTGTCAAGTTTCGACGCATTCGGAGCCCGTTTGACTGCCCAACCGCCATCCGTAGCGGCACCTTTGTCGGTTTATTCGTCGGACGTTTTCGGTCTCCGGAAACCCGTGCCGCACTGCCCTCTCTTCTCTTCCCACAGCCCACCTAGGCCCAGCCTACCTCTCCTCTCGTCCGGAACCGCCCGATCGCGATCTGAGGGTCCAAACCCCCCCCCCCCTAGACCAAACCCTAGCCAAAACTGCTATTTATAGACCCCCCCTCATGCCAATTTCGGCCTCCACCTACCCCCCCCCCCCCCGGGATCCGCGCGCCGCCAGTCTCCTCCCACCTTCTCCTCGTTTTCAGCGCCCGGCCGACCCCGGTCCGCCACTTGGCGCCGTCGCCGGCGCGCCCGGACCAACCCCCTCGCGCCACCTGTCCACGGCTCCCCTCGCCGCCCAGGGCCCGGCCCATCCGCGGCCCGCCTCCGGCCGATGTCGGCCCACCGCCCGCTCCCCCCGAGCTCCAGATCGGGAGAAGCCCCGATCCAGGAGCGCCGCCCTCGTCGTCCGGCGAGCCCCGCCGCCTCCGCCTCGTCACCGCCGCCGCGGGTGAACCCCGCCCCCGCGCCACCTCTCTCCTTCTCTCTCCTTCCCCTAACCTCTCTCCTCTCCCCTGCAGTGCTTCTCGCCGCCGCCGCCATGGAGTTCGTCGCCGGCTCCCTGCTGTCGCCCTGCTCCGGCGACGGATCCGGCGGGATCCGGCCCCCACCGCCCAGATCCATCCATCCCCGACGGGATCCGCCTCCCTCCACCGCCGGAGACGCGCCAAGCCGCCGCCGTTGTCCCGCTCCGCGCGGAGGAGCGCCGCCGCCCGCTCGACCATGTCGGCGCCCATTGAACGCGTCGACCCCGCGTGGGCCGGCTTCACACCCCAAAGCCCAGCCCAGCTCCAGCCGGCCCAGCTGACCTCCTCCACCGACCGGGCCAAGGCCCACTAGGTGAGAAGCTGCGAATCCCGCCCCGTGCATCATTTAGTTATCCTGCGCTCGGACTTGTTTTTTTGCCAAGTCTGGGAAAATCTTCAGCATGTGTGCACCTTTGTTTGCTTGTAACGTTTTAGCTGTTGCTCTGTTTTGCATGTATAATATACCGAAATGTTCACCAGGAGATGCTTTACATTTTGTTCCATTGTGCCATGGTTGTTTGAGTTCATCTTGATGCCCTAATCATCATTGCAATAGTGCTATGTAATGTTAGTTTCAGATTCTTATCAGGATTTGGACATTTGTCATTTTTGCCATGTTTAATGTGTGCCTTCTATGAACTTGAGCCCTACATGTGTTTTGAAGTATGCCATGCCTTCTTTACAGGGATGTATGCCATGTATTTTTTTAATCTATGTGGTGACTAGAACAAGCATGCAAACTAGGCTTCGTGATGTTGCTGATTTCAGCCCTTGTTCTGCTGTTATTGTGATGCCATGTATTCATGTTGCTACAGTGAGATCCATGTCTCTTTTGAGTATGTTCAGTGAGAGTGTTTTGTTCATATGGTTATGCTCTATCCATTTATGCCTCTGGTTGCAATTATAGAGTGCTCTATCATGTCTTAATCTTGCTCTACTTTTGCTATAAAATGTTCCTGGCAGATTGTTAACATGTTTAGCAATTTTGCCTAGCTTGTTGTTGTTGATCCGTGCATGCTATGTTATTTTTCTTGCCATGTCTAGCTTCTATGCCATGTCTAGTTGCTGGGTGTATGCTTTGTTTGTCATGCAATGCCTCGTAGTGAGTGCATCGAGCTCGTAAACATGCCTACTAGTTATCTATTTTGGCCATGCTCCAGTTTTTCACCAAGTCTGAATGTGTAACCAAACTTGCTATGTAAACATGGTTGCCATCATATCTTATGTGCCATTTTGGCTCATGGTCAGTAAGGGACTCTTGTTATATGCTTTGAGTAGATTCATGCCATGCTCAATTTTGACAGGATATCTTGTTGTATCATGTTGTTTTATAGCTCTAAACATTGCAACCTGATGTTATTTCTGCCATGTCCTGTGAATTCTGCCAAGTCTGTGAACCTGTTATTATATGCAATCTTGCCATGTCATTTTGAGCATGTTCTATTAGTTTCTGGAGATAGCTCAGTGTTCATGTTTTGTTATGCCTTACCTGTATAACATGTCCATGCCTTTTTTTTTCATGTTGATATCCTGTATCATGTTGTTTTGATGCTTGCAATATACCTAGTTGTTGTTTTGGACAGCTTGTCCTTTAACCTTGTATAGGGTGTATGTGTTGAACCGCTGTCTGCTTTTGAGTGTGCTCTATATGAAACTTGCTTAGTTTTGCATGTAGTTTCATGTTACCTTGTTGCATCCATGTTTTGGAGTGTGTGCTTGATGTTTGAATGCATTTTGCATCAATGCCATGTTTATCTTGTTTTGCTCATATCTTCTAGGTCGTAGCTCCGAACCTAATGAACTTTATATGTAACTTGACTAGAATTTCGTGTAGATCATCATGGTGCATCTTAACTTGCTGTTTAACAACTTGAACATAAGGTTTATTCAGATCTGGACCAATTTTGAAATTTGCATATAAGGACTTACCGGAATTGTTATATGTTGTTTCCGGCCTCATTTAAACTTGCTTTGATGTGTTGTTCTTGTATGCATCATCTCTTGCCATGAGTAGCTTCATGTAGCCTTGTCATACATCATCCTTGGTTAAGCATCATGCCTTGTTCAAGTGTGGTGTGTTTACCATGTTGTGTGCTTCTTCTCGATAGTTCCCGTTTCGTTGCGATCGTGAGGATTCGTTCGTCTACGCTTGGTTCGTCTTCGTGGCTTCATCTTCTCCATGGACTCGTTCTTCTTCCTTGCGGGATTTCAGGCAAGATGACCGTGACCTTGGATCTCATTACTATCATTGCTATGCTAGTTGCTTCGTTCTATCGCTATGCTGCGTTACCTACCACTTGCTTTTCAAGCCTCCCAAATTGCCATGAACCTCTAACCTTTGTCGCCCTTCCTAGCAAACCGTTGTTTGGCTATGTCACCGCTTTTGCTCAGCCCGTCTTATAGAGTTGCTAGTTGTAGGTGAAGATGAAGATTGCTCCATGTTGGTTTATGTTTATGTTGGGATATCACAATATCTCTTATATTATTAATGCATCTATATATTTGGTAAAGGGTGGAAGGCTCGGCCTTATGCCTGGTGTTTTGTTCCACTCTTGCCGCCCTAGTTTCCATCATATCGGTATTATGTTCCCGGATTTTGCGTTCCTTACACGGTTGGGTGAGTTATGGGACCCCTGGACGGTTCGCTTTTAATAATACTCCTCCAGCAAGGCCCAACATTGGTTTTACCATTTGCCTCACCTATGCCATTTTATTTCCCTTGGGTTTCCGGACCCCGAGGGTCATCTTTCTTTTAGCCCCCGGGCATTTCTCCTTCGAGTGCTGGTCCAAACCGAAGCGATGTCCGGCGCCGGGCAATCAGGGTCTATGCCAACCCGACGTCTGGCTCATCCGGTGTGCCCTGAGAACGAGATATGTGCAGCTCCTATCGGGATTTGTCGGCACATCCGGGCAGCTTTGCTGATCTTGTTTTACCATTGCCGAAATGTCTTGTAAACGGGATTCCGAGACTGGTCGGGTCTTCCCGGGAGAAGGAATATCCTTTGTTGATCGCGAGAGCTTATCATGGGCTAAGTTGGGACACCCCTGCAGGGTTTGAACTTTCGAAAGTCGTGCCCACGGTTATGTGGCAGATGGGAATTTGTTAATGTCCGGTTGTAGTAAACTTGAAGCAAACTCTTCTAAAATACACCAACCGTGTGCGTAACCGTGAGTGTCTCTTTTCGGGGTTGATCGAGAGGAGAACACGGTTTCTGGGTTATGTCTGACGTAAGTAGGAGTTCAGGATCACTTCTTGATCATTACTAGTTGACGTCCGTTTGCTTTTCTTCTCTTCTCGCTCTTATTTGCGTAAGCTAGCCACCATACATGCTTAGTCGCTGCTGCAACCTCACCACCTTACCCTTCCTTACCCATTAAGCTTTGCTAGTCTTGATACCCATAGTAATGGGATTTCCGAGTCCTCGTGGCTCACAGATTACTACACCACCAGTTGCAGGTACCGGTTATGCGATGTTCATGACGCGAGAGCGATGTTTATTTGTGTTGAAGTTCTTCTTCTGCTTCTTCTTCGATTGAGGGATAGGTTCCTGGTCGGCAGCCTGGGCTAGCAGGGTGGATGTCGTTTGAGTTTCTGTTTATGTTTCATCCGTAGTCGGATGTTGATCTTGTATCTGATGTATTGTTGTATTCATGTGACATTGTATGTGTTGGTTGTATCCCCACTATCATGTAATGTTGATGTAATGATATCCACCTTGCAAAAGGTTCTTCAAGATGCGCTTCTATCCTTGGTGGGACCTTCGAGTTCCTTTAGGATAGGGTCGCATCTTGGGCGTGACACCGACCTTTTCGCTTCGACCTCGGGACCTGACGGTCCGGAGTGTGTCCGAATACCCTTGCGGTTATATAAGAACCGGGGTATGCATGGAGACCAGGCATAGGGGTCATTAGTGCTTGAAATGCATAAGTGCCCAACTAGTTATGTTATATTACATGGTTAGTAAGAAACATCTTCCAAGGAGAATAGTTCCGTTAGCGGTTCCTTTCCCTGGGAGGCATGCCCTAAAGTGCATGTCCGGACTGTGAAAAGGGACGCAGAAAAAACATCTGGGGGCATATAAATAAATAAGTAAAAAGATCATCTTTAGTTCACCGACCGAATATTCCCTTAAGAACGCTTAGCTTCGGCTTCACCCGGTCGAGGTACACATCCGGTGACCCGGCAAGAATAATCGCAAAGGTGCTCCCTTTACCACCTAGCCGAACAATCGGGAACGAGGGGTAAGCAGTGAGCCAGGCAACCCAGCTTGGCCAAAACTTAAGTCATATCGATGCATATAATGGTGAATAAAAGGCACATGCGGAAGTTTGACACATGTGTTGGGCATGAAGCCCGTATAAATAAGCTTATGTTTAAAGAAGCCCCCAGGTTTAGTGAGCGCTGGTAGCGCGTCACTTGATGAGCCTTTAAGGGCTATAAGAGAGAGAAAAAAAGGGGGAAGGAGAGAAATGTAAGACAGAAAATGTAAAAAATGGACAGAGGAAGGAGACGAACACAGAGTCCGGTGCTAGGCATAGAATCTTCGGAGACGGGCTGCGTTCCATGGGTTCGGCTCGAGTCGGTTATCCGATGCATCTCGCAGGCGGTACGCTCCACCAGTCAGGACTTGGTCAATTATGAAGGGACCTTCCCATTTGGGCTTGAGTTTGTCCTTTTTCTTGTCCGGCAGGCGTAGAACTAGTTCGCCAACATTGTAATGTTTGGCCCGTACTTCTCTGCTTTGATATCTTCGAGCCTGCTGTTAATAGAATGCGGAACGGGCTTTTGCCAGGTCACGCTCCTCCTCCAAAGAGTCCAAACTGTCCTGCCGATCAAGCTCGGCTTCTCTTTCTTCGTACATGCGCACTCGAGGTGAGTCATGAATTATGTCACAAGGCAAAACTGCCTCTGCGCCGTACACCATGAAGAATGGTGTGTATCCGGTGGTGCGATTCGGCGTGGTCCGCAGCCCCCAGAGTACGGAGTCGATCTCCTCTACCCAGTGCGTGTTAGACTCCTTGAGGGACCGCACTAATCTGGGTTTGATGCCGCTCATGATAAGACCATTTGCACGTTCGACCTGGTTGTTAGTTTGTGGGTGATAGACGGAAGCATAATCGAGCTTGATGCCCATGTTTTTGCACCAGAGTTTTACCTCGTCGACCGTAAAGTTCGTGCCGTTATCAGTGATGATCCTGTGGGGGACGCCGTAACGATGTACGACCCCGGATATAAAGTCTATCACTGGTCCGAATTCGACCGTCTTAATAGGCTTGGCTTCTATCCATTTGGTGAACTTATCCACCATGACCAGTAAGTATTTTTTCTTGTGGGTTCTGCCTTTAAGGGGTCCAACCATGTCAAGCCCCCAGACCGCGAAAGGCCAAGTGATGGGGATAGTTTGGAGGGCGGTGGGTGGCATGTGGCTTTGGTTTGCAAAAAGCTGGTGTCGGTGTCAAAACCGGCGGATCTCGGGTAGGGGGTCCCGAACTGTGCGTCAAGGCCGGATGGTAACAGGAGACAAGGGACACGATGTTTTTACCCAGGTTCGGGCCCTCTTGATGGAGGTAAAACCCTACTCCTGCTTGATTAATATTAATGATATGGGTAGTACAAGAGTAGATCTACCACGAGATCAAGGAGGCTAAACCCTAGAAGCTAGCCTATGGTATGAATGTTGTATATGGAGTTGATGTCCTATGGACTACAACCCTCCGGTTTATATAGACACCGGATAGGGTTAGGGTTACTCAGAGTCGGTTACAATGGTAGGAGATCTTGAATATCCGTGATCGCCAAGCTTGCCTTCCACGCCAAGGAAAGTCCCATCCGGACATGGGACGAAGTCTTCAATCTTGTATCTTCATAGTCCTGGAGTCCGGCTGAAGGTATAGTCCGGCTACCCGAACACCCCCTAATCCAGGACTCCCTCAGTAGCCCCTAAACCAGGCTTCAATGACGACGAGTCCGGCGCGCAGATTGTCTTATGCATTGCAAGGCGGGTTCCTCCTCCAAGTCCTTCATAGAAGATTGTAAACACCAAGAGTAGTGTCCGGCTCTGCAAAATAAGTTTCCACGTATTTCCATAGAGAGAATAATATTAACACAAATCAAATCTGCTGACGTATTCCGCAGTGCGTCATCACACCACGACCAAGTCCGAATTGTTTTTACTTTTCCACCTCAGCGCGTTTTGCGAGGCGATTTCCTTGGCACGTCTTGTCAAAGCAGAGATCGTGTCCCCTTTTTACGGGATTCTCATCAATACGGACGTGGGTAACCCAATCGTGCCCGTTAGCACGTTTCCTCGATTAAAAGCGAGTCCCAAACGGTTACGGGGAGGGCTCTTGGTATTCGACCTCTTATAAAGAGACCAAGGCCTTACTCCTTTTTTTCAATCTCAAACGAGTTCACCCGTCGCCTTGAGTTCCAACACCCTAGGCTCCAGATTCCAGGCGCTTCGGACCTTCGACAATGTCCGGCTCCGACCTTCAAGGCCGATGGACGCCCTCCTCCGTCACGGAGGAGGACGTGCTAAAGTTGAGGGAGGCTAAGTTCATGACCGACGAAAAATTGCATAGGTTGCCTGCTCAAGGGCAAGTCATTCCCAGTCCCCAGCCCGGTGAGAGCATGGTATTCATGTCTCACTTCCTTTGGGGGTTAGGCTTCCCAATGGATCCCTTCGTGAGGGGGCTGCTGTTTTATTACGGGCTGGAATTCCACGATTTAGCTCCGGAGTCCATCCTCCATATCTCCTCATTTATTGTCGTGTGCGAAGCGTTCCTCCGAGTTACCCCTCACTTCGGATTATGGCTCAAGACCTTTAAAGTGGAGCTGAAGATGATCGAGGGACGGCACGCAGAGTGCGGAGGCGCTGTTATAAGCAAAAATGCTGATGCTCCATGGCCCGAGGGCTCTTTTCAGAAGGAGCTAGGTTTGTGGCAACGAGAGTGGTTTTATATCACCGCTCCCCGGGGCACCAAGTGGGTGGCGCCTCCTGCCTTTCGCTCGGGTCCCCCACCACGGCTAACGTCATGGGTCAACAAAGGGTTAGATTGGGGGTTACCCAAAGACGTGCCCTTATTGCAGGGCCGCATCCGGGATCTCTTAGAAGGAGACTTTAGCCTGGTCAAGGTGATGCAGGTCATGCTGATTCGCCAAACATTGCCCGGCAAACGTCGCTCCCTTCGCCTCTGGGAGTTTAATCCAGAGGGACCGCGAGCTCTCCAGAATTTCAAGGGCGCAACGCCCGCGGAGATGTATAAACTGTTCTTCGGATCACAAGAGATGTGTCCGGATTTGACCGAGGACGCGGACCTAAGCTGCCATCGCCCGGATACTCAAGTAAGTAACCTTGCTCCCGGACCAGTTATCCATATAATTATCATAAACTTGCCCCTAAAAGAGTTGTCCTTTTAAACAGGAGTGGATAGCGAAGGCAAAGCTGATCAGGTGTCCGGCTCCCCTTCCCGAAACCAGGCCGGATCCCGTACTTGTCAGGATGTTGAAGATAGTGCCTTTGGAGGGAAGTAAGGGGCAGGACAAGGAAACTGTGGCCTCCTCGAAGGAGGCTGCTCCGAAGGGAGGAACCGACAATTCCTCTCCTAAGGGGAAGAAGAGGGCTGCCTCTGACGACCCGGAGACCATGGCCTCGAAGCGGGGGAAAAATCCTTGTCAGAGGTTCCGACGCCGGGGAGTTCCTGGGCCGAACTACGCCCTCAAAGGGATCAGCCCTCCATCGAGCCGTAAGTAGAGAAAGGTTTTCCTTTTGAGAGATGAGAGAAATCCTTGATTTATGTCTGAGAAGATTAACCGAAATTTTACCTTGTAGCTTGGACCTCAGCCCTTCTCAGCAGAGCTCGTCTTCAGGGGATCTTCTTCCGGAGATGATGGAGAGCGGGACGCCTCCCCCTGTCGTGCCGCCTAGCGAGGCTGGCGACCCTGAAGTGTCGTCGCGGAGGGTTTCTCCGAATCCGGCAGGGGCGGAAGATAACTATGTGGCCCCCAAGATTTTCCGCGTCCGGCCTCCGGAAGAGGCCATAGGACAAGTCCGACACCGTCTGGTGCTCGGTCGGAGGAGCTAAAGATTCTTCTGGGGCGAGTTTCTATCTCAGAAGAGCACCGTGCATTGATGGGCACGGTGATTGAAAGGATTTCATCCGCCGAAAGCGGATTGCATGAGGCCGTCGAAAGTTTACTAGCGGGTTTTGAGGTACGTTAGATAATATACACTTTTGTCAGTTGCGCATGAGTAAGATGCGCCCTGTGTAGATAGTAGCCCCTGAGACTCTGTACGTTGTCAAAATTGACGGCGTGCAGAGGATCATATTCCCAGGTCTATAAATATCGCCTTTGTATATAGGTGGCGAATTGTCCGGAGTCGAGCCGGATTGATGATTTTGCCGAGCTAAAGCGGCAACTTGACATGGCAGATGCCGACATCGCGCTTGTCAACAAGCGGCTTGATGAGGCTCAAGGTATGTAATCCGTCGGGCGGCATCTGGTAAGAGGAGCTTTACGCCAGTATCTTACAATGTGTGTGTGCTTGACACAGATGGTGCGGCCGCCGTGGAGAGTCTTAGGGCAGAACTTGCCCGAGCTAAGGAACAGGCCAGAAAAAGCGATGCGGCTGCCGAGAAAGCCCTTGAAGAGCTGAGAGCCGAACAGGCTGCTCACTGCCGAAGCAGGGAAGAGATGGCCGAGATGGCCGAGAAGTTGAAGAGCGCTGCACACCGTTGCAAACTTCCTGATAAAGAAGACCGGGCGAGACAGACGGACTTAGAGAAGGCCGTTGCCGATGCCAAGGACGTGCGCTCTGCGATGAGGGCTGCGAAGGAGGAGCTGCGTCAGGCCGCACAGATTGCGGCTGGAAAGCCCTTCATGCTGCGGAGGAAGTTTTGCGATCCGAAGTTTGCTCTGTTGGACCGGATGTGGAGTGTGGAGGACGCCTATCTGGATTTGGCAGCAAGTGCTGCTGATGCGACCGTACACTTTCGAGATCAAAAAGATCGCGAAGTGGAAAAGCTTTTCTGGTCGCAGCTCCACAATCTAGAGCATCCACTGGCAGTGGACGATCGTTTGGCTCAATGGGCCGAACTGAATAGGTTTTCCGGACTCGCCATGAAGTACGTCATGGGCCATCTATGGCCGGAGAGATCGGAGCCGAAGAGCTATTTCAGCTTGGTGCAGCAATTCCTTGACGCGGTGCCGCGTATTGATGCAATGAAGAGGTCAGCATGCATAGAGGGTGCACGGATGGCTCTTGCCCGTGTCAAGACATACTGGGCAGAGATGGAGACCACCGTTGTTGCGTCCCGAGATTCGGACAAAAGCCGAGTACCCTCCGAGCACTATTTTCAGGAAGTCCTTGAAGGCGCCCGTGTAATAGAGACGCAGTGCTCGAAGGATGCTCTGTTATGATAGCATATGTAATTATAATGTAATATTTTGATAAATTCTAGTGGCCTTTTATACTTGTGCCTTCAAGTATTGGGAACACCTCCTGTGCGGCCGTTTAAAGATATATATATATACAAAATCTGAAAGATGGCGTTCGTTGGCTTTCCCCCCACGCACATAGTGCGGGGTGCTTTCCTTGAAGACGCATTTTCACATAACCCAACGTCTTGGTCCTACAAAGGAGGCGATAGCGCAGCGAGCCGAACAACCGGACTATAATGCTTTAACACTTTCACTTAGCCATAGGAGCTTGCGGTGGGACTATTTATGTAGCCCTTGGTGGCGATTGCGCTCAATTGGTCGGAAGCGGCGTATGTACTGGCCGGGAAACGGCCCTTCGTTAAAGCGGAGGAATCCTATAGATTCCGATAGGTCATCGAGTGGCTGACCAGTCTCACGCTACATCATGACAGTCAGTTTTCGGCTTTCTCTACTGAGGTGCTCGCCCGGCCTAACCGGGGCACAATCGCAGTAGTTCTCCTGGTGCTACCTTAGCCGATAGAGCAGAACGTAAGGTAACCGAACTCAGGAGCCGGGCAACCCAACATTTGACCAAAGACATGATTCGGAGCTGATGCATATAATACCAAAACTCGCGACGCTGAACACTCCCTAAGGTGTTCGGTCTTTTATGAGTGCGGGTGAAACAACACTCTTTATTAAAAAAGCCCCTAGTGTCCAGTGCATCGCATAAGAATTACAGCGTGGCCACATGCCAAGACGCCAGACCTCCTCCTTGGTTATATCGAGAAAACCAGGGATATGTAGCAACAAGAGACAGTAAAAAAAGGTTTATGCAGGTCTTAATCTAAAAAGAATCCTTAGGGCCGAATTACGCTCTTGCGTCTGCGCATGTCTCTGTTGTGCCGTATCACGGGCCAGGCGCATTTACGACCTTCATCTGTAAAAGAGAGGAACTGGGTTGAAAATGGGTCGTGCCGAACAAAAGTTTAAAATAAACAAAGTATAAAATAAAAAATATATAAAGTTGAGCTTTATTGTCTCTTATTGTATATGCATGGAGCCCCTAGTGCGGGGGTATATGGCCACTAAGCCTGCATCAACGATAAATTTGTACCAAACTCGTCTATCTGCGTTCGTGGCCTTTAATGACCTATTCCGAAGTTGTTTGGCGGTGAAGCCATTTTACTGTGGGGCTGTCAAAGCGGCCGCACAGTCCTCCGCTTGGGGGAGGCGTACTTCAATGCTTCCCCTTCAAAGAGATGATGCCTCGTGGACCGGGCATCTTAAGTGTGAGAGATGCATAATGCGGTATTGCGTTAAAGCGGGCGAAAGCTTCGCGCCCCAGCAGTGCTTGATAGCGACTTGAGAATGGGACGATGTGGAAAATAAGCTTTTCGCGGCGGAAGTTATCGGTAGAGCCGAATATAACTTCGAGCCGGAGAAAACCCATGCAATGGGTGTCCGGACCAGGCGTTACCCTTGAAAGGAGGTTTTCTTTGCGGCGGATTCTTCTTTGGGTCTATCCCCATGTGATGGATTGTGTCCTGATATATCAGGTTTAGTCCACTGCCGCCGTCCATAAGGACATTTGAAAACTGTAGTCCGCCAATTATTGGATCGAGTACCAAGGTAGTCCAGCCTGCATTCCTAATACTTCTAGAATAATCCAGCTGATCGAAGATGATTGGTTTTGACAACCAGTGGCGGGATCCTTTTGGGATAGGTCGTGTGGTGCGTACCTTTATGGGCGCCGCACGCTTTGTTATGTGAAGTAAGTTTACTGTTTTTACTTCTTGTGGGAAGTTCTTTTGTTTCCTGGTGCTCTGCTTTTGGGGTTCGTCTTCGTCCTCGCTTGGTGTGGCGAGCCCCTTGTGTTCAGCGTTGAGTCTGCCGGATTGTTTGAAAACCCAACAATCTCTGTGGGTATGGTTAGCTGGCTTCCCAGGAGTGCTGTGTATTTGACATATCCTGTCCAGGATTTTGTTTAAGTTGGATGGGTCATCCCTGTTATCCTGGAGGGGCGGTTTTGTCTGATTCTGTCATGAGCCTTTAAATCTGTCGTTGACCGCCGTGCTCTTCGGACTTTTTTCCTTAGTCCGGCGACGGTCCTTGTTGCGTCGCGGTTTTGCGTTTCCATCCCTAGTTTCGGATGTACTTGGGTCGCTAGGGCTGCATCTTGCCAACCAGCTGTCCTCTCCTGCACAAAAGTGGGTCATGAGGCTTGTTAATGCGGCCATTGTTCTTGGCTTTTCTTGGCCGAGGTGTCTGGCGAGCCATTCGTCTCGGACGTTATGCCTGAAAGCTGCTAAGGCTTCGGCGTCCGGACGATCGACTATCTCGATTCTTTTAGTGAGGAATCTATTCCAGAACTGCCGAGCTGATTCTCCGGGCTGTTGAGTTATGTGACTAAGATAAATACGCATCCGGAGGGCGGACATAGGTCCCTTGAAAATTTGCTCGGAAAGCATCCTCGAGCTCTTCCCAACTTCCAATTGTGTTTTCAGGAAGGCTTTTAAGCCAATGCCGGGCTGGCCCTTTAAGCTTAAGGGGTAAATATTTTATGGCGTGGAGATCGTCTCCTCTAGCCATATGTATGTGGACGATATAATCCTCGATCCAGACTCCAGGGTCTGTTGTTCCATCATATGCCTCTATGTTTACGGGTTTGAATCCCTCTGGAAATTCATAGTCCAGGACCTCACCGGTGAAACATAGGGGGTGTGCGGCGCCCCTGTATTTGGGTGTGCCGGATTCTGATGATGGCTTTATTGCATTGCTCACGAGAGCTTGCTTTCTAGGCCCGTAAATGGACCTGACTGGGTCATGATGCGAATCCTTAAGTGGGCCGCATGCCGATTTAAGCGCGGCGCCGCTTGCCGCTTTATGCTGGCCATGGGGTCGTCTATCCGACCGTGTGGCTTTCTTATTTTTTGAATGTGAGGGCTCTAGGGCCTCTTCGTCGAATTCAGGCAGTAGCTTTCTCTTCGGATAGCTTTTAGTGCGGCGACTGTCGCCGTATTTATCTGCGGTATTGATTACTTTGCTCCATCTGATCCGGAGTGCATCTTCCGCTGTTTTTAGCTTCCGCTTCTGTTTTTTCAGGCTGCGTGCTATTGCAATGAGCCTGTTGTGGAGAATCTTCTGCTTCGTGGGTTTATCCGGCGTAAGGTCGTCCGGAATGCCGTTTTCGCCGGGGGAGAGATGTTCGGCTTCTCGATCCGAGTTGCCATGTTCGGACGGTTGCTCTAAGGCCTGCTCGTCATCTACCGGCTCATCCTGCTCTATGGCTGGGTCTTTATCGAGGTGGGGCTTGGGTCGGCGCTTACGCCGACGCTTTGATTGCTTTTCGGGGGGTCGATCTCCCGTCCCATCCCCTTTTTCCTCGTTGTCGCTTCCTTTAGGGGTATCCACCATGTACACATCGTGAGATGAGGTGGCTGTCCAATGCTCTATGGGCGTTGGTTCATCCGTATCTCCTGCATCGTCGTCCATGCTGTCGATGTCTGCGGAGTCGAAGTTGAGCACGTCGTTTAAATTGTCGACAGTGGCTACCAAGTGGGTGGTGGGTGGGCTTTGAATTTTTTTCATCGTCCGTATCCCATCCTTGCTGACCATAGTCCGGCCAGGGCTCTCTTGATAAAGAGAGAGACTTGAGAGAATTCAGGATGTCACCAAAAGGCGAGTGCTGAAAGATATCCGCGGTGGTGAACTCCATTATCGGCGCCCAATCGGTTTCGATCGGCAGGGGCGCGGGGGGTTCGGAGTCCGGAGAGGAGTCCGGATCCTCGGAGCCATGGGTCATGCAGAGTGCGGGGCTGACGTTCGGCCCGATCGCCTTTGAGATCGCAGCCCCCGAGGTGACGTCCAACCGCTCATCCTCGATCGGCGTAGCAGGCTCCGAATTAAGGGTCAGAGCCGGTGCGTTTGCGGCCTCCAGGGTACTGTTCGGCGGCAGAGCTAGATCATGCCCCACGATACAGTGCGGCGCGCTTGACTGTGGCTTGAATCCTGTGAAGATCAAATCTCCGCGGATGTCTGCCGTGTAGTTTAGGTTTCCAAACCTGACCTGATGGCCAGGGGCGTAGCTTTCGACCTGCTCCAGGTGGCCAAGTGAATTGGCCCGCAGTGCGAAGACACCGAAGACGAAGATCTGTCCGGGGAGAAAAGTCTCACCCTGGACCGCATCGTTGTTGATGATCAAAGGAGCCATCGAGCCCAAAAGTGACGACACAGAGGAACTCTCAATGAAAGCACCAATGTCGGTGTCAAAACCGGCGGATCTCGGGTAGGGGGTCCCGAACTGTGCGTCAAGGCCGGATGGTAACAGGAGACAAGGGACACGATGTTTTTTTCGGGCCCTCTCGATGGAGGTAAAACCCTACTCCTGCTTGATTAATATTGATGATACGGGTAGTACAAGAGTAGATCTACCACGAGATCAAGGAGGCTAAACCCTAGAAGCTAGCCTATGGTATGAATGTTGTATATGGAGTTGATGTCCTACGGACTACAACCCTCCGGTTTATATAGACACCGGATAGGGTTAGGGTTACACAGAGTCGGTTACAATGGTAGGAGATCTTGAATATCCGCATCGCCAAGCTTGCCTTCCACGCCAAGGAAAGTCCCATCCGGACACGGGACGAAGTCTTCAATCTTGTATCTTCATAGTCCTGGAGTCCGGCTGAAGGTATAGTCCGGCTACCCGAACACCCCCTAATCCAGGACTCCCTCAGCTGGCAACCGACGCATCGTTGGACCAAGTCCTGAGCGTCTGCCCGGGCCGTCGGCCAATAAAAGCCTGTATGGAAAGCCTTGCTTACAGGGGACCGAGCTGCAGCGTGATGACCACCGAGTCCAGCATGAATTTCAGCCAGCAAGTTCCGCCCTTCCTCTTCGGAGATGCACCTTTGAAGGACTCCGGTAGTGCTTTTCTTATAAAGTTCTCCCTCATGGACTTTATAGGCTTTAGATCGCCGCACTATGCAGCGTGCCTAGTTTTGGTCCTCTGGGAGTTCCTGCCTAGTAAGGTAGGCTAGGAATGGTTACATCGCCCACGGGCGATGACCACCATTATTACGTGGGCTGAAGTTGTAATTTCATTGGCAGAGCCTCCGATTATGTCAGATTGTTCGGTGTCGGACAGTGCGGTTGGGTCCGGGCTGTTATTACCAGGTTCCCCTTCCCATACTACGGATGGCTTGAACAGCCTTTCCAAGAAGATGTTGGGGGGACTGCATCGCGCTTTGCGCCGATGTGTGCCAGGACATCTGCCGCCTGATTGTTTTCTCGGGCTATATGGTGAAACTCAAGCCCTTCGAACCGAGCTGACATTTTTAAGACGGCGTTGCGGTAAGCTGCCATTTTTGGATCCTTGGCGTCGAAATCTCCATTTATTTGGGATATCACGAGATTCAAATCCCCGTGCACCTCTAGGCGTTGAATGCCCATGGATATTGCCATCCGGAGACCATGTAAAAGGGCCTCGTATTCGGTTGCATTGTTGGAGTATGTGTACATAATCTGGAGTACATATTGAACTGTGTCTCCTGTGGGGGACGTCAAGACGACGCCAGCCCCTAGTCCGGCCAACATTTTGGAGCCGTCGAAATGCATGATCCAGTTTGAATATGTGTCGTACTCTTTAGGGAGTTCGGCCTCCGTCCATTCTGCGACGAAGTCGGCCAAAACTTGTGACTTAATAGCTCGCCGCGGCTTATAAGTTATGTCGAATGGGAGGATCTCGATGGCCCATATTGCAATCCAGCCCGTTGCGTCGCGGTTGTTTATAATATCGTTGAGTGGTACTTCCGAGGCTACTGTTATCGAACACTCTTGAAAGTAGTGTCGTAGCTTCCGGGATGCCATGAATACCGCGTATGCAATCTTTTGATAATGCGAGTACCGTGATTTGCATGGAGTGAGGATAGTGGACACGTAGTAGACCGGCTTTTGAAGGGGGAATTTGTGTCTGTCCGTTTCCCGCTCGACGACGAGCACTGCACTTACAACCTGATGGGTTGCTGCTATGTACAATAGCATTGGTTCGCCGATGTTTGGCGCGGCCAGGACTGGGTTTGTTGCCAATATGGCTTTTATTTCGTCGAGTCCGGCCGTGGCGGCATCCTTCCACTCGAAGTGTTCGGTGCGCCTAAGGAGGCGATAGAGGGGTAGTGCCTTTTCTCCCAAGCGGGAGATGAAGCGGCTTAGAGCCGCCATGCATCCGGTTAATTTTTGTATTTGTTTGAGGTCCTTTGGGATATCCAATTGTGACAAAGCTCGGATCTTGGCTGGATTTGCTTCGATTCCTCTACCGGATACAATGAAGCCCAAGAGCTTTCCGGCTGGAACGCCAAAAACGCATTTTTCCGGGTTGAGCTTGATGTCATATGTTCGGAGGTTATCAAATGTAAGCCTCAAGTCGTCTACTAGAGATTCGACATGTCTTGTTTTTACGACCACATCATCCACGTATGCCTCCACTGTTTTGCCGATCTGGTTTGCTAGACATGTCTGAATCATGCGTTGGTATGTTGCGCCGGCATTTTTGAGCCCGAAGGGCATTGTGTTGAAGCAGAATGGGCCGTATGGTGTGATGAATGCCGTTGCGGCTTGGTCTGGCTCTGCCATCTTGATTTGATGGTAGCCGGAGTATGCGTCGAGGAAACACAACGAATTGTGTCCTGCAGTGGCATCGATAATTTGATCAATGCGGGGGAGGGGGAAGGGATCCTTTGGCCAAGCCTTGTTAAGGTCTTTAAAATCAACGCACAGGCGCCAGGATTTGTCCTTCTTTGGTACCATCACCAAGTTTGCTAGCCAGTCCGGATGTTTTATATCCCTGATGAATCCGGCCTCCAATAGCTTGGCTAGCTCCTCTCCCATGGCCTGTCTCTTGGGTTCGGAGAAACGCCGAAGTGCTTGTTTGACAGGTTTGAATCCCTTTAGGATATTTAAGCTGTGTTCGGCCAGCCTGCGTGGGATTCCTCGCATGTCTGAAGGGTGCCAGGCGAAGATGTCCCAATTTTCACGTAGGAATTCTCACAGTGCGGTGTCTACATCAGGTTTTAATTGTGCCCCGGTGGAAGCTGTTTTATTGGGGTCCGTTGGATGAACCTGGAATTTGACTATTTCGTCCGCTGGTTTAAAGGATGTGGACTTGGACCTTTTGTCCAGTATCACATCGTCCACATTTACCGTGGGCCTTGCGCAGTCAGTTTCTCAGCCGCTAGGGCTTCGGATAGTGCCTCAAGGGCCAATGCGGCTGTCTTGTTTTCGGCGTGGAGCGCTATGTCCGGGTCACTAGCGAGAGTGATAATTCCGTTCGGCCCGGGCATATTGAGCTTCATGTACCCGTAATGGGGTATTGCCAGGAAGATTGTAAATGCTTCCCGCCCTAGCAGAGCGTGGTATCCGCTACTGAACGGGGCCACCTGGAACGTGACCTCTTCGGACCTGTAATTATCCGGCGTGCCGAACACCACATCTAGTGTGATTTTTCCTGTACAGTGTGCTTCCCAACTGGGGATTATTCCTCTAAAGGTTGTGCTGCTTCGCTCGATGTGGTTCCAGTCTATTTCCATTTTTGAAGGGTTTCCTCATAAATGAGGTTCAATCCACTGCCTCCATCCATGAGTACCTTGGTGAGGCGAAAGCCGTCCACTATTGGACTGAGAACCAATGCGGCTGGTGCTCGGGCTGTTCGGAATTTAGGTTCATCCCTGGCACTAAAAGTAATAGCCGTGTCACTCCATGGGTTTATTGTTGCTACTTGATAAACTTCGGTAAGGCTGCGGAGTGTTCTTTTTCGCATATTATTTGTTGCGAAAGTCTCGAAGACTGTGAAGACTGTACTGGTGTCCCTGGGGTGGCTTTCTGCGGCCTCCGGAATTAGGAGGTCTTCGCCAATTTTGGCCACCTGCCAGAGTATCCAACATGCTCTAAGGCTGTGAGTTGGTGTGGCGTCCTCTGTACTGTGAATTTTACAGAGTCCATTAAGCCATCCTTCCAGTACGGTTCCATGCCTTGTAGAGGGTTTTGGTTTTTTGCTGTTTAACCCGGGTGTCTGATGATGATGCACCCTTTTATTCCGGACGAGGTTTATATTCAGGGCCGGATTGTCCCAGAATTTTATTTCGGTTTTCCAGGCGCTTTCCATCGCACAGTACTTCTGTACTATGGACGCATAAGTCAGCGAAGCGTGTAATATCACGACGACTTATGGCGTTGAGGATTCCCTTGTCCGTGCAATTATTGCAGAAGATTGAGATTGCGTCTTCCTCATGGCGATCCTTTATCCTGTTCATAACCAGGAGGAATCTGGCCCAGTAATGATGTACTGTTTCTTCGGGCTTTTGCCTGATTTGGGATAGATCGCTTATGTTCGGGTGGGTGGGTGGAATTAAATCCGAAACCTCACCCAATCTGAGACTCAGAGGCCAAGGAGTTTCTGAACTCTGAAGTTTGGATTCTTGGATGTTGTCCAATGAATCTAGCCCGTTGCCTGATTCTAAGTTCAGGTCTTGAGTTACATCCTCCCCTCCGCGGGCATCCGGCTTGGAGGGATCGGGAATCCGGACGTAGCTAGTCCTTAAGATAGATGAAGGTTCTCCGCACTGCGCCTCTACCACGGCAACGTAATGGGTGACTTGGGGAGAGTTAACTTCTCTTAGATCGAGTTTAAACCCAACCTGGTCGTAATCCATAGCGACCCCCAGGGCGGCGATGCGATCTAAGAGCTCGTTTATGGAAGAGAGCTCCATTGGATCTAGCTGCTCGGCGAGTTCCGAGCTGACGTGAAGATTGCTTTTGATGACCCGAGAGGTCATCGTCAGCGCAACAGCCGAACAAGCGGTCATAAGAAAACCACCTAGCCGGAGAGTTTGGCCGACAGCCAAAGCTCCCTTAGCAACGGTGTCGTCTTTAAAGACGGGAAGAGGCATCCTTCCTGATTGCGACGGCACAGAGGAACTCTCAATGAAAGCACCAACGTCGGTGTCAAAACCAGCGGATCTCGGGTAGGGGGTCCCGAACCGTGCGTCTAGGCGGATGGTAACAGGAGACAAGGGAAACAATGTTTTACCCAGGTTCGGGCCCTCTTGATGGAGGTAAAACCCTACGTCTTGCTTGATTAATATTGATGATATGGGTAGTACAAGAGTAGATCTACCACGAAATCAAGGAGGCTAAACCCTAGAAGCTAGCCTATAGTCTGCTTGTTGTATGTTGTCCTACGGACTAAAACCCTCCGGTTTATACAGACACTGGAGAGGGTTAGGGTTACACAAAGTTGGTTACAATGGTAGGAGATCTAAATATCCGCATCGCCAAGCTTGCCTTCCACGCCAAGGAAAGTCCCATCCGGACACGGGACGAAGTCTTCAATCTTGTATCTTCATAGTCCAGGAGTCCGGCTGAAGGTATAGTCCGGCCATCCGGACACCCCCTAATCCAGGACTCCCTCACTATTCAAACTCACTGTCTGAATCAGTTCGGTTTCTTGAGTCTCAACTACAAGCTGAAAGACATCGATCGGTGTCTTTGCGACAAGAAGCGAAGGACTGCGGAAGTCCCCGGATCATTCGGATGCATACGGTGCAACGACAAGCGTTGGAGGATTTTAGCGCCAAACAGGACAAAGCTAATCAGCTTGCTAAGCTTATTGCCGACATGGTGGATACCTGTGATAACGCTTCTTGAGCTCTTACGAAGTTGTTTTAGTTATGCTCTTGTTTCTTTGCCGCGTTTATTTACCTTTGGTGGCCAATTTTGACCTTGATGTATATGATATGATGCTTTGTTCCCTATATTTGCACTGGTGGCGAACTTTGATGCCCAGTGGATGTAATATGTGTAATAGCCGTGATAGCCTAGCGTTAGTTGCTTGCTTATTTATTTCCTTGTTGTCTTGTTTATTTGTTTGCTTGTAGTCATTGCAGTTCTTTTTCTGCGGTTAACTAGTGGCTGCAATAACCTATTTTTAAAACTAGGCCACAATAACCATGGGCTAATATTCTTTGTAGTGACATTGGGCCTCCTACGGGTCAGAAATAGTGGGCCTTCTACGGACGTCAGAAGCGATGAGGCCTTCTACGGGCCGTAGAAACAATGGGCCTTCTATGGGCCGTATCATCAATGGGCCTTATACGGGCCGTATGACCGATTGGCCAAACATGGGCCAATAACAGGCCACATTATGGCCGTAAACAGTCTAGAGTTGGAATCGTCCGTTCATGGGTCGACCGTAACGGGCCATCGTTAATAGGCCGTATTTGATGACGCTATGAAAACGGCCCAACGTATTAACGGAGCACAAACGGGCCGACTGTAACCACGGGCTGAATTTGGCCCACAAGCGTAAAATGCGAACGGGTCAGAAGTAAATGAATCGGAAATGAGCCCAAGAATAAATGGGCTCTGAGAAGGCCGAAAGATAACATGGGTTGGAAATGGCCCAACGGAATAACAGACCGTTAATGGGTATAAAGTGATACACTATTCATTACGGGCCAGTTTCAGCACGGGCCGTTAATGGGTGTAAAGTGATACACTGTTCATTACGGGCCAGTTTCACCATGGGCCGTTAATAGGCCAACAGTTACATAGGGCCTCATATGGGCCGAAAGACGTCATGGGCCATACATGGGCCAGAAGCAAAAGCGGGCTGGAATCATATTGGATGGCCCAGATGACGCTACTGGGCCTAATTCGGATAGGGCGTAACGGGCCTTGGGTTGGCGGGTTGTAAATGGGCTATATGCAAACAGGCCGTTAACAGGCTTTCCATGGGCCGGCCCGCCAGCTTTTGACCAAGTCAAATGGGCCGGCCTTTTCACAGGAATGGGCCTCTGTTGGGCTGTGCCACGTGTCGACGTATCATAGGCGCCTATCTGACCCACTGATGAGCTGACACATGTTTCATCCGGCCAATAAGAATTTCACACGTGGAAATTTCCCATTGGTCGGGGCTGTTAACGGGTTATCGGATCCAAAACCCGACCCGATAGCTTAACGGCGTTCCGTTACGGTGGATGCCACATGTCAGTCACCCTTGACAAAAGCACTTATGTGACGCGCGATTTATCGTCATGGAAGTGGACACTTCCGTGATGATAATTTTGTTAATGTCATGGAACACTTCTCTGACAAAGACAGTATAAATATCTTGATTCTGTCATAAATTTGTCATGGATGTACATGCATGACAAAAAACGCGACCTACTGTGACAAACACGTATCATCACGGAAGTGTATTTTTTTTGTAGTGCCACCTGCATCGCCGCCTCTCTTCTTCGGCGGGAGCGGCCTCGGCTCGTCGCGGGGAGTCTTTCCTTTCTCTGTAGCAGAAAACCTTCGGATGGGCGCCATTGGTGTCGGCAATGGAGCAAAAGGGGAGAAGCGAGCGGAATGGGAAGAGATAGGCGACGGGGGCTCCGCCCCCTCCCCATTTATAGCAGGAGAAGGCCAACCAGCGCCCCCCACGATCACAGGTAATGATGGTTTCTCCGTGCATGTCGCAGGGACTCGTCAGGTCAGACAGTTGCCGAGGCAGCATGGGGAAACGGAGACGCCCACGTCCAATCAACCGCCACACGTCGACTAGTGTGTGATTGTTAGTTGATCGAACATGCCTAGTTTATAGAAACCATGTGGGTTGTTTGAGTCCATCGGCCACGGTGCTGTCTGAGTAACCGTCTGCAATAGAAAACCCCAATAAGCAGGGTAATTAGCCTATTATTGATAATCCATGTAGTAATCAAATTGACATTTCTTATAAAACACACCAGATATTTCATATCCGTATACCGACAACCAGGATTTCATAGTCCAATTACATCAGATAGCTTTAGCACTCAGTTACGCCACTACACAACAGCACCAAGTTTCACATGCAACATTGAAAACCTTTGGAAAGTAGCATTGTAGGATCAAAAGTATGTCTAGAGGGGGGTGATTAGACTACTTGACCAAATAAAAATCTAGCCTTTTCCCAATTTTAGTTCTTAGCAGATTTTAGCTATCTTAGCACAAGTCAAGCAATCTCCACACAATTCAAGCAAGCATGCAAAAGAGTATATGAGCAGCGGAAAGTAAAGCATGCAACTTGCAAGAATGTAAAGGGAAGGGTATGGAGGATTCAAACGCAATTGGAGACACGGATGTTTTTGTCGTGGTTCCGTTAGGTGGTGCTATCGTACATCCACGTTGATGGAGACTTCAACCCACGGAGGGTAACGGTTGCGCGAGTCCACGGAGGGCTCCACCCATGAAGGGTCCACGAAGAAGCAACCTTGTCTATTCCATCATGGCCGTCGCCCACGAAGGACTTGCCTCACTAGCGGTAGATCTTCACGAAGTAGGCGATCTCCTTGCCCTTACAAACTCCTTGGTTCAACTCCACAATCTTGTCGGAGGCTCCCAAGTGACACCTAGCCAATCTAGGAGACACCACTCTCCAAGAAGTAACAAATGGTGTGTTGATGATGAACTCCTTGCTCTTGTGCTTCAAATGATAGTCTCCCAACACTCAACTCTCTCTCACAGGATTTGGATTTGGTGGAAACAATATTTGAGTGGAAAGCAACTTGGGGAAGACTAGAGATCAAGATTCATATGGTTGGAATGGAATGTCTTGACCTCAACACAAGTGTACGTGGTTCTCTCTTAGAAAATGTGTATTGGAAGTGTAGGTATGTTCTGATGGCTCTCTCCATGAATGAAGGGTGGGTGGAGGGGTATATATAGCCTCCACACAAAATCTAACCGTTACACACGATTAGCCAAACTCGGTGGGACCGAATAGTTAAACTCGGTCGGACCGATTCAGCAAACCTAGTGACCGTTAGGATTTTCGGTGGGACTGAGATGCAACTCGGTAGGACCGATATGGTTAGGGTTAGAGCATAACGTAATCTCGGTGTGACCGATTACACAAACTCGGTGGGACCGATTTTGGTAATAAGCTAACCAGAGAGTTGGTCAGGTAAACTCGGTGGGACCAATTCGCTCATCTCGGTGAGACCGAAATGTTACAAAAGGGAAACAGAGAGTTTACATTGCAATCTCAGTGGGACCGATCGCTCATCTCGGTAAGACCGAAACGTTACGAAGGGAAACAGAGAGATTACAATCCCATCTCGGTGAGACCGAGATCCCTATTGGTGAGACCATTTTGCCTAGGGTTTGTGGCAGTGGCTATGACATTTGAAACTCGGTGGCGCCGGATAGAAAGAATCGGTGCGGATGAGTTTGACTTTTGGTTTAGGTCATATGTGGATGTGGGAAGGTAGTTGAGGATTTTGGAGCATATCACTAAGCACTTTGAGCAAGCAAGCCATTAAGCAACACCTCATCCCTCCTTGATAGTATTGGCTTTTCCTATAGACTCAATGTGATCTTGGATCACTAAAATATAAAATATAGAGTCTTGAGCTTCAAGCTTGAGCCAAACTTTTTGTCCTTAGAATTTTGAGGGATCCACTTTCCTCATCCATGCCATGCCATTCATTGAGCTTTTCCTAATATATTAATCTTGGAATAATGTTAGCTCAATGAGCTATATGTTGTTAGGAATTACCAAAACCACCCAGGGATAGTTGCACTTTCAATCTCCCCCTTTTTGGTAATTGATGACAACATATAGATCAAAGCTTCGACAAATGATAATAAGAGTGAAAGATATTGTCGCTTTGAGAAGTATGTGAAAAGCAAGAGCTCCCCCTAGATTTGTGCATATCTTAAGATTTGCTTTGGACTACAAATGCACAATGAGTTAGGATCATGGGTTACTCTTCCATGTCACATACATCTTGGTGGAGGGCTCAAAATGATAAGAATTAAATGCATGCACTCATCACCAAGCAAAGTGAATGATCAAATAGGGATAAAATGATAGTATCATCCAACAAGCATTAATGTAGCATATGATCAAACACACATCAAGCATAGTATATCAAGCAATCAAAAGCAAACAAAGTTCAACCAAGAAGACAAGAGAGAACAAAAGCAAACTCTCTCTCTCGAAGCCTATGATCTATACATTTTTCTCCCCCTTTGGCAACAAGTTACAAAAAAGTTCCTAGAAAATGCATAGTACTATGTCGTCTCTCACGCTTGGTCTTCAGTTGGTGGCGTAGATATGGCTCCTTGGACGAAGACTTCAGTTGATGTGGATGGAGCTGAAGGAGTTGGTGTTGGAGCTGGTTGCGCTGGAGTTGTAGCTGGTGCAGATGAAGAGACTCTGGTGTCTGTTACTGGCTCTGCAAATGATCTCTGAGCTCGAGGCACTCTGGCAAATGCATCAATGGTTGTTCTGCCCTTCCTCTCCTGCATGTCATCCTGAAGTTTCTCCACAACAGACTGAATCTCAGTTACTTTGACATCTAAATCATAGAATTTTTGTTCCATGAATCTTTCCAGGCTCTCCTGGTTTTGAGTTAGGGTGGCCAGTCCTTTCTCAATCCTCAGAGTGGATGCAATCAAGTAACCAAGCTGATCTTGTTTGCTCTTCAAAAAGTACTGAGATGCCTCTTCCATGGTTGGCATCTTGGCAGCTTTCTCCATCTTTGCCTTCTCCTTCTTTGCTTGTGCTTGTACTGAGGATGGTTCATCTTCATTCATCACAACTTGGTTGTCCTCGAAGTCTGGGTAGATAGGCAAGTGTTCCTTATCCAACAAGTATGTGCATGTGCCCATCTTTGAGTTTATCAACTCCTGGATCTGTGGGGCATATCCACAACTTCTTTTCTGGTCAGCTGCAGTCCTCTTGATAGTCTCAACTATAAGGCTCATGACCTTGAACTTCTGTGGCACATCAAATATATGTAGCAAGTTAATTGCATGGCCTCTGATCATTCTGTGATCACCAGACTTGAGCAAGAGAGTGTGCCTAAGGATCCAATTGATTGTAGGCAGCCCTGACAGCAAGTGTTTTACTGACCCAAACTGGTGAGTCTCAAGATCATCTTCAGGAATCTCCTTGTACATGTTTGCCATAGAGTTGTGATCCATCTTCTTCTTGGCATAGACATCCAAGTCATCTTCACTTTCCTTTGGGGCATTGATCAGATTGGCCCATTCCTCAATAGTTGATTGGTATCTCGTTCCTTCAGACATCCAAACTATTCTGCCATCTGGATAGAAATGTGTTGTGGAGTACAATTGCATAATGAGCTCATCATTCCAGTTTGTGAGCTTCTGCCCAACAAAGTCTGCAACTCCACACGCACTGAAGCTGTCATACACTCCGGGATATTGTTCTTCATTCTCCTTCATGTAGGTCCAGTCGACCCACCTCATGTCACACACTATAGGTTTCTTGTCAAGCAGCACTGTCTCATAGAAATCCTGCTGTTCCTTGGTGTGGAACCTGTAATCCATAGCAGTTCTTCTTCTGGTAGCATAAGGATATGTCTCTCTCCATTTCCTCAGTCCTGAGTCTCTCTTGATCTTCATGTTCTCAGCCATAGGATGAGCATCATTGTGGTCTGGAATTTTGGCTTCAATTTTCTCAGAACATGCTCTTCATCTTCTTCTTCTTCAACAGCAGCTGTCTCAGGCACTGGGGCCTTGTTCTTCTCAGCAGTAGATATGTTTCTTGTATTCCTCTTTGGTGCAGTCTTGGGCTTGGAGGCAGCTTTGGGTGCTTCTTTGGGCTTTGATGTTGCAGCCCCTGACTTTATAGCATCACCCATCAGCTTTTGGGCCTTAGGTGCTGGTGCAACAACCTCTTCTTCCTCTTCCTCTTCTGAATCTCTCCTCATAGAGGGTTTGCCAAGAACTCTGGCAGTAGTGGTTCTGACTCTCTTTTTCTTCTTATGTTGGCCAATAGCTTCCTCTTCTGACTCAATAGTAAACTTTATGGTTTCTCCAGTGGCAACCTTCCTAGGTTTGGAAGTGGGAACTCTTCTTGCAGGTGCCTTCTTCTGCATACCTGGCTTTGTGGCTGCAGCTGAGCCATATTCCTTTTTCAGCACTTTCTTCTTTGATGTGGCATCATCCTCAGTGGCCACATAGTCTTCATCCTCTGACTCTGAAGTTCTTTTCTTGCTTGCTCTAGTGGCAGCCTTTGGCAAATTGCTTGGGGTGCTTCTGCTACCCTCATCTGAGCTGCTAGAGGGACTAGTGCCCTCACTCATGTGCACCTGCTCCTCTGACTTGTTCTGGCTGTCACTCTGGTCAGACATGTTGCAAACACTAACTGCAGACCCCGTGAATAGATTGTAGATGAGATAGAGTGGATGAGCATCGCAAAATACAGAGGTTTTTGCAAAAGAATGAATCAAAAACTTAGTTTTAGTTTTCCTCAGAAAGCATTTCGGATCAACCGATTTGCAAACTCGGTGATACCGAAGCAGCTGTTGGAACCAAAACTAGTGAACTCGGTCAGATCGAGTCACAGTTCGATGGCACCGAGACTGCTAGGGTTTCACAAAGTCCTGAACTCGGTCACACTGATTTGCAATTCTCGGTCAGACCGAGAACCACATGTGCAATGGCCTTGGCCGAATCGGTGGAACCGAGTTCTGCAACCCGGTGGGTCCGAGATGGTTTCGGCGGAAACCTAACCCTAAATTTTCAATTCAAATCTAATCTACGGAGTGTTTTGACTGGATAGAAGCGTTTCAATCGTGGCAAGATTCATGGCAAACACAATGTGCTAGGAATCGGACGGGGATAGCACTGTGATCGAGTCCATACCCTAGTTCGGCGATGAACTTGCTACGGCGGCAACGGCGGGAATGATTTCCGTTAGACGGCGGCGGCGACCAGCGACAGGAGGCAACTGGCGACGAGGAGGACGATCCGGAGACCCAGGAGGCAGAGCGAGCTATGCGCGGGCGAAGGGGTTTTGGAGAAATTTCCAAAAAATTTCCCGTGAGTATATATAGCTCGACCACAGCCGGTGTGACCGAAAGTGGAACAACTTCGGTGGCACCGAGATGCATAATTGACGATTCTGACAACTCGGTGTGACCGAAAATTTCAAATCGGTTGCACCGAGATTGAAAACCTAGATCGACTTAGTGATCTTGGTATGACCGAAATGGAGGAATCGGTCAAACCGAAACGCACAAAGAAGTTTTGGAAGTCTATGGCGAACCGGGGACTCCGAGTGCTCCTCACACAGAGTGGTTCGAATCTGACTTGATCAAATTTTGTGATGTAGCATGAATAGAGTTTGAGACGAGAAAAGCATAGATAGCTAGAGAGGGTTCTTAGGCATTCTTGTCCATCCACTTGGCAGAAGAAAAGAAAACCAATCAATCAATACAACAAGTGGATGTCCTCGAATGAGTAAAATATGCAATCAACATGCTCACACAATAAAATGGCAATTGAAATATGTGGCAAAGCATGCACAACCAATTCTAGCATCTATCAAACAATTGGCGATGACTAGGTCATCTATATATGAGTATATTGACTTAGGAGTCAAATGAGAACATTTGATCATAGGTCATACTCATCGTTTAAGCACAAGTGGGGTTACCACTTTTACATAAAGGATTGTTGTGTTCACACCATTAGAGTTGCTTTAGCTCAATTCTTAGAGTAAAGCTCCCCCTAGATGTGAGATTCCCCCTAAGAGGGATGAACTAACCTAGGGTTTTGTCGATGATGACTTCATGTAGATGTTGAAGATGTGGATGCTCAATGTTGATGTAGATCATTTAGAGCTATCCATTGGAGTGACTTGCACTTTCAATACCTACACGGGTTAGTCCCACAAGGAACAAACAAGGATATCCATAGACATAGAGTGATGCACACACAAGATGATGTCTATGAAAGCTTTTAGGTTACCTTGTCCCTTGTTTTACCAACAAGAGGGTTTGTGACTCCTTGAACTAGTGCAAGATGTGGAAGTTGATTGCACTTGTTCTTGCCAAGATGATAAGAGTGAAGTATGTTGGTGGAGTCACCCTCAAGAACTCTCTAGTTCTTCTTCTTCGGGATCCACACCATCTTGATGGGAAACCTCGGTGTTGTAGTTGTACTTGATGAAGTGGAACTTGAAGTAGTCTTGGGAACCCACTTGACCAAGGCCTTAGGAGCTTCTTCAAATGCATCAATTTCCTCTTGAAGCTTGTCCTTGCCTTTTTGCTTTTGGTCTTGTGGTGGAAGATCATCTTGAGCTTGTGTCCCTTTGAAAGAAGTAGGATCATACTTCTCTTGTTGAGGAACAAACTTCGTCTTGGGGTATTGATCTTCTTCCCACTCAACTCCATTGGCATTGAACTTTCGTTCAAAACCAACACCTTGATTCTTCCGGTGCTTTCCTTGCTTGCGTACAATTTCCTCGAATTGCTTACTTCCGGCAAGGCTCTTGTAAACACATTTCTCTATAATTCCCTTCAATAAGCTATTTTCTTGCTCAAGTGTAACTTGGCTAAGAGAATCATTAGTGGAATCAAGAGAACTACTAGAAGCAACAATATTGGATTTAGCATGATTATTGTTACTACTAGAGGAAGAATCTTTCTTGTTCTTATTACTAGACTTGACTTGAGGCATGTAAGTGGATAAGAGTAAACGCTTGGCAATGTAAGAAGAACTTTTCTTACGAAGATCATCATTGATTGCTTTTAAGAACTCATGCTCTTGCTCAAGGTTGAGCTTTTCAAAGCGTAATTTCTCATGAGTCCTTAAAAGTTCTCGATGATCTCCTAAGATAGTTGCATGAGCTAACTTAAGAGTGTTTAGTTCTTTAGTTAGAGACTCAATCTTCTCCTTATCATTGTCATTCGTTTTATCTTGATTAGCATGATTAATTGACGTTTCATCATAGTATTCATCACTAGAGTTGTCAACAAGTAAATCATCATCACCTAACAAGTCATCTTCATCACTATTGAAATCAACATACTCGGGGTGTGATACCTTTGGGCCTTTAGCCATGAAGCATGTTCCAACTCCTTCATTTGGTGAGTCAAATATGTCGTAGGAGTTGGTTGTCACAAGTGCTAGACTGGCAACACCTTCATATTGAGTATATTGAATTCGGAGTGATAGCTTCTCTCGGAGTGGTTGTCGAGTCGAGCGGATACCCGTTCACCAACATGAGCTTGATGTCTTCGTTTTGTGTAGCTCCTTGATGACTTGTCCTTTCTTTCCGAATCCTTGCTTCTCCGTGAGGATCTTCGTTCATAACGATCATCTCTACTCCTTGTTTCTCTAGATGGTGATTCTTCTCTTGTACTTCTTCTCTTGTAGAACTTGTTGAAGTTCTTCACCATTAAGCTCAATTCTTCATTGAAGGTTTGTTTCTCACTCGATGATGTGGGGGCTTCACATGAGGCTTTGTAAGCACCACTTGATTTGTTGTGAAGTTCCTCTTTATCCTTGAGTGACATCTCATGAGCAACAATTCTTCCAATGACTTCCGTTGGCTTGAGATCTTTGTAATTGGGCATCATTTGGATCAATGTGCACACGGTATCATATTTTCCATCCAAGGCTCTTAGGATCTTCTTGATGATGAATCTATCGGTCATCTCTTCACTCCCTAAGCCGACAATCTCATTTGTGATAAGAGCAAGCCTAGAGTACATTTCAGCGACACCTTCACCATCCTTCATTTTGAACTTGTCAAGTTAACTTTGAAGCACATCCAATTTGGATTCCTTGACAGAGTCGGTACCTTCGTGCATATCAATCAAAGCATCCCAAATTTCCTTTGCATTCTCAAGACGGCTGATTTTGTTGAATTCTTCGGGGCACAATCCGTTGAAGAGGATATCACAAGCTTGAGCGTTGTATTGCAGCATTTTCAACTCTTCTGCAGTGGCTTCACGGTTCGGTTCTTTCCCGTCAAAGAATTCACCTTGCAAGCCAATACACACAATAGCCCAAACGGCGGGGTTATGTCCAAGAATATGCATTTTCATCTTATGCTTCCAACTAGCAAAATTAGTACCATCAAAGTAAGGACCTCTACGGTGATAATTTCCCTCGCTAGACGCCATAGTCTCCTAGGTTATGAAACCAAGGCTATGACCACCAAAAGCTATGGAAATCAAAGCAAATGGAGACCAAAACTCTGATACCACTTGTAGGATCGAAGGTATGTCTAGAGGGGGGTGATTAGACTACTTGACCAAATAAAAATCTAGCCTTTTCCCAATTTTAGTTCTTGGCAGATTTTAGCTATCTTAGCACAAGTCAAGCAATCTCCACACAATTCAAGCAAGCATGCAATAGAGTATATGAGCAGTGGAAAGTAAAGCATGCAACTTGCAAGAATGTAAAGGGAAGGGTTTGGAGGATTCAAACGCAATTGGAGACACGGATGTTTTTGTCGTGGTTCCGATAGGTGGTGCTATCGTACATCCACGTTGATGGAGACTTCAACCCACGGAGGGTAGCAGTTCTTGTGAGTCCACGGAGGGCTCCACCCACGAAGGGTCCACGAAGAAGCAACCTTGTCTATTCCATCATGGTCGTCGCCCATGAAGGACTTGCCTCACTAGCGGTAGATCTTCACGAAGTAGGCGATCTCCTTGCCCTTACAAACTCCTTGGTTCAACTCCACAATCTTGTCGGAGGCTCCCAAGTGACACCTAGCCAATCTAGGAGACACCACTCTCCAAGAAGTAACAAATGGTGTGTTGATGATGAACTCCTTGCTCGTGTGCTTCAAATGATAGTCTCCCCAACACTCAACTCTCTCTCAGAGTATTTGGATTTGGTGGAAAGAAGATTTGAGTGGAAAGCAACTTGGGGAAGGCTAGAGATCAAGATTCATATGGTTGGAATGGAATGTCTTGACCTCAACACAAGTCTAGGTGGTTCTCTCTTAGAAAATGTGTATTGGAAGTGTAGGTATGTTCTGATGGCTCTATCCATGAATGACGGGTGGGTGGAGGGGTATATATAGCCTCCACACAAAATCTAACCGTTACACACGATTAGCCAAACTCGGTGGGACCGAATAGTTAAACTCGGTCGGACCGATTCAGCAAACCTAGTGACCGTTAGGATTTTCGGTGGGACTGAGATGCAACTCGGTAGGACCGATATGGTTAGGGTTAGAGCATAACGTAATCTCGGTGTGACCGATTACACAAACTCGGTGGGACCAATTTTGGTAATAAGCTAACCAGAGAGTTGGTCGGAGTAAACTCGGTGGGACCGATTCGCTCATCTCGGTGAGACCGAAATGTTACAAAAGGAAAGCAGAGAGTTTACATTGCAATCTCGGTGGGACCGATCGCTCATCTCGGTAAGACCGAAACGTTACGAAGGGAAACAGAGAGATTACAATCCCATCTCGGTGAGACCGAGATCCCTATCGGTGAGACCGATTTGCCTAGGGTTTGTGGCAGTGGCTATGACATTTGAAACTCGGTGGCGCCGGATAGAAAGAATCGGTGGGGCCGAGTTTGACTTTTGGTTTAGGTCATATGTGGATGTGGGAAGGTAGTTGAGGATTTTGGAGCATATCACTAAGCACTTTGAGCAAGCAAGCCATTAAGCAACACCTCATCCCTCCTGGATAGTATTGGCTTTTCCTATAGACTCAATGTGATCTTGGATCACTAAAATATAAAAGGTAGAGTCTTGAGCTTCAAGCTTGAGCCAAACTTTTTGTCCTTAGAATTTTGAGGGATCCACTTTCCTCATCCATGCCATGCCATTCATTGAGCTTTTCCTGAAATATTAATCTTGGAATAATGTTAGCTCAATGAGCTGTATGTTGTTAGGAATTACCAAAACCACCCAGGATAGTTGCACTTTCAAGCATCATACACGGTAAATAGACAGATCAATCTCATCTAGGAAACTGCAGAAGCGGAAGGCAAATATTGGGCCTTCGATGATGTTGAATGTCCTTGCAACTTTAGGCCAGTGGCTATGGATAATTGCCTGCCCAACCTTCGTCCTCTTCAGGAAGACTTCAATATTGTAGCATGGGAGTTGAATGAATACCTTCCTCGCCTCTTGACCATGCAGGTGGTTTGAGAGGTAATCTTCGGTGAACTGCTTTGAAAAGTACTGAAAACAAAGATATGCATAAATCGTTGTTATTAATTTTGAAATGGCGCAAGGGGTAAAAACAAGGTAAAAATGTTAGTACCATCCTATAGTTGACTGATGTCTTCTTCATTGTGCAAACAAAGATCTTGCTATTATTCGTCGCAAGTTTCTTCATCCTAACAATCTTTCTGAGTTTCTTGACTTGACTGATATTCATGAGAGGCTGATCTGGCCCACAAACACCTATGGGACCGGCGGACCGAGCCCCTTTTGGTTCGGCGGGGGGCGGAGGTCGCACGAAGAGCAGATCGAGGTGAAGCACACGAGCGGTTTACCCAGCTTCGGAGCTCTCCGGAGAGATAACACTCCTCTTGCTGCATGTCCGGAGTGTATTGAGTTCTTGCTCAGGAGCGCTGAGTGCTACAGTACACACGAGCTGCTAACGAGACCGAGTGTGAGTGTTCTCTGGCTTCGAACCTCTCGAACCTCTTTGAGAGATAACCCTCCTACGTTGCGCATGGGCCTCCTTTTATATGCTAAAGGGGTCTCCGACAGGTGGCAACTAGACAAGGGTAAAAATGCAAAAGGAGTGGTTGGTACAGCTACTTGTACAGTGTACCATACCTAACCCTGACGGCAGGGGTTAAAGGCATTAAATGCCCGTCTACGTCGCCCCAAAGGCGAGAAAGGGACCGTCAGGCGCCACCGCTTGCCACGATGGCAATCTTGTCATTGCCACATCGCTCACGTCAGACGGCCTCTTGCCACGCTGGCGCTGGAAAGGTCCAGGCGACACGTTAGTGGATGTGGAGCCTTGGTCTGAGTGGTGGTCTGCCGCGGCAAGCGCCTTGTTGTTGTCTTGTCGCGTCCGGAAGCTTGTCGCTCATCGAGCCTTCCCGACAAGCTCCTCTTGCCGGGCCTTGTCTCCTAGGTGCCTTGGGTGGCCTTCCGGCAAGCTCCTCTTGCCGGGCCTTGCCTCCTTGGCTTGAATACTTTGTTCTTGAATGGCTCCAAAGGAACCACGGGGACCTTGGCGGTCACCCGTAAGCCTTTGCTGAGGGCTGCAACTGCCCGTGCACAAGTTCGGGATACTAGGGTACCCTACTCTAGTACACCGGCAGAGCCCTCGGCCTGGGCCACACACGGTGCCGAGCGCTGTTGGGCCAGGCCCAAAACAGGGCACGGGCCTTTGTAGTTCTTCGGCTTCTTGCTTTGTCTTGTATCTGATTTGCTTCACTCTGAACCCGTTCCTTTTCGTGACGCCGCCCAGAGCGTCGAAGAGAGCCAAGGCCCCTGTGATTTTCATCGAGGACGAACCCACCGCGACAGCAGGAGGCACGTCCGAGACCACCTTGCCGGACGTGGCAACTCTTCCTCAAAGCAGCCCCCAGCGCAGCCCCCAGTAAGAAGTATATGGTTTACTTCTTGTCATAGGCGTGCATGGGTGCCCTTTCTTTCTTGATATCTCGATCGCTGATTTGTGTAGGAGCAGAGCAGCCTTACCAGGAGTGCCCTGAAGCCGCTCCTGACATGCCTTCTGCTTCGACTACACCGCCAAGGGAGGATTCCCCGGCAAGGGAGCGTTCTCCGGCAAGGGAGACTTCTCCGGCAAGGGGCAGTTCTCCGGCAAGGGACAACACCAGCGATCCCCTGGTGGCGGAGACCATGACTGCAGACCCTAGCATGTAATCCTCTTGCTTGAAAACTTTCCTTGTGTTCTTCTTCTTCTGATTTTCTTTTTGAATGTTTGCTTGACTTTTCTTCATTTTCCGATTGTCAGATCCATCCGCCACAGAGCCAATGGAGACCGAGGTCGCCGGCGAGGAGGACGCGCAACATCGACGACGCCACGCATCGGAGAAGAAGCCGGTGGCCGACGAGCCCGCCGTGAAGAGGTCGCCAAAGCTGCCGCCGCAGAAGTCGGGCGAGGGGTCCGGCGATCGCGACCGACGGCCCCGAGGTCATAGGAGCGCCAGTTTCACGCCGACCGTCCGATCCTCGGCAGCGGCAAGCATCCTTTGCTTCCTTGAGAGCCCCCGGTCGGGCGAGATTAGGCCGCCCGCTTTCTTTTTTCTTGCCGCTGCTGGTCATGTTATGAAAACAATCTATTAGAGCTGCGACAAGCTATCTTGTAATATAACTCTATTTCGGGTAGCAATTGCTATGTTATTTCCTTTACTTGGTTCCTTCCTTTGTATGTTTTTGCCTACGCTTTTAGGGAACTTGTCACAGGCACAGGGTCATGAAGCGCCTTGAAAAGGGACGTCGCCCTGTGGCGGTTGCTACCGACAAGAAACCTTGTCGCAACTAGTCGCAGCTCACTTAAGTTGTTGAGCGGACTCGAAACAAAGTAAGGGCGCAATCGCAGCTCACTTAAGTTGTTGAGCGGACTCGAAACAAAGTAAGGGCGCAATCGCAGCTCACTTAAGTTGTTGAGCGGACTCGAAACAAAGTAAGGGCGCAACTAGCTACGAGTTGGTTCCTCCGCAAGACAGGTTTTCCATACAAAGTACGGTCGCTCGAGGAAGATAACTTAAAATTTTAAAACTGATTGCTCAAACTTTAGCAACTTAGCTTTTCTGCGTTTGCTTCCCGGTAAGGCTAGACTTCCTTGAGCGACGCTTGGTCCACACCATTATCTTCTCCTTTCCCCCGGCAAACTTGTGGGCGAGGAACCTTCCTTTCTTTGAGAAAGAGAAAGAAGAGAAAATAAAGATATGGAGCCTTATGGCTCGTTATTGCTTACGGGGTAGGTGCTGCACAAAGTGTCGATAACGCATGCAAAATAGAAGTAGAAAGCATGAAATTGACAAGATGTGCGGCACATTAGCTTTACTTATGCACGGGTCTGCGCCCGGCTTTGTACAAAGGATTAGATGCAACATCGGCAAGACTTGTACAAGGTGGTTGCTTGAACAGGTTCCGCAACCGCGCATATATGGGTAAAACTTACAAAGATGCTCAATGTTCCAGGAGTTGCTCACCGGAATGCCATCTTCGGTCTCAAGGCGACAGCCAGTGCCTAGTGACTCGTTTCACCGGTAAGGGCCTTCCCACCAGGCGTCAACTTGTTGGAATTCTTGGCGGACTGAACGCGGCGAAGAACAAGGTCGCCTTCCTCGAGACTTCGGCATTAACTTTGCGGCTACGGTAGCGGCGCAAAGCTTGTCGGTATCGAGCAGCTCAGACAAAGCAGCTCGAAGACGATCCTCCTCAAGGAGTAGCGCGTCATGTTGTCGCAATCGCTCTTGCTCAAGCTCATCATAAGCGAGCACTCGAGGTGATCCGTATACGAGTTCCGTGGGGAGAACTGCCTCTGCTCCATAGACTAGAGCGAAAGGTGTCTGGCCAGTGGCTCGATTTGGCGTCGTCCTGATCGACCAAAGAACCACCGGCACATCTGTTGCTGCGGGAACATCTGCTTCCACGGCGAGAACCTGCAGTTCAGCCGGAGCTTGACGTTCCCCCGGCAAGTTTGTCGGAGCAAAACTTGTCGGGAGCGCTCGCTTCAACGGAACAAACCCTAGGGCTTGCCGGAGCGAGTGCTCCTCAAGACTGCCGGTGGAGCTCGATAGGCGTCCTCGACGGTAGCGCAGCACTCAAGAGGTGCGCTTGCGGAGTGGGCATCGAGAGCTCTTGCCGGACTTGGAGCGTCCTACTTCAACGGAACAAACCCTAGGGCTTGCCGGAGCAGCATCGCTCCTCGGCTCAAGACTTGCCGGTGGAGCTCGATGGTGCGTCCTCGACGGTAGCACAAGACTCAAGAGGTGCGCTTGCGGAGTGGGCATCGAGCTCTTGCCGGACTTGGAGCGTCTGCTTCAACGGAACAAACCCTAGGGCTTGCCGGAGCAGATCGCTCCTCAAAGACTTGCCGGTGGAGCTCGATGGTGCGTCCTCGACGGTAGCGCAGCACTCAAGAGGTGCGCTTGCGGAGTGGGCATCGAGCTCTACCGGACTTGGAGCGTCTCGCTTCAATGGAACAAACCCTAGGGCTTGCCGGAGCAGACTGCTCCTCAAGACTTGCCGGTGGAGCTCGATGGTGCGTCCTCGGCAGTAGCGCGGCACCAAGAGGTGCGCTTGCGGAGTGGGCATCGAGCTCTTGCCGGACTTGGAGCGTCTGCTTCAACGGAACAAACCCTAGGGCTTGCGGGAGCATCGCTCTCAAAGGCACTTGCCGGTGGAGCTCGATGGTGCGTCCTCGACGGTAGCGCAGCACTCCGAGGAGGTGCGCTTGCCGGAGTGGGCATCAGAGCTCTTGCCGTACTTGGAGCGTCTACTTCAACGGAACAAACCCTAGGGCTTGCCGGAGCAGACTGCTCCTCAAAGACTTGCCGGTGGAGCTCGATGGTGCGTCCTCGACGGTAGCGCAGCACTCAAGAGGTGCGCTTGCGAGTGGGCATCGAGCTCTTGCCGGACTTGGAGCGTCTGCTTCAATGGAACAAACCCTAGGGCTTGCCGGAGCAGACTGCTCCTCAGCACTTGCCGGTAGAGCTCGATGGTGCGTCCTCGACGATAGCGCAGCACTCCGAAGAGGTGCGCTTGCCGGAGTGGGCATCAGAGCTCTTGCCGGACTTGGACTTCTTCTTCGCCTCCGGGGAGTCTCCTCCCTTCCTCAGCACGTGCACACTTGTCGGCCAGGGCATATAGCTCACTGACGTCTCTGATCTTGCACATCGCCATCTCCTCCCGCATCCTGCGGTTTCGCACGTTCTGATGGAGCGCTGATTACTGGCGGGTGGACATCTGGGATGTTGTCTTTGTCTGGCTGAATCTCGAATGTACTTGCAGGGGCTCTCCTTCCTCCCGGGGCGGCAGATGAAGGTCGCTTTCTTGGCCATGGGGCTTGTGGTCACTGTAAAAGGCGCCGACAAACTGATGGCATAGATCTGCCCAACAGGATATGGAGTTGTCCGGCAAGTGCATGAGCCAGGATCTGTCATTGGGCTTGAGCACCAGCAGGAAGTAGTTGGCCAGGATCTTGTCGTCTCGCCCCCCGGCAGCTTGCACCGTGATGGTGTAGATGTTGAGGAACTCCGACGGATGCGTCTTGCCGTCGTACTTCTCTGGTATGTCTGGCTTGAAATTCTTCTTGGGCCTTGGACTTGCCACAGCTCACGAGTGAACGCAGGGCAACCTACGCGTCTGCAAGTCGCATGGTTCCCTCGGGCGCATGCATGTCGACAGAGGCCCAGGCGCTGGTCGGATTGACGCCGCTTCTCTTGGCGCTTCGATGTGAGTTCGGCGTCTTCTTGCTGTCGTTCGTGAAGAACTTGGTGCTGATCGCGACGAGCTCGTGGATCCGATGATGCGGTGGAGTCGCGTCGAGGTGGATCCGGCGAGTCGGCGATCTTGGCCTTCGGGCGAGAGAGTGCATGGTGGTTGCACCCCCGGTTTGCCGCCACCGGCTCATGTTTGGCAGTCCTGCCGCGGCAGCGATGCACTCGGCCGCTGGCGTCGCCGTTGGCAAAGCCGATGAGACTACGAATGGTGGCCCTCCATTCATCGACCTTGTCGGCTGTTGGAGGGTAATCCAGAGCGCTTGAGCTCTCGCCAAAGCTTCGCTGGAGTGGTGGGTGGCGATGGCGAACGGCGCGAGGAGCGGGATATGCTCGGACTTCTAACTATGTTAGAAGGAGCAGATCCGTCCAGGCGATCGCTCGCTTCGCCGCCAAAGATGTTGGCGTGCATGCCGGTCTTGAGCATCCCGAGATCCACCAGCTCGATCTTGGTCCAACGGCGTATGGCGTTGTGAATACCATGGCGTTGTCGGTCCCGCGCCTCGACGGGCGCGGTGCATGTACGGACGCCGAGGTGCGCAGCCTTGTCCTTAGACTTGGCAGCACCGTGGGCTCCCCGTCGGCGTCCATTCTTTCGCGGCGTCTACCCCACCACCCGTTTGCTCGGTGGTGGTGGGTTCGACGCAGACGGAACATCTGCCGCCAAGCCTTCTTCTTCGGTGGCATGTCGATGAAGATGATGAAGATCTAGCTCGTAGACGCTGGATCAGGTTCACACAATCTCGACGCCCCCTACCAGGTGCGCCAAAGATGTCGGGGCAGGCTGATCTGGCCCACGAACACCTATGGGACCGGCGGACCGAGCCCCTTTCGGTTCGGCGGGGGGCGGAGGTCGCACGAAGAGCAGATCGAGGCGAAGCACACGAGCGGTTTACCCGGCTTCGGAGCTCTCCTGAGAGATAACACTCCCTCGCTGCATGTCTGAGTGTATTGAGTTCTTGCTCAGGAGCGCTGAGTGCTACAGTACACACGAGCTGCTAACGAGACCGAGCGTGAGTGTTCTCTGGCTTCGAACCTCTTGAACCTCTTTGAGAGATAACCCTCCTACATTGCGCATGGGCCTCCTTTTATATGCTAAAGGGGTCTCCAACAGGTGGCAACGTAGACAAGGGTAAAAATGGAAAAGGAGTGGTTGGTACAGCTACTTGTACAGTGTACCATACCTAACCCTGACGGCAGGGGACAAAGGCATTAAATGCCCGCTTCACGCCGCCAACAAAGGCAGAAAGGGACCGTCGGGGCGCCACCGCTTGCCACGATGGCAATCTTGTCGCCGCTTGCCACGCTCCGTCCAAGACGGTTTCTTGCCACGCTGCTACCTGGAAAGGTCCCAGCGACACGTTAGTGGATGTGCCGGAGCGCAGTCTGAGTGGTAGTCTGCCGCGGCAAGCTCCTTGATGCGGTTGTTGTCTTGTCGCGTCCAGAAGCTTGTCGCTCACCGGGCCTTCCCAGCAAGCTCCTCTTGTCGGGGCCTTGTCTCCTAGATGCCTTGGGTGGCCTTCCCGGCAAGCTCCTCTTGCCGGGGCCTTGCCTCCTTGGCTTGAATACTTTGTTCTTGAATGGCTCCAAAGGAACCACGGGGGACCTTGACGGTCACCCGGTAAGCCTTTCCGCGGATGGCTGCAACTGCCCGTGCACAAGTTCGGGATAGTAGGGTACCCCTACTCTAGTACACCGACAACATCTCATGTCCCCATATGCAAAATGGGTCGAATAGTGGGTCTAAGCCTCTGACAGTAGGAACTACATGTGCAAGACCAAATTGTAAGAAACCTAAATATTAGAATGATTCCTGCAACTGCACAATAATGCGCTGTTAGTGAAAGGATCATGCATGAGCAAGCCTCGATGGTAAACCGCAGTGTCTCCCATTGTTTCCCTGCAACACACATAAGGAAGATCTTGATCACGTTAACTGAGAGTTGCCATACTATCAGTAGAATATGTATTGAGTACAACCAAATTTGATTTATTTCTCACATGCATAACAATAGAAAATTGTACCAACAACAAATGAAAATCAAATTGCAGAATTGAACCAAACAGTTAAATGGACAACAGACCAAATGAACCAAAACAGTTAACTGAGCACGACATTGCAGAATAGAAACATGTACTAGAAGATAGGACCGTTAACAAAACAAATAATGCTTGAGAATAGTACAATGAAATGTAGCAATTGTTGGACCAAACTGGTAACTGAACATTACATTTCAGAGGACCAAACTGTTAACTGAACATCAGATTGCATATTAACATTACAGAGGACAAATCACTAGAAGGCACTGGTGGTCGCCTTGAGAAAATAGCATGAACTATATTTTAAACTAGACAACCGCATGGCGGTGTCGACGGTGGCCTCGAATACAAGGTTCTCCTCCAAAATCTGGCGGTCCACACGCATGGCATCCATAGCGACCTGGTGCGTGCGTGCAGCCACGATTTGCTTCTCCGCTGCCAGATGCTACTGAGCTCCATATTATACTGCGTGCAAAATGGTTGTGGGCGACGCTTAATTGGAGGATGTGGCCAGTGAATTCAGCGGAAGGTGTCGCGCTGTCGGCCGGGGCATGTGGGACGGGGCATGTAGGACGGGGAAGAAGGCCACGCAGCAAGAAGAAGGGTCGGCGGCAAGGAGTCCACACTGCAAGAAGAAGGGTCGCTGGCGAGGAGGCGACGCTGCAAGAAGAAGGGTTGCCGGCGAGGAGGCTGAGCTGCCAGTAAGCAGCAATGAAGGTTTGAACTTGGAAAGCAAGGAGGAATAGTTGAAATGTGGCTTTTGGTGGGAGGGAGGGGCGGGGAGATAGATATTTCGGCGGTGGCAGAAAAATTTCGCACGGTGCCGCAAGAAACTGGTGCGCAAGTGTGGTTCAAGCGTGGGCGGTGGACTGTAGACGACGAAGCTTCCTGCGTAAGCCAGACAAGATGGCACGCCAAGATATTTTATGTCACATCCCACACGATTCTTGCTAGTAAACTGTTTGTGGTATACCAGATTTTTTTCATTATGTTTTGAAAGACAAAATGGTGTTACGGAGGGAAAGGATGGTGTATGAATTGCACAATGAACATGTAACTACATGAGTGTCGTGTTTAAATTTGGAATTATTCCGGGTTCGTTTGGCATTTTTATGCATTATTTGAGTGTCTAGGCATTTAATGTGCATAATTCAAATTTGAACTACAAGCACATGCTCCAGTGCACCAAAGTTTGTTGAAAAATCACATGCGTGTCTTTGGGTGAATTTATGGGTCCCATGCAAGAATGGGAATGAAATTCAAACTCTGGGCGTCGTGGCTCGGCCGGGAACATTGAGAAACTTGGTTTTTAAATTCCTATAAATTCAAAACTCGCCTGAAAATCATTAAACTTGGCATGGTGTCGTTTCATGGCACCAACATGCTGAGGTAAAACCATTCACCTCATTTGGACAAGTTTTGGTATAAGCTTCTTACAAACCAGAGCTTCTCTCAGGAAGACTCATGGTTCCCGAGGGGGACATGTCACCTTTGTGTGCAAAACGACATACCCTGCCTCCCCCCTTGATTTATTACAGAGGCAACATAGAACTATATGAGTGTCGTGTTAAAATTTGGAATTATTCCGGGTTCGTTTGGCCTTTTTTATACATTAATTGAATTTCTGGTCATTTAATGTGCATAATTCAAATTTGAACTACAAGCACATGCTCCACTGCACCAAAGTTGGTTGAAAATCACATGTGTGTCCTTGGGTGAATTTCTAGGTCCCATGCAAGAAATGAGAATGAAATTCAAACATCTAGGCATCGTGGCTCGGCTGGAAATATTGAGAAACTTGGTTTTTTAATTCCTGTAAATCCAAAACACAACTGAAAATCATGAAACTTGGCATGGTGTCTTGACATGGCACCAACATGTTGTGGTATTTTTTTGGCCGAATTGTGACAAGCTTTGGTATCAGCTTCTTGCAAACGGGAGCTTCTCTCAAGAAGGCTCATGGTTCCGAGAGGGAACGTGTCACCTCTGACGATGGAGATATATTCTTAAGGCCCACTCAGTGTGGCGGCATAGGTCACCATCTGGCCATACATAGGTGTGATGGAAATATGCCCTAGAGGCAATAATAAAATGGTTATCACTATATTTTCCTTTATCATGATAAAGGTTTATTATTCATGCTAGAATTGTATTGACCGGAAACTTAAATACATGTGTGAATACCACTACTGCAGGATGCTGCTAACGCGACACTACAATCAGAGACCCTTTGAAGAAATTGTGTGCGATGCATTAATCACAAACGGGGATGTAAAAAAACCCGTCAAAAAAGGTGCAAAACGTTTGTGATGGCGGAGCCATCAAACACGGATCAGATTTTAGTTGCATGTGCGGTTCAGGGCACACGGTTAACCCGTTCGAACTGTTTGCGGTGAGGCAGAACAACAGAAACGGGCATCCATATCACTGTATGTGATATACGGCATACAGTTCGCGCTGATGAACTATTTGCTATTAGGGGTGCAACAGAAACGGTTAGCCAGGTCAAGGTGTGTGTGATATAAGGCATATGGTTCACTCGGACGAACTATTTTCGATTAGCGAACACAACAGAAACAGTTCAGCTTAACAAGACGTGTGTGATACGTGGCAAACATTTGACTCGGATGAACTGTTTGCAATGAGAAATTACAACATAGTCGGTTAACACAGTTAGTTCGTGTGCGATTCTGTGTGTACAAAAAACTTTGAAAAATGCAAACTGGTTGCTTGCGGTGGCTAGGAGTACCGCACACGATGCGTCTGCGAGTACTCGTGTGCGATGATTAGTAAGTTACACATACATTTCGTTATGTTAACACTTGTGTGATAAATAACACGTGGCACCGGATACAGTACTCGGGTTGTGTGTGTGCTCCACTTAGTCTTCCCGCACTCCAACGAATGCTTCCCGTGCTCCAGCGAATGCTTCCCGCGCTCCACATGGGGGAATTGTAAAATCCACGCCTCTTCCCTCACCGGTTTCCCGCCACCAGCTAACGGCTTGATGCATATAACCCAGGCGGCAAACGCACCGCCGCGACACTCTGTGCATATCTAGTCCTCACCCATCTACCATTAGTTATTCCAAGCATGCCAGGCAACGACCAAAGCTTCGACATCGACGCCTACCTATGTTACATCTACGGCGAGGAGAACGAGCCGGAGCAGGCCGGGGAGCAAGAGCTTCATCAGCCGGTGTAGGCACCATGGCCCATCGGCAGCGATATCGGCGTGACAGTCCTTGGGAGCACAATCGACATATTGCAGAGGAGGTGTGATGAGTAGTTTGCCATCCACCGTGCAAAAGATCCAGAGCTGCTCGGTGGCATGATCAACGACCCACCCAAAGAGCCACCGTCACCATTGCTCAACAAGAGCCTGACGCCCCGCAAGGAATGTGCAGAGGACCTTTGCGAGACAGTCAAGAGACAGGCAGCCTGCAACTTCATCATTGCCCGCGGCGGCCGTGTCAACCTCGATCCCAATGATGTTGTGGCCAGGCTCGAGCGCATCCTTGGCTGAGTTGACATCCCCGACGAAGTAGAACATCGCCAACGTGATATCTCGAGGATGCAGGTGATGGACGGAATTTGCTACCAGGCCAGAGACATGGAAATGGAGTGGTTCCGCGGAGTTGTCATGCGCGTGATTGCACGCTGTCAAGATCTTCTGGAAGAGGCCTAGCAACCCCAAGAGCCTCCCAGAACCAGCAACTCCGTAGGCGGAGGCGTGTCGGGACACTTGGAGTGAACAATCGCAAGGGTGCTATGCTGATCATGGAGTCCGAGAAGACTATTGTCGGAAGGCCGCCAGCTCAGCCTTTTAGCTTTTATTTTATTATAATTGTATGCATATGTAGGTCGTGAGTGTTCTAGGCCTTGCCGCATGTGGCATTTTAAATTATCCTGAATATGTAAGACAATTATTAAGAGTTATTAACCATTGCCATTGTAAATTTGCCTCAACGACAGCGAAGCCTTGAGGACGCTTGAGCGCGCCGCGGCCGCCTCGGCGAGCAAAACACGCGGACGGACATGAGCAGAGCGCGCCGCGGCCGCCTCAACGGCGACCAACCATGTGGTTAACCTTCTGCCATCAATAAATTTTGACCTTGTTTCTCGTCACATTGCAGATTACAACGCAATAAGTAATTGCAAATCTGTTCACACCTATCAAACTAATATGTGTTCACACTTAGCTTGGGCTATAAAAACTACCCACTCAAAAATTACTTCACAATTCCTCTCCTCATCTCCCACAAAACTGGTTTTTCCTGTCAAGTCATTCCGCCATGACCGGTAGGAGGAGTTTAGGGTGGACATATAACCAGGCAGCAAAGACCAAGGCCGCGGAAGCACTAGAGAGGTCCCGCCGCGAAGCCGCAGCCGCAACAGAGATGTCCCAGCGCACCGCGGAGCCCTCAAAAGAGCTCTCACGGGCACGCGAGGGCTATCTAAAGCGCATTCGCAGCATCGGCCATCGCGACGAGCCGGCTGAGGCAGTCCTGGACTAAGGGGTCCTCGGGCGTCCGACCTGTTAGCCATGGGCCAGACTGATGGGCTGTGAAGATATGAAGAGCGAAGACCGCACCCATGTCCGGATAGGACTCTCCTTGGCGTGGAAGGCAAGCTTGGCGACCAAATATGTAGATTCCTTTCTTTGGAACCAACCTGGTGTAACCCTAGATCCTCCCGGTGTCTATATAAACCGGAGGACTTAGTCCGGAGGAGGATAGATACACATTACCATAGTCATATAGGCTAGACTTCTAGGGTTTAGTCACTACGATATCGTGGTAGATCCACTATTGTAATACTCATATTCATCAAGATCAATCAAGTAGTAAGTAGGGTATTACCTCCATAGAGAGGGCCCAAACCTGGGTAAACATTGTGTCCCCTTTCTCCTGTTACCATCGACCTTAGACGCACAATTCGGGACCCCCTATGTCAGTGGGAACGACACCTATGGGATCACAAGAATCCCTACTACGGTTGCGGGGCGCGAGGTCATGAGAAGAGCGGATCAAACAGATAGCACATGGTTCGTTTATCCAGGTTCGGGCCGCGAGGATGCGTAAAACCCTACTCCTGCTTTGGTGGATTGTATATCTGTGTTCTTGAGCTAGCTATGAGGCGTGAGGAGCTCCAAAAAGCCGAATCCTCCTCCTGGTCGCCTCGGGCCTCCTTTTATAGGAAAGGGGTTGCCACGGTGGCACAGGGAGGTGGAAAGAATGCTGATGATGCGAGGTTATCCTCGCATTACATGATAAGCGCATTTAATGCGTCTTGCTTAGGTGTCCTTGCTTTATCGGGACGGGGAGAGCCTGTCTCGTCTGTCGCCGCTCCCTCTCGTGTCGACATGCGCCTGCCAGCGGTGCCAGCGGTGCCATGTAGGCGAAGCGGCAGTGAGGTGGTGCGGTGGTGGGTCTCCACGAAGATCCGCATGCCGCCACGCAGTGCCCAGCCTGGTTGGGTCGGCAATGCATGCGACAGCGGTGGAGGTTTGATTGGCGTGGGCACGATGGTGGCCCTACGGGTGTTCTTGGCAAGGGCCTTGGCGGGGCCCCGGCAAGGGTCTTGCCGTGGCGCTTCTTGTCATCCCGGCAAGGCTCTTGCCGGGCCTTGTCAGTCCTCCTTGGCTGGGATCCCGCCAAGGATCATCATCTTCTAAAGTGTGTATCTGATCTTGAATGTCTTCACAAAGATCTACATGCCACCACGGGGATGTCTCCCGAATCCTTGCCCCATGGGGGCAGTGGACTCAAGGGTGACTCGCTCCGTAGGTGTGGGGCGAGCTGCCACGGCAAGGGTCTTGTCGGGTTTGCTAAAACCGCCTCCCGGCAAGGATCTTGCCGGGGGAGTCCGCTTCGTCTCCTTTGCTCTTTGTGGTCTTGGTCTTGGCGTCGTTCTGCTTCTCTCGAGCTTCGGTCTTACCTTGGCTCACCTCCCTTGCCTTGCTCAGTGTGGTGGTGCCCGTGGCTCAGACTGCCCGTGCACAGTTATAGGGGTACAAAAAGTGTACCCCTCTTTTTTTACACCGACAGGAGCCCCTGGGCTTGGGCCACACGTAAGCGCAACCGCGTCGTTGGGCTAGGCCCAAAAACGGTGTGCGGGCAGGCGGGGCGGTTTTTACCGCGGTACGTCTCTTCGCGCGCTGCGCTTCCCACGCTTCCCGCGCGTCGCGCAGCGTGGGGAGGCGTGTGTGACGTGGGCGGCATGCGTGGGGCTGAGCTCTGCACGCATGCGTCACGTCGTAGTAAAGGGGGCGGTTCGCGCCTTCCCCATAAACGGAGGGAGGCGTGGAGGCGCGGCCCATTTACTGAACGGGGCCGAGGCGTGGTCTTCAAGGCGTCCACTCCCCACGATCACGGGGTGGGGAGAGGTCGCCTCACCCGTCGCCTCGGTCCTGCACGGCTGCCACGTGGCTCTCATCCGCTTGGGATGTTTAACGGTGGAGGCGAGAAACCGGGCCGCCGCGGGCTGGGGCAGCGGGTCGGTCCCAGTTCCCTGTGCCTTCCGCGTCTTGATTGGCTGAGCGGTGCGGCCGAGCCCCCACCCCGTTCCTTTATAAATAGCGGGAGGGGGGATGGCGTCCCGCATTCTTTCATCTCCTCCTTCCTTCAGCTTCTGATCCCCCCTTCCATCCGCCATGGAGAGAGGGAATCCTGGTCCATCAACGGTGCGGCGAGGGTCGCTGCTCGACAACGCGTCCCTCCTTCTCCTGCACCTGCGGTGGCAGAGCCAGCCGCGAGGGGAAGGGGGAGGGGGCGAGGCCGTGGGCGAGGCCGAGGCGCTCGGGGAAGAGGAGGACGGGGCGGTGCGCCGGCCTCGCCTCCGCCAGCAGTTCCTCCCCCCATGGAGGGCCACGTTGGGGATGACCCTTGCGAGTTCTTCGTCAGGCTGCGCCGGCCGCCTCGCCGTCGCCTTCGTCTCCCGACTCCATTCGCGTGGGAGATGGAGCTGGATCCGCCGGAGTCATTGCGGCTGCACATGAGGGGCTGTGGGATCAGCGGCACGCGGGTTCGCGTCGACTTCCCAGCCCCTCATGTGATGTATCTTCTTCGAGGATGGAAGACGTTCACTCATATCCACCGCTTGACGGAGGGGCTCACTCTCCATTTCAAGCTGATGGAGGGCGGCCTCCTCTCCGTCAAGGTCTTCAGGCACTTCGGGACCTGTGCAAGGTGCTGCGTGGAGAGTTGTTCTGATAGCGAAGACTCCTCCTCAGGTGAGAGTGACGAGGAGGACAGCGGCAGCGACGACGAGGGTAGTAGGCGGCAGGATGACGGGTCTGACTAGGTGTCGGCCGCCGCTCCGTGCGGCACCGGCGACCCCATCATCCGTGTCGCCGGCTCCCTGAACTTCTTGGGGTCGTCTCCATGGTAATTTGGCGTTGGGAGGCTGCGGAAGAGGAAGAGGGCGGCGGCGGCAAGGCCGTCAAATCGAGTATCTGTGAGCACCGACGCCTTGACGCGTCTTGACATCCTGCCGCCTCGTCTTGAGCTCTGCTTCGGCGCTGCCATCACCATCCAGCCTGGACGGCCACCGAGATGTTCTCTTGGTGTCTTACGCCACCGTAGCTCGCCTAGGCGCCCCTTTTGCCCTTTTCGCCTCCTTGACCTGCCTCCTGAGGGGAGGGACAAGAAAGGGGTTACGGGCACCTTATCTCTTTTTAGTTTGTAAGCCTTCGGGCCTTAGCTGAATTTAAAACTTGTAATCCCATCTATCATGTTTTTCATTCCCTATGGGCTGTACCTGAGTGGAATATTTTTAATGAAAAAGGGATGCTTGTCGGGTCATCTGTTTGTGTGTAGAACCCACGACAAGGAGTAAATCCTTGATATCTTTAATATAAACATTTCCTTGCCCGGCAACAGGCCTTGCCGTCTCCCCACTTCGCTCGACCTTTCTCACGCCTTTGGCGGAGGCAGGGATGAGGCGGGTTCAGGCTCCTTGTTTCATCCTTTCGCTGTCGCGACTACGACCAAACCTGGCCCCAGGAACGAGCCCTAGGGCCTAGAGTTAGGGGAGCACGGTAGCTTTAGGGAAAAATGAGGTTTCACATACCTCAGTCCATAAGGGAATGCATGATAAGGGATGAAGAACTTATCTGAAGCTGTAGCCCCCGGCAACTCTGGTTCGTCGTGGGTGAATCTTTGCTCTTGCAGCCCCCGGCAATACTGGCTTGCCGGGGTCTAGATGCTGGTCTGTCCCTCTTGTCTTTTTCATCCTCAAGTGATCCGGCAAGGATATCTGTGAGTCCTGCGAACCAAAGAAGACGAAAGAACGGCAAAGAGACGCACACTCGACCTCTAAGCTAGGGGTTAGTCGCCGCTAAGCACTATCAACCCTAACCAAGGACGAGACTCGACCTATCATGCATGCTATAACTTAGGGCGCCAGCGCTTCATTTATTTATGCAATAAACTTGTGCAACCGAACATAAAAGAGCGAGGTGGGATTATTTAAGAAAACCAATCCTCTTTCAAACAAAAAGCATAGTGTAGCTCAGGTGGTTGCTAACGTACAGATTCCATGGAAGGTTCCACTGCAGCTGGGCCACCTTTCACAAGGTGCGTGACTTAAACGGGACAAGGCGACTGACCCAGGAGCCACGGCGCGTGGGTGCAGTGTTGGAAAAGTTGCATGGAAAACAAAAAAATTCTACGCACACACAATGATCAATCGGCACCGGGGGATGCGGGGATCGCTGTCTGACGCGCCATGTCGTGGGGGTCGTGCGGTAGGCCTTTTGTCATGGCTTCACACCCCACCAAGGTGCTCATCAGCTCATGTGGAATGTCCGTGGCCTAAATGAGCCGGCAAGGAGGAGTACAATCTACCAAGTAGTCTCGGCGTCCAATCCTGGCATTGTTTGCCTATAGGAAACTAAAATGGAAGTGGTAACACCGAGTGTGGTGACGCACTGTTTAGGAAGTAAATTTGTGAACTTCTTCTATCTCCCCGCCTCGGGCACGCGTGGTGGAATTCTTCTAGCTTGGGACCCCTTGGTGGTCCAGCTCTCGAGTCCGCACTACTCTGACAACACGGTTACAGCGCTCGTCACGCCTGTCGGCACGACATCCCACTGATGGATGACAGGGGTCTACGGACCAAACTTGGACACCCAAAAGGCCGAGTTCATGCAGGAGCTGGTAGATATCCGAGGGCTCATTGCTGGGCCTTGGGTGGTCCATGGGGATTTCAATCTCCTGGTAAACCCTGAGGACAAAAGCAATGCATGTATCAACAGACGCATGATGGCGCGATTCCGCGCTAAGTTAAATGCTCTCGAGCTAAAGGAAGTGTACCTCAATGGCCGCCGGTACACATGGTCGAACGAGCGTGGGCGGGCTACTCTTGAAAAGATTGACCATGTTTTCACCACGGTGGACTGGAGCAGCTTCACCCATCATGCTTCCTCACGGCTCTGGGCTCCGCTGTTTCAGATCATTGCCCCCTTACGTTGGACTTGCACGCTGATTTTAGGATGGGCAAAAGGTTCCGCTTCGAGGCTTTTTGGCCGAAGGCGGATGGTTTCCGCACCGTTGTGGAGGCTGCCTGGGCCTCGGTGCCTTCTGTGGGAAACCCCTACGTGGTCCTCGACAACAAGTTGAAAGCAACAGCAAAGTCGTTGCAAAGGTGGAGCGATAAGTGGATAGGACACGTCAAGATGCAAATTGCCCTGGCCTTGGAGCCGGTTCTTCGTTTAGATGTGGCGATGGAAACAAGCAAATCTCTGCGCAAGAGATTGGTCTGAGGAGAATCCTTAAACGGAAGCTGTCGGGTTTACGCTCCCTCGAGTGCGCGCCACCAATCTCGGATGACATGGCTTCGAGATGGATACGCCGGCTCCCAGTTCTTCAAGCAGCACGCCATCCACAGGAGGCGTTGTAACGCCATCATGGGCCTGCAATGCAACGGCCAGTACCTCACGGGCCAAGATGAAATCGTAGAGGTGGTGGATGGTTACTTCCAGGAAATTCTCGGATCGGCGCCACAACGCACAGGACGCGTCAACATGGATCTACTTGGCCTCCCACGGCTAAACCTCATGCACCTGGAGTTGTTCTCGGAGGAAGAGGTGGCAAAGATACTGAAATCTATGCCCAAGGATAAAGCACCAGGGTCGGACGGTTTTATCGGAAGATTCTATACCAGCTACTGGGATATCATTAAAGAGGATTTCATGCGAGCTCTAGATAGTTTTTACAGAGGTGATATGAGAGGGCTCGCTACCATCAACAAGGCTTATGTCACATTAATCCCTAAAAAGGATGGTGCGGAAGAGGTGAAGGATTATCGGCCGATCAGTCTAGTGCACGGGGCAGCAAAAATCTTCGACAAGATCCTCTTCATGAGACTTACATACGACCTGCCCAAACTGGTTGGCTGCCACTAGAGCGCTTTCATCAGAGGGCATTTGATCCACGACAACTTCATGATGGTTCAGTGCACGGTTAGGAAACTACACGCTCGGAAGGCGCCGCTTTCATGGTCAATCTCAACATCTCAAAAGCTTTTGACATGGTGCAATGGCCGTTTGTCATCATCGAGGTTCTAACTAGCATGGGTTTTGGGCTGAGGTGGATTGACTGGATTGTGGTCTTGCTCTCTAATTCCTCCACAAGGGTCCTAGTGAATGGGGTGTCGGGTGCGCCGATACACATCCGAAGAGGTTTCAGACAAGGAGGACCAATGTCCCCAATGTTGTTCATTCTGATGATGGAGCCGCTGCATCGGCTGCTTTCCCTAGCTTCGGAAAGAGGGATGCTCGCCCCACTTGCACCCTCGGGATTGCACGAACGTGTTTCCATCTACACCGATGACGTCATGATCTTCCTCAAGCCGGCAGTGCCAGAGCTATAGCTTTGTGTCTCCATTCTTAACATATTTGGACAAGCATCAGGCCTCAGAGTGAATGAACAAAACCCTGGCAGTACCAATCTGGTGTTCGGAGGATCAGAAAGAGCTCATTGCGGCAACATTGGGCTGCTCCATTGGGAAGTTTCCATGCAAATACCTGGGCCTCCCTCTATCCGTCCGGAAGCTGTCGGCCTCGCAGCTCTCCGACCTAGTTCTTCAGGTGGTGAGCAAGCTACCCCACTGGAAGGGGGCAACCCTGCCCAAGAGCAGTCGACTCATGCTGATCAAGGCTGTGCTATGTGCTATCCCGATACATGTGATGTTGGCGCTCAATATCCCGCACAAGAGATGGCTTGGAGTTCGAAGGCCCCGAAGCAATGTAGTTTTTTCGCTTAGCTTGCGGGGAGAAATACGTGTTGGACCTTGGATTGGCTGGCACGCTGTGGTCTGCCACACCAAGCTACTTGCCCCTTTTGCAACCAAGACGCAGAGACACTAAACCATGTGCTGCTTGTATGTGTTCTGGCCCAGACTGTGTGGCATCGAATCCTTGATACATACGGAAAACCAGAGTGGGCTCCTACGGTGGATCACAAGCTGGTAGACTAGTGCAACTCTTGCAGTGAGAGGGCGCGCTCGGCCCAGGAGGCAAAGGATATCAGGACTTTGACATCCCTAGTCATGTGGGAGCTCTAGAAGCATCGGAATGCGATTGTTTTTGACAACGCAAGACCCTCGGTTAGCGGTGTACTTGCGAGAGCAGAAAGTGAGGCTCGATCATGGATGGCAGCAGGGCTATTTAAGGGTGACATTGGGCCTTTCCTCGGTTCTCTAGCTAGGTGGCTAGCCGTAGGGTAGATAGCCGTAGGAGTGCACGTAGTGGACGGTGGGCCGTTGCATCACGGCTTGTAATAGCCTGTAAGACATTGGTGGTTGGGGATCTTTACCCCCTCTCTGTCACTAATATATGATACGCACGCTCGTGCGTATCCTAAAAAAATCCATGGAGATGTATAGCAACGAGGGGGAGAGTGTGTCTACATACCCTCGTAGACCGTAAGTGGAAGTGTTTCTCAACGTGGTTGATGTAGTCAAACTTCTTCGCGCTTCAACGGATCAAGTACCGAAAGCTTCGGTGACATCCCTCGCCTTCTTGATCCAGCAAGATGTTGAGGTAGTAGATGAGTTCCGTCAGCACGACGGCGTGGTGACGGTGATGGTGAAGTGATCCTCGCAGGGCTTCGCCTAAGCACTACGAAGATATGAACGTGGGAGTAAACGATGGAGGGGACGCCACACATGGCTAACAATTGTCTGGGGTGTGCTAGGGGTCGCCCCCCATATATATATATACGTAGGGGAGGGAGAGGGAAGAGGCCAGGAGGCGCCCCAAGTAGGACCGAATCCTACTTGGGTTATTCCTAGGCCGGTGCCCCCCTTCCTTATTTACCGGAGGAGGGAGGAAAGAGGAGGGAGGAGGGAAGGAAGGGGGAGGCCGAATCCCCCCTTTCCTTCTCCCTTCCCCTCTTTCCTTCCCCTCTGGTTCAGCCCATATGGGGGCGCACCAGCCCCTTGTGGCTGGTGCGTTTCCCCTCTTGGCCCATAAGGCCCATATCTTTTGTCGGGGGTGCCCGGAACCCCTTTCGGTGACCCGATATGTACCCGGTACCCTCCGGAACACTTCCGGTGTCCGAATTGTTGGGGAACGTAGCATGCAATTTCAAAAAAAATCCTACGATCACGCAAGATCTATCTAGGAGATCCATAGCAACGAGAGGGGGAGAGTGTGTCCACGTACCCTCGTAGACCGAAAGCGGAAGCGTTAGGTTAACGCAGTTGATGTAGTCGAACGTCTTCATGATCCAACCGATCTAGCACCGAATGGACGACACCTCCGAGTTCAGCACATGTTCAGCTCGATGACATCCCTCGAACTCTTGATCCAGCGGAGGGTCGAAGGAGAGTTTCGTCAGCACGACGGCGTGGTGACGGTGATGGTGATATGATCCACGTAGGGCTTCGCCTAAGCACTACAACGCTATGACCGGAGGAGTAAACTGTGGAGGGGGCACCGCACACGTCTAAGAGAACAACTGTTGTGCCTTGGGGTGCCCCTTGTCCCCGAATATAAAGGAGGAGGGGAGGAGGCGTCCGGCCCTAGGGGGCACGCCATGGGGGGAAACCGAATAGGACTCCAAGTCCTACACCCCCCCCCCCATCCTTTCTTACGGAGGGGGAAGGGGAAGGGACAGGGAGGACAAGAAGGAAAGGGGGCGCGCCCCCTCCCCTAGTCCAATTCGTACTCCCCATGGGAGGGGGGCGCGGCCACCCCTTGTGGGTTGCTTCCTCTCTCCCCTATGGGCCATGTACGCCCATTACTTCCCCGGGGGTTCCGTTAACCCCTCGGTGCTCCGAAAAATACCCGAACCACTTTGAAACCATTCTGGTGTCCGAATACCATCTTCCAATATATCAATCTTTACCTATCGATCATTTCGAGACTCCTCGTCATGTCTGTGATCTCATTCGGGACTCCAAACAATCTTCGGTCACCAAAACACATAACTCATAATACAAATTGCCATCGGACGTAAGTGTGCGGACCCTATGGGTTCGAGAACTATGTAGACATGACCGAGACATCTCCGGTCAATAACCAATAGTGGAACCTGGATGCTCATATTTGTTTCTACATATTCTATGAAGATCTTTATCAGTCAAACCGCAATGACAACATATGTAATTGCCTTTGTCATAGGTATGTTACTTGCCCAAGATTATATCGTCGGTATCCTCATACCTAGTTCAATCTCGTTACCGACAAGTCTCTTTACTCGTTCTGTAATGCATCATCCCGCAACTAACTCACTAGTCACATTGCTTGCAAGGCTTATCATGATGTGCATTACCGAGAGGGCCCAGAGATACCTCTCCGATACTCGGAGTGACAAATCCTAATCTCGATCTATGCCAACCCAACAAACACCTTCGGAGACACCTGTAGAGCATCTTTATAATCACCAAGTTACGTTGTGACGTTTGATAGTACACAGGGTGTTCCTCCGGTATTCAGGAGTTGCATAATCTCATAGTCAAAGGAATATGTATAAGTCATGAAGAAATCAATAGCAATAAAACTTAACGATCATTATGCTAAGCTAACTGATTGGTCTTGTCCATCACATCATTCTCCTAATGATGTGATCACATTCATCAAATGACAACACATGTCTATGCTCAGGAAACTTAACCATCTTTGATTAACGAGCTAGTCAAGTAGAGGCATACTAGGGACACTTTGTTTTGTCTATGTATTCACACATGTATCAAGTTTCCGGTTAATACAATTCTAGCATGAATAATAAAACTTTATCATGATATAAGGAAATATAAATAACAGCTTTATTATTGCCTCTAGGGAATATTTCCTTCAGTCTCCCACTTGTACTAGAGTCAATAATCTAGATTACATTGTAGTGATTCTAACACCCATGGAGTCTTGGTGCTGATCATGTTTTGCTCGTGGAAGAGGCTTAGTCAACGGGTCTACTGCATTCAGATCCGTATGTACTTTGCAAATCTCTATGTCTCCCTCCTTGACTTGATCGCGGATGGAGTTGAAGCGTCTTTTGATGTGTTTGGTTCTCTTGTGAAATCTAGATTCCTTCGCTAAGGCAATTGCTCCAGTATTGTCACAAAAGATTTTTCATTAGACCCGATGCACTAGGTATTACACCTAGATCGGATATGAATGATACGTCTCCATCATATCTACTTTTTCAAACACTTTTGTCCTTGTTTTGGACTCTAACTTGCATGATTTGAATGGAACTAACCCGGACTGACGCTGTTTTCAGCAGAATTGCCATGGTGTTATTTATGTGCAGAAACAAAAGTTCTCGGAATGACCTGGAACTTCACAGAGATTATTTTTGGAAACAATAAAAAAATATGGGCAAAAGAATCAAGGCCAGGGGGCCCACACCATTTCCACGAGGGTGGGGGAGCGCCCCCCTACCTCGTGTCCCACTGGAGCTCCACCGACCTCAACTCCAACTCCATATATTCGTGTTCGGGGAGAAAAAAATCAAAGAGAAAGATTCATCGCATTTTATGATACAGAGCCGCCGCCAAGCCCTAAACTCTCTCGGGAGGGCTGATCTGGAGTCCGTTCGGGGCTCCGGAGAGGGGAATCTGTCGCCATCGTCATCATCAACCATCCTCCATCACCAATTTCATGATGCTCACCGTCGTGCGTGAGTAATTCCATCGTAGGCTTGATGGACGGTGATGGGTTGGATGAGATTTACCATGTAATCGAGTTAGTTTTGTTAGGGTTTGTTCCCTAGTATCCATTATGTTTTGAGATTGATGTTGCTATGACTTTGCTATGCTTAATGCTTGTCACTAGGGCCCGAGTGCCATGATTTCAGATCTGAACCTATTATGTTTTCATGAATATATGTGAGTTCTTTATCCTATCTTGCAAGTCTATAGTCACCTACTTGTGTTATGATCCGGCAACCCCGAAGTGACAATAATCGGGACCACTCCCGGTGATGACCGTAGTTTGAGGAGTTCATGTATTCACTATGTGTTAATGATTTGGTCCGGTACTCTATTAAAAGGAGGCTTTAATATCCCTTAGTTTCCATTAGGACCCCGTTGCCACGGGAGGGTAGGACAAAAGATGTCATGAAAGTTCTTTTCCATAAGCACGTATGACTATATTCGGAATACATGCCTACATTACATTGATGAATTGGAGCTAGTTATGTGTCACCCTATGTTATGAATATTACATGATGAACCGCATCCGGCATAATTCTCCATCACCGATCCAATGCCTACGAGCTTTTCATATATTGTTCTTCGCTTATTTACTTTTCCGTTGCTACTGTTACAATCACTACAAAACCCAAAAATATTACTTTTGCTACCATTACCGTTACTTCCATACTACTTTGCTACTAAATACTTTGCAGCAGATAATAAGTTATCCATGTGTGGTTGAATTGACAACTCAACTGCTAATACTTGAGAATATTCTTTGGCTCCCCTTGTGTCGAATCAATAAATTTGGGTTGAATACTCTACCCTCAAAAACTGTTGCGATCCCCTATATTTGTGGGTTATCAAGACTATTTTCTGGCGCCATTTCCGGGGAGCATAGCTCTATTTTTTGAGTCACTTGGGATTTATATCTGCTGGTCACTATGAAGAACTTGAAAGACGAGAAAACAAAAATTTATCCCTCAACTATGAGGTGAGGTAAGGAACTGCCATCTAGCTCTGCACTTGATTCACCTTACATTTTGAGTAAACTTGCGACACCTAAACCTCGCTTACGCTATTAATTACGATATGTCGCATGTTATTGATGATGCCACTTCTACTATGCATGATACTTATGATGAAACTACTTCTATGCTTGATACTACTGTGCCACTTGGTGAATTTCTTGATGAACAACTTGCTAGAGCTAGAGAGAATGAAATTATTGAAACTGATAATATTGATGAAAGTGATGATGAAGACTCTCCCCCTAAATATGAATCGCCTGTTGTGCCTGAGGGCTATGTATGGATGAAGAAACTGCTAGAGACTTTCTTGCTTGCAGTGATAGAAGTGATCTTAAGAAATTATTAGCTAAGCTAAAACAAAAACACTCTGAATGCTAGAATGGAATATGATCCTACTTATGCTACTTCAACTATCTTTGTTACTGATAGGGATTATGAATTCTCTATTGATCCTGATATAATTACTTTGGTTGAATTTGATCCTTTCTATGGCTATGAATCTGAAACTGTTGTGGCACATCTTACTAAATTAAATGATATAGCTACCTTGTTCATTAATGATGAGAAAACCCGCTATTACTATATCCTTAAAATATTTCCGTTCTCACTAAAGGGTGACGCTAAGATATGGTTTAATTCTCTAGCTCCTCGTTGTGTGCGTAGTCCCCAGGATATGATTTATTACTTCTTTGCTAAATATTTCCCTGCTCATAAGAAACAAGTTGCTTTAAGGGAGATATATAATTTTGTGCAAATTGAAGAAGAGAGTCTCCCACAAGCTTGGGGGAGGCTTCTCCAATTACTTAATGCTTTGTCTGATCATCCTCTTAAGAAAAATGAAATACTTGATATCTTTTATAATGGACTAACCGATGCTTCCAGAGACCACCTGGATAGTTGTGTTGGTTCTGTTTTCAGGGAAAGAACACCAGATGAAGCTGAAATTCTATTGAATAATATGTTGACCAATGAAAATAATTGGACACTTCCTGAACCAACTCCTAAGCCAACTCCGAAGAAAAGGGGTGTTCTATTTCTCGATCCTGGAGATATGCAAGAGGCAAAGAAATCTATGAAAGAAAAGGGTATTAAAGCTGAAGATGTTAAGAATTTTCCTCCTATTGAAGAAATACATGGTCTTAATTTCATCACTTTGTTGAAGAAATATATGATCTTAATTCGTCACCTATTGAAGAAACTCATGGTCTTGATAACCCGACATAGGTAGTAAAGGTAAATTCTCTCTATAGATTTGATGAAGGGGATATTGCTCACTATAAGTCTGCTAGACAATGCTTAGATGAGTTTGATAATTTTATGGTTAAGCAAGAAGACTTCAATGCTTATTTTGGTACAGAATTAAAACGTAATGCTTATATGATTGAACACTTGAGTGATTATATGTCTAGAGTTAAAGGTGAACTTAAACTTATTAGTAAACTTGCTTCTATGGTTACCACTCAAGTAGAACAAGTACTTAAAGCTCAGAATGATTTGCTCAATGAATTGAATAGTAAGAATAATTACTTTGCTGTTAGAGTGGCTACTAGAACTGGTAAAGTGACTCAGGAACCTTTGTATCATGAGGGCCACCCTAAGAGAATTGAGCAAGATTCTCAGAGAAATAATGTTGATGCACCTAGTCCTTCTAAGAAGAAGAAAAAGAAAAATGATAGGACTTCGCATGCTTCTAGTGAACCTGTTGTAGACACATCTGAGAATCCCAATGATATTTCTATTTCTGATGCTGAAACACAATCTAGTAACGAACATGAACCTAGTGATAATGTTAATGATGATGTTCATGTTGATGCTCAACCTAGCAATGACAATGATGTAGAAACTGAACCTGTTGTTGATCTTGATAACCCACAATCGAAGAATCAACGTTATGATAAGAGAGACTTTGTTTCTAGGAAACACGGTAAGGAAAGGGAACCATGGGTTCAGAAAACCATGCATTTTCCTCCCAAACCTTCCAAGAAAAATGATGATGAGGATTTTGAGCGCTTTGCTGAAATGATTAGACCTATCTTTTTGCGTATGCGATTAACTGATATGCTCAAAATGAATCCTTATGCTAAGTACATGAAAGAAATTGTCACAAATAAAAGAAAGATACCAGAAGCTGAAATTTCCACCATGCTTGCTAATTATACTTTTAAGGGTGGAATACCAAAGAAACTAGGAGATCCAGGAGTGCCAACTATACCATGCTCCATTAAAAGAAACTATGTTAAAACTACTTTATGTGATTTTGGAGCCGGTGTTAGTGTTATGCCTCTCTCTTTATATCATAGACTTGATTTGAGTAAGTTGACACCTACTGAAATATCTTTGCAAATGGCTGATAAATCAACTGCTATACCTGTCGGTATTTGTGAGGATGTACTGTTGTGGTTGCAAATGTTACTATTTTAACAGACTTTGTTATTCTTGATATTCCCGAGGACAATAGTATGTCTATTATTCTTGGAAGACCCTTTTTGAATACTGCAGGGGCTGTTATTGATTGCAACAAAGGCAATGTCACTTTTCATGTTAATGGTAATGAGCATACGGTACACTTTCTGAGGAAACAACCTCAAGTCCACAGTATCAATTCTATTGGAAAATTTTCATCAATTATTTTTGGAGGTTTTGAATTTCCTCTTCCTACTGTCAAGAAGAAATATGATATACTTATTATTAGGGATGTGCATATCCCCGTTGAGGTAACTTAGTGCTATTCGAAAATTCTCCAGTTTCATGCGATTCGGAATGAGTTTGTTAACAAGACTTGATCAACCTTGTTAGTGGATTCCTTTTGATGAGCATGAGATGGATGAAGTTAGAAGGCACAACCTTCTGTACCCTCTTTTTACTTTCTGTCATTTAGTTGAAATAAAGAAAAAATAGTATTTTCTGTCAGTTTTCTGAATTATCCATGCAATATAAAAATACCCGGAAAATAAAAGTTCTCCAAATGCCCCGAAATTGAAATATGATTTCTTCTGGAATATTTGAGAATATCTGGCACTAAGAACACATCAGGGGGAGCAGGCACCTGGCCACGAGGGTCCAGGGAGCGCCCACCCCCCTGGGCACGCCCCCTGCCTCGTGGGCCCATGGTGGCTCCCTTCCACTTATTCCTGCACCCACATACTTCTTCTTCCTCCCAAAAAAATCACCAACCAGCTCAAGCACTAGTTCTAGCTCATTTTGCTGCAATTTTTTAGCTCCTAGCTCAAAGCACCTCTCACAAAACTGCTTTGAGGGATTGTTCCTTGGTTTGTGACTCCTCCAATGGTCCAATTAGTTTTTGCTCTAGTGCTTTATTCATTGCAAATTTGTGCTGCCTAGGTGACCATGTTCTTGAGCTTGCATGTCAAATTTATATGGTCCCAATAAGTTCTAATGCATGATATAGTCTCTAGGCACTTGTGGGAGTAGTTGCTATCAACTTTGTTGAGTTTGGTTCACTTCTATTTGAAGCTACTAAAAATTTGAGAAATTTTTCAGAGGAAGAAATATGCTTAGGAAAATGTACCAAGGTGGTTCTTCAAGGAAGCAAGGACCCAGGCTTGCAATGCGCGATGCTGATGATGAACCACCAAGTGACGCTCCAGTGCGTGCTTGTGAATGGCCTTCAGAGGACTTCATGGATCAAGCAGGAATCAAGGAAGAATTTAACGCATATGTGCGTAACGCTGATCTTGTGAGCTTCGAGGCAGATAAGTGCCGTCAGTACCACTATCTCACTAGTTCCTTTGTGAGGAGGTTTGAATTTTCATCTTCACGCAATTCTCAAACTGTCCTTTTGATCTTTATGAAAATTCTTATACTATGGACTTAGAGGATTTTACCACTGCTTGCAAACTTCCACAATGGGGTAGTACTAGTGAGCCTCGCAAATCTGAGTTTAGAGATTTTCTTGCTAGTATAACTGTGGGTGAATCTAGAGACATAGCACAAGCTACCATAGGGAGCATTCATTTTCCTGCTATACATTATTTTGCTCTCTTCATAGGTAGGTGCATAAATGGTAAGGATGAAGCATCTCACATGTGTGTCCCCGACCTCAGTGTTCTCGTGGAGTCCGTGTTAGGAGATAAACATTATAATTTGGGAGCCATTGTTGCACGTAGGTTGCATAATAATATATTTAATGGAGATTTCTTTGGTGGAATTTATGCAACCCGTTTAGCTAATTTTCTTAATATACCCATACGTGAGTATGATATTGAGTTGCCTCCTGTTTATTTAGATTATGAGGCTATGGTTCGTCATCGTTTTGTTGAGAGGAACGATCAGTTCCTCCAGTACCGACTAATCTTTGACAGACGACGCACCTATCACGTCGCTCTCCCTGCTCCTACTTTCTTTGACTTTCAGGCGAAGGGGGGATATTTCATAACCAGGGAGGAGGCGAACGAGTACGAGAGGAGATAGCTCGCCTCCAAGCTGCAGCCCATGATGCAATAATTGTTGCATCTCAGTACGACCCCAACTATAACTTTGGATATCCGCCAGGCCAGCTGTGGCAATAGACCAGCTTAGGCCTAAGCTTGGGGGAGTACGTATTTCTCACCGACATTACATTTATGTTCACGCACTCATTGTTAGTTGTCGGTGCTCATACTTTTTCACTGTAATATCCATGCTAGTTTATTTTCCTTTTTATGCCTTCTTCTTGTGTGTGTTTGAAAACCCTTAAGAAAACCAAAAAAATTAGTTGTAGCATTTATCTAGTTTACTTTCTTGCTGCAGTAGTAATAATTAAAAGAAAACCCAAAAAGATTTTTTGTTCTTCTTTTGCTTGTTGGGAGCTTTCCCGTGTAAATAGTTTTATTTTTTTCTTTTCTTTAGGGGTCGACGGGAGAAGACCATGATTAAATTGTTGAAGTGGCTCTTACATGAATGATTGTTGATTTAATCAAGAGCCCATATTGCCTTGTCTTCTCCTGTTTATTGAATGCCTGCAGATTCCAGCTTAGTCCAATGCACGTGCACTATTATTATTATTCACATCGTTCGGTCGTGCAAGTGAAAGGCAATAATGACGATATATGATGGACTGACTGAGATGAGAGAAGATGGTATGAACTCAACCTCTCTTGTTTTTGTAAATATGATTAGTTCATCGTTCCCGATTCAGCCTATTATGAATAAACATGTTTGCAATGACAATTAGAGATCATAGTTGCTTATGCCATGCTTAATTAGCTAGGAGTTTATAATGGTTTACCTTGCGTGCCAACATGCTATTAAAATGGTTGTGATGTGGTATGATAGGGTGGTATCCTCCTTTGAATGATTCAAGTGACTTGACTTGGCACATGTTCACACATGTAGTTGAAACAAATCAACATAGCCTTCACGATATTTATGTTCATGGTGGATTATATCCTACTCATGCTTGCAGTCAATGTTCATTAATTTTAATGCATGTTCATGACTGTTGTCGCTCTCTAGTTGGTCGCTTCCCAGTCTTTTGCTAGCTTTCACTTGTACTAAGCAGGAATACTGCTTGTGCATCCAATTCCTTAAACCCCAAAGTTATTACATATGAGTCCACTATACCTTCCTATATGCGGTATCTACCTGCCGTTCCAAGAAAATTTGTATGTGCCAAACTCTAAACCTTCAAATGAAATTCTGCTTTGTATGCTCGAATAGCTCATGTATCAACTAGGGCTATCCGTATCTTCCATGTTAGGCGGGTTATTCTCAAGAGGAGTGGACTCCGCTCCTCACTCACGAGAAAATGGCTGGTCACCGGGATGCCCAGTCCCATGCTTTATGCAAATCAAATCAAAATAATTGCAAACAAAACTCCCCCGGGACTGTTGTTAGTTGGAGGCACTCATTGTTTCGAGCAAGCCATGGATTGATGCTTGTTGGTGGAGGGGAGTATAAACTTTACCATTCTGTTTGGGAACCGCCTATAATGTGTGTAGCATGGAAGATATCGCCATCTCTTGGTTGTTATGTTGACAATGAAAGTATGCTGCTCAAAATATTATTTATCTCTATTTCAAAACCGAGCTCGGCACCTCTACAAATCCACCTTCCCTCTCTGAAGGGCCTATCTATTTACTTTTATGTTGAGTCATCACCCTCTTATTAAAAAGCACCAATTTGGAGAGCACCGCTGTCATTTGCATTCACTACTGTTAATTTATATTGGGTATGACTATGATTGGATCTCTTTTACCATGAATTACAATGTCTAGTCAGTCCTTGATCTTTAAAGGTGCTCTGCATTTATGTTTTGTGGTCTCTGAAAGGGCTAGCGAGATACCATCTTATTATATCATATTATGATTGTTTTGGGAAAGTGTTGTCATCCGAGATTTATTATTATTGCTCGCTAGTTGATTATGCCATTGACATGAGTAAACATGAGACCTAAGAGTTATTGTGAATATGGTTAGTTCATAATCTTTGCTGAAAACTTGAATGCTGGCTTTACATATTTACAACAACAAGAGCAAACAGAGTTTGTAAAAGTTTTTCTTTATCACTTTAAGTTTATCAACTAAATTGCTTGAGGACAAGCAAAGGTTTAAGCTTGGGGGAGTTGATACGTCTCCGTCGTATCTACTTTTCCAAACACTATTGCCCTTGTTTTGGACTCTAACTTGCATGATTTGAATGGAACTAACCCGGACTGACGTTGTTTTCAGCAGAATTGCCATGGTGTTATTTATGTGCAGAAACAAAAGTTCTCGGAATGACCTGAAACTTCACGGAGATTATTTTTGGAAATAATAAAAAAATACGGGCGAAAGAATCAAGGCCAGGGGGCCCACACCCTTTCCAAGAGGGTGGGAGCGCGCCCCCTGCCTCGTGTCCCCCTGGAGCTCCACGGACCTCAACTCCAACTCCATATATTCGTGTTCGGGGAGAAAAAAATCAGAGAGAAAGATTCATCACGTTTTACGATACGGGGCCTCCGCCAAGCCCTAAAATCTCTCGGGAGGGCTGATCTGGAGTTCGTTCGGGGCTCCGGAGAGGGGAATCCGTCGCCGTCGTCATCATCAACCATCCTCCATCACCAATTTCATGATGCTCACCGCCGTGCGTGAGTAATTCCATCGTAGGCTTGCTGGACGGTGATGGGTTGGATGAGATTTATCATGTAATCGAGTTAGTTTTGTTAGGATTTGATCCCTAGTATCCACTATGTTACGAGATTGATGTTGCTATGACTTTGCTATGCTTAATGCTTGTCACTAGGGCTCGAGTGCCATGATTTCAGATCTGAACCTATTATGTTTTCATGAATATATGTGAGTTCTTGATCCTATCTTGCAAGTCTATAGTCACCTACTATGTGTTATGATCCGGCAACCCAAGTGACAATAATCGGGACCACTCCCGGTGATGACCGTAGTTTGAGGAGTTCATGTATTCACTATGTGTTAATGCTTTGGTCCGGTACTCTATTAAAAGGAGGCCTTAATATCCCTTAGTTTCCATTAGGACCCCGCTGCCACGGGAGGCTAGGACAAAATATGTCATGCAAGTTCTTTTCCATAAGCACGTATGACTATATACGGAATACATGCCTACATTACATTGATGAATTGGAGCTAGTGTTGTGTCACCCTATGTTATGACTGTTACATGATGAACCGCATCCGGCATAATTCTCCATCACCGATCCAATGCCTACGAGCTTTTCACATATTGTTCTTCGCTTATTTACTTTTCCGTTGCTACCGTTACAATCACTACAAAACCCAAAAATATTACTTTTGCTACCGTTACCATTACTTCCATACTACTTTGCTACTAAATACTTTGCTGCAGATACTAAGTTATCCAGGTGTGGTTGAATTGACAACTCAACTGCTAATACTTGAGAATATTCTTTGGCTCCCCTTGTGTCGAATCAATAAATTTGGGTTGAATACTCTACCCTCGAAAACTTTTGCGATCCCCTATACTTGTGGGTTATGAATGAACTCCTTCATCCAGACTCCTTCATTTGCTGCTTCTGAAGCAGCTATGTACTCCGCTTCACACGTAGATCCCACCATGATGCTCTACTTGGAACTGCACCAACTGACAGCTCCACCATTCAATTTAAATAGATATCTGGTTTGCGACTTAGAGTCATTCGGATGTTCTTGACCGCTATCCTTAGTCCTTTTCAGGTATCTTAGGATGTTCTTGACCGCTATCCAGTGATCCACTCCTGGATTACTTTGGTACCTCCCTGCTAAACTTATAACAACGCACACATCAGGTCTGGTACACAGCATTGCATACATGATAGAACCTATGGTTGAAGCATAGGGAATGACTTTCATTTTCTCTCTATCTTCTGAAGTGGTCGGGCATTGAGTCTGACTCAACTTCACACCTTGTAACATAGGCAAGAACCCTTTCTTTGACTGGTCCATTTTGAACTTCTTCAAAACTTTATCAAGGAATGTGCTTTGTGAAGGTCCAATTAAGCGTCTTGATCTATGTCTATAGATCTTGATGCCCAATATATAAGCAACTTCACCGAGGTATTCCATTGAAAAATTCTTATTCAAGTATCCTTTTACGCTATCCAAAAATTCTGTATTATTTCCAATCAACAATATGTCATCCACATATAATATTAGAAATGCTACAGAGCTCCCACTCACTTTCTTGTAAATACAGGCTTCACCAAAAGTCCGTATAAAACCATATGCTGTGATCACACTATCAAAGCGTATATTCCAACTCCGAGAGGCTTGCACCAGTCCATAAATGGATCGCTAGAGCTTTCACACTTTGTTAGCACCGTTAGGATCGACAAAACCTTCTGGTTGCATCATATACAACTCTTCTTTAAGAAATCCATTAAGGAATGTAGTTTTGATGTCCATTTGCCAAATTTCATAATCATAAAATGCGGCAATTGCTAACATGATTCAGACATACTTAAGCATCACTGTAGGTGAGAAGGTCTCATCGTAGTCAACTCCTTGAACCTGTGGATAACCTTTCGCAACAAGTCGAGCTTTGTAGACAGTAACATTACCATTAGCGTCAGTCTTCTTCTTGAAGATCCATTTATTCTCTATGGATTGCCGATCATCGGGCAAGTCAACCAAAGTCCATACTTTGTTCTCATACATGGATCCTATCTCAGATTTTATGGCCTCAAGCCATTTCGCGGAATCTGGACTCATCATCGCTTCCTGATAGTTCATAGGTTCATCATGGTCTAGTAACATGACTTCCAAAATAGGATTACCGTACCACTCTAGTGCGGAACGTACTCTGGTTGACCTACGAGGTTTGGTAGTAACTTGGTCTGAAGTTTCATGATCATCATCATTAACTTCCTCACTAATTGGTGTAGGTATCACTGAAACTGATTTCTGTGATGAACTACTTTCCAATTCGAGAGAAAGTACAACTACCTCATCAAGTTCTACTTTTCTCCCACTCACTTCTTTCGAGAGAAACTCCTTCTCTAGAAAGCATCCATTCTTAGCAACAAATATCTTGCCTTCGGATCTGTGATAGAAGGTGTACCCAACAGTTTCTTTTGGGTATCCTATGAAGACACATTTCTTCGATTTGGGTTCGAGCTTATCAGGCTGAAGCTTTTTCACATAAGCATCGCAACCTCAAACTTTATGAAACGGCAGCTTAGGTTTCTTGCTAAACAACAGTTCATATGGTGTCGTCTCAACGGATTTAGATGGTGCCCTATTTAACGTGAATGCAGCCGTCTCCAAAGCATAAACCCAAAACGATAGTGGTAAATCAGTAAGAGACATCATAGATCGCACTATATCTAATAAAGTACGGTTATGATGTTCGGACACACCATTATGTTGTGGTGTTCCAGGTGGCGTGAGTTGCGAAACTATTCCACATTGTTTCAAATGAAGACCAAACTCGTAACTCAAATATTCACCTCTGTGATCAGATCGTAGAAACTTTATTTTCTTGTTACGATGATTTTCCACTTCACTCTGATATTCTTTGAACTTTTCAAATGTTTCAGACTTACGTTTCATTAAGTAGATATACCCATATCTTCTCAAATCATCTGTGAAGGTCAGAAAATAACGATACCCGCCGCGAGCCTCAACACTCATCGGACTGCATACATCAGTATGTATTATTTCCAATAAGTCAGTGGCTCGCTCCATTGTTCCAGAGAATGGAGTCTTAGTCATCTTGCCCATGAGGCATGGTTCGCAAGCATCAAGTGATTCATAATCAAGTGATTCCAAAAGCCTATCTGCATGGAGTTTCTTCATGCGCTTTACACCAATATGACCTAAACGGCAGTGCCACAAATAAGTTGCACTATCATTATTAACTTTGCATTTTTGGCATCAATATTATGAATATGTGTATCACTACGATCGAGATTCAACAAAAATAGACCACTCATCAAGGGTGCATGACCATAAAAGATATTACTCATATAAATAGAACAACCATTATTCTCTGATTTAAATGAATAACCGTCTTGCATCAAACCAGATCTAGATATAATGTTCATGCTCAACGCTGGCACCAAATAACAATTATTCAGGTCTAAAATTAATCTCAAAGGCAGATGTAGAGGTAGAATGCCGACGGCGATCACAACGACCTTGGAACCATTTCCGACGCGCATCGTCACCTCGTCCTTAGCCAATCTTTGTTTAATCCGTAGCCCCTGTTTCGAGTTGCAAATATGAGCAACAGAACCAGTATCAAATACCCAGGCGCTACTACGATTATTAGTAAGGTACACATCATTAACATGTATATCAAATATACCTTTCACTTTGCCATCCTTCTTATCCGCGAAATACTTGGGGCAGTTCCACTTCCAGTGACCAGTCCCTTTGCAGTAGAAGCACTCAGTTTTAGGCTTAGGTCCAAACATGGGCTTCTTCCCGGGAGCAGCAACTTGCTTGCTATTCTTCTTGAAGTTCCCCTTCTTTCCTTTGCCCTTTTTCTTGAAACTAGTGGTTTTGTTAACCATCAACACTTGATGCTCCTTCTTGATTTCTACCTCCGCAGCCTTGACCATTGCGAAGAGCTCAGGAATAGTCTTTTCCATCCCTTGCATATTATAGTTCATCACGAAGCCTTTGTAGCTTGGCGGTAGTGATTGAAGAACTCTGTCAATAACACTATCATCCAGAAGATTAACTCACAACTGAGTCGAGTGGTTATGGTACCGAGACATTCTGAGTATGTGTTCAATGATAGAACTGTTCTCTCCACCTTGCAGCTATAAAACTTGTTGGAGACTTCATATCTCTCAACTCGGGCATTTGCTTGAAATATTAACTTCAACTCATGGAACATATCATATGCTCCATGACGTTCAAAACATCTTTGAAGTCCCGATTCTAAGTCGTAAAGCATGGCACACTGAACTGTCGAGTAGTCATCAGATTTAGCTTGCCAGACGTTCATAACGTCCGGAGTTGCTCCTACAGCAGGCCTTGCACCTAGGGGTGCTTCAAGGACGTAATTCTTCTATGTAGCAATGAGGATAATCCTCAAGTCACGGACCCAGTCCATGTAGTTGCTACCATCATCTTTCAACTTAGCTTTCTCTAGTAACGCATTAAAATTCAAGGGAACGGTAGCACGGGCCATTGATCTACAACAACATAGATATGCAAAAAACTATCAGGACTAAGTTCATGATAAATTTAAGTTCAGTTAATCGTATTACTTAAAGAACTCCCACTTAGATAGACATCCATTTAGTCATCTAAATTATCATGTGATCCATATCAGCTAAACCATGTCCGATCATCACGTGAGATGGAGTAGTTTTCAATGGTGAACATCTCTACGTTGATCATATCTACTATATGATTCACGTTCGACCTTTCGGTCTTAGTGTTCCGAGGCCATGTCTCTACACGCTAGGCACGTCAAGTTTAACCTGAGTATTCTGTACATGCAAAACTGTCTTACACCCATTGTATGTGAACGTAGAGCTTATCACACCCGATCATCACGTGGTGTCTCAGCACGACGAACTGTAGCAACGATGCATACTCAGGAAGAACACTTATACCTTGAAATTTAGTGAGAGATCATCTTATAATGCTACCGCCGTACTAAGCAAAATAAGATGCATAAAAGATAACATCACATGCAATCAAAATATGTGACATGATATGGCCATCATCATCTTGTGCCTTTGATCTCCATCTCCAAAGCACCGTCATGATCTCCATCGCCACCGGCTTGACACCCTTGATCTCCATCGTAGCGTTGTTGCCGTCTCGCCAACTATTGCTTCTACAACTATCGCTAATGCATAGTGATAAAGTAAAGCAATTACATGGTGATTGCATTTCATACAATAAAGCGACAACCATAAGGATCCTGCCAGTTGCCGATAACTTTTACAAAACATGATCATCTCATCCAATAACGAATCTCACATCATGTCTTGACCATATCACATCACAACATGCCCTGCAAAACAAGTTAGACGCCCTCTACTTTGTTGTTGCAAGTTTTACGTGGCTGCTACGGGCTTCTAGTAAGAACCATTCTTACCTACGCATCAAAACCACAACGATTTTTCGTCAAGTGTGTTGTTTTAACCTTCAAAAGACCGACCGTAGTCAAATTCGATTCAACTAAAGTTGGAGAAATAGACACTCGCCAGCCACCTTTTTGCAAAACAAGTTGCATGTCTGTCGGTGGAACCGGTCTCATGAACGTGGTCATGTAAGGTTGGTCTGGGCCGCTTTATCCAACAATACCGCCGAATCAAATAAGACGTTAGTGGTAAGCAGTATGAGTATTATCGCCCACAACTCTTTGTGTTCTACTCGTGCATATCATCTACGCATAGACCTGGCTCGGATGCCGCTGTTGGGGAACGTAGCATGCAATTTCAAAAAACTTCCTACGATCACGCAAGATCTATCTAGGAGATCCATAGCAACGAGAGGGGGAGAGTGTGTCCATGTACCCTCGTAGACGGAAAGCGGAAGCGTTAGGTTAATGCAGTTGATGTAGTCGAACGTCTTCACGATCCAACCGATCTAGCACCGAACGTACGACACCTCCGAGTTCAGCACACATTTTTCAGCTTGATGACGTCCCTCGGACCCTTGATCCAGCAGAGGGTCGAGGGAGAGTTTCGTTAGCACGACGACGTGGTGATGGTGATGGTGATGTGATCCGCGTAGGGCTTTGCCTAAGCACTACGACGTTATAACCGGAGGAGTAAACTGTGGAGGGGGGCACCGCACACGGCTAAGAGAACAACTGTTGTGTCTTGGGGTGCCCCCTTGGCCCCGTATATAAAGGAGGAGGGGAGGAGGCAGCCGGCCCTAGGGGGCACGCCATGGGGGGAAACCGAATAGGACTCCAAGTCCTATTCGGCCCCCCTTCCTTTATTACGGAGAGGGAAAGGGGAAGGGAGAGGGAGGAGGAGAAGGAAAGGGGGCCACACCCCCTCCCCTAGTCCAATTCGAACTCCCCATGGGAGGGGGTGCGGCCACCCCTTGTGGGCTACCTCCTCTCTCCCCTATGGCCCAAGTAGGCCCAGTACTTCTCCGGGGGGTTCCGGTAACCCCTCGGTGCTCCGGAAAATACTCGAACCACTCTGAAACCATTCCGGTGTCCGAATACCATCTTCCAATATATCAATATTTACCTCTCGACCATTTCGAGACTCCTCGTCATGTCCGTGATCTCATCCGGGACTCCGAACAATCTTCGGTCACCAAAACACATAACTAATAATCCAAATCATCATCAAACATTAAGCGTCCGGACCCTACGGGTTCGAGAACTATGTAGACATGATTGAAACACATCTCCGGTCAATAACCAATAGCAGAACCTGGATACTCATATTGGCTCCTACATATTCTACAAAGATCTTTATCGGTCAAACCGCAATGACAACATACGTAATTCCCTTTGTCATTGGTATGTTACTTGCCCGAGATTCAGTTGTCGGTATCCTCATACCTAGTTCAATCTCGTTACCCGCAAGTCTCTTTACTCGTTCCATAATGCATCATCCCGCAACTAACTCACTAGTCACATTGTTTGCAAGGCTTATCATGATGTGCATTATCGAGAGGGCCCAGAGATACCTCTCCGATACTCAGAGTGACAAATCCTAATCTCGATCTATGCCAAGCCAACAAACACCATCAGAGACACCTGTAGAGCATCTTTATAATCACCCAGTTACGTTTGTGACGTTTGATAGTACACAAGGTGTTCCTCCGGTATTCGGGAGTTGCATAATCTCATAGTCAAAGGAATATGTATAAGTCATGAAGAAAGCAATAGCAATAAAACTTAACGATCATTATGCTAAGCTAACGGATGGGTCTTGTCCATCACATCATTCTCCTAATGATGTGATCACGTTCATCAAATGACAACACATGTCTATGGTCTGGAAACTTAACCATCTTTGATTAACGAGCTAGTCAAGTAGAGGCATACTAGGGACACTTTGTTTTGTGTATGTATTCACACACGTATCAAGTTTCTAGTTAATACAATTCTAGCATGAATAATAAACATTTATCATGATATAAGGAAATATAAATAACAACTTTATTATTGCCTCTAGGGCATATTTCCTTCACGAATACCATCATCCTATATATCAATCTTTACCTCTCAACCATTTCGAGACTCCTCATCATGTCCATGATCTCATCCGAGACTCCAAACAACATTCGGTCACCAAATCACATAACTCATATAATACAATATCGTCATCAAACGTTAAGCGTGCGGACCCTACGGGTTCGAGAACTATGTAGACATGACCGAGACACCTCTCCTGTCAATAACCAATAGCGGAACCTGGATGCCCATATTAGCTCCTACATATTATACACAGATCTTTATCGATTGAACTGTTATGACAACATACATTATTCCCTTTGTCTGTCGGTATGCTACTTGCCCGAGATTCGATCGTCAGTATCTTCACCTACTTCAATCTCGTTACTGGCAAGTCTCTTAATCATTCCGTAATACATCACCTCGGGACTAACTCCTTAGTCGTTTGCTTGCAAACTTATGATGTGTATTACCAAGAGGGCCCAGAGAACCTCTGCGATACTCGGAGTGACAAATCCTAATATCGATCTATGCCAACTCAACAAACACCTTTGGAGATACCTGTAGAGCATCTTTATAATCACCCAGTTATGTTGTGATGTTTGATAGCACACAAGGCATTCCTCCGGTATCCGGGAGTTGCATAATCTCTTAGTCGAAGGAATATGTATTTGACATGAAGAAAGCAATAGCAAAAAAACTAAATGATCATTATGCTAAGCTAACGGATGGGTCTTGTCCATTGAATCATTCCCTTTATCAAATGACAACACATGTCTATGGTTAGGAAACCTTAACCATCTTTGATCGACGAGCTAGTTTAGTAGAGGCTTACTAGGGACATGGTATTTGTTTATATATTCACACATGTATTTAGGTTTCCGATCAATACAATTCTAGCATGAATAATAAACCTTTATCATGAATTAGGAAATATAAAATAACAACTTTATTATTGCCTCCAGGGCATATTTCCTTCATGCAGGCCCAAGTACAGGAGCGAAATGCCTTTGACGTATCAGTAGAAATAATATGCTTTTGACGTACACACAGGTATTTAGATCCCCCACTGCAGCTGGGACACCTTTCACAACGTGTGTGACTTAAACGGGCCAAGGCGACTGGCCCAGGAGCCACACGCGCGGGTGTAGGCCCAAGTACAAGACCGAAACACATTTGACATACGAAAACACGATGCTTTTGACGTGCAGGCAGGTATTTAGATTAGTACCACCTCTGATAGAAAAAATATAATATGAGCGTTGTGGACGGACGAAAACGGACGAAATTATGGTGGTAAGAAGCAATAGCCCCTTTATTATTAGGGAAAGATATATACGGTCACGGTGGTAGAACGAGAAAGTAATAGGAAGTGGATAAACAGAGCTCGAGCTTATATGAAAAATCTCATATGAGCTCGAGTGAACAGTAAAATCCCAAAAAAACTGGAAAAAAATCTGAATTTTTTGTGTCAACATTTGACATACTTTTTACATACTTGCAAAATTTCATCGTAAAATGATATTCGTGTAAGTCATGGCAAAAAAACAAAAGTGATGCTCCAAAAAAGCTATTTTTAGTGTTAGTTTTGTTTTTGTTGCCACGATCTCCACGAATGTTACTCCCTCCATCCCAAAGTAAGTGTCTCAACCTTAGTACAACTTTATACTAAAGTTAGTACAAAGTTAAGACACTTATTTTGAGATGGAGGAAGTATTTAATTAAGAAAAATTGCAAGAACTAAAATCATATGTAAAATGTCACCTCAAAAATGTTTCATAAATTTTTGAATTTTCCCTTTTTTTCTTATTTTACTGTTCGCTCGTGAGCTCGAGTATTTTCTTATTCGCTCGTGAGCTCGAGCTGAGAAGGGAACTTTCGAAAGTGATATTCTTACTATGTGTTTGAGATTGAAAAGTGAAATCCCTGTCTTTGTCCATGGTTACATGATCCCTTTATATGATTTGAAGAGACACGACAATCCTTTGAGGGGACGTCGGTTCTAGGAGATCGAAGGGAGGCGTCTGTTGCGGGACAAACCTCAACGACGGTTTGGGCAAGGGGAGATTTTCTCCTAATCACAAATTGTAATTAATTCTAACACCCCCCCCTAATATACACTTGACCATGTATAATCATCTTCATGATTATCCAGGAAGCTCTATCATCTCAAAAGATTCTCCTCCAAAAGTTCTTCATAAAATCTTTGATGAGATCCTGAAACATTGACACGTCCATTTTGCATCATATTTTCTTACTGTTATTTATAATGTTTTATCCATAATAAAGCTTTTTGGTGTAATTCTAATGCCTTTTCTCTCATAATATGCAAGGTATACACCAAGAAGGAGAATTCCGGCAGCTGGAAATCTAGACCTGAAAAAGCTATGTCAGGCTACCTATTCTGCACAACTCCAAATGAGCTGAAGCTTCACAAGGATTATTTATGGAATATTTAAGAATTATTGGAGCAAATAACTACCAGAGAGGGCCCACCAGGTGGGCACAACCCACCTGGGCGCGCCAGGGAGCCCAGGCGCGCCCTGGTGGGTTGTGCTCACCCCGGCCCACCTCCGGTGCCCATCTTCTGGTATATAAGTCTTTTTGACCTAGAAAAAATAAGGAGAGGACTTTCGGGACGGAGCGCCGCCGCTCGAGGCGGAACTTGGACAGGAGCATGTTTGCCCTCCGGCGGAGCAATTGCGCCGGGGGAACTTCCCTCCCGGAGGGGCAAATCATTGTCATCATCATCACCAACAACTCTCCCATCTTGGGGAGGGCAATCTCCATCAACATCTTCAACAGCACCATATCATATCAAACCCTAGTTCATCTCTTGTGTTCAATCTTGTTACCGGAACTATAGATTGGTGCTTGTGGGTGACTAGTAGTGTTGATTACATCTTGTAGTTGATTACTATATGGTTTATTTGGTGGACGGTTATATGTTCAGATCCAATATGCTATTTAATACCCCTCTGATCTTGAGCATTTTATCATTTGTGAGTAGTTACTTTTGTTCTTGAGGTCACGGGAGAAATCATGTTGCAAGTAATCATGCGAACTTGATATGTGTTTGATATTTTGATAGTATGTATGTTGTGATTCCCTTAGTGGTGTCATGTGAACGACGACTACATGACACTTCACCATATTTGGGCCTAAGGGAATGCATTGTGGAGTAGCAATTAGATGATGGGTTGCGAGAGTGACAGAAGTTTAAACCCCAGTTTATGCGCTATTCCCTTATTTAATGCTATGGTTAGAATTTATTCTTAATATTTTTCTCGTAGTTGCGGATGCTTGCGGGAGGGTTAATTATAAGTAGGAGGTTTGTTCAAGTAAGAACAGCACCTAAGCACCGGTCCACCCACATATCAAATTGTCAAAGTACCGAACACGAATCGAACCAACATGATGAAAGTGACTAGATGAAATTCCCGTGTACCCTCAAGAACGTTATGCTTATCATAAGAGACCATTTTGGCTTGTCCTTTGCCTCAAAAGGATTGGGCTACCTTGCTGCACTTTTGTTACTACTATCGTTACTTGCTCATTACAAATTATCATGCTATCAAACTACTCTGCTACTTACAATTTCAGCACTTGCAGACATCACCTTGCTAAACACCACTTGTCATTTCCTTCTGCTCCTCGTTGGGTTTGACACTCTTACTTATCGAAGGAGCTACAATTGATGCCCTATACTTGTGGGTCATCAAGGCTATTTTCTGTCACCGTAGCCGGGGAGTGAAGCGCCTTTGGTAAGTTGAATTTGGTAAGGAAACATTTATATAGTGTGCTGAAATTTATTGTCACTTGTTACTATGGAAAATAATCCTTTGAGGGGTTTGTTCGGGGTATCTTCACCTCGTCCGGAACCACAATTAGTTACCCCTCAACCTACTGCACCTACTTAAAATATTTAATATGAAATTCCTTCGGGTATGATAGAACAACTGCTAGCTAATCCTTATGCAGGAGATGGAACCGAACATCCTGATATGCACTTGATATATGTAGAACAAATTTGTGGATTGTTCAAGCTTGCAGGTTTACCCAGAGATGAAGTTATGAAGAAGGTTTCCCCTTTATCTTTGAAGGGAAAAGCATTGGCATGGTATAGGCTATGTGATGATATTGGATCATGGAACTGGAATCGTTTGAAATTGGAGTTCCGCCAAAAAAATTATCATATGCATCTAGTTCATCGTGATCGGAATTATATATATAATTTTTGGCCTCGTGAAGGAGAAAGTATCGCTCTAGCTTGGGGGAGACTTAAGTCAATGTTATATTCATGCCCCAATCATGAGCTCTCAAGAGAAATTATTATCCATAATTTTTATGCTCGGCTTTCTCGTAATGATCAAACCATGCTTGATACTTCTTGTGTTGGTTCTTTTATGAAGAAGACTATTGAATTCTGGTGGGATCTTTTGGAAATAATTAAACGCAACTCTGAAGATTGGGAACTCGGCGAAGGTAAAGAGTCGGGTATTCAACTTAAGTATGGTTGTGTTAAATCTTTTATGGATACTTATGCTTTTCAAAAGTTTAGCACTTAATATGGACTTGACTCTGAGATAGTAGCCTCCTTTTGTGAATCATTTGCTACTCATGTTGAACTCCCTAAAGAGAAGTGGTTTAAATATCACCCATCTATTAAATAAGAAACCAAAGAACCGGTACCAGTTAAAGAAGAAACTATACTTTATAATGTTGATCCAGTTGTTCCTTCTCCTTATATTGAGAAACCACCTTTCCCTGTTAGGGTAAAGGAACATGCTAAAGTTTCAACTGTGGTTAACAAAAGCTATATTAGAACACCTAAACCTGATGAACAAATTAAAGTAGAACCTAGTACTGCTATGCTTAAAGATCTCTCGGAAGAAGATATGGATGGGCATGTTATTTACTTCTCTGAAGAAGCTGATAGAATTGCCAAACCTGATAAAAAGGACAAACATAGACCTGTTGTTGGCATGCCTGTCATCTCAATTAAAATAGGAGATCAATGTTATCATGGTTTATGTGACATAGGTGCTAGTGTGAGTGCTATTCCTTACACATTATATCAAGAAATTATGAATGACATAGCACCCGCAGAAATAGAAGACATAGATGTTACTATTAAACTTGCTAATAGATACACTATATCACCGATTGGGATTGTTAGAGATGTTGAAGTCTTGTGTGGGAAAATAAAATACCCTACTGATTTTCTTGTTCTTGGTTCCCCACAAGATGACTTTTGTCCCATTATCTTCGGTAGACCTTTCTTGAACACCGTTAATGCTAAGATAGACTGTGAGAAACAAACTGTCGGTGTTAGTTTTGGTGATGAGTCTCATGAGTTTAATTTTTCCAAGTTTAGTAGAAAGCTTCATGAAAAATAATTGCCTAGTAAGGATGAATTAATTTGTCTTGCTTCTATTGTTGTTCCACCTACTGATCCTTTAGAACAATATTTGCTAGACCATGAAAACAATTTACATATGCATGAAAGAAATGAGATAGATAAAAATTTCTTTGAACAGAGTCCTCTGCTTAAACAAAATTTGCCTATCGAAACTCTAGGAGGTCCTCCTCCACCTAAAGGTGATCTTGTGTTTGAATTAAAACAATTGCCAGACACTTTGAAATATGCTTATCTTGATGAAAAGAAGATATATCCTGTTATTATTAGTGCTAACCTTTCAGAACATGAAGAAGAAAGATTATTGAAAGTTCTGAGGAAGCACCGAGCTGCTATTGGATATACTCTTGATGATATAAAGGGCATTAGTCCCACTCTATGTCAGCACAAAATTAATATGGAACCTGATGCTAAACCCATTGTTGATCACCAACGTTGGTTAAATCCGAAGATTAAAGAAGTGGTAAGAACGGAAATATTAAAACTTCTGGAAGCAGGTATAATATATCCTATAGCTGATAGTAGATGGGTAAGTCATGTTCATTGTGTTCCTAAGAAAGGAGGTATGATTGTTGTTCCTAATGATAAGAATGAACTTATTCCACAAAGAATTGTCACAGGCTATAGAATGGTAAAAGATTTTAGAAAATTAAACAAAGCAACGAGAAAAGATCATTACCCTTTGCCTTTTATTGATCAAATGCTTCAAATATTATGTAAGCACACACACTTTTGTTTCCTTGATGGATATTCTGGCTTTTCACAAATACCTGTTTCTCAACCTGATCAAGAAAAGACCACTTTTACTTGTCCTTTTGGAACCTATGCTTATAGACGTATGCCTTTTGGTTTATGTAATGCACATGCTACCTTTCAAAGGTGTATGATTACTATATTCTCTAACTTTTGTGAAAAGATTGTTGAGGTTTTCATGGATGACTTCTCTATTTATGGGAAATCTTTTGATGATTGTTTAAGTAATCTTGATCGAGTTTTTCAGAGATGTGAACAAACAAATCTTGTCTTGAATTGGGAGAAGTGCCACTTTATGGTTAATGCAGGCATTGTCTTGGGTCATAAAATTTCTGAAAGAGATATTGAAGTGGACAAAGCTAAGGTTGATGCAATTGAGAAAATGCCATGTCCCAAAGATATAAAAGGTATTCGTAGTTTCCTAGGTCATGCTGGTTTCTATAGGATATTTATCAAAGACTTTTCTAAAATTTATAGGTCTGTCACTAGTCTCTTGCAAAAGTATATTCCCTTTGTTTTTCATGATGATTGTTTAGAAGCCTTTGAAACACTCAAGAAAGCCTTAATTGCTGCACCTATTGTTCAACCACCTGATTGGAACTTGCCTTTTGAAATTATGTGTGATACTAGTGATTATGCTGTTGGTGATGTTCTAGGAAAAAGAGTTCATAAGAAACTTAATGTAATTCATTATGCTAGTAAAACTCTAGACAATGCTCAAAGAAATTAAGCTACTACTGAAAAAGAATTCTTAGTAGTGGTGTTTGCTTGTGATAAGTTTAGACCTTATATTGTTGATTCCAAAGTAACTGTTCACATAGACCATGTTGTTATTAAATATCTTATGGAAAAGAAAGATGCTAAACCTAGACTTATTCAATGGGTTCTCTTGTTACAAGAATTTGATTTGCATATCATTGATAGAAAAGGAGATGAGAACCCAGTAGCTGATAATTTATCTAGGCTTGAAAATGTGCTTGAAGACCCACTACCTATTGATGATAGTTTTCCTGATGAGCAGTTAGCTGCAATAAATGTTGCTCATAATACTCCTTGGTATGCTTACTATGCTAATTACATTGTTGCTAAATATTTACCACCTAGCTTTACATACCAACAAAAGAAAAAATTCTTCTATGATTTAAGACATTACTTTTGGGATGACCCACATCTTTATAAAGAAGGAGTAGATGGTATTATTAGACGTTGTGTACCTGAGCATGAACAGGGAGAAATCCTATGGAAATGTCCCTCCGAAGCTTATGGAGGGCATCATGGTGGAGATAGAACTGCTCATAAGGTATTGCAGTCTGGATTTTATTGGCCTACTCTCTTCAAGGATGCCCATAAGTTCGTCTTATCTTGTGATGAGTGTCAAAGAATAGGTAATATTGTTAAGCATCAAGAAATGCCTATGAATTATTCACTTGTTGTTGAACCATTTGATGTTTGGGGATTTGATTACATGGGACCTTTTCCTTCCTCTAACGGGTATACACATATTTTGGTTGTTGTTGATTATGTTACTAATGGTTAGAAGCTATTCCAACCAGTAGTGCTGATCACAACACCTCTATTAAAATGCTTAAGGAAGTTATTTTCCCAAGGTTTGGAGTCCCTAGATATTTAATGACTGATGGTGGTTCACACTTTATTCATGGTGCTTTCCGAAAAATGCTTGCCAAGTATGATGTTAACCATAGAATTGCATCACCCTATCATCCTTAGTCTAGTGGTCAAGTTGAACTTAGCAATAGATAAATAAAATTAATTTTGCAAAAGAGTGTTAATAGGTCCAGGAAGAATTGATCTAAGAAATTAGATGATGCACTTTTGGCTTATAGAACAACATATAAAAATCCTATGGGTATGTCTCCTTATAAAATGGTTTATGGAAAATCTTGTCATTTGCCTCTTGAGTTAGAACATAAAGCATTTTGGGTCATCAAAGAGCTCAACTATGATTTCAAACTTGCTGGTGAAAAGAGGTTATTTGATATTAGCTCGCTAGATGAGTGGAGAACCCAAGCTTATGAAAATGCAAAATTATTCAAAGAAAAAGTAAAAAGATGGCATGATAAAAGAATTCAAAAGCGCGAGTTTAAAGTCGGAGAATATGTTCTTTTGTACAACTCTCGTTTTTGATTCTTTGCAGGAAAACTCCTCTCAAAATGGGAAGGCCCCTATGTTATCGAGGAGGTTTACCGGTCTAGAGCCATCAAAATAAATAATTCCGAAGGTACTAACCCGAAGGTTGTCAATGGGCAACGAATAAAGCATTATATCTCAGGTACGCCTATTAATGTTGAAAGTAATGTTATCCAAACATTGACACCTGAAGAACACATAAAAGAGTCCTTCCAGAACACTCTAGAATCATGAAAATAAGGATGTACGTGATACGGTAAGTAAACGGACTCCGAAAAATCCGCAAAAATATTTTTATCAGTTTTGGAATATTTAGAAATTTTGGAAATAAAGAAACTTCCAGGAAACGTCCCCTGGTGGGCACAAAACACTAGGGCACGCCAGGCGCGCCCAGGTGGGTTGTGCCCACCTGGGACACCTTCTGGACTCAGTTTTTCTATCGTATGCTTGTCCTCCAAGATAAAAAAATCTATATATACTTCCCGAACCTGTTGATCACCGTATCGTGGAGAAATCCTCTATTTTATTTTCTTACTGTTTTCTGCGCAGCTCTGAAAATATGTTGTCCCAAGACTCCGACGGAGAGAGCTATGTCTCACATCTCATTGCTGACCAAAAGACCTATGGGGACATATCCCCTTATGGTCGAACTACAGATGACGAAGAGGATGCTCACTTGATGAAGATCGATGATTCAAGCTCGGAGGAAGAGGATGTCCCTCTACCTCAACCTGGGGATATGCATGTGGAATTCAAGAAGTCAAGTCTTCCTAAGAGAGCTAACCGGTGTAAAAACCAATCTATTCCTTTTCGTTTTAAGCGAAAAAGCAAAGGGGATTTATGTGACAAGATCTTGAAGTTGGAGTTGGAAGTCGATGATTTAAAGGAGGAAATTACTCTCCTCAACTATAATATGAAAAAGTTGAAGTCACAATTGTCATCATCACCATCATCTTCTTCACCACCAAAGGAGAACTGAGTATCGGGTATGGGCACTCCCCTCGGCTTCCGCCAAGCTTGGGGGAGGTGCCCCAGTATCCTATCATCCCACTATCTTTTTACTTTTACTTGCTTCAGTTCGACCTTTTGCTTTAGATGAATAAAAGTTAGTTCGATCCTTTCTTCTTTGAGAGTTTGCTTAGTGATCTACCCTTGTAATCATGTGCAAGTTATATAATAAGAGTTTAGTTTGAGTTTTTGGTTTCTTTACTTTCATATTGCAAATAAAAGAAAAGAAATAAAGAAAGAAAAAGAGAAAGGAAATAAATAAATAAAAAATTATATACTAATCCTATGGTTGGTGATAGCACCACATAAGGGAAAGTATAGGTAGAAAATTTTATTAGATATTGACAAACATAGCATTAGTCAATGATGCAACTCATGAAAGAATTAATAAGGGAAGAGAAGATTCACATATAAATATACTATCCTAGAAATCTTTTGTGATTGTGAGCCCTCATCAAAATATTATATGCCAAAATTGTTGACGTTGGACAAGGAAGACAACTTAATGGTTTATGTTTGTTTATATTCACATAGAAGTCATATTCTCATAGATCCTTCAACATGTGGTGCTTGCCTCCTATCTTTGCTAGCCAAAAATTCCGCACTAAGTAGAGATACTACTTGTGCATCCAAAAACCATCAAACCCAAATCTTATTTTCAAGTGTCCACCATACCTACCTAGGGATTGAGTAAGATCCCTCAAGTAAGTTGTCATCGGTGCAAAAAGGCAATAAAAATTGCTTCTAAAAGTGTGAGATCATTTAGTGTAAGAGAAAATTGAGTGTTGCACGAACTTGTGATGGTGAAGAATAAAAGCGACAGACTGCATAATAAAGGTCGCTATCACAAGGGGCAATGCAACGTGACGTTTTTTGCATTAAGGGGTTGAGCATACAAACAAATAAGCGCATGGCAACCTCTGCTTTCCTCTGCGAAGGGCCTATCTTTTACATTTATGTATTTACTTTTATGCAAAGAGTCAAAGTTTTCCTTCTATTCCTTTTTATTTTTCTCCCTTGGCAAGCATCATGTGGTGAGGAAAGATCTAGGCACATATGTCCAGTTCAATACAGATAGCATGAGTTATTATTGTTGACATCACCCTTGAGGTGAATATGTTGGGAGGCAAAACTGTAAGCCCCTATCTTTCTATGTGTCCGGTTGAAACGTTTTGCTCATGTGTACGCGGTGAGTGTTAGCAATCATAAAAGACTATATGATGGTTGAGTATGTGGACTTGATAAAGGCTCTGATACGTGACCCTGCTACCTCTTGAGCATGCGTTGGTTTTCTCTTGAAGAGGAAAGGGTGATGCAGCAAAGTAGCGTAAGTATTTTCCTCAATTTTGAGAACCAAGGTATCAATCCAGTAGGAGACAACGCCAAGTCACCTAGTAGTTGCGCAAACAATCAAGAACCTTGCAACCAACACGATAAAGGGGTTGTCAATCCCTTCACGGTCACTCGCAAAATTGAGATCTAATAAAGATAGTAAAGTAAATATTTTTGGTATTTTTGTTGTATAGATTGGAAAGTAAAGATTGCAAAATAGTAAACCAGATGCGATGTAAATAAAAGAGATGCAATATAATAAGAAACAGACCTGGGGGCCATAGGTTTCACTAGTGGATTCTCTCAAGATAGCATGTATTACGGTGGGTGAACAAATTACTGCCGAGAAATTGATAGAAAAGCGTTGTAACATCCCAAATTTTCAATTTGAAATGTTATACATTAGGTCATCATTGCATATCATATTTTCTTGCATTTTAGCTTGATCCTAGAAATTCTACGCGACTCAAGGACCCACGGAGAGAGTTGGGAATTTCGTTATTTTCGTATTTGAGTTTTCTCGAATTTTGATAAAGGATCGTTTGATTTTAATTATTTTCTCTTTGAATATTTCTTTTATGAAAATAAAAGAGAGAGGATAAAATGACTTCCTCAAAATAAAGAAATATTGGAGATTTAATATTAAAATCAAATAAGAATTTTATTCGGAGTTTTATCGCTATTTTATTTGAATTAGGAAAAATATGCGCTTTTCAAAATTTCAATAGAGACCCAAATAAATGTTCACCTTGTCCGGTAGATTTTTATAGGACGGGGAAAATTTATTTCAGGATTTTTGGAGTCTGTTTAGTATTTCTTTTATTTGTTTTTCTCCAAGAAATAATTTTAAAAAAGGGGGGGTCAACCGACCTACGGGCCGTGCCCGAGCCGGATTCATTGCATGGTTAGGATCTGAATAAATTGGGGGTTTGGGAAGTAGATGAGGTAGTACCTATTCACCTATTTATTATCAAACCTATGGGAGTTACTTCTTCGTTGCCTATATTGGTATGTTATGCTCGTAGACGTGGTTTGGGTTTGAGTGTATTCATGACAGATGTGAGTATTCTTAATTAATGGTTAACTTAAGGTGGCAACTTTAATACATATCTGGGTGGATTGAGGCACCTGGGGAACCCAGTGTTGTCTCAGATTTTTGGAAATCCGAGTACCGTGTGATTCTCCTATGGACTGCCACCCAGGCTCAAAGGGATCATAAGATTATTCATGCTAGAAACTTCCGTGTGCAGCCACATGCCATTATGGGCTCTGGCATAGTTGGGTAAGTTGTGGGCAACCTTTCCATGATGGGCTAGCAGATGTAGGGGATTGTAGGTGTACAGGCCTATCTATCGGTTAAGGGGACCTCTTCGGAAAGACTGTGTCTCGGTCATCCATTTCTCAAACATCATGCAGTGCGAGAAATCCAACGGAGGAGATCGAGTCCTGTGGGGAAAAGTGTGCAAACCTCTGCAGAGTGTACAAACTAATCATGGTTAGCCGTGTCCCCGGTTATGGACATCTTGAGTATCTAGTTCTTGGATTATCATGTGGATCTCAAAACTCTTAATATAATTTGATTGGGTTTAAAGATGATGCTTAATTGGGATTGAGTTGAGTGAACCTTCTCAATTTTTAACAACCACCATGATAGTTAAATAAAATGTATTCCTTTGTTGTAGGAAAAAATTGGATTTCCGCAAAACATATTAACTATACAGCCTCCACGAGCCATATATGCATGTAGTGATAGCTATATTCTGTTCATTACTCTTTTGTGTTGCCTTGCCAGCATATTCCATGTGCTGACCCGTTTCGGGCTGCAACATATCATGTTGCAGACTTTTCAGACCACGAGTAAGGAGCCATAGGTCATTGTCTTTCACTCAGTGATGTCGTTGGAGTTGATGGACTCACTTTATCTTCCAAGCCTTCCGTTGTTATCGTATTAGATGGCCTTAAGCCATATTTATTGTAATAAGTTCACTTTTGAGACATTCGATGTAATAAGTGTGTGATTGCTACTCTGTTATAAATCCTCAAGTAATGTGTGTGTCAGCATTACCGATCCAGGGATGACACTGATGCACAGAGATCAGACTGTTTGAGGTCTGGTCGCTATAAGCGCATAGTTATGAAGATATCTAAGGAAATGATCATGAATATATGCATCACGTCCATGTCAAGTAGACCCAACGATTATGCATCTACTACTATTACTCCACACATCAACCGCTATCCAGCATGCATCTAGAGTATTAAGTTCATAAGAACAGAGTAACGCATTAGGCGAGATGGCATGATGTAGAGGGATAAATTCAATCAATATGATATAAACCCATTATTTTTATCCTTGATGGCAACAATACAATACGTGCCTTGTTGTCCCTACTGTCACTGGGAAAGGACACCGCAAGATTGAACCCAAAGCTAAGCACTTCTCCCATTGCAAGAAAGATCAATCTAGTAGGCCAAACTAAACAGATAATTCGAAGAGACTTGCAAAGATATCAAATCATGCATATAAGAATTCAGAGAAGAACCAAATAATATACATAGATAAACTTGTTCATATCCACAATTCATCGGATCTAGGCAAACACACCGCAAAAGAGTATTACATCGAATAGATCTCCAAGAACATCGAGGAGAACTTTGTATTGAGAATCAAAGAGAGAGAGAAGAAGCCATCTAGCTAATAACTATGGACCCGAAGGTCTGTGGTAAACTACTCACGCTTCATTGGAGAGGCAATGGTGTTGATGTAGAAGCCCTCCGTGATCGGTTCCCCCTCCGGCAGATCGCCGGAAAAGGCCCCAAGATGGGATCTCACGGGTACACAAGGTTGCGGCGGTGGAAAAGTGGTTTCGTGGCTCTCTCTCATCGATCTAGGGTATAAGAGTATATATAGGCGAAAGAAGTACGTCGGTGGAGCTACAAGGGGCCCACGAGGGTGGGGGCAAGCCTACCCCCCCTGGGCGCGCCCTCCTGCCTCGTGGCCGCCTCGTGGTGTTCCAGACTTCAACTCCAAGTCTTCTGGATTACTTGAAAGATCATCGCGAAGGTTTCATTCTGTTTGGTATTCCTTTTCTGCGAAACTCTAAAATAGGCAAAAAAACAGAAACTGGCACTCGGCCACCGGTTAATAGGTTAGTCCCAAAAATAATATAAAAGAGCATATTAAAGCCCATTAAACATCCAAAACAGATAATATAATAGCATGGAACAATCAAAAATTATAGATACGTTGGAGACGTATTAGACCCTTCTTGGAAAGATGATGAATTGTAGTTGCAAAGTTGACTGAGAACATAGTTTGTTGGTTTTTAATAGAGTTTTTGCTTCATACTTCGATTGTGTGATCAATTGTTACTTATTCATGAGAAGTATATGATAAAATTTCTATGGTAAAAGTCTTATGTTTAATTTTGTTGGTGTTATAATAATCAACATGATGCTTCCATGTCCGTATTTTGTTTTTATCGACACCTCTCTCTCAAAAGCATGTGGACATGTTTTTCAATTTCGGCTTTTGCTTGAGGACAAGCGAGGTCTGAGCTTGAGGCAGTTGATACGTCCATTTTGTATCAAGTTTTCTTACTGTTATTATAATGTTTTTATCCATAATGAAGCTTTTTGGAGTAATTCTAATGCCTTTTCTCTCATAATATGCAAGGTATACACCAAGAAGGAGAATTCTGGCAGCTGGAAATCTGGACCTGAAAAAGCTACGTCAGGCTACCTATTCTGCACAACTCCAAATGAGCTGAGACTTCACGAGAATTTTTTAAGGAATATTTAAGAATTATTGGAGCAAATAACTACCAAAGGGGGCCCACCAGGTGGGCACAACCCACCTGGGCGCGCCAGGGAGCCCAGGCGCGCCCTGGTGGGTTGTGCTCACCCAGGCACACCTCCGGTGCCCATTTCTGGTATATAAGTCATTTTGACCTAGAAAAAATAAGGAGAGGACTTTAGGGACGGAGCGCCACCGCCTCGAGGCGGAACTTGGACAGGAGCTCTTTTACCCTCCGGTGGAGCGATTCCGCCGGGGAACTTCCCTCCCGGAGGGGGAAATCATCGTCATCATAATCACCAACAAGTCTCCCATCTTGGGGAGGGCAATCTCCATCAACATTTTCAACAGCACCATCTCATCTCAAACCCTAGTTCATCTCTTGTGTTCAATCTTGTTACCGGAACTATAGATTGGTGCTTGTGGGTGACTAGTAGTGTTGATTACATCTTGTAGTTGATTACTATATGGTTTATTTGGTGGAAGGTTATATGTTCAGATCCAATATGCTATTTAATACCCCTCTGATCTTGAGCATGTTTATCATTTGTGAGTAGTTACTTTTGTTCTTGGGGTCACGGGAGAAATCATGTTGCAAGTAATCATGCGAACTTGATATGTGTTCGATATTTTGATAGTATCTATGTTGTGATTCCCTTAGTGGTGTCATGTGTACGTCGACTACATGACACTTCACCATATTTGGGACTAAGGGAATGCATTGTGGAGTAGCAATTAGATGATGGGTTGCTAGAGTGACAGAAGCTTAAACCCCAGTTTATGCGCTATTCCGTAAGGGACTGATTGGATCCAAAAGTTTAATGTTATGGTTAGAATTTTATATTAATACTTTTCTTGTAGTTGCGGATGCTTGCGGGAGGGTTAATCATAAGTAGGAGGTTTGTTCAAGTAAGAACAGCACCTAAGCACCGGTCCACCCACATATCAAATTATCAAAGTACCGAACACGAATTGAACCAACATGATGAGAGTGACTAGATGAAATTCCCGTGTACCTTCAAGAACGCTTTGCTTATCATAAGAGACTGTTTTGGCCTGTCATTTGCCTCAAAAGGATTGGGCTGCCTTGCTGCACTTTTGTTACTACTATCGTTACTTGCTCGTTACAAATTATCTTGCTATCAAACTACTCTGCTACTTACAATTTCAGCACTTGCAGACATCACCCTGTTGAAAACCACTTGTCAATTCCTTCTGCTCCTCGTTGCGTTCGACAATCTTACTTATCAAAAAGAGCTAGAATTGATCCCCTATATTTGTGGGTCATCAAACATATACTCACAAAGAGAGATAGCGTAATGTGATGTATGAACAAGGATATCTCAAGAAGAGACTCCCCCTGATGCTTGCAAGTTCCGAAGTCGTCGCATACCAATTACATGAACGTATTTCTGGAACATAGAATTTGGTAGAGACTCGATAAATAAATCAGCAAGATTTTTGCATGATTTAATTTGCAAGATGTTTATTTCCCCGCTTTGCTGAAGCTCATGGGGGGAAAACCACTTAGGAGAAATATGCTTAGTGATATTACTCTTGATGTATCTTGTTTGCATCTGTGCAACATAGGCCACATTATCTTCATAGATAATGGTTGGTGATTCTATCGAACCAATTCCACATGACTGTTGTATGTGGTTTATCATTCTGTGAAGCCATACACATTCGCATGTTGCTTCAAATAATGAAATTATTTCAGAATGATTGGTAGATGTTGCCACCAGAGTCTATTTTGAAGACTTCCATGATATAGCAGTGCCACCATGTAGGAACACGAAACCGGTCTGAGATCTGGCATTATGGGGATTAGACAAATAGCCGACATCTGCATATCCAACCATATCAGAGTCCTGATTTTTTTGGAACTGGAAAAATAGGCCAAGATCCTTTGTGCCTTGGAGATATCGACAGATATTGTTCACTCCAGACCAATGACATTTGGTGGGATCTGCGCTATGTCTAGCAAGTAGATTCACTGCGAATGCAATATCATGTCTTGTGCAATTTGCAAGATACGTAAGTGCTCCAATGGCACTAAGGTATGGAACTTCAGGTCCCAACACCTCTTCTCCATCATCCCTTGGTCTGAACGGATCTTTCTCTACGTCTAGAGATTGAACCACCATGGGAGTTTTAGATGGATAGGATTTGTTCATATTGAATTTCTCCAATATTTTCTGGATATAGGCAGATCGGTGTCACATAATTCCGGAGGTAGGGTGCTCAAGTTAAATGCCTAAGAAAAATTTGGTTTTACCCAAATCCTTCATCTCAAATTCCATCTTTAGGTGATTGCATGCTTCATCAATGTCTGGTGTGCTGCCGATAATGTTGAGATCCTCAACATACACAAAAATGATGCAAAATCATGTAGAGGACTTTTTGATGAAGACACATGGGCAATCGGCACTATTGGAGTAACCTTTCTGAAGAAGGAACTCACTGAGTCGGTTGTACCACATCCGTCCCGGCTGCCTTAAGCCATATAATGACTTATTCAGCTTTACACAATACATGTTGCGTTTTGCACTTTTATTCGAGGCAGAGATTCCATCAGGAACCTTCATATATATGTCCGAATCTAGTGGCCTGTAAAGATATGCGGTCACGACGTCCATCAACTGCATAGATAGATGATTTTGCACTGCCAAAGATATAAGATATATGAAAGTGGTTGCACTCATTACTAGAGAATATGTTTCAGTGAAATCAATGTCGGGTTTCTGCATGAAACCTTGTGCTACGAGCCTTGATTTATATCTCACCACCTCATTGTTCTCATTCCATTTCTGGAGAAAAACCCATTTGAATCCCACAGGGAAAACACTGGCAGGTGTCGGTATTGCTTCAGTGAATACCTTTCTTTTGTTAAGCGAGGCAATTTCTGCTTGGATTGCATCCTTCCATTTAGGCCAATCGGGGCGCTTTTGGCACTCTACGATAGACCTTGGATCATGATCAGTGAGAAGGGTATTTGCAATCTTTTCAGCAAAATATATGTCGACAGTCGTAGTCTTACGGTCAAATGATTCTCCAGAATCAACATAGTTGATGGAAATTTCCTGCACCCCTAGTGACTCTTCGTGACTTCCCAATACGATTGAGTCTGGTGTTCTGATGTCCCAGTTAGTTTGTGTTGGGGAACGTAGTAATTTCAAAAAAAATCCTACGCACATGCAAGATCATGGTGATGCATAGCAACTAGAGGGGAGAGTGTTGTCTACGTACCCACGTAGACCGGCAATGAAGCGTTATGACAACGCGGTTGATGTAGTAAATGCGTCTTCACGGCCCGACCGATCAAGCACCGAAACTACGACACCTCCGAGTTCTAGCACACGTTCAGCTCGATGGCGATCCCGGACTCCGATCCAGCAAAGTGTCGGGAAGAGTTCCGTCGGCCTGACGGCAGGCGTGGTGACGATCTTGATGTTCTACCGTCGCAGGGCTTCGCCTAAGCATCGCTACAATATTATCGAGGATTATGGTGGAGGGGGGCACCGCACACGTCTAAGAGGACGATCACGAAGATCAACTGGTGTGTCATGGGGTGCCCCCCTGCCCCGTATATAAAGGAGCAAGGGGGGAGAGGCGGCCAAGGGGAGGAGGCGCGCCCAAGGGGGGCAATCCTACTCCAAGTAGGATTCCCCCCTCTTTCCTAGTCCAAGTAGGAGAAGGGAAGGAAGGGAAGGAGAAGGAGAAGGAAGGAGAGGGAGGAAAAAGAGGAAAGGGCGGCCCCTAGTCCAGTCGGTTTGGGCTAGGGGGCGCCTACCTGCCTCTCTTCCACCACTTGGCCCATGAGGCCCATTGCTTCTTCCTCGTATTCCGTAACTCCCGGTACCCCGAAAATAGAATCACTCGGAACCTTTCCGATGTCCGAATATAGTCGTCCAATATATCGATATTTACGTATCGACCATTTCGAGACTCCTCGTCATGTCCCCGATCTCATCCGGGACTCGAACTCCTTGGTACATCAAAACTCATAAACTCATAATATAACTATCATCGAAACCTTAAGCGTGCGGACCCTATAGGTTCGAGAACAATGTAGACATGACCGAGACACGTCTCCGGTCAATAACCAATAGCGGAACCTGGATGCTCATATTGGCTCCCACATATTCTACGAAGATCTTTATCGATCAGACCGCATAACAACATACGTTGTCCCCTTTGTCATCGGTATGTTACTTGCCCGAGATTCGATCGTCGATATCTCAATACCTAGTTCAATCTCATTACCGGCAAGTCTCTTTACTCGATTACGTAATACATCATCCATAACTAACTCATTAGTTGCAATGCTTGCAAGGCTTATGTGACGTGCATTACCGAGAGGGCCGGAGATACCTCTCCGAGCAATCGAAGTGACAAATCCTAATCTCGAAATACGCCAACCCAACAAGTACCTTCGGAGACACTTGTAGAGCACCTTTATAATCACCCGATTACGTTGTGGACGTTTGGTAGCACACAAAGTGTTCCTTGATAAACGGGTGTTGCATAATCTCATAGTCATAGGAACATGTATAAGTCATGAAGAAAGCAATAGCAACATACTAAACGATCAAGTGCTAAGCTAACGGAATGGGTCATGTCAATCACAGCATTCTCCTGATGATGTGATCCTGTTAATCAAATAGCAACTCTTTGTCCATGGTTAGGAAACATAACCATCTTTGATTAACGAGCTAGTCAAGTAGAGGCATACTAGCTAGAGTAATTAGCTAGAGTAATTATCTTGATGCTAAATCTCAATCTGGATGCATATTGAAAGTGGGAGCAATTAGCTAGAGTAGCTCCGTGCAGAGCATTGTTAACATAGAAATTTGCAAAATACATGCGGATCTGAATGTGGCAGACACGTTGACTAAATTTCTCTCACAAGCAAAACATGATCACTCTTTGGGTGTTAATCACATAGAGATGTGAACTAGACTATTGAATCTAGTAAACCCTTTGGGTGTTAGTCACATGGAGATGTGAACCAATCACATAAAGATGTGAACTATTGGTGTTAAATCACATGGTGATGTGAATTAGATTATTGACTCTAGTGCAAGTGGGAGACTGAAGGAAATATGCCCTACAGGCAATAATAAAGTTATTATTTATTTCCTTATTTCATGATAAATGTTTATTATTCATGCTAGAATTGTATTAACCGGAAACATAATACATGTGTGAATACATAGAAAAACAGAGTGTCACTAGTATGCCTCTACTTGACTAGCTTGTTAATCAAAGATGGTTATGTTTCCTAACCATGGACAAAGAGTTGTTATTTGATTAACGGGGTCACATCATTAAGAGAATGCTGTGATTGACATGACCCATTCCGTTAGCTTAGCACTTGATCGTTTAGTATGTTGCTATTGCTTTCTTCATGACTTATACATGTTCCTATGACTATGAGATTATGCAACTCCGTTCTGGGAGGAACACTTTGTGTGCTACCAAACGTCACAACATAACTGGGTGATTATAAAGGTGCTCTACAGGTGTCTCCGAAGGTACTTGTTGGGTTGGCGATTTCGAGATTAGGATTTGTCACTCGATTGCTCGGAGAGGTATCTCCGGGCCCTTTCGGTAATGCACATCACTTAAGCCTTGCAAGCATTGCAACTAATGAGTTAGTTAAGTAGATGATGTATTACTGAGCGAGTAAAGAGACTTGCAGAACGAGATTGAACTAGGTATTGAGATACCGACGATCGAATCTCGGCAAGTAACATACCGATGACAAAGGGAACAATGTATGTTGTTATGCGGTCCGACCGATAAAGATCTTCGTAGAATATGTGGAGCCAATATGAGCATCCAGGTTCCGCTTATTGTTTATTGATGGAGACGTGTCTCGGTCATGTCTACATTGTTCTCGAACCCGTAGGGTCCGCACGCTTAAGGTTTCGATGACAGTTTTATTATGAGTTTATGAGTTTTGATGTACCGAAGGAGTTCGGAGTCCCAGGATGAGATCGGGGACATGACGAGGAGTCTCGAAATGGTCGATACGTAAAGATCGATATATTGGACGACTATATTCGGACATCGGAAAGGTTCCCCGTGATTCGGGTATTTTTGGGGGTACCGGGGAGTTACGGGAATACGAGGAAGAAGCAATGGGCCTCATGGGCCCAAGTGGTGGAAGAGAGGAGGCAGGCGCCCCTTAGCCCAAACCGACTGGACTAGGGGCCGCCCCCTTCCTCTTTTCCTCCCTCTCCTTCCTTCTCCTTCTCATTCCCTTCCTTCCCTCTCCTACTTGGACTAGGAAAGAGGGGGAATCCTACTTGAGTAGGATTGCCCCTTGCCGCCTCCTCCCTTGGCCGCCTCTCCCCTTGCTCCTTTATATACGGGGGGGGCACCCCATGACACACAAGTTGATCTTCGTGATCGTTCTCTTAGCCGTGTGCGGTGCCCCCCTCCACCATAATCCTCGATAATATTGTAGCGGTGCTTAGGCGAAGCCCTGCGACGGTAGAGCATCAAGATCGTCACCACGCCGTCATGCTGACGGAACTCATCCCCGACACTTTGCTGGATTGGAGTCCGGGGATCGTCATCGAGCTAAACGTGTGCTAGAACTCGGAGGTGCCGTAGTTTCGGTGCTTGATCGGTCGGGCCGTGAAGACGTACGACTACATCAACCGCGTTGTCATAACGCTCATTGCCGGTCTCACGAGGCACGTAGACAACACTCTCCCCTCTCGTTGCTATGCATCACCATGATCTTGCATGTGCGAGGGAATTTTTGAAATTACTACGCTCCCCAACAAAGTGGCATCCGAGCCTAGGTTTTATGTGTTGATGTTATATGCACGAGTAGAACACAAGTGAGTTGTGGGCGATATAGGTCATACTTGCTTACCAAAGATGTCATACTTTGGTTCTGGGCGGTATTGTTGGATGAAGCGGCCCGGACCGACATTACGCCAGACGCTTACGGCGAGACTGGTTCTACCGATGTGCTTTGCACACAGTGGCTGGCGGTGTCGGCTTTCTCCAACTTTAGTTGAACTGAGTGTGCATACGCCCGGTCCTTGTGAAGGTTAAAACAGCACCAACTTGACAAACTATCGTTGTGGTTTTGATGCGTAGGTAAGATTGGTTCTTGCTTAAGCCCGTAGCAGCCACGTAAAACTTGCAACAAACAAAGTAGAGGACATCTAACTTGTTTTTGCAGGGCATGTTGTGATGTGATATGGTCAAGACATGATGCTAAATTTTATTGTATGAGATGATCATGTTTTGTAACCGAGTTATCGGCAACTGGAAGGAGCCATATGGTTGTTGCTTTATTGTATGCAATGCAATCGCCCTGTAATGCTTTACTTTATCACTAAGCGGTAGCAATAGTCGTACAAGCATAAGATTGGCGAGACGACAATGATGCTACGATGGAGATCAAGGTGTCGCGCCGGTGACGATGGTGATCATGACGGTGCTTCGAAGATGGAAATCACAAGCACAAGATGATGATGGCCATATCGTATCACTTCTATTGATTGCATGTGATGCTTATCTTTTATGCATCTTATCTTGCTTTGATTGAGGTAGCATTATAAGATGATCCCTCACTAAATTATCATAGTAAAAGTGTTCTCCACGAGTATGCACCGCTAGAAAGTTCTTCGTCTGAGACACCACGTGATGATCGGGTGTGATAGGCCTACGTTCAAATACAACGGGTGCACAATTGCACACGCGGAATACTCAGGTTAAACTTGACGAGCCTAGCATATAATGTATATGGCCTCGGAACATGGAGACCGAAAGGTCGAAAGCGTGAATCATATAGTAGATATGATCAACATAGTGATGTTCACCATTGAAACTACTCCATCTCACGTGATGATCGGACATGGTTTAGTTGATATGGATCACGTGATCACTTAGAGGATTAGAGGGATGTCTATCTAAGTGGGAGTTCTTAAGTAATATGATTAATTGAACTTTAATTTATCATGAACTTAGTCCCGGTAGTATTAGCATATCTATGTTGTAGATCAATAGCTCGCGTTGTTGCTTTCATATGTTTATTTTGATATGTTCCTAGAGAAAATTGTGTTGAAAGATGTTAGTAGCAATGATGCGGATTGGATCCGTGATCTGATGCGTATCCTCATTGCTGCACAGAAGAATCATGTCCTTGATGCACCGCTAGGTGACAGACCTATTGCAGGAGCGGATGCGGATGTTATGAGCGTTTGGCTAGCTCAATATGATGACTACTTGATAGTTTAGTGCACCATGCTTAATGGCTTAGAATCGGGACTTCAAAGACGTTTTGAACGTCATGGACCATATCAGATGTTCCAGGAGTTGAAGTTAATATTTCAAGCAAATACCCGAGTTGAGAGATATGAAGTCTCCAACAAGTTCTATAGCTAAAAGATGGAGGAGAATCGCTCAACTAGTGAGCATGTGCTCAGATTATGCAGGTACTACAATCGCTTGAATCAAGTGGGAGTTAATCTTCCAGATAAAATAGTGATTGACAGAATTCTCTAGTCACCATCACCAAGTTAGTAGAACTTCGTGATGAACTATAATATGCAAGGGATAACGTAAATGATTCTCAAGCTCTTCGAGATGCTAAAATCGACGAAGGTAGAAATCAAGAAAAACATCAGGTGTTGATGGTAGACAAGTCCACTAGTTTCAAGAAAAGGGCAAAAGGAAGAAGGGGAACTTCAAGAAGAACGGCAAGCAAGTTGCTTTGCTCAAGTGAAGAACCCAAGTCTGGTCCTAAGCACGAGACTAAGTGCTTCTACCGCAAAGGGATTGGTCCTTTGGAAGCGTAACTACCCCAAGTATTTGGTGGATAAGAAAGGATGGCAAAGTAAACAAAGGTATATTTGATATGCATGTTATCTATGTGTACTTTACTAGTGTTCATAGCAACCCCTCGATTTGGTACTAGTTCGGTTGCTAAGATTAGTAACTCAAAGCAGGAGTTGCAGAATGAACAGAGACTAGTTAAGGGTGAAGTGACGATGAGAGTTGGAAGTGGTTCCAAGATTGATATGATCATCATCGCACACTCCCTATACTTTCGGGATTAGTGTGGAACCTAAATAAGTGTTATTTGGTGTTGAGCATGAATATGATTTGATCATGTTTATTGCAATACGGTTATTCATTTAAGTAAGAGAATAAATTGTTGTTCTGTTTACATGAATAAAACCTTATATGGTTACACACCCAATGAAAATGGTTCGTTGGATCTCGATCATAGTGATACACATATTCATAATATTGAAACCAAAAAATGCAAAGTTAATAATGATAGTGCAACTTATTTGTGGCACTGCCGTTTAGGTCATATTGGTGTAAAGCGTATGAAGAAACTCCATGCTGATGGGCTTTTGGAATCACTTGATTATGAATCACTTGATGCTTGCAAACCATGCCTCATGGGCAAAGATGACTAAGACTCCGTTCTCCGGAGCGATGGAGCGAGCAACTGACTTATTGGAAATAATACATCTTGATGTATGCGATCCAATGAGTGTTAAGGCTCATGGGCGGTATCGTTATTTTCGACCTTCACAGATGATTTGAGCAGATATGGGTATATCTACTTGATGAAACATAAGTGCGAAACATTTGAAAAGTTCAAAGAATTTCAGAGTGAAGTGGAAAATCATCGTGACAAGAAAATAAGGTTTCTACGATTTGATCATGGAGACAAATATTTGAGTTCTGAGTTTGGTCTTCAATTAAAACAATGTGGAATAGTTTCACAAATTCGTTCCACCTAGAACACCACAAAGATAATGGTGTGTCCGAACGTCATAACCGTACTTTATTGGATATAGTACAATCTATGATGTTTCTTACCGATTTACCACTATCGCTTTTGGGGTCATGCATTAGAGACAGCTGCATTCACGTTAAATAGGGCACCATCAAAATCCTTTGAGACGACGCCTTATGAACTGTGGTTTGGCAAGAAACCAAAGTTGTCGTTTCTTTAAGTTTGGGGTTGCGATGCTTATATGAAAAGTTTCATCCTGATAAGCTCAAACCCAAATCGGAGAAATGTGTCTTCATAGGATACCCAAAGGAGACAGTTGGGTACACCTTCTATCACAGATCCGAAGGCAAGATATTCGTTGCTGAGAATGGATCCTTTCCAGAGAAGGAGTTTCTCTCGAAAGAAGTGAGTGGGAGGAAAGTAGAAAACTTGATAAGGTAATTGTACCTTCTCCCTTATTGGAAAGTAGTTCATCACAGAAATCTGTTCTTGTGACTAATACACCAATTAGTGAGGAAGCTAATGATGATGATCATGTAACTTCAGATCAAGTAACTCTTGAATCTCGTAGGTAAATCAGAGTGAGATCCGCACTGAGTGGTACGGTAATCCTGTTCTGGAAGTCATGTTGCTAGACCATGACGAACTTGCGAATTATGAGGAAGCGATGATGAGCCCAGATTCCGCGAAATGGTTTGAGGCCATGAAATCTGAGATATAATCCATGTATGAGAACAAAGTATGGACTTTGATGGATTTGCCCGATGATCGGCAAGCCATAGAAATTAAATGGATCTTCAAGAGGAAGATGACGACGATAGTAGTGTTACTATCTACAAAGCTAGAATTGTCGCAAAAGGTTTTCGACAAGTTCAAGGTGTTGACTACGATGAGAGTTTCTCACTCGTATCTATGCTTAAGTTTGTCCGAATCATGTTAGCAATTGCCGCATTTTATGAAATCCGGCAAATGGATAAACAAAACAGCATTCCTTAATGGATTTATTAAAGAAGAGTTGTATACGATACAACTAGAAGGTTTTGTCGATCCTAAAGGTGTTAACAAAATATGCAAGCTCTAGCGATCCATCTATGGTGGTGCAAGCATCTTGGAGTTGGAATATACGCTTTGATAAGTTGATCAAAGCATATAGTTTTATCTGAGACTTGCGGTGAAGCTTTGTATTTACAAGAAAGTGAGTGGGAGCACTACAGCATTTCGATAAGTATATGTAAATGACATATTGTTGATTGGAAATAATGTAGAATTATTCTGCAAAGCATAAAGGGGTATTTGAAAGGAGTTTTTTGAAGAAGGACTTCGGTGAAGCTGCTTACATATTGAGCATCAAGATCTATAGAGATAGATCAAAACGCTTGATAAGTTTTTGTTTCAATGAGTACATACCTTGACAAGATTTTGAAGTAATTCAAAATGGAACAGTCAAAGAAAGAGTTCTTGCCTGTGTTACAAGGTGTGACATTGAGTAAGACTCAAAACCCGACCACGGCAGAAGATAGAAAGAGAATGAAAGTCATTCCCTATGCCTCAGCCATAGGTTCTATAAAGTATGCCATGTTGTGTACCAGATCTATTGTATACCCTACACTGATTTTGGCAAGGGGGTACAATAGTGATCTAGGAGTAGATGACTGGACAGCGGTCAAAATTATCCTTAGTTGAATAAGGATATGTTTCTCGATTATGGAGGTAACAAAAGGTTAAGTAAAAAGGTTACGTCGATGCAAACTTTGACACTAATCCAGATGATTCTAAATCTCAACTGGATGCATATTGAAAGTGGGAGCAATTAGCTAGAGTAGCTCCGCAAGAGCATTCTTAACATAGAAATTTGCAAAATACATGCGGATCTGAATGTGGCGGAACACGTTGACTAAATTTCTCTCACAAGCAAAACATGATCACTCTTTGGGTGTTAATCACATAGCGATGTGAACTAGATTATTGAATCTAGTAAACCCTTTGGGTGTTAGTCACATGGAGATGTGAACCAATCACATAAAGATGTGAACTATTGGTGTTAAATCGCATGGTGATGTGAACTAGATTATTGACTCTAGTGCAAGTGGGAGACTGAAGGAAATATGCCCTAGAGGCAATAATAAAGTTATTATTTATTTCCTTATTTCATGATAAATGTTTATTATTCATGCTAGAATTGTATTAACCGGAAACATAATACATGTGTGAATACATAGACAAGCAGTGTCACTAGCTCGTTAATCACCATGGACATGATATTACTCTAGCTAGTATGCCTCTACTTGACTAGCTCGTTAATCAAAGATGGTTATGTTTCCTAACCATGGACAAAGAGTTGTTATTTGATTAACGGGATCACATCATTAGGAGAATGTTCTGATTGACATGACCCATTCCGTTAGCTTAGCACTTGATCGCTTTAGTATGTTGCTATTGCTTTCTTCATGACTTATACATGTTCCTGTGACTATGAGATTATGCAACTCCGCCATCGGAGAACACTTTGTGTGCTACCAAACGTCACAACGTAATCGGGTGATTATAAAGGTGCTCTACAGGTGTGTCTCAAAAGGTACATGTTGGGTTGCCGTATTTCGAGATTAGAATTTGTCACTTGATTGCTCGGAGAGGTATCTCCGGGCCCTCTCGGTAATGCACATCACATAAGCCTTGCAAGCATTGCAACTAATGAGTTAGTTATGGGATGATGTATTACAGAGCGAGTAAAGAGACTTGCGATAACGAGATTGAACTAGGTATTGAGATACCGACGATCGAATCTCGGGCAAGTAACATACCGATGACAAAGGGAACAATGTATGTTGTTATGCGGTCTGACCGATAAAGATCTTCGTAGAATATGTGGGAGCCAATATGAGCATCCAGGTTCCGCTATTGTTTATTGACCGGAGACGTGTCTCGGTCATGTCTACATTGTTCTCGAACCCGTAGGGTCCGCACGCTTAAGGTTTCGATGACAGTTTTATTATGAGTTTATGAGTTTTGATGTACCGAAGGAGTTCGGAGTCCCGGATGAGATCGGGAACATGACGAGGAGTCTCGAAATGGTCGATACGTAAAGATCGATATATTGGACGACTATATTCAGACATCGGAAAGGTTCCCCGTGATTCGGGTATTTTTGGGGGTACCGGGGAGTTACGGGAATACGAGGAAGAAGCAATGGGCCTCATGGGCCCAAGTGGTGGAAGAGAGGAGGCAGGGCGCCCCCCCCCCCCCTTAGCCCAAACCGAATTGGACTAGGGGGCCGGCCCCCCTTTCCTCTTTTTCCTCCCTCTCCTTCCTTCTCCTTCTCATTCCCTTCCTTCCCCTCTCCTACTTGGACTAGGAAAGAGGGGGGAATCCTACTTGGAGTAGGATTGCCCCCCCTTGGGCGCGCCTCCTCCCCTTGGCCGCCTCTCCCCCCTTGCTCCTTTATATACGGGGGCAGGGGGGCACCCCATGACACACAAGTTGATCTTCGTGATCGTTCTCTTAGCCGTGTGCGGTGCCCCCCTCCACCATAATCCTCGATAATATTGTAGCGGTGCTTAGGCGAAGCCCTGCGACGGTAGAGCATCAAGATCGTCACCACGTCGTCATGCTGACGGAACTCATCCCCGACACTTTGCTGGATTGGAGTCCGGGATCGCCATCGAGCTAAACGTGTGCTAGAACTCGGAGGTGCCGTAGTTTCGTGCTTGATCGGTCGGGCCGTGAAGACGACGACTACATCAACCGCGTTGTCATAACGCTTCCGCTGTCGGTCTCACGAGTGCGTAGACAACACTCTCCCTCTCGTTGCTATGCATCACCATGATCTTGCATGTGCGTAGGAATTTTTTTGAAATTACTACGTTCCCCAACAGTGGCATCCGAGCCTAGGTTTTATGTGTTGATGTTATATGCACGAGTAGAACACAAGTGAGTTGTGGGCGATATAGGTCATACTGCTTACCAGCATGTCATACTTTGGTTCGGCGGTATTGTTGGATGAAGCGGCCCGGACCGACATTACGCGTACGCTTATGCGAGACTGGTTCTACCGATGTGCTTTGCACACAGGTGGCTGGCGGGTGTCAATTTCTCCAACTTTAGTTGAACCGAGTGGCTACGCCCGGTCCTTGTGAAGGTTAAAACAGCACCAACTTGACAAACTATCGTTGTGGTTTTGATGCGTAGGTAAGATTGGTTCTTGCTTAAGCCCGTAGCAGCCACGTAAAACTTGCAACAAACAAAGTAGAGGACATCTAACTTGTTTTTGCAGGGCATGTTGTGATGTGATATGGTCAAGACATGATGCTAAATTTTATTGTATGAGATGATCATGTTTTGTAACCGAGTTATCAGCAACTGGCAGGAGCCATATGGTTGTTGCTTTATTGTATGCAATGCAATCGCCCTGTAATGCTTTACTTTATCACTAAGCGGTAGCGATAGTCGTAGAAGCATAAGATTGGCGAGACGACAACAATGCTACGATGGAGATCAAGGTGTCGCGCCGGTGACGATGGTGATCATGACGGTGCTTCGAAGATGGAAATCACAAGCACAAGATGATGATGGCCATATCATATCACTTCTATTGATTGCATGTGATGCTTATCTTTTATGCATCTTATCTTGCTTTGATTGACGGTAGCATTATAAGATGATCCCTCACTAAATTATCATAGTAAAAGTGTTCTCTCTGAGTATGCACCGTTGTGAAAGTTCTTCGTGCTGAGACACCACGTGATGATCGGGTGTGATAGGCCTACGTTCAAATACAACGGGTGCACAATTGCACACGCGGAATACTCAGGTTAAACTTGACGAGCCTAGCATATAACAGATATATGGCCTCGAACACGGAGACCGAAAGGTCGGCGTGAATCATATAGTAGATATGATCAACATAGTGATGTTCACCATTGAAACTACTCCATCTCACGTGATGATCGGACATGGTTTAGTTGATATGGATCACGTGATCACTTAGAGGATTAGAGGGATGTCTATCTAAGTGGGAGTTCTTAAGTAATATGATTAATTGAACTTTAATTTATCATGAACTTAGTCCTGGTAGTATTAGCATATCTATGTTGTAGATCAATAGCTCGCGTTGTTGCTTTCATATGTTTATTTTGATATGTTCCTAGAGAAAATTGTGTTGAAAGATGTTAGTAGCAATGATGCGGATTGGATCTGTGATCTGATGCTTATCCTCATTGCTGCACAGAAGAATCATGTCCTTGATGCACCGCTAGGTGACAGACCTATTGCAGGAGCAGATGCAGATGTTATGAACGTTTGGCTAGCTCAATATGATGACTACTTGATAGTTTAGTGCACCATGCTTAATGGCTTAGAATCGGGACTTCAAAGACGTTTTGAACGTCATGGACCATATCAGATGTTCCAGGAGTTGAAGTTAATATTTCAAGCAAATACCGAGTTGAGAGATATGAAGTCTCCAACAAGTTCTATAGCTAAAAGATGGAGGAGAATCGCTCAACTAGTGAGCATGTGCTCAGATTATGCAGGTACTACAATCGCTTGAATCAAGTGGGAGTTAATCTTCCAGATAAAATAGTGATTGACAGAATTCTCTAGTCACCATCACCAAGTTAGTAGAACTTCGTGATGAACTATAATATGCAGGGGATAACGTAAATGATTCTCAAGCTCTTCGAGATGCTAAAATCGACGAAGGTAGAAATCAAGAAAAACATCAGGTGTTGATGGTAGACAAGTCCACTAGTTTCAAGAAAAGGGCAAAAGGAAGAAGGGGAACTTCAAGAAGAACGGCAAGCAAGTTGCTGCTCAAGTGAAGAACCCAAGTCTGGTCCTAAGCCTGAGACTAAGTGCTTCTACTGCAAAGGGATTGGTCACTGGAAGCAGAACTACCCCAAGTATTTGGTGGATAAGAAAGGATGGCAAAGTAAACAAAGGTATATTTGATATGCATGTTATCTATGTGTACTTTACTAGTGTTCATAGCAACCCTCAGTATTTGGTACTAGTTCAGTTGCTAAGATTAGTAACTCGAAACGGGAGTTGCAGAATGAACAGAGACTAGTTAAGGGTGAAGTGACGATGAGAGTTGGAAGTGGTTCCAAGATTGATATGATCATCATCGCACACTCCCTATACTTTCGGGATTAGTGTGGAACCTAAATAAGTGTTATTTGGTGTTGAGCATGAATATGATTTGATCATGTTTATTGCAATACGGTTATTCATTTAAGTAAGAGAATAAATTGTTGTTACATTTACATGAATAAAACCTTATATGGTTACACACCCAATGAAAATGGTTCGTTGGATCTCGATCATAGTGATACACATATTCATAATATTGAAACCAAAAAATGCAAAGTTAATAATGATAGTGCAACTTATTTGTGGCACTGCCGTTTAGGTCATATTGGTGTAAAGCGTATGAAGAAACTCCATGCTGATGGGCTTTTGGAATCACTTGATTATGAATCACTTGATGCTTGCAAACCATGCCTCATGGGCAAAGATGACTAAGACTCCGTTCTCGGAGCGATGGAGCGAGCAACCGACTTATTGGAAATAATACATCTTGATGTATGCGATCCAATGAGTGTTAAGGCTCATGGCGGGTATCAAGTTATTTTCGACCTTCACAGATGATTTGAACATATATGGGTATATCTACTTGATGAAACATAAGTCTGAAACATTTGAAAAGTTCAAAGAATTTCAGAGTGAAGTGGAAAATCATCGTGACAAGAAAATAAGGTTTCTACGATTTGATCGCGGAGACAAATATTTGAGTTACGAGTTTGGTCTTCAATTAAAACAATGTGGAATAGTTTCACAAATTCGTTCCACCTAGAACACCACAGCATAATGGTGTGTCCGAACGTCATAACCGTACTTTATTGGATATAGTACAATCTATGATGTTTCTTACCGATTTACCACTATCGTTTTGGGGTCATGCATTAGAGACAGCTGCATTCACGTTAAATAGGGCACCATCAAAATCCTTTGAGACGACGCCTTATGAACTGTGGTTTGGCAAGAAACCAAAGTTGTCGTTTCTTTAAGTTTGGGGTTGCGATGCTTATATGAAAAGTTTCATCCTGATAAGCTCAAACCCAAATCGGAGAAATGTGTCTTCATAGGATACCCAAAGGAGACAGTTGGGTACACCTTCTATCACAGATCCGAAGGCAAGATATTCGTTGCTGAGAATGGATCCTTTCCAGAGAAGGAGTTTCTCTCGAAAGAAGTGAGTGGGAGGAAAGTAGAAAACTTGATAAGGTAATTGTACCTTCTCCCTTATTGGAAAGTAGTTCATCACAGAAATCTGTTCTTGTGACTACTACACCAATTAGTGAGGAAGCTAATGATGATGATCATGTAACTTCAGATCAAGTAACTACTGAATCTCGTAGGTAAATCAGAGTGAGATCCGCACCAGAGTGGTACGGTAATCCTGTTCTGGAAGTCATGTTGCTAGACCATGACGAACTTGCGAATTATGAGGAAGCGATGATGAGCCCAGATTCCGCGAAATGGTTTGAGGCCATGAAATCTGAGATATAATCCATGTATGAGAACAAAGTATGGACTTTGATGGATTTGCCGATGATCGGCAAGCCATAGAAATTAAATGGATCTTCAAGAGGAAGACAGACGCTGATAGTAGTGTTACTATCTACAAAGCTAGAATTGTCGCAAAAGGTTTTCGACAAGTTCAAGGTGTTGACTACGATGAGAGTTTCTCACTCGTATCTATGCTTAAGTTTGTCCGAATCATGTTAGCAATTGCCGCATTTTATGAAATCCGGCAAATGGATAAACAAAACAGCATTCCTTAATGGATTTATTAAAGAAGAGTTGTATACGATACAACTAGAAGGTTTTGTCGATCCTAAAGGTGTTAACAAAATATGCAAGCTCTAGCGATCCATCTATGGACTGGTGCAAGCATCTTGGAGTTGGAATATACGCTTTGATAAGTTGATCAAAGCATATAGTTTTATACAGACTTGCGGTGAAGCCTGTATTTACAAGAAAGTGAGTGGGAGCACTACAACATTTCTGATAAGTATATGTAAATGACATATTGTTGATTGGAAATAATGTAGAATTATTCTGCAAAGCATAAAGGGGTATTTGAAAGGAGTTTTTTGAAGAAGGACTTCGGTGAAGCTGCTTACATATTGAGCATCAAGATCTATAGAGATAGATCAAAACGCTTGATAAGTTTTTGTTTCAATGAGTACATACCTTGACAAGATTTTGAAGTAATTCAAAATGGAACAGTCAAAGAAAGAGTTCTTGCCTGTGTTACAAGGTGTGAAATTGAGTAAGACTCAAAACCCGACCACGGCAGAAGATAGAAAGAGAATGAAAGTCATTCCCTATGCCTCAGCCATAGGTTCTATAAAGTATGCCATGTTGTGTACAAGATCTATTGTATACCCTACACTGATTTTGGCAAGGGGTACAATAGTGATCTAGGAGTAGATGACTGGACAGCGGTCAAAATTATCATTAGTTGAATAAGGATATGTTTCTCGATTATGGAGGTAACAAAAGGTTAAATACGTAAAAGGTTACGTCGATGCAAACTTTGACACTAATCCAGATGATTCTAAATCTCAATCTGGATGCATATTGAAAGTGGGAGCAATTAGCTAGAGTAGCTCCGTGCAGAGCATTCTTAACATAGAAATTTGCAAAATACATGCGGATCTGAATGTGGCGGAACCACGTTGACTAAATTTCTCTCACAAGCAAAACATGATCACTCTTTGGGTGTTAATCACATAGCGATGTGAACTAGATTATTGAATCTAGTAAACCCTTTGGGTGTTAGTCACATGGAGATGTGAACCAATCACATAAAGATGTGAACTATTGGTGTTAAATCGCATGGTGATGTGAACTAGATTATTGACTCTAGTGCAAGTGGGAGACTGAAGGAAATATGCCCTAGAGGCAATAATAAAGTTATTATTTATTTCCTTATTTCATGATAAATGTTTATTATTCATGCTAGAATTGTATTAACCGGAAACATAATACATGTGTGAATACATAGACAAGCAGTGTCACTAGCTCGTTAATCACCATGGACATGATATTACTCTAGCTAGTATGCCTCTACTTGACTAGCTCGTTAATCAAAGATGGTTATGTTTCCTAACCATGGACAAAGAGTTGTTATTTGATTAACGGGATCACATCATTAGGAGAATGTTCTGATTGACATGACCCATTCCGTTAGCTTAGCACTTGATCGTTTAGTATGTTGCTATTGCTTTCTTCATGACTTATACATGTTCCTGTGACTATGAGATTATGCAACTCCCGTTTACTGGAGAACACTTTGTGTGCTACCAAACGTCACAACGTAACTGGGTGATTATAAAGGTGCTCTACAGGTGTCTCAAAAGGTACATGTTGGGTTGCCGTATTTCGAGATTAGAATTTGTCACTTCGATTGTCGGAGAGGTATCTCTGGGCCCTCTCGGTAATGCACATCACATAAGCCTTGCAAGCATTGCAACTAATGAGTTAGTTGCGGGATGATGTATTATGAGCGAGTAAAGAGACTTGCCGATAACGAGATTGAACTAGGTATTGAGATACCGACGATCGAATCTCGGGCAAGTAACATACCGATGACAAAGGGAACAATGTATGTTGTTATGCGGTCCGACCGATAAAGATCTTCGTAGAATATGTGGAGCCAATATGAGCATCCAGGTTCCGCTTATTGTTTATTGACCGGAGGCGTGTCTCGGTCATGTCTACATTGTTCTCGAACCCGTAGGGTCCGCACGCAAGGTTTCGATGACAGTTTTATTATGAGTTTATGAGTTTTGATGTACCGAAGGAGTTCGGAGTCCCGGATGAGATCGGGGACATGACGAGGAGTCTCGAAATGGTCGATACGTAAAGATCGATATATTGGACGACTATATTCAGACATCGGAAAGGTTCCCCGTGATTCGGGTATTTTTGGGGGTACCGGGGAGTTACGGGAATACGAGGAAGAAGCAATGGGCCTCATGGGCCCAAGTGGTGGAAGAGAGGAGGCAGGGCCCCCCTTAGCCCAAACCGACTGGACTAGGGGCCGCCCCTTTCCTCTTTTCCTCCCTCTCCTTCCTTCTCCTTCTCATTCCCTTCCTTCCCTCTCCTACTTGGACTAGGAAAGAGGGGGAATCCTACTTGAGTAGGATTGCCTCCCCTTAGGCGCGCCTCCTCCCCTTGGCCGCCTCTCCCCCCTTGCTCCTTTATATACGGGGGCAGGGGGCACCCCATGACACACAAGTTGATCTTCGTGATCGTTCTCTTAGCCGTGTGCGGTGCCCCCTCCACCATACTCCTCGATAATATTGTAGCGGTGCTTAGGCGAAGCCTGCGTGACGTAGAGCATCAAGATCGTCACCACGTCGTCATCTTGTGGAACTCATCCCGACACTTTGCTGGATTGGAGTCCGGGATCGTCATCGAGCTAAACGTGTGCTAGAACTTCCGGAGGTGCCGTAGTTTGATTGCTTGATCGGTCGGGCCGTGAAGACGTCTGACTACATCAACCGCTTTGTCATAACGCTTCCGTTGTCTGTCTACTAGTGTTCGTAGACAACACTCTCCCCTATCGTTGCTATGCATCACCATGATATTGCATGTGCGTAGTAATTTTTTTGAAATTACTACGTTCCCCAACAAAGGGCATCCGAGCCTAGGTTTTATGTGTTGATGTTATATGCACGAGTAGAACACAAGTGAGTTGTGGGCGATATAGGTCATCTTGCTTACCAAAGCATGTCATACTTTGGTTCGGCGGTATTGTTGGATGAAGCGGACCGGACCGACATTACGCGTACGCTTATGCGAGACTGGTTCTACCGATGTGCTTTGCACACAGGTGGCTGGCGGGTGTCAATTTCTCCAACTTTAGTTGAACCGAGTGTGGCTACGCCCGGTCCTTGTGAAGGTTAAAACAGCACCAACTTGACAAACTATCGTTGTGGTTTTGATGCGTAGGTAAGATTGGTTCTTGCTTAAGCCCGTAGCAGCCACGTAAAACTTGCAACAAACAAAGTAGAGGACATCTAACTTGTTTTTGCAGGGCATGTTGTGATGTGATATGGTCAAGACATGATGCTAAATTTTATTGTATGAGATGATCATGTTTTGTAACCGAGTTATCTGCAACTGGAAGGAGCCATATGGTTGTTGCTTTATTGTATGCAATGCAATCGCCCTGTAATGCTTTACTTTATCACTAAGCGGTAGCGATAGTCGTAGAAGCATAAGATTGGCGAGACGACAACAATGCTACGATGGAGATCAAGGTGTCGGCGCCCGGTGACGATGGTGATCATGACGGTGCTTCGAAGATGGAAATCACAAGCACAAGATGATGATGGCCATATCGTATCACTTCTATTGATTGCATGTGATGCTTATCTTTTATGCATCTTATCTTGCTTTGATTGACAGTAGCATTATAAGATGATCCCTCACTAAATTATCATAGTAAAAGTGTTCTCCCTGAGTATGCACCGTTGTGAAAGTTCTTCGTGCTGAGACACCACGTGATGATCGGGTGTGATAGGCCTACGTTCAAATACAACGGGTGCACAATTGCACACGCGGAATACTCAGGTTAAACTTGACGAGCCTAGCATATAACAGATATGGCCTCGGAACACGGAGACCGAAAGGTCGAGCGTGAATCATATAGTAGATATGATCAACATAGTGAGGTTCACCATTGAAACTACTCCATCTCACGTGATGATCGGACATGGTTTAGTTGATATGGATCACGTGATCACTTAGAGGATTAGAGGGATGTCTATCTAAGTGGGAGTTCTTAAGTAATATGATTAATTGAACTTTAATTTATCATGAACTTAGTCCTGGTAGTATTAGCATATCTATGTTGTAGATCAATAGCTCGCGTTGTTGCTTTCATATGTTTATTTTGATATGTTCCTAGAGAAAATTGTGTTGAAAGATGTTAGTAGCAATGATGCGGATTGGATCTGTGATCTGATGCTTATCCTCATTGCTGCACAGAAGAATCATGTCCTTGATGCACCGCTAGGTGACAGACCTATTGCAGGAGCAGATGCAGATGTTATGAACGTTTGGCTAGCTCAATATGATGACTACTTGATAGTTTAGTGCACCATGCTTAATGGCTTAGAATCGGGACTTCAAAGACGTTTTGAACGTCATGGACCATATGAGATGTTCCAGGAGTTGAAGTTAATATTTCAAGCAAATACCGAGTTGAGAGATATGAAGTCTCCAACAAGTTCTATAGCTAAAAGATGGAGGAGAATCGCTCAACTAGTGAGCATGTGCTCAGATTATGCGGGTACTACAATCGCTTGAATCAAGTGGGAGTTAATCTTCCAGATAAAATAGTGATTGACAGAATTCTCTAGTCACCATCACCAAGTTAGTAGAACTTCGTGATGAACTATAATATGCAGGGGATAACGTAAATGATTCTCAAGCTCTTCGAGATGCTAAAATCGACGAAGGTAGAAATCAAGAAAAACATCAGGTGTTGATGGTAGACAAGTCCACTAGTTTCAAGAAAAGGGCAAAAGGAAGAAGGGGAACTTCAAGAAGAGCGGCAAGCAAGTTGCTGCTCAAGTGAAGAACCCAAGTCTGGTCCTAAGCCTGAGACTAAGTGCTTCTCCGCCAAAGGGATTGGTCCTTTGGAAGCGTAACTACCCCAAGTATTTGGTGGATAAGAAAGGATGGCAAAGTAAACAAAGGTATATTTGATATGCATGTTATCTATGTGTACTTTACTAGTGTTCATAGCAACCCTCAGTATTTGGTACTAGTTCAGTTGCTAAGATTAGTAACTTCAAACGGGAGTTGCGTAATGAATGAGCAGAGACTAGTTAAGGGTGAAGTGACGATGAGAGTTGGAAGTGGTTCCAAGATTGATATGTTCATCATCGCACACTCCCTATACTTTCGGGATTAGTGTGGAACCTAAATAAGTGTTATTTGGTGTTGAGCATGAATATGATTTGATCATGTTTATTGCAATACGGTTTATTCATTTAAGTAAGAGAATAAATTGTTGTTACATTTACATGAATAAAACCTTATATGGTTACACACCCAATGAAAATGGTTCGTTGGATCTCGATCATAGTGATACACATATTCATAATATTGAAACCAAAAATGCAAAGTTAATAATGATAGTGCAACTTATTTGTGGTAGCCTTTGCCGTTTAGGTCATATTGGTGTAAAGCGTATGAAGAAACTCCATGCTGATGGGCTTTTGGAATCACTTGATTATGAATCACTTGATGCTTGCAAACCATGCCTCATGGGCAAAGATGACTAAGACTCCGTTCTCCGGAACAGTGGAGCGAGCAACTGACTTATTGGAAATAATACATACTGATGTATGCGATCCAATGAGTGTTAAGGCTCGCGGCGGGTATCGTTATTTTCTGACCTTCACAGATGATTTGAGCAGATATGGGTATATCTACTTGATGAAACATAAGTCTGAAACATTTGAAAAGTTCAAAGAATTTCAGAGTGAAGTGGAAAATCATCGTGACAAGAAAATAAGGTTTCTACGATTTGATCGCGGAGACAAATATTTGAGTTACGAGTTTGGTCTTCAATTAAAACAATGTGGAATAGTTTCACAAATTCGTTCCACCTAGAACACCACAGCATAATGGTGTGTCCGAACGTCTTAACCGTACTTTATTGGATATAGTACAATCTATGATGTTTCTTACCGATTTACCACTATCGTTTTGGGGTCATGCATTAGAGACAGCTGCATTCACGTTAAATAGGGCACCATCAAAATCCTTTGAGACGACGCCTTATGAACTGTGGTTTGGCAAGAAACCAAAGTTGTCGTTTCTTAAAGTTTGGGGTTGCGATGCTTATATGAAAAGTTTCATCCTGATAAGCTCAAACCCAAATCGGAGAAATGTGTCTTCATAGGATACCCAAAGGAGAGCGATTGGGTACACCTTCTATCACAGATCCGAAGGCAAGATATTCGTTCTTTGAGAATGGATCCTTTCCGGAGAAGGAGTTTCTCTCGAAAGAAGTGAGTGGGAGGAAAGTAGAAAACTTGATAAGGTAATTGTACCTTCTCCCTTATTGGAAAGTAGTTCATCACGTAAATCTGTTCTTGTGACTAATACACCAATTAGTGAGGAAGCTAATGATGATGATCATGTAACTTCGGATCAAGTAACTCTTGAATCTCATAGGTAAATCAGAGTGAGATCCGCACTGAGTGGTACGGTAATCCTGTTCTGGAAGTCATGTTGCTAGACCATGACGAACTTGCGAATTATGAGGAAGCGATGATGAGCCCAGATTCCGCGAAATGGTTTGAGGCCATGAAATCTGAGATATAATCCATGTATGAGAACAAAGTATGGACTTTGATGGATTTGCCCGATGATCGGCAAGCCATAGAAATTAAATGGATCTTCAAGAGGAAGACAGACGCTGATAGTAGTGTTACTATCTACAAAGCTAGAATTGTCGCAAAAGGTTTTCGACAAGTTCAAGGTGTTGACTACGATGAGAGTTTCTCACTCGTATCTATGCTTAAGTTTGTCCGAATCATGTTAGCAATTGCCGCATTTTATGAAATCCGCAAATGGATAAACAAAACAGCATTCCTTAATGGATTTATTAAAGAAGAGTTGTATACGATACAACTAGAAGGTTTTGTCGATCCTAAAGGTGTTAACAAAATATGCAAGCTCTAGCGATCCATCTATGGACTGGTGCAAGCATCTCGGAGTTGGAATATACGCTTTGATAAGTTGATCAAAGCATATAGTTTTATCTGAGACTTGCGGTGAAGCCTGTATTTACAAGAAAGTGAGTGGGAGCACTACAACATTTACGATAAGTATATGTAAATGACATATTGTTGATTGGAAATAATGTAGTATTATTCGCAAAGCATAAAGGGGTATTTGAAAGGAGTTTTTGAAGAAGGACTTGGTGAAGCTGCTTACATATTGAGCATCAAGATCTATAGAGATAGATCAAAACGCTTGATAAGTTTTTGTTTCAATGAGTACATACCTTGACAAGATTTTGAAGTAATTCAAAATGGAACAGTCAAAGAAAGAGTTCTTGCCTATGTTACAAGGTGTGAAATTGAGTAAGACTCAAAACCCGACCACGGCAGAAGATGGAAAGAGAATGAAAGTCATTCCCTATGCCTCAGCCATAGGTTCTATAAAGTATGCCATGTTGTGTACCAGATCTATTGTATACCCTACACTGATTTTGGCAAGGGGTACAATAGTGATCTAGGAGTAGATGACTGGACAGCGGTCAAAATTATCCTTAGTTGAATAAGGATATGTTTCTCGATTATGGAGGTAACAAAAGGTTCGTCGTAAAAGGTTACGTCGATGCAAACTTTGACACTAATCCAGATGATTCTAAATCTCAATCTGGATGCATATTGAAAGTGGGAGCAATTAGCTAGAGTAGCTCCGTGCAGAGCATTGTTAACATAGAAATTTGCAAAATACATGCGGATCTGAATGTGGCAGACACGTTGACTAAATTTCTCTCACAAGCAAAACATGATCACTCTTTGGGTGTTAATCACATAGCGATGTGAACTAGATTATTGAATCTAGTAAACCCTTTGGGTGTTAGTCACATGGAGATGTGAACCAATCACATAAAGATGTGAACTATTGGTGTTAAATCACATGGTGATGTGAACTAGATTATTGACTCTAGTGCAAGTGGGAGATCAAGGAAATATGCCCTAGAGGCAATAATAAAGTTATTATTTATTTCCTTATTTCATGATAAATGTTTATTATTCATGCTAGAATTGTATTAACCGGAAACATAATACATGTGTGAATACATAGACAAACAGAGTGTCACTAGCTCGTTAATCACCATGGACATGATATTACTCTAGCTAGTATGCCTCTACTTGACTAGCTCGTTAATCAAAGATGGTTATGTTTCCTAACCATGGACAAAGAGTTGTTATTTGATTAACGGGATCACATCATTAGGAGAATGTTCTGATTGACATGACCCATTCCGTTAGCTTAGCACTTGATCGTTTAGTATGTTGCTATTGCTTTCTTCATGACTTATACATGTTCCTCGTGACTATGAGATTATGCAACTCCGTTCTTTGGAGAACACTTTGTGTGCTACCAAACGTCACAACGAATCTGGGTGATTATAAAGGTGCTCTCTGGTGTCTCAAAAGGTACATGTTGGGTTGCCGTATTTCGAGATTAGAATTTGTCACTTCGATTGTCGGAGAGGTATCTCTGGGGCCTCTCGGTAATGCACATCACATAAGCCTTGCAAGCATTGCAACTAATGAGTTAGTTGCGAGATGATGTATTACAGAACGAGTAAAGAGACTTGCCGGTAACGAGATTGAACTAGGTATTGAGATACCGACGATCGAATCTCGGGCAAGTAACATACCGATGACAAAGGGAACAACGTATGTTGTTATGCGGTCTGACCAATAAAGATCTTCGTAGAATATGTAGGAGCCAATATGAGCATCCAGGTTCCGCTATTGGTTATTGACCGGAGACGTGTCTCGGTCATGTCTACATTGTTCTCGAACCCGTAGGATCCGCACGCTTAAGGTTTCGATGACAGTTATATTATGAGTTTATGAGTTTTGATCTACCGAAGGAGTTCGGAGTCCCGGATGAGATCGGGGACATGACGAGGAGTCTCGAAATGGTCGAGACGTAAAGATCGACATATTGGACGACTATATTCGGACATCGGAAAGGTTCCGAGTGATTCGCGTATTTATCGGAGTACTGGAGAGTTACGGAAATTCGCCGGGGAGTATATGGGCCTTACTGAGCCATACGGGAATAGAGGAGAGAGGCCAAAAGGAAGGAGGCGCGCGCCCCCCTTCTGGTCCGAATTGGACAAGGGGTGCAGCCCCCTTTTCCTTCTTCCTCTCCCCCTCTTTCCTTCTCTCCTACTCCAACAAGGAAAGGAGGAATCCTACTCCCGGTGGGAGTAGGACTCCCCCCTTGGCGCGCCCTCCTCCTAGGCCGGCCGCCTCCCCCCTTGCTCCTTTATATACGGGGGCAGGGGGGCACCTCTAGACACACAAGTTGATCTTCGTGATCGTTCCTTAGTCGTGTGTGGTGCCCCCCTCCACCATATTCTACCTCGGTCATATCGTAGCGGTGCTTAGGCGAAGCCCTGCGATGGTAGAACATCAAGATCGTTACCACACCGTCGTGCTGAGGGAACTCCTCCCCGATGCTTTGCTGGATCGAAGCCCGGGGATTGTCATTGAGCTGAACGTGTGCTAAAACTCGGAGGTGTCGTAGTTTTGGTGCTTGGATCGGTCGGATCGGGAAAACGTACGACTACTTCCTCTACGTTGCGTCAACGCTTCCGCTTCGGTCTACTAGGGTACGTAGACAACACTCTCCCCTCTCGTTGCTATGCATCACCATGATCTTGAGTGTGCGTAGGAAATTTTTTGAAATTACTGCGTTCCCCAACACATCATATATATGATTCTTTACCTCTCGACCATTTTGAGACTCCTCATCATGTCTGTGATCTCATTCGGGACTTCGAACAACATTCGTGTGACGCCCCCAATTCAATCGTACACTAATCATGCACGCAAATGTGTACGATCAAGATCAGGGACTCACGGGAAGATATCACAACACAACTCTAAAACATAAATAAGTCATACAAGCATCATAATACAAGCCAGGGCCTCGAGGGCTCGAATACAAGTGCTCGATTATAGACGATTCAGCGGAAGCAACAATATCTAAGTACAGACATAAGTTAAACAAGTTTGCCTTAAGAAGGCTAGCACAAACCGGGATCTGAGATCGAAGAGGCGCAGGCCTCCGCCTGGGATCCTCCTAACTACTTCCTGGTCGTCGGCAGCGGGCTGCACGTAGTAGTAGGCACCTCCGGTGTAGTCGCCATCGACGGTGGCGTCGCTCACAGGCTCCATCGTGGGTCGCAGCAACCGAGTAGAGATAGGGGAAAGGGGGAACAAGGCAACCGTGAGTACTCATCCAAAGTACTCGCAAGCAAGGAGCTACACTACATATGCATGGATATATGTGTAAAGGGCCATATCAGTGGACTGAACTGCAGAATGCCAGAATAAGAGGGGGATAGCTAGTCTTATCGAAGACTACGCTTCTGGTCACCTTCGTCTTGCAACAAGTAGAAGAGGGTAGGTTGAAGTCCTCCAAGTAACATCACATAGCAATAATCCTACCCGGCGATCCCCTCCTCGTATCCCTGAGAGAGAGACCACCGGTTGTATCTGGCACTTGGAAGGGTGTGTTTTATTAAGTATCTGGTTCTATTTGTCATAAGGTAAAGGTACAACTCCAAGTCGTCCTGTTATCAAGATCACGGCTATTCGAATAGATTAACTTCCTGCAGGGTGCACCACATAACCCAACACGCTTGATCCCATTTGGCGGACACACTTTCCTGGGTCATGCCCGCCGCTGAAGATCAACACGCCGCAGCCCCACCTAGGCGCAACAGAGAGGCCCGACGCCGGTCTAAACCTAAGCGCCACAGTGTCAGGCCCATCGCCCAATGCACACCTGCATGTTGCGACTGCGCCGAAAGCGTAACTAGCCCCTTAATACAAGAGCAGGCTTACGTTCCAATCCGGCGCGCGCCACTCAGTCGCTGGCGTCACGAAGTGCTTCGGCTAATACCACGACGCCGAGTGCCCATATCTTTCCCACGTAGTTGGTTAGTTCGTATAGGCTCGTAGCCGACTCAGATCAAATACCAAGATCTCGTTAAGCGTGTTAAGTATCCGCGAACGCCGAACAGGGCCAGGCCCACCTCTCTCCTAGGCGGTCTCAACCTGCCCTGTCGCTCCGCCACAAAGATCCACTCGCGGGTGCTCCACCAGCCGACCCGACTTTAGTCTCCACATGTATCATGTATAAAGTATATAGTATATACCCGTGATCACCTCCCGAGTGATCACGGCCCGATAGTATAGCACAGCAGACGGACAAGAATGTAGGGCCACAGATGAAAATACTAGCATCCTATACTAAGCATATAGGATTGCGTAAAGGTAACAACAGAGTAACAAGGACGGGCTATGCATCGGGATAGGTATAACGGAAAGCAGTAACATGCTACACTACTCTAATGCAAGCGGTATAGAGTAGAATAGGCGATATCCGGTGATCAAGGGGGCTTGCCTGGTTGCTCGGCAAGAGAGAGGGGTCACAACTCCGTAGTCGAACTGGGCAGCAGCAGCGTCGGTCTCGTAGTCTACCGGAGAGAAGAGGGGGAAGAAACAATGAATACCATGTAAACAGATGCATATCGATGCATGACATGACAAGTAACGATGCTAGGTGTGCCCTAACGCGGTATGAGGTGATACTGGCGAAGGGGGGAAACATCCGGGAAAGTATCCCCGGTGTTTCGCGTTTTCGGATAGATGAACCGGAGGGGGAAAGTTGCGAGTTTGCTATGCTAGGGATGTGTGGCGGACGAACAGGCTGCATATTCGGATTCGTCTCGTCGTTCTGAGCAACTTTCATGTTCAAAGTATTTTCATCCGAATTACGGATTATTTTATATTAATTTCTAAAGTTTTAATTCATTTTCTAAATTATTTTAATTCAATTTAAGTAGTAAAAAGCTATGTGTACACAGCGAAGCCACCCTGACCTATGACCTGTGGGGCCAGGGGACCCTGTTGACCAAGTCAACGGTTGACTGGTCAAAGGTGTGAATAGGGCGTGTGAGACCCACATGTAATTGTCACAATTTAGTTAAAATAGGCTTAAACACCTAAGCTAGTTAATTAGGACAAATTAAGCAAGGTTAATTAATTAACTAATTATATTACTAGTTAATTAATTCACTTTACTATTTCCTTTTATTTTCCATTTTCGTTTTCCTCTACTCTTTTCCTTTTTTTCGATTTACAGGGGAGGCCCCACTGTAAGTGGCTCGAGCCACCTCCCTCCTGCACCTAACGCCGCCTGAGGAAGGGGCAGGGCGCGGTGGCGGACCGGCTCCGGGCGAGGCCATGGTCGAGGCCGGCAGGCGGAGACGCGTGGCCGGCAGCCGGCCTGCAGTGAGCGGCGCCGGGGTGCTCGGTGGAAGCAGCAGAGGTGCGGCCGGGGGCGGTCAAGGCAAGCGTTCATAGGGAGGTTAGCAGCTGGTGCCAGCTGGCCCGGCAGAGGCGGGCGCCGAGGTGAGGTGCGGGCGCCCGCGCCATGCGAGCGGCAGTGCGGCTCGAGCAGGGAGAAGGAGAAGCCGGGGGTCTCACAGTAGCGGAGAAGGGGTCGAGGCAACGGGCGTGAGGAGGGCGGGGACGACGGCGCCGAGGGGAAGCGAACCGTCGATGAGGAGGAGGCATACCGGCGGGGAGGTTCCCGCGACGGGCGGCGACGGGGGCCGGCGTGGTGACGGTGAATGGCGGCGAGCGCGGGCACCGGGGACCGGCTCGGGTGCCGATCCAAATCCAGCAGGGGGGAGGTCTGGCGAGGTAGCCCTCCGGGCGGCGGCAGCGCCGACGGGTTCGGGGACTCGGTTGCCCCGGTGCCGGTGGCGAGCGGCGTGCGAGGTGATGGGGTCGGGCGGCGCGCTGTAGCGGCGAGGATCGATCCCCGATCCAATCGGGGCGAGAGGAGGAGGTGGATCGAACCCTCCCGATCCGGATGGGATCGAGAGGAGTGGGGAGGGACGTGGGTGTGGGGGAATGGGGTGCGGTAGCTAGGGTTTACAGTAGTGGGTGGGCGCGGGCCAAGTAGGCGGCGTCTTGCGGGGTGGGCGGCAAGCCCGGCCAATTTGCCCGGCCAAGGCCCACACGGGAAGGTGGTTTTCCTTTTGTGTGTGTGTGTGTGTGTGTTTTCTTGTTTTGCATTTTCTTTTATTTATTTTCTTTTTTTGTTTTAAATCATTTTAAATTAACTAGGCATTTTATAAAAAATGTGTTTATTACACCATATTTACTTAAGCAAATTAACCGTGCACAGATATTGGCTTTGATTAATATCCCTAAACTGCTCCTCGACGGTATATTCAGGATACCATCGGTAACCGGTCTCGACCATCACCTGAACCAACATTGCCGTGTGACCACACACATCAATGCAACGGGTCAAACGAACCACTTGGTTCTGGGGACGGGTGGCCATCTAAAAGCACAGCCACAATGCAAATACATTAGAATTTCTAGGGAAAATCGGGCAGCATAACATATGTAAATGCTAAAAAACAGATTTGAGACATTCATAATCAGATTGCAAAGCCACACAACAACATCATATCAAGGTTCGGTTCAACTGATAGCATACCAAAAATAATAGAAACTGAATCGAGGATGTAACCAACCATCCTATAAGTTACTACGGATTAGTAGCACGTGAACACGATAGAGAGAAGAGAGCCTAGTCCTATACCCACGTAGAATGAGAAGAGGATGACTCAGATCAAAGGCATAAGGTAAAGGAGTAAAAAGAGCCTTACGTTCCCTCCCACAATCAATTCCCCTACATATAACTAAAGCATTTCTAGACTCAACATCGACCAGTTTGGCTTAGCGAACCTACAGCAGCCCCGCTTTGATGCCAACGCTGTCGGGACCCGATTCCAAATCACATCGACCTAGCCGGTAACACCTCATATCACTTTGCGGCCTCACGACGGTATTCCCACGGCTGTCGCCTTACCATGGCCCGGGACCGTTTGCGTCTTTTGGCTCACGTATATGGCAGTGTCGCTAGCATCCACATGATAAAGAACCCGGGCCGACATGGCTAGTCGTGAACCCAAAGCGGCGCTAACCTATGGGGACAGGCATACATGAATCACATCGAACATGTCGGTCATCAACGTATAAATTCGGGATGTAGCACTGGGCTAACAGGACTCCGGTGTCCCGGGCTGTAGCAGGCTAGGCAGGACTCGAATAACACCGCGACATTTCCCGAAGGGAACAGACATAGGAACGACGTGAAACACATGCCGCCGATCAAGTGTCCAAGCGGTAGTCTTTGGGCTAGCAGGACTCGGTGAACCGGGTCAGAAGCGGACTACTATCGCTCAGAAGCACGAGACTACATTTCCCCATATGAGAGGCTGCCAAGGATAAACAACTAGTTTGTCGGATCCCACTCATACCAAGCATTTCAATCATACACGCAATATGCCCGATATGAGTAAATACAACAAGGCATCACAACAAAACTCTACAACTCAAAGTACTTCATTTAGAAGGCTCCGAGGAGCCATACATAACATATCCATACAGGTAGGGGTCACATGACCCAACACTCAAGTCATACAACATACAAGCACATGCGGAAGCAAACTAGTCTGAGTACAGACTTTAAAAAGAAAGAAGGCTTGTTGAAGCCTTACTATCTACAGTGGCCCTTCACAAGCCTTGGATCACCACCTGGGTGGCTAGTTCACTCGTCGATGTAAAGGTCTACATAGAACCCATCGGAAGGGGCAGTGTTGTCATCTGAAAAACATTAATTAAGCAAACATGAGTACGGAGGTACTCAGCAAGTCTTACCACAGAATCCTATCATACATGCACATTCTCAAGAAGGTGGTGGAGTTATTTTGACAAGCCCGACTTTGACTCTTGGTTAAGCTATCCTACGTGACACCACTTGAAAAGCATTTTGTCGCACACGAGTCCGCTAATCACCATCACAATACTCCACCGTGGATCCTCTCTCGTCATCCCACGAGAGGGCCATCCACGGTACTCACACTTATCTTGAGGCTTTTAATAGTATCCATTTACTTGTCTATGAACTGATATAGGTAACCCAGAAGTCCTTCTCCATGGACACGGCTATTCGAATAGATCATATTAACCCTGCAGGGGGTACTTCTTCACACACGCTCTCACCACTTACCGCCGTTTACACGACATGTACTCGGCAACCTTCAAGCGGAAGCCCAACGTGGGTGTCGGCCACAGCCTACCTAAACACACAAGTCCCAAGTCCAGGTTTATCGCCTATTCGGTTTCCATCCGCAGGAGTCCGCCGAGGTTTTCCATACAGCCCGAACGATGTGTACAGGTTCCCGAGACACCAAACGGGCGAATCGGTACATCAGACCACGGTGCCTACCGCAACACAACCCACCCCTACGGTCGGGCGTTATGCGGCCCCCAAAGATGCTACAAACACCGTAAACTACTTGCAATTCCTGGACAGAGAACAAGGGTGGTTAAGAAGCCGAGAGGGTCCATTGGTTTCGGGCCCAATGCGTGGTAGTAACTGTTTCATGGATCACAAACACAGATCTCAGTTCTTAGGGACGGCTTCAATGAAACAACCCACCATGTACTCCTACATGGCCTCTCATCGATACCTTTACCAAAACGTGTTCAACACTTTCACTCGAACCCGACACAACCTTTCACTCCAGTTCATCATCCCGATGAGCGGACACGACACAACTCTAAGCATAGCAAGCATAGTATGGTAGGAAACACAAACATGGCTCAATCAACTCCTACACATACTAGTGGGTTTCATCTAGTTACTGTGGCAATGACAGGTCATGCAAAGGAAGTGGGTTCAACTACCACATACACAACAGTTTGAATCGCGTTGTCTTAATGCAGTAAAACAAGAGCAGAAGCGAGAACATGGGTTTGTATCGGAATGATCAATGGGTTGCTTGCCTGATGGAGTGGTGGTAGGATACCGCCTTCAGACGGATAGTCGGGATTATCCTGAGGCGTAAGAACCTATCACGAAAGACATACCGAAAATAAACACACATGACAATATGCAACAATATGATGCATGCTATGACATGGCAATATGGATGTGTATTGGCCTAATGCAAGCTGAAACAAAAAAGGGATGAACTCATTTGAATCAAAGATTCAAATGCTAGCTCATTTAAAATAGTCCTAAAGGTGTAATATCTTATTCTGCTTAAACAGCAAGGTTAACTTGTTTTATCATGCATGAAACCTGTACCAATGGATAGAATGGATTTTTCTGATCATTTTTCATATATAGATCTTTGCATTTGGAGTTCTGATTAAAAGTTATGAATATTTGAAGTTTGAACTATATTCGAATTTCCTATATTAGAATAAATCCAAAGAATTGATTTATTGCGTCGACCATGCGCCAAAGATGACGTCGTGGTCAACGGAGACGCCCAGGTCAAACCCGACTGTGGGTCCAGGTGTCGTGGTAATTAGTTTAGTTAAAGTTTAATTAAAACTAAACCTATTTAGTTAGCGGTGGTCGGGCCCCACCGTCATTGACTCATCGAGTCAACCAGGCCCACCGTAGTCAAAGTCAACGCCGGCTGCCCGGCGTCCCAGCCGGCTCGACGCCGGGCGGGCGGAAGTGAGTTTGGCCATTCCGGCGACCAAACGAGCCGCGGAGGATGGCTATGGGTAGCTGGGGTTGAGCCGCAGCTCTTGGTGGAGTGGGTTGGGATCGGGGCGGCCGGAATCGGCGCCGGCGACGACCTAGGCGGCCGCCGGAGTTCGGCCGAAGGCGAACTCGGGGCTAGAGGGGTCGGTGAGGTGCGGGGAGTGCATGGTTAGACCCTATGCGACGTGGTGAGTGTGATGGACACCAAGAGGTGGCCGGAGGGTGACTGGAGCACGCCGGGCGACGAGCTCCAAGGGCGCGGTGCGGTTGATCTTCGTTCGGTCGCTACACAGCTCGAGAGCGAGAGAAAGGGAGGGAAGGTGGCTAGGCTCACAGTGCAACTCGGAGGAGCACTCGGTGCGGTCGGGGACGGGCCGGAGCAACGACGGCGTTGAAGGGGATCTCCGGCGACGGTGGACTCGGGCGAAGTCGGTGCGGTCGACTCGGGCTACTCGAGCGCGCGGGGCTTGGTTAGCTCGACGTAGTTGGGGGCGGCGGAGCTCCTAGACACAATGAGGAGGAGCACGGACGGCGGGAGCACGTCTCTGGCGATGGCGCGCGGCGGCGGTGGCGTCGGCCATGGCGGGGAGCGCGAGAGAGAAGCGGGGGTGGAGCGGAGGTGTCCGCGGGGTTCGGGGGAGTGAGGGGGAGCGATCCGCGTCGACAGCTGGAGGAGAGGAGCGGCGAGGCGGCGACCAGGTGCGTGGCACCCATGCGGTTCTCGCCGCCGAAAGCACTGGGTCACTGCCGAGCCAAGCAGCCACGGCGTTCATTGGCTGGGCCGCAGTGGGCAGTTAGTAGGCGCTGTAAGGTTTCAACTCCTTTTTCTTTTTCTATTTTTCTGTAACTTTGTGGAGTTTTTAAAATACCAAAACAGTTTCAAAAATCACCAAATCGCTCTCGATCCATTGTTGGAATATTTCCAACATGAAACATTTTAGTTTGGCAATATTTGGGCATTTGAAATATTTTATATAATTTGAAATGCTCAAAGTCAAATACTTATGATTTAGTTCAAAGACCTTTGGATGACCTAGAAAATGGTGCACCACTTTTGGCAGAGGCTCTGAACCAAAGCAAAGATGATGAACATTTTGAAGGGCATTTCAGGTTCATTGAAATAATTTTTAGTAAACCCTAGTTGAATTAAAAGAGGTTCTGGGGGTTTCCTGTCTTCCCCATTTCAAATTCAAATGAAAATTAAACATGATGCACACACTAATGCATGGTCTAACTGGGATGTGACACCTCTCCGATACTCGGAGTGACAAATCCTAATCTCGATCTATGCCAACCCAACAAACACCTTTGGAGATACCTGTAGAGCTCTCTATAATCACCCAGTTACGTTGTGACATTTGATAGCACACAAGGTATTCCTCCGGTATCCGGGAGTTGCATAATCTCATAATCAAAGGAATATGTATATGACATGAAGAACGCAATAGCAATAAAACTTAACGATCAACATGCTAAGCTAACGGGTGGGTCTTGTCCATCACATCATTCTCCTAATGGTGTGATCTCGTTCATCAAATGACAACACATGTCTATGGTTAGGAAACTTAACCATCTTTGATTAACGAGCTAGTCTAGTAGAGGCTTACTAGGGACACAGTGTTTTGTCTATGTATCCACACATGTATCAAGTTTCCGGTTAATACAATTCTAGCATGAATAATAAGCATTTATCATGATATAAGGAAATATAAAATAACAACTTTATTATTGCCTCTAGGGCATATTTCCTTTAGTAACATCCACACTTGTTGCAAAGCTTAGACTTATCAAACCTGGGATCTGAGTGCCTTTTCCTTGGGTTTCTGGATCTCCTGTTCCCATTGCGCTTTCGCTTGTGCTCAAAATTGGATTGTTTGCCCTGAAAGGTACCATTAAACTTTTGTCTATTCGCAACATTCAGATGAACTTCTGGTAAAGGTTGTGCCCCAACTAGGCGCTGAGAGCCGTTCTTCGCAAGTAGCTCATCATGCTTTTCAGCCTGAAGTAAAATGTGAATAAGCTCGGAATAGACAATGTAGTTACGAGCACGATATTGCTGTTGGAGGATCCTATCTGAAGGGAGCATAGTAGACAAAGTTTTCTCTATCTTCTCCTCCTCAGTAGGTTCCTTCTCACGAAAGTGCAGTTTGGAACGTATCTTATGAACAGCATGATTGTACTCACCGATGGATTTGAAATCCTGAAGACGGAGATGATTCCAATCATGGAGTGCTTCTGGCAGGACTATTGCCTTCTGCTGTTCATACCTCGTTTTGAGGGCCAGAAATAGAGTACTACGAGATTCCTCCTATAAATACTCAGACTTGAAATCTGGATGAATATGGTGCCTTATGATGAATAAAGCAGCATAGTTGTGCTGTTCTATCAGCGGCGCGGCTCCAGCCGGGAGAGGAGTCTCAGGGGGCTGAATTGCACGCGCAATCCCACGAGATGCAAGACTGATCTTGATGTCCATAGCCCTTGTAGGATAGTTGTGGCCATTGAGGGCAAGCTCCTCAAAATCTTTGGCGGACATCTTTGCCTACATGAGGAACCAGAGATAATTAATTTACAGGTGGTAAATTAAAAACCGTCATGGTTCTGTAATAAGAATGCAAAATTTTGATACTCAAGTGAAAAAATTGAAAAATTCTCAACATCAATTGTGTAAACATAACACATTGAAGATCACTTAGATCATAAAGTAATGGGCTACATTGCCATTACCTCGTGTATGCTACAATTCATATTTAAGGAGGGAGAAATGTTCAAAATTTTGCAAGTTTGGTATGCGAGAGAAGATGATCTCGATCGCAAAAACATGTTCAAGAGAACTTGATATGTGGTAAACACATGGAACATGCCATTCTTCCCGGATGAAATCCGGTACTTTATCTATATTATCAATCATTGCATAATATAAAGAGGTAATATCAGTGGCAATAAATAGGACTAGCATCTGATGTTCAGTTTAGTGCTAAAAGTTGCAAAATACGTCATTGCGGTCACATAACTTGCCTATACGTGCAAATACGGTCACTTCTTACGTATCCAACTGTATCTCGTGCTACCGTGGTGTGTCAGCATTAATACGGCCCACACATCACTGGCTGTGAGTGTTGAGGCGTTGCGTGAGCCACACAATATCTTTCTTTTGAAAAAAAAAACCTTGATTTTTATTTAATTACGGACATCTCAGCACATAGTGTCTTTCAAAGAAAGAGGAATAAAAAACACGGTCACTTCTTATGTATCCAATTGTATCTCGTGCTACCGTGGCACATCACTGGCTGTGAATACGGCCCACACATCACTGGCTGTGAATACGGCCCACATTTCACTGGCTGTGAGTGTTGAGGCGTTGCGTGAGCCACACAGTATCTTTCTTTTGAAAAAAAAACCTCGATTTTTATTTAATTACTGACATCTCAGCACATAGTGTCTTTCAAAGAAAGAGGAATAAAAAATAGCACCAGGAGACTCGAACCAACGTCCTCCACAATAAAAGATAACTGCACTAGCCACTCGACGAAGAATAAATTCATGTGAAGCAAACAAACGGAACGTTCTTTAATACAATGTCACTCAGCCAACAAAGGAGTAAATGAAAACTAAAAACATGTTGTGTTATTTCCCGCGGGAATAAATTGATGTAAGAAAAAAACTTATATTTTGTTGTTGTGATGTTTTAGAAATGTCATACGTTGTAAAAAAAGTACGTGACATTTAAAAAAACATTTTAAAAAATATTTGTGAATGTAAGTTGCATTTCAAAAATGTCCATGCATTTCCAAAAACAATGTTCACGCGGGGAATAGAAATGTCCATGTGTATGTTGTTATTAATCTTGTTCTATTTAAGAAAACTACGCGGGGAATAGAAAGTCGCCATGACATCTGCATATTATCACAGGGAGAGTGGGATCATTCTGTCTGAGCGATCAATTTTTTTCAAGTATAAAATTATTCAAATTTTAATTTTCTTGTGGACAAATCAGCTGAACTATATTTTTCTTTTACCAAGACTTTCAAATTTAAAATTATTCAAATTCAAACAAAATATTCCGCTGATTTGCCTGAAAGAAATTTACGTACATTTATTCTGCACTATATCATCTTTTATCTAGATTTTTAAATTTGTAACAAATCGAATTCAAAAAAATTAGTTGATTTGTGCGAAAAATTTACGTACATGAATTTTGACCTATATTTTCCTTTATCTAGGTTTAAAAACTTAAAATTATTGACATTCGAACACAATTTCCGTTGATTTTTCCAAAAAAAACGTGCATTCATTCTGCACTAGATTTTTTAAGTTAAAATTATTCGTATTTAAACAAAAATTAGTTGATTTGTCCATAAAAAAGTTTGCACATTCATTCTGCACTATATTTGCAAATTTAGTATTATTCAAATTCATAAAAAAGTTTAGTTGATTTTTCCGAAAAGTTTATCTAGAATATAAGTTATCTTACATAGAAAAAAAGAATGAAAAGATAAATTGTGTATAAATCTTTGATTGCACATGAGGCGAGCTAGTCAGTAGGTTTTAACCGGGGCTATCTCTTTTTTGCACAGCTTTTCGCGTTTTAATTTCTACTTTATTCGCTACTGTCCATATTATATAAAGCTAACTGTGTGTAATAATCGTCAAACATCAGTTGGTTGAGTGGTTTGGATAACCCTCGGCCATTGACAGTGGGCCTCCCGCAACGTTGGCACGCCACATGTGCGTGGGATACGGCCGGATACGATAGAAAACTCTGTATATGAATAAAATGACAAGTTAGATGACAAAAACACGTATTTTATAAGTTTGTGCATCAAACTGAACGTCGCCTGCAAATTCTATGACTGCTGGTGTATTTACCTCTAATATAAACACACTAATAATTACACAAGTCCTAACCTAGATTAAATCGAGAACTGGACTAGAAAGTGAGTAGCTGTCAAACTAGGTACTAAACAGTACTAAGTATAGTCTAAAACTGCACTAATACAATAATTAGTACTAATGATTAATGAAACAGAAAACAAATGAATTTCATAGCCACAGAGGAGGCAGCCGGAGGTCACGCAGGCGCCCGGGAAGCTCCTATTCGGCACATTCAGCGCCGCTAAGCCTAACTGGCGCCCGCCCGCGACGCTTATTGGGCCGGCCCAGCAATCTGCGAAAAAAACGCGAAGAGAAAAAGGCGTTAGTAAATGGACGGAACGGTATTCGAACAAGCATCGGGGCGCCGACGACTTGACAAGACAACCAATAGACCAAGATGGCTTTTTTCTCTAAGATGCGAAAACTGCTTTGTGTAACACCTAGTTTAGTACAACATATATTTTGGACACATATGAATCATTTGAAAAAAGAAAAACGTAAAATTAAAAAAATCATAGAATTGCTATAGAAAAAGTTCACCAGTATGGAAAAAACAGTTCAGTTTTTTGAAACAGTTCATGGGATTCAAAAAAGTTTATCAATTTTGTAGAATACTTCACGAATTTGAAAAAAGTTCATCGATTATGAAAAAAAAATCATCTATTAGATTTTTCACAAATTTTCAAAAATGTTGAAAAAAGTTCATCAAATCTGAATAAAGTTCACAAATTTGAAAAAATAAATCATTGATTTTGTAAAAAGTTCACAGAATTTGAAAACAAATCATCAATTTTGAAAAAAGTTCATCCAATTTGAAAAAAAGTTCATTCAACTTTGAAAAAATTCACCAAATCCAGAAAAATAGTTCATTGGTTTGAAAAAGTTCATCAAATTTGAAAAAATAGTTCATCAATTTGAAAAAAAGTACATCAAATTTGGAAAAAAGTTCATCAAATTCAACAAAAAGTTCACAAATTGAAAATTAGTCCATCGATTTTACAAAACAAGGGAAACTGAAAAAAATGCGCATTTATCATTTATCAAAAAGTGTGAGAATAAAGAAAGAAAAAACCAAACAAAATCGTCCGAAAAACGGTAAGTAAATCTACAGAAAAGAAGGTATTTTGTCACCTCCCAATGAGGTGGTTCGATGGTTATAGCGGTGTACTTTAAATCTGTAGGTCGCGGGTTCGAATGCCACCATTAACGAAAGCAGGAAAAATTAACAAAGCAGGAAAAATTAACCGGGCCGGCCCAGCTCGCAGGGGGTGATGTGCGCTGCAGGCGCCCATTAACGAAAATGCGCGTTAACCGGCGCCTGCAGCGCCAAATAGGAAGTCGAGCTCTCCTCGTCCGAAGAAGATTCAACGGCGACGGGATCCAGGCAGGCTCCTGGTGGCGCGGTGCTGGCGAGGCCGAGGCTCGCCGGAGCCCACAAGCCGGCGCGGCGGCCGGGACGTCGGTCGAGGGCCACGAGCGCGGGGAGCACCGCCGTGGGCTCGTCCAGGGGCGAGGGGAACACCGCGGATGGCGCGTCTAGCGGCGCGATGGGTGCCAGGAGCGCCACGTCCAGCAGCGCTACGGCCGAACCGACGGATGGCTTGCATCCGGCGACGGAAACGCCGGAGTCCACCCACTCCATGGTAGCGACGACCATCCTCGTGGATCAGGCGGAGGAAGAAGGAAAAGAGGCGCATCTCACCGGTTGTTCTACATGGTTGTTTCTTTTGCTCTCGCTGGTTGTTCTACATGGTTGTTTCTTTTGCTCTCGCTGGTTGTTCTACATGCGTGATAACGTGTTTGAGATTGAAAAGTGAAATACCTGTCTTTGTCAATGGTTACACGAGCCCTTTATATGATCTGAAGAGACATCCTTCGAGGGGACGTCGGTTCCAGGAGATCAAAGGGAAACGGTTTGGGCAAGGGGAGATTTTCCCCTAATTACAAATTGTAATTAATTCCAACTCTATGGGCATGTTTGTGGTCTATAAGATCAGTAGAACAACAATGGGTCAATAATAACCACCGCAAAAAGTGAGGCAAATGGTCCAGCACTCCCAAGTTCTTATGTGTCTTTTATAGTGCGAAGTTTGTTTTTAATCGCATATATGATGCATCACATTCACATGTGAGAAGAAAGAAAGAGAAAAAATAGAGGACAGTTGAGAAACAACAGACATGGAGAGCGCAGCCAAACTAGACGAGCCCAGATAAGTAAATAAAACGATACAAAAAAATAGCACCGACTTGCAAGAATATATATAAACAAGATGATAATATGACATGAGGAAAATGCCGCCAAGTTAACCGAGTATTAAAGTCTGATCACAAAGGATATTGGCCAGAAGCCATGGGAGGAATCAAGTCGAACCCTAGTGTTCCTCCTAGTCCCGACAAATATTTGGTTAACTAACCTCTACCCCTCCATGATCACAAAAATATTCCCAGACAGACACGCACGGGAGCCAACTCGAAATAGCATCCAGCTGCCTGCGACAACCAGTGTCCATCCGCAACAATAATTTACCACCACTAACAAGTCTCAACAGTAGAACGGAATACATCTTCTTCACTTCACAGTAGGAAGGGGCTCCTCGAATACAATGGTCACCTAGCAAGCATCTGATGGGTATATTTGCAGCTGTTTCGATCAAAAAGGTGGGGTGGCTGGGTGCAAAGACATGGGATCAACTCCTTGGCGACAACACCCATGAATTGGTAATAAGCTGAGGATAAGACATCAAGTTAGATCTTTGTAATATGACACCCACGATATTCATTCACATTCATGCATGTACTCAAGCTGATTATTATTCTATCACCAACAGAAAAGAGCTAACTGGTATGCAATTCTAAGACGCCTGCCTGTACTAGAACGGCTTACCTAGCAACAAACACTTATGTCAACATGAAGGCATCCAACTTTGACCTCTTAAGATGCTGCGGTCTGAAATCCTCCAACTTGAGATTGGAGCTTGTCTTGGCCTCCTTCAAGAAGGAATCCCCCTTTTCTGTTTTGATCCACTCCAAGACTGCCCCAAGGACATCAGCTGCAATGCCTTCCTGCACAAGGTGTCCAGGCTCCTCTCCGCCTTCTTCAATCAATTTACCTACGTCTTGCAAAACCAGTATCTTCTCCACCACAAACCTTGCAAGAAGTCGTCCAAGATACTCTGCCGCTCTTGGAGAATCACTTAGAGCATCTTCCAATGAAGCAAGAACAGATGAAAGCCTACAAATATGGTCAAAGTCAGCCAGCACTCACCAGTGAGCATCAATGGGCAATGCAAGGACAAAGGAACTCACCCCTCAATGAGCTGAGGCTTGCTCAATAAATTATATCCACCATTGTAAAGCCCGACAAAGAGCTTTGCCAACAACTCTCTTTCCATATCTTTCCTCTCAAAGGAATCATTTACCCAAAGTGATACAAGAGAAGGATAGAAGCTCGGAGCATTCAACTCTTCAATACACAATGCAACTTCCTTTTCATCTTTCGCACTGCCAAAACAATAACATGTTAGCATACGACATAATGGAAACTTGGCACGTTCATACTTTTTCAGAAGAAAACAGAGAGACCACTACTCAACAACAAAAAAATCCCAAATATTCATACGTAAATAAAATACAGACTTACAAGTTGAAGTAAAATTATTAGGAAGTGGTTACATACCCTCCATTTTGTGGTAGGGTCTATATATTTTATGGAAAGTAAAGTCGTATCCTTTCTGATTCTAAGGTGTTGAATTTGGACCCTTGGCAAAAAGTTGCCACAATAACCTCGTACACGAGAATTTCACAACAATAAACTTTGAAATTTGCAGAGACGCGAGAAAGAACTGGTAGGAAGTACTAAGAGTCTAACAACACAAAATCATGACGTCCTAGTCTCACAGCAGCAGTACTACAACAAATTACCAGTTGCCGATAGTAGCACATTATTATCATCCATGTGTTACAAAGAAAATAATAGACCTTAAATAGTAAGACAGGCAATACCTTGAAAGTATAACCAATAATATCTAAGCTCAAGTCAGGTGTGTGCTGAAAAAATATCTTGTACAAAACACTTAGTTAGAAAGTATTACCTATAATATTCCCGGATGGTTGCAATAGATTTCTCTCTCAATTCCTCCTCGGAGTATGATTTATTTCCTGAACGACCCTCCTGGCTGGCAGGTCTGTGTGAAGAACTAGCAGATTGTGCAGCAGGTGCTATTCTCCCAGAAAATCGATCTGGAATTCTAGAGCTAGTGTCCTCTCTTGTTGTTGAAGGCACAGAATTGTAACCATTAGGACCAAATACAATCCTGCGCTGGTCAACAACACTAGGAAGTTCAGAATTTGATACCGGTGGCTGCCCTCTTAAAGACATACCCCTAGCTAGGCCACCTTGTGGTCCAAGAGTGATAGCTTCGTCCTTCACAGAACGCTGGGGAAGGGGAACAGTTCTATCAAACTGATGCCTTTCCTGCTCATACCGAATATCTTGATTACCAAATCCACGCCCTCGTTGCTGAGGACCTGGAGATACCAATGGTGCTGCTGAGCCACGGGAGCCGTAATCCATAGAGGGTGCCCCTCTTCTAGGAAGAGAACTAACGACTGGACCACGAGACCTACTCGATTGAGATTGAGCATGTCTTTCCTGAGCTGCATCCCTGTGAACCTCATCGATCTTCTTGGGGCCATCCACTTTACGCCTTTGCTGCCATTTGTTCTTCCTGAGATCGATTGAATCTCTGAGCAGGAATCTAACACGGGAAGATATCAGTTGACTGGTTGACAGGTTGCGCATTCTATCAAAATATGCATCCATATGTTCCTTAGCCTTTGGATGATCTATCATCTCTCCAATTGTACTCATCAATTTGCATAGTGCTTCAATGTTCTCCTCGTCTGGATTCTGATAATTTCCCAACAATTTTTTGATGCATTCATGCATGATGCGCTCTGTCAGCATCCTCTTTTTGTACAATTCTCCAATCAACCTAATATTACCCAGCATGCGCCTTCGAGCTTTAACTCTCTTTTCTTCCCTTTCCTCTTTCGTTTGCTTAATCTCACCTTCCTCCTCCGTTTTATCTGCTTCAGCTTCTTCTCTTTCGCCCCTCTCAAACTCCTCTTGGCACTTGTTCAATAGCAGTCTCTTGAATGTAATCTTTTCATTGTCCTCACTAAAGTCTGGCAGTGCACCAGCCAAATGGGAACAGAAGTTGGCGTACATTTCACAGAAAGTTGGTTCCATCAAAGCTTTGTCAAATATCTGTGAAATCACCCCAGTAAGAGTTGACACATTGTCAATGTTCACCTCTTTCACTTGTTCAAAAAGCTTGTCAAAGTTTTGTGGGGTCAGTTTATTCAGAATGGCTTTCAGCTGCCTCTGCTTTGCCTGCTCCTCATCAGAAACTTTGCCGACAACATACTTTTTCTCAGCTTTGTGCATTACTTGCATGGGTGTAACAGGAGATGGGATCAGACCCTTTTGCTGCCATCTATCTGCATCAGAGCCACTGCGGGGTACTTGAGGAGCATTGGATTGTGGTCCCACAAGAAGTGCAGCACGTGGATTCCTCAAAACACCATGAGTGCCTCCTGGGCCGCCACGGTAATTCATTGCTGGGCCGTTTGTCAAGTCCATGTGGGCATCACGGTTAGGACTGTAAGGAACACCTGATTTTAACCACTTATCATCATCCATAGCAGGACCACGGCGATCACCACGAGATGTTGGTCTATCAGATCCCCTTGCAGAACTTGGGTGAGGTTCCCGATCAATAACATAGGATTTTCCTGCCAAATCTTTGAATAGCGTACTAGTGACAGTATCCATCCGGATGCCAACAGGAAGACTAGAATACTGATGTGTAAAAGTTAGCAGAAAATCACGAGAATATTTCTTTCGGCCATTAGCTTCAGTCATATCAGAATCTGGCAATTGAACTGCACTAGCCTGGTTTCCAGAGTCCGAACTTTGCAGCTTTGGAGTAGACATGTCTGCTGCATCTTCCCAATCATCCGGCTCAACTTTTTTCTTTCCATCATCCTCGCACATCGCCTCCCTTTCTGATTCCTCAGGCAGCACATGTGTCCCGTCGACTGTTGAAGAACTATCAGCACCCTCTGATGTGGCAACACTCTCAGACTGTTCTTGTGGTCCTTTGTATGCATTGTAAAGATCTGAGGTCCCAGCAGCATCAGCTTTTGAAAGCATTTCCTTCCGCTTCTTCTTTCTCCCAGCTGCAGACTTTGTTCGGGTAAGCTCTGCAGTAGGTTTTTCCCTTGATAAGGGTCTAACAAAACCTGTTGGTGCGGCACTTGATTGCTCAGTGCTTGACTCATCCTTCGCTCCATCTGCATGTTTCACTTGCCCCTCAGATGCAACTGAATGATTCACAGGCAACATGCCAGGAGTAATACCGGAAACAACTAATCCGGTTTCCTGAATGCTACTTCTGATATCTTTATCATTGGCAATTTGGCTGGTAGACTCTGATGAGGTTCCAGAATTGGCCTCAGACAAATCATTGGCATCCACAGAAGCTGATAAAGTTTCAGTATCCTTATTATGTGATGTATTCATCAAACCGTGCTCCTTTGGTACAGATGTTGTGCACTCCTTGGGTAGCTCTTGTGGGTCAGTTACAAAAGATGTTGCATCTGAATTACCAGGCTTTGAAGTTGCCAATGATGCCTGCTCAGCCAAATCCACCATGCAGTCATGCGATTCATTTTCAGTAGAATCAGACATAATTTTGACATCACCATATTCAGGTGAAATTTGGTGAGTTATTTCAATCTCCTTAGATTTAACAGCAGCAACACCTAAGCTTTCTACTGCTTGGGGCTCCCCAGTGCTCGCAGAGGACAATTTTGCAGAGCTGATTACCATGGCAGGAACATCAGCAGCTGGCAATGCAAGCATGTTAGAAAATCGAAAAGAGACACAATTCATCGATTCTTTCATTAACTTTTAAAAAAATAGAGTGCATACCATTTACTGATGTGCTATCAGCTTCACTTTTACCAAGAATAGGAGAAATACTACATTCAGATGTTGCTGATGTCAAGCCTGAACCCTTGCTGGTTAAATCCACCTGTTCACTATCGAAGCTCTTTGTTTCCATGTGACCAACCACATCATCTCCAACCTTCACAGAAGTTTGCCCCTTCAACTCTTCGACAGGGGAAGCAGGCTGAATGGATGCAATATGTGAGTATGTTAAGCAAAGATAACATGTGCTAAAATGCAAAAACAGTGCTAGGAATAGGAAACGAGAATAGTGTACCTGTGGTTGTTGCGGCAAATTCTTTGTGTCATTTCTAGTTGCATTTTTCTTGTTATCCTTAAGTGAATCAGTTATTGGAAGGGATTCTTTCTTTTCATCAGCTCCGGTCAAGAATGAGGGTGAATTTGCACCAGAATATGTCGCTGCATCAGTTTCTGGCTTTGCAGCTTCAATCGGTAAGGGTTGAGTCACCGTAGTGGGATGCTTCTCCACGGTTGATGGTGCTGTACTTTCCTTGGAATGCTTCTCTGGGATAGATGGTGCCTTACTCTCCTTCTCAATAACTGGTTTATTCGAAACCATAGCACCAGAAATAACTTCACTATCCTTTTGTCGATGTTGTACAGCATGGTCAGCGACCCTGAACTTAGAAGCATCTGATCTACCTGCAGGCATACTTATCTTGACCGAGGGAACAGGTTTTTCCATGTGCAACCCACCTTGTGGTTTGCCTATGAGTTGGGACTGACCAGATGTTGCAGGCCCAGCTATGTTGTCCTTGTGGCTGGCAGGAACAGTATTTGACATAGATGGGTTCATGAATGGAATTGATTGCCCAGCTTGAGTGGCAGGATAACTAAACCTGCCCTGTGATCCAGTGGGAACAACACCAGCAGTGCCGGAGTAATACGTACCTGACTGGTTATACGAGGTCTGCTGTGGATTCGTATAGTAAACCATAGGTTGAGTTGCAACACCACTGACTTGCTGTGGTTGTGCTGCTACATTAGGTGAAGGCCGCCCAAGCACCACTTCTTTGTTGGTATTTGGATCAGTAATTTTGATATTACTGCTCTTTCGGGGAGCAACAAGCTTATTCTGCTGTTGCTGAGGATACTGTGTAGCCATGTTCAAATTAACATTGCCCAGTTGAGGAGGGATTGTATGAGCAACAGACGGATAGATCATTGTTTGTCCTTGATGCATCATTTGCTGATGCAATTGTTGCTGCATATTTTGGACATACATCTGCTGCTGAACCTGGGATGCATTGCCACCAGGCAAGCCAATGGGCATCTGCATTGAGCTTGGGACAACTCCCTGATTGTGACCACCAAACTGTAATGGGACTGTTTGTTGTTGATGGTGAAAATGCATCGGCATGCCCATGCCCGGTAAAGGTTGAACAGAGGGCCTCTGTGGCGCAAAATTCTGAATTGAAGGAGAAACATGCACATCTCTCTTCACTTGGGATGGAACATGAGTATTCAGGGTGTTAGGTTGACTAGGACCAAGAGCATCCTTCCTCGTTTGCTGTTGCTGTGGCAGTGGTTGCTGCTGTGGTGGGGGCTGTTGCTGCTGCTGCTGCGGCTGGGGATGATGCTGCTGCTGCGGCAGGGGATGATGCTGCTGCTGGGGCGAGGGATGCTGCTGCTGCAGCAGCTGCTGTGGTGGGGGATGCTGCTGCTGTGGCGTGGGATGTGGCTGTTTTAGAGCTGGTGGTACAGGCATAGATGATGCAACCTTAGGTCCATCTGAAAGTACCTGAAGAGCATGGAAAGATAACGTGATAATAGATTCTTTTCAAACGTTGAAACCTAAAAAGACTACCGTTACAATATATTAAATAGACATAAACAAGAAAAACACTTGTTTAAAGGCTCCAGAAACTAGATAATTCACAGGAACAAAGATAATTTTCTACAGCACAGTACATCCAGCAAATATTGACTGCCTCTAAAGAACAGCTATGCATATAGCTAACATCAAATAAGAAATAATTACGCAGGGAATAAGTACAAGATACCTGATTACGTTTCTGCTCATCCAAATTGGGAGGAGCTGAGCTTGTCCTAGCAGGAAATTGCTACACAGAAGTTTTTTGTAAATTAGAAAGTCAGAAAAGAACCAGAAACTGAAGAAATTTGAACCTCGACATGCAAGCTGGAAAAGATAGGGAACGCAACATACCGGGAGACCATTCATGTTCATGTTTATACTACCAAACTGCAAGTTAAATCCCTTTGATGATTCCCCTGAAACAAAAAAAGAACACAAACAAAGCAGCAGAATGTTACCAGGCAAATCAACATGCATGTCTGCTATCCGAACAATGACCTATAGAGAAGGTGCGCACCACCACCACAGATGGTCACAGCACGTGTTAGTCATCGCATATACAATTTCTAAAGTGCAAAAGGAGGAGTGAACCAAACCTTTTGGCGCACCCTGAGGAGCCGGTGCATTGGAGCTCTTTGGTGGTGCCTTGGGGCCAGCCCGAGGAATATTCTTCGGCAGGGGTATATATGTTGGATTTTCACTGGCAGGTGACATGGAGGGTGCTTGCAATCCGGGTGAATCTGCCCATTGAGAACATGCATGCAAACAACAAAAATACGTCAATTAGCAGTTTTGCTTCGCTCCAATTGCAATGCAACGACACAGCAGAATGGGCCGTGGAATCACCATGATGCTGGGGCCGTGGCGCGGAGACAGGAACATGGACAGGCGCATTCTGAGGCGCGGGAGGGCGCGGAGGCGTCTGCAGGGGCCCAGGTGCCGGGGCGGGCTGGAAGCCAGTGGTGTCTGGCTGGTTCACCACCCTCTGGTGACCGCCATGGCCATTGCCAGGCTTCCTGAAGCTGCAATCGAGATCCAAGGTCACATTAAAACCCTAGCTTCTCCGTCATCATAGGATCAAATCACATAGCATCACGGAATCATCAGGAGAAAAGGGGGTCGAACGGCAGGTACCTGCGGTTGGATGAGAGGGGAGGCTGGCCGCCGGAGGGGCCCCCGGCGCCCTTGCCCGCGCCGCCGACTCCGCCTCCGCGGTGGCCGCCGAAGCTGTTAGAGCGGCCGCCGGGTCTCCTCGCGTGCCCCTCGCCCCTGTCCCCTCGCTGGGACATAAATCCGCTCTTCCCTTCCGATCTCCTCCTCCTCCTAGTTTAATTCCCCTGATCCAATCACAACGAACCACCCAGAAATAAATCGCCGGGAAATCCGCCCGCGCACGAAAACGAAACGAGAAGGAACAACCCTGGCTCGGGGCCGCCACACGGCGCGGCGCGGCGCGGCCTGTCTAGGTGGTCGGCGGCGGGCGTACCTTGGGGCCTCGGAGGGCGGCGGCGCCTAGGGTTTGCGGTCGTGTCCAGTGTCGAAGACGAGGGGGACGGACGAGCTGAGATGGGTTTGGGTTGGAGGGGTGGGGGGGAGAAGTGGGAGCGAAGCGACGGGGAGAGGCGACACGTCGGGCACAAGTAGTAGGGCAGGGCAGCAAATCGGGGGCGATACGAGTTGGAATTACCGACGAAATAAGCAACCGGAAATCTCGACTGCTAATCCCCAACTGATTTCGATTTAATTTAATTTGATTTAGTTCCGACTAGGAGAGAGAGAAAGACCCTTGAGCGGTCAGGTCAAGGAGGCCAGATCAGATGCGATTGGATGGCTGGCGTTCGTCCGGGGCGCCGCTTTGGTCGCTCGCCTTCGCCTCTAGGACTCTACTAGCCGCCCGTGTAGGCCAAATTTCGTGTTTTGACCCTTTTTGCGAACAAAATCGGGATATGATCCCGGTTTGAAATTATTTCGACATTTGATCCTTTTTGCTACCGCCAGTCTCCGTGGCGGTAGATATATGCAGGCTACCGCCGCTCCTCGTGGCAGTAGGTTTCCTGACGTCGTCTGGCCGTTAACGGCCGTGTAAACATGGCAAAGGGACCTACCGCCACACCCCACTGATGAGCTCTTGCAACCTCTGTAGGGATGGTGGCGGTAGGTTCTGGATAAGGTTGTGAAGGAGGGCTGTCTTGCTCCCCACCCACTCATTCACCCCACTCTTCTTCTTCGAGCTAAAACTCTCTCCCCCTCTTCTCCCCCACCAAATCACCCACTAGATCCCTCTCCATTGCTTGAGATTTGGCCGGTGGATCGAGCTCATTTGCATCACCCAAGGTACCTCCCCCATCCCCCCTTCATTTGGTTGGTTCAAATCATGCATTTTGCTCATTTTGTTGGAATCACTAGTTCATGGTTTTGTTGTGGTGAAATCATTGTATATGATGCATTTAGGGTAATATTTGTGCTTTGACAATGTATTGTGTCAGTAGCATTGTTTGGGTAGTAAGAAATATCATTTAGGGTTTTGTTAGGGTTAATGACATGGTTAGGGTTAAGGTTGGGTTTATGGTTATGCTTAAGTAAATGCCTATAGGACGAACGTTATGGTTATAGTTCAATTAGGGTTTTGTTAGAGTAGTTTGAATTGTAGCTCGATCTACTCGTAGGGTTCAAGTTTTTGTCGAGACACGGTTAGGATTTTTACCTTGGATGACCGTTATAGTAACTAGATGATGTTCCCGCGCGTTGCTGCGGGATATTTTCCAGAATTTTGTGAGAAAGGTTAGGATCCAATCTGAAGTGCCATAAACTACCGATTTTGCACATCCTGCATCATAGTGGATGTTTGCAGAAAATATCTGGATGATATCAACATGCATCATAGTGGATGTTTGAAAATATCTGGATGATATCAAAATATTTGATGCAGATAAATGGAGTCTCACATGATGATATATGTACATTATGATTTATCATATACATTTGCATTAATAGTAGGTGTTTTTTTTTCAAAAGGGGTAACCCAGATCTACGCATCGTTGTGATACATGAATAGTAGGTGTGCACCCATCATTAAAATAAAGTGTGCAGATGTTACCCAATTGTATCATTGTACATGAACTGCTATTCTTTAGCATTGGTGGAAGAATAGCTCTCTTCGGAGCATTGGATAACCTGTCTAAAAAGATAAACATAATCTGTAAGATGTTAAACGTAGGTAGCAAAAAATTGTGTAGTTTCGCATCATATACTACTGACTATAAGAACTTTTTTTAACTGTTGTTTTTTTGAACTGCTGATTATAAGATCTGAAAGTAGCAAAGTTGTTACTTGCACGGTTAATATAGAAGAGTACCTCCACTCAAAAAATAAAAAATAAAATAGAAGAGTACCTGTCACAACATGGGCAGCCCCCTCGGTCGTGCCGTGGGTGTCTTACATCGCCTATATTTTGACCAGAGCTTGACATCGCATACACGCAAGAGCGAGGATCGATCATGGCGGCGATGAGACTACCGCCGACGATGTGCGGAGCAAGAAGCAAGGGATTGTCGGCTCCTGTGGAGATGATCGGCATCGGCGGAGAGATAGCCAACGATGACGCATGGAGCAAGCCGCAATGGTTCAACGTCTCTCACGGAGATGATCCGCAGTGGCCCCGCCACGGTGAGATGGCCGATGATGACGCACGGAGCAAGCAGCAAGGGGTCTATGTTTCCCGTTGCAATGATCTGTTCCCGAAGTGAGACGGCCGACGATTTACACACAAAGCAAGCGAGCAAGGGATCGCCGTCTCGCGGGCGATGATCTCGCAACGGTGGCGAGAAGGCCGATGACCACACGCGTAGCCGTAAGTATGTGATCATCATCTCCCCGACGATTATCTCGTCGTGGCGCCTCGAGCGGTTAGCGGTCGCAGTTATCATGGTTCCGTGGGTGACGCTCGACGGCATTAGGAACATGGAGAGCTTCGGCTGGCGCCATGGGCGATGGACGCGGATGTCGCAGTCAGGTGCAGCTTCGGCCTTGTGCTCTTCCTACGCGTGTGTCACTTGAGCGCTATGCATAAAAGCCAGCTCCAACATAAGATCAAATGGCAGAAGGGGAAAGACAACAAAAGCGGAGATCAAACGCTTGTACTTCAGAGCTACTTAAGCTCCAATTTAATCTAGGATGGCTATCAGAAGGGCAAGAGCATTTTCTCATGCGGACCTACCTTTTCATCCACCGCATCCTCTTTAAAACGCCCGAGTTGTTTAACTTTCCTAATTAATTGCAATCGATTAGTGCGATATTTGCTTTGGACGTGCATGCATCGTGGTTGCATGCACCTCTCCTTATTAATGCAGGTTTCTTTGCTCAAGGGGCACACGGATAGGAGGGAGACCGAGGTAAAAAACTGATGTTCAGCCACGGACGATACTTCGTGTCCCGTCGACCTAATTAGCTCGGACAATTGGAGTACTATTTACTTGTGAAAATTATTCCACAAAATGAATGATGACAAGGCTGCTGATGTGGATAGCTTGCATGTCAAGAGAAATAGGATAGTGGGGATGAACTATTTAGGTATTATAGATACCTCGACTTGTAGGATGGGATCGATCATCTTTGTTGATGAAAGTGCAATCATGCCCTTGAATCATATTTTGATGTTGATGACAACACATATGCTCGGGACTAATCATGTTTATCAAGTATATCTCAGGATTGTGTTCCAAAGACCGTATGCATGGATCATGACTAGGGACAAAAAGCATATAACTCAAGAATGGAGATACAAGGTGTTAACTTCATTTATGGTTTGTTCTTGAGTATAGGGATCCCGCACTATTAAGAGGGGATCGATGGATCTGTGAAAAACTTGCTCAAAGCTGGTATCTATATACCTTACCTTGGACGTCCGGCTCTCTACGGACGTCCGGTCCTTCCTGATTGCGGGACGTCCGGACGCTTCCGGACGTCCGACACTTCCACAACAGAAACATTTTTACGGATGTCCGGAACCTCCGGACGTCCGACACTTTCGCATCGAAACTTTCTTACGGATGTCCGGCCCTTTCAGACCGTATCGTATCTGTTGATTTGTGAGTCACACTTTTGCCGAAACACTTTTGGCGGACGTCCGAACTCTCCTGACGTCCGACACTTTCACATCGAAGCTCTTTACGGATGTCCGGGCCTGTTCGGACGACCGTATCCTCGTACATTGGTTTGTGGGTCACACTTTTCACGATCGGTCGTCCGATGATCGTCGGACGTCCGGACCCATTTGGGCCTCTCCGGACGACCGACGTTCTCGGACGTCCGCCATCCTGCACCCCAAACGGTCACCTTTTTCCCACCACATATATATACTCCTTCCCCTTGCTCGGGTTGGAGTTGACCATTCACTTTGAACAAATCCTAGAACACTTCACTCACTCTCTCTCAACTCTCCACACCAAATCTTAGATCCCCAAGGGGTTTGAGAGCTTTGAAAAGAAGTAGTCCGATCAAGTGATAGATCCACTTCTCCTCCTTCTTTGCACCCAAGGAATTCATGATTTGAGCAAGTCTTGAGCAAATCCCCATTGATCTTATTACTCTTGGAGGTTGGAGACTCCTAGGCGGTAGGAGTCTTTCGGAGAGGAATCGACTTTTGTGATTACCCCCGGATAAGTTTGTGAGGGTTTGGAGACCACCCCAAGGTCTACCACTAGTGGTTGAGAAACATCTTCGTGGTGTTGTCTCAAAGGGAGAATAGGGTGAGCCTTCGTAGCGTTGGTGTGCCTTCGTGGTAACATCCACCTCTCTAACGGTGACTAGCTTCCCTCCAAGGAAGTGAACATCGGCATACATCCTTGTCTCCTGAGTTGCGGTTATTCCTAACCCTAACTCTATACTTGTGGTTACTTGTTTCGGTTTGCACTTACTTACATCATATTGTGCTTGCTCACTTATATGCTTGTGTTACTTACCTAGTACTTCGTACCTACTAGCAATTGTTAGGCTCACTTTCATATTCCGCACTATTGCGTAAAATTGCTAAGTAATAATTAAAATTTGTAATTGTACCTATTCACCCCCCCCCCCTCTAGGTCCATCTCGATCCTTTCAATTGGTATCAGAGCCTAGTGCTCTATTCTTGTGGCTTAACCGCCCTAGAGCGAGATGAACCCAGATGGGACTCCCCTTGTTGTAGATCCTAAGGATAAAGGCGGGGCTTCTTCTGAAGTCAAGTCCTTTACGTCGGAGGATCTAGAACGGGCCCTTGCTAAGCAAAAAGAGGAGCATGATGCTTCCCTTGAGGCCTTGGTCCAAGTGAGATTAGCCACGTTGTCCTCGGTGCTTGCACCACTCTCGGGTGGTGCTGCCTCAAGGCCAACTGTGCCTACTCCATCACTTGGTCAACAACCTCCTAACAATGAACACACCAGTGTTCCTTGGCTTTATGCAAGACCTCAGGTTGAGAAACCAAGATATAATCCTCAAGGCAGTCCTCCTTTGCTTAGTGCCACTTCCGATTTTCCTTTGTGGAGAGTTGCTATGCAGGACCATCTTCGACATGGAAACGATGAGATGTTGGAGATCTTGGAGTATGGCTATCATGTGGTTGATCCAAAGAACCCCACTCCAAGAGAAATATATGACAAGAACCTCAATGACACTGCAATCATGTGGATAAGGAGAGGCTTGGATGAAAAGCAAAGGAGACCGTTCATACACATCACAAGTGCCAAGGAACTATGGGAAACTGTTGTACGATCCAAAATCGGCACCTCTACCCTCCGGAGTGCTCAATATGAAATTGCCAAGGGCAATTGCAAAACTTTTGTATGGAGAAAGGTGAAACCCCAATCAACTCCATGAGCGTCTCATGACACTCACTGCCGATATTGAGTCATGTGAGTGTGACAAGACACAAGATGGATTCAACATGACTAAGAGGTTCCTTGTGGATAAGTTACTCCATGCTCTTGCTCCATTTCACCATCAAATGGTGTGGGACATAAGACAACATCATACCTTCAAGGAAATGACTACAGATGACATCGTATCCACCTTTCAACTATATGAAGAGTCAAAGACTAATGCCACAAAACATCTTGCCATGCATGGTTCTCCATCATCAAAGATCAATCTTGCATTGAAGGCCAAGCATGTATGTGAAGATGAACAAAGTGAAGAAGAAGAAGAGGATGACGAAGATGGTGATGAGATTGAACTGACGAGGGCCCTACATATGAAGACATGGCTCTTTTTGTCAAGAAGTTTAGCGGGTAAGTTCAAGGGAAGATTCCAAAAGAAGAAAGTAAGAAAATGCTACAACTGTGAAGAAACCAATCACTTCTCCAACGAGTGCCCTTATGAGAAGAGAGAAGATAAACCAAGGTTTCCCAAGACCTTTCCCAAGAAGAAGTTGCCAAATCCTTTGAACTCCAAGCTCAAGAGGAGAGATGGAAAGGCAATGGTTGCTCAAGAAGAATCTGATCCGGATGATGTTAGTGGTGTCACGGAGTTGCTCAAGACTCTCAAAACACCTTGAGGTTAGTAAACAAGAGTGGTGATGTGGTCACCTACAACTACATGAAAGATTACAAGGGCAACGCTCACAAAATGCCTAATGGCAAAGGCCATGGTTGAAGAAGAAGAGGACCAAAGCTCTTCTGACAAGGTCAAGGTAACTCCACGATCAAATCCTCCTCTTTTCACGCCATCTACTTCTAGTGATGAGTATCTTGATGCGGAGGATAGTCATGAGGATGATGATCTAACTGATCCTATGCTTGCTAAACTTAATAAGTTCATGTGCTCCCTCAAAGGAAGGAAGCTCACTATGTTTCAGATGCTTATGGAGATGGTGAGTAAGTACACCATCTCCATTAAGGAACTCGAAACCCTCGTCATCGAGGAAAAGGAAAATATGAAATCCTTGAGCGGAAAGTCAAATATGAGGAAGCACGAAATGATGAACTATGTTTAAAAATTGGTACAAATATTGATGTTCATACTAAAGATCTTGCCTCCTTGAAAAAGGCTATTGGCTCTTGTGAAGAGTTGATGAATGATAAAAGTAAGCTTGCAAAGTCTCATGCCTCTCTCACTAAGGATTGTGAGCTTCTATCCGTGTCTCTCAAGACTAAGGAAGAAGAGCTCACCCTTCTTACAAAGAGTTTTGAGACACTCAAACTTAATTATCTTGAAACTCTAGCCAAGGCTTACTCATCTCAGATTATCAATGTTGATGCATGTTCTACTAACTCTAGTAGTGATCTAGCATCCATCCTTGAGGAGAATCGGTCTCTCAAAGCTCAAATCGAGAAAGGGCTCATGACATGTGCTCAAGGGCAAAAGAACCTTAATGAGGTGTTGAGCCAACACAATGAAGCGTTCACCAAAGAGGGACTCGGGTTTGACCCAAGCACAAGCAAGAAGAAGACGCCCTCCCAAAATTGCACCACTCCTTTAAAAGAAACCTTTGTACGAGAAGGACACAAGGAGAAAGGTAAGGTTGTTAGTGGGAAGGCCACAAGGGGCATGCCCACTCTCAACAAGCCAAAAGAGTTCATGCCTCCATCCTATGTAATGCAGAAGACTAAGGATGGAGAAGTTTATGCAAAGTTTGTTGGCCCCAAAAGGCATTTCTGCTTTTTATGCTATTTGGGTCCCTAAGACCCTTGTGACTAACTTGAGAGGTCCCATTGTAAAATGGGTGCCTCTAACCAAGTAATAATTGTGTGTAGGTAGCTTTCTTGATTGGAGTAAAATGGGTGATTGATAGTGGATGTACAAATCATATGACCGAGATAGCAAATTGCTCTACGATTTCATGGAAGCTATTCAACCATTTATGAGCATTATGTTTGGTGGAGGATCAAAAGGACAGGTACTTGGGTTGGGTAAGGTGGTTATCACCAATGACATGTCTCTTGCAAATGTCATGCTTGTCCAATCCCTTAAATATCATTTGCTTTCTCGTCCGCAAATTGGCTTACATTGGTTATGATACACTATTTGGACTAACGGATGTGAAAGTCTTTAAGAGAGATACTCTCGAAGTGGCCTTTGTTGGAGAGTTGGATGGCAACCTTTACACGGTTGAATTCTCGAAAGAGAGCACATTCCATGCAACTTGTCTAATGGCCAAGGCCGATAAGGTGGCTATGGCATCACGGCCAGCCCATGTCGGCATGAGGAATCTCCAAGATCTCTTAAAGGGGAATCACATCCTTGGACTAACAAATGTCTCTTTTGAGAAAGATCGTGTGCAGTGCATGTATAGCAGGAAGCAACATCAATCAAAGCACCCACCCAAGAATATTGTGTCTACTTCAAGGCCTTTGGAGCTCCTTCATGTGGATCTCTTTGGGCCTCCTTCATGGGATAGTCTTGGTGGGAAAAAGTATGGACTTGTCATTGTTGATGATTACTCAAGATATACATGGGTGTTTTTCCTCAAGTCCAAGGACGAAACGAAGATCACTTTCATTGACTTTGCCAAGCAAGCACAACGCAAGTTTGACAAAGAAATCTTGGCAATAAGAAGTGCAATGGATCTGAGTTCAAAAACTATACCTTGGAAGAATTCCTTAGTGATGAAGGGATTGAGCATCAATATTCAGCTCCATACACTCCTCAACAAAATGGTGTAGCCGAAAGGAAGAACCGCACACTTGTGGAGATGGCAAGGTCCATGTTGGATGAATACAAGTCACCACATAGTTTCGGGTCAAGTTGCCAACACCGCATGTCATGCATCAAACCGGCTTTTCCTACGCACTATAATCGAAAAGACTCCATATGAGCTTCTAATCGGAAACAAGCCAAATGTCAAGTACTTTCGTGTATTTGGGTGCAAATGTTTCATCCACAACAAAAGAGAAAGGTTAGGAAAATTACAATCAAAAACAATTGACGGTATATTTGTTATTATGGATCAAACTCTCATCAAGATATAGAGTCTACAACAAATCCAATGGATGTGTTGTAGAAACTTGTGACGTGGTGTTTGATGAATTTAATGGCTCCCATGGGGAGCAAGTTGATCTAAGTGATGTAGGTGAAGAAGATTCTTCTCAAGACATTTTGACCATGGGCATTGGTGCACTTCTTCCTATGGAACAAGAACCTCATGATGATGAAGAAGAAGATAGAAGTCTCCCACATCATCAAACTACTTCAACATTCATAACACCACAAGCCCCTATTGCTCAACCGATACCTTTAGCCCAAGTTGAAGAGGATGATCAAGTTCCTCCTCATGACAATCTTCAAGAACAAGAACAAGAAAGTCCAATCATTGATGATGAACCTCAACAAATGCAATATGAACAAGAAGATCTTCCTCCACACATTAATGATCCATATGTTGAAGATGTGGATGATGGACATGAAGTTGAACCTCGTGAAACCCTTACCTCTATCATGCCACGAGTGGCGGTCGTGTTGATGTTGACAAAATACTCACCGGCATATCGGAAGGTAGAGTCACTCGTAAACACTTGACCAACTTTTGTGCTCACTTCTCTTTGTGTCTAGTTTTGAACCCATCAAGGTACAAGATGCAATGATAGACAACGATTGGCTAGTTGCTATGCAAGAAGAGTTGAACAGTTTTGAACGCAACCAAGTGTGGTCGTTAGTCAAAAGGCCACCCACCGAACACAACGTCATTGGAACAAAATGGATTTTCAAGAACAAACAAGATGAGAATGGTGTAATCATCCGGAACAAGGCAAGGTTAGTGGCACAAGGGTACTCACAAGTTGAAGGTTTGGAATTTGGTGAGACCTTTGCCCCCGTTGCCCGTCTTGAATCCATACGCATCTTACTTGCTTATGCTGCTTTCAATGGTTTTACATTACATCAAATGGATGTGAAGAGTGCTTTTCTTAACGGTCCTCTACAAGAAGAAGTATATGTATCACAACCACCTGGGTTCATTGATCCCGATCACAAAGACTATGTGTATAAACTTCATAAGGCTTTGTATGGCCTCAAACAAGCACCTCGTGCTTGGTATGATCATCTTAAGAAGTTTTTACTCGATGATGGTTTTGTGAGAGGGGTGATCGATCCTACTCTTTTTACTAAGAGGGATAAGGGTGATTTGATCTTATGCCAAATCTATGTAGATGATATCATTTTGGTTCTCCTAACATTCATTTGTGCAAGAAGTTTGCGGCTTCAATGACCAAGAATTTTGAAATGTCACTCAATGCGGATTTGAAGTTCTTCCTTGGTTTTCAATTTCATCAATTTCAAGAAGGAATTTTCTTGTCTCAAGCAAAGTACCTCAAGGATATCCTAGAGAAGTTTGGTATGTCTGATGCTAGTCCATGTAAGACACCAATGCCAACGAAAATAACACTCATCGAAGACACAGACGGTATCCCCTTGACCCATCTAAATACCGCTCCATGATTGGTTCATTGCTTTATCTTTGTGCATCTAGACCAGACATCATGTTTAGTGTATGCATGTGTGCTAGATTTCAAGCTTCCCCTAGGGAAAGTCATCATAAGGCGGTTAAGCATATTCTTAGATACCTTGTTCACACCCCAAAGTTGGGTCTATGGTATCCCAAGGATGCTAAGTTTGATCTCATTGGATACACGGATGCGGATTGGGCGGAGACAAAGTGGATCGTAAGTCCACCTCCTGCATGTCAATTTCTTGGACGCCTTTTGGTAAGTTGGTCATCGAAGAAACAAAATTGTATTGCCCTCTCTACCGCAGGTTGAATACATTGCTGCCGCCAGCCAGTAACTTCGCTTATTATGGATGAGGCAAACTTTGAAGGATTATGGTATCACCTATAGACATGTGCCTCTTTTATGTGATAATGAAAGTGCTATCAACATTCCGAGAACCCCAAGGATCATCTCCGCACCAAACACATTGATATTAGATATCACTTCTTGAGAGATCATGTTGAGAAAGGCGATATTCACATTGATCACATTGGGACAGATTTGGTAAATCGCGATATTTTCACGAAACCATTGGATGAAGCAAGGTTCTCACGACTTAGGCGTGAACTTGGTATCTTGGAGCTTGACAACATTATGTGAAATCTAGTACTCATCCATGCTTAAACTTAATGTCTAGTCGTGATGTAGGCATATATTTAGGGGAGACACTCAATTCATGAGTTCTCTCACCTTACATAATGCATAAATTGAACAAACACTCTCAAAGTTATCATAGTTTAATATGATGGAGTAGTTTATGCCTATGATTGAGTAAGGTGGGATCTGATTTCCTACATAAATAAGTTTTACCGTGAGAAAATGTTTTCCTCATCATCATTATCAGCCCTCTGTCCAAACTTCTAGCTCGGACGTCCGGAGGGTTCCGGACGTCCGAGTGGTATTTCACGGACGTCCGCAAAAACTCCGGACGTCCGTATATTCTACTGGTTATTTCCGGTCGTCCGGCCTGGACGTCCGTAAAAACCATTCTGGTTCACTCAAGTTTGGCCTAGCAAATGAAGCTTCGGACGTCCGGAAGACTCCGGACGTCCGTAAGAACCGTTCTGTTACAATATGCCCGGCCGTCCGATGCCATCGGACGTCCGTAAAAGCAACCTGTTATCCTTCTTTGCCGATGGTCCCGACTCGGCCGTCCGTCTGCTGGATGTCCTGTCAGATATATAACTCCGGACGTCCGGAGGCCCTGACGTCCGACGGTTCTCTGGGTCTATATATACTGCGCCCTAGGTTTTCTTAGTCAACCAACCGCCCGCCGCACAGACGTCTCTCCGGCCGCCGCCGTTTTGTCGTCAGGCGGCCCCTCCTCGCGACCGCGCCGTTCGCCGGGGGTGTCTCCCGCCATGGATTCGAGACTTGCCGTCCGGCCCGCCTGCCGTTCGCCGGGCTTTCTCTCCCGTCCGTCCCTTCGATCCTCGCCCCAGACGTCGTTTGGCTCCTCCGTGCTCTTCCTCGCCTAGTAGGGCAAACCCCCCCTTTCTCTTGACCTGTCACCCTGGTCTATGGAGGGGTGTTGACATGTGCTTTCCTTCTCCCCTAGGTCCTGATGCCTCGGTCCAAGCACTCCGCACGCAAGCAAGTCGCTGGAGGGCCGGCGCGTCCGTCTCGTCGTGGTGGTTCCAACGACTCCTAGGAGGAAGATCGCCCTCGGAAACGTGTCGCTCGTCCTCACAGCCTCGCCGAGTGATTCCTCTTCGGAGGGGTCGATTTTGAGGATGAGCTTGAAGAGGTGGATCCGCCTCGATGATTGGCGCCCGCTGCCGCTGCCCCCAAGCCCGGCACTCGTCGTCCAACATTTCAACCTCCTCCGCCTCCGGCAACCCCACGGTGATGCCCGTCACATCTCCATTGAGCCTCCACTATCACTAGGCCGTCATGTTAAGCATTTCAATGAAGTCCCCAAATCTTCATATCTCAAATTGCGCCGTGATGTAGATCAATTTATCGTTGCTAGGGATTCTCGGGATAGTCGTTTTGCATACGAATGTCCAAGCCGACATCTTCACCACGATTGTCATTCCTAAAGGCTTGTCACTTCATGTTTGCATCGATCTTGAGCACATTCGCACTCATCCGGAGAAATATCCGGAGCCATTGAGCTCATTGAGTCGTCAAACCTAGCTGCCCCATTCGCCTTTCAACACGATTTTAACCAGGCTGCCATCCATCGCTTTTATGCCACTTGTTACTTTGCTCCACGATAACACCGTCACATGGATGACCTCCGACATCGCTTCTCTCACAAAGATCTTATGCTGAGTTTGTCACCGCACTTGGATTTCCCGACACAGGGTTCAAAATCCACAAAGATGACCCCAACCATAAGCCCAAAGGCATTGCGGTCTGTGCGGATCTCCTTAGACCCATATCATATTTGTCTAATACTGAAAAACAAAAGGGTCTAAACCAAGTCTCTATTTGGCTTTTCCTTTCAACATCTTGTATCAGTGTGTCATCCGCTACATTTATCCCAAGATGGGTGACAAGGGTTCTGTAGCGCCCATCGCATTGATCTCATGCATCGCCTTTACACATCACCTAAAGGGAAGATAAATGTTCCACTCTTTCTATGGCATGAGATTCACCTTACTAGCTTCCAGCACAAGCGGGCTTTTCCTCATGCACCTTTTCTTCAGGCATTTATCGAGAGTGTAGAACCCTTTCCCATTGCACGCACTCATATACATGAGAGATGGGTCATCCCACCTCACATGGCGGCTGACCATGTTCCTCCTTCTCCCGCCATCGCTACTCGTGACTGCCGCTAGTTTTCCTCGCACGCTAACCATCCTCATTCCAAAGTGATGCCTCCTTTGGGCGCATTGCTCGCTTTTCTTGGGAAGGCTCATTCAGCCATGATGAAGATGTTCACCTTCCATTGCTCCCAACACCACGATGTGGTCACTCGCATGGTCACTTCCAAGAACGCTCAAGGCTCGTCTGCGAGACTCAAAGCGTATATGATGTGAGTGACGATGAGCGCCTTCTGCAGAACCCCCTTCCGATTTTGGTTTTCCCTCCGGTCCCGAGTGGGCTGATTTCTTCGACGAGACCGGTGGCGGTGGTGTTCATGATGATGATGATGAGGATGAGCTTTAATACTATCATATCATTCCCTCTTGTTTTTTTTGGATACTTGATGCCAAAGGGGGAGTAGGCTCCATATGCATTACTCTAGCTCATTATGTAATCGAACCTATGTTAGGAGTAGTTTGTTGAACTATGTTATGGGTTGTTGAACTATGTTATTGAGTTTGTTAGTTATGAATCTATATGATATATGAATTGATCAGTTTGTTGGTTATGAGTTTGGTGAATCTATATGAATTGATCTATATGAAGTGATCCAACTATTGTGGCATCGCTTTGAGGGGGAGCCCTCTCGCTACTCGCTACCTATTCTTATTATGGTTATTGAGCTCCACAACAAATACTTCCGATTACTATTATGAGTATGCATATGAGTTGTCATCAACTACCAAAAAGGGGGAGATTGAAAGTGCAATCATGCCCTTGAATCATATTTTGATGTTGATGACAACACATATGCTCAGGACTAATCATGTTTATCAAGTATATCTCGTGGATTGTGTTCCAAAGACCGTATGCATGGATCATGACTAGGGACAAAAAGCATATAACTCAAGAATGGAGATACAAGGTGTTAACTTCATTTATGGTTTGTTCTTGAGTATAGGGATCCCGCACTATTAAGAGGGATCGATGGAGCGTTGAAAAACTTGCTCAACGCTGTTATCTATATACCTTACCTTCGGACGTCCGGCTCTCTACGGACGTCCGGTCCTTCCTGATTGCCCGGACGTCCGGACGCTTCCGGACGTCCGACACTTCCACAACAGAAACATTTTTACGGATGTCCGGAACCCTCCGGACGTCCGACACTTTCGCATCAGAAACTTTCTTACGGATGTCCGCCCGCCGCATTTAATCGTATCCCGTATAATCGATTTGTGAGTCACACTTTTTGCGAAACATTTTTATGCGACGTCCTAACTCTCCGGACGTCCGACACTTTCACATCGAAGCAGTCTTACGGATGTCCGCCTGTTCGGACGACCGTATCCTGTACATTGGTTTGTGGGTCACACTTTTCACAGCCGGTCGGTCGTCCGATGATCGGACGTCCGGACCCATTTGGGCCTCCGGACGACCGACGCGTTCTCCTGGACGTCCGCCATCCTGCACCCCAAACGGTCACCTTTTTCCCACCATATATATACTCCTTCCCTTGCTCGGGTTGGAGTTGACCATTCACTTTGAACAAATCCTAGAACACTTCACTCACTCTCTCTCAACTCTCCACACCAAATCTTAGATCCCCAAGGGGTTTGAGAGCTTTGAAAAGAAGTTGTCCGATCAAGTGATAGATCCACTTCTCCTCCTTCTTTGCACCTGTGGAATTCATGATTTGAGCAAGTCTTGAGCAAATCCCCATTGATCTTATTACTCTTGGAGGTTGGAGACTCCTAGGCGGTAGGAGTCTTTCGGAGAGGAATCGACTTTTGTGATTACCCCTTGATAAGTTTGTGAGGGTTTGGAGACCACCCCAAGGTCTACCACTAGTGGTTGAGAAACATCTTCGTGGTGTTGTCTCAAAGGGAGAATAGGGTGAGCCTTCGTGGCGTTGGTGTGCCTTCGTGGTAACATCCACCTCTCTAACGGTGACTAGCTTCCCTCCAAGGAAGTGAACATCGCATACATCCTTGTCTCCGGAGTTGCGGTTATTCCTAACCCTAACTCTATACTTGTGGTTACTTGTTTCGGTTTGCACTTACTTACATCATATTGTGCTTGCTCACTTATATGCTTGTGTTACTTACCTAGTACTTTGACCTACTAGCAATTGTTAGGCTCACTTTCATATTCCGCACTATTGCCTAAAATTGCTAAGTAATAATTAAAATTTGTAATTGTACCTATTCACCCCCTCTAGGTCCATCTCGATCCTTTCAATTGGTATCGAGCCTCGTGCTCTATTCTTGTGGCTTAACCGCCTCTAGAGCGAGATGAACCCAGATGGGACTCCCTTGTTGTAGATCCTAAGGATAAAGGCGGGCTTCTTCAAGTCAAGTCCTTTACGTCGGAGGATCTAGAACGGCCTTGCTAAGCAAAAAAGAGGAGCATGATGCTTCCCTTGAGGCCTTGGTCCAAATGAGATTAGCCACGTTGTCCTCGGTGCTTGCACCACTCTGGGTGGTGCTGCCTCAAGGCCAACTGTGCCTACTCCATCACTTGGTCAACAACCTCCTAACAATGAACACGCCAGTTGTTCCTTGGCTTTATGCAAGACCTCAAAGTTGAGAAACCAAGATATAATCCTCAAGGCAGTCCTCCTTTGCTTAGTGCCACTTCCGATTTTCCTTTGTGGAGAGTTGCTATGCAGGACCATCTTCGACATGGAAACGATGAGATGTTGGAGATCTTGGAGTATGGCTATCATGTGGTTGATCCAAATAACCCCACTCCAAGAGAAATATATGACAAGAACCTCAATGACACTGCAATCATGTGGATAAGGAGAGGCTTGGATGAAAAGCAAAGGAGACCGTTCATACACATCACAAGTGCCACGGAACTATGGGAAATCACATGCGATCCAAAATCGGCACCTCTACCCTCCTGAGTGCTCAATATGAAATTGCCAAGGGCAATTGCAAAACTTTTGTATGGAGAAAGGTGAAACCCCAATCAACTCCATGAGCGCCTCATGACACTCATCGCCGATATTGAGTCATGTGAGTGTGACAAGACACAAGATGGATTCAACATGACTAAGAGGTTCCTTGTGGATAAGTTACTCCATGCTCTTGCTCCATTTCACCATCAAATGGTGTGGGACATAAGACAACATCATACCTTCAAGGAAATGACTACAGATGACATCGTATCCACCTTTCAACTATATGAAGAGTCAAAGACTAATGCCACAAAACATCTTGCCATGCATGGTTCTCCATCATCAAAGATCAATCTTGCATTGAAGGCCAAGCATGTATGTGAAGATGAACAAAGTGAAGAAGAAGAAGAGGATGACGAAGATGGTGATGAGATTGAATCCGATTTAGGCCCTACATATGAAGACATGGCTCTTTTGTCAAGAAGTTTAGCTGGGTAAGTTCAAGGGAAGATTCCAAAAGAAGAAAGTAAGAAAATGCTACAACTGTGGAAGAAACCAATCACTTCTCCAACGAAAGTGCCCTTATGAGAAGAGAGAAGATAAACCAAGGTTTCCCAAGACCTTTCCCAAGAAGAAGTTGCCAAATCCTTTGAACTCCAAGCTCAAGAGGAGAGATGGAAAGGCAATGGTTGCTCAAGAAGAATCTGATCCGGATGATGTTAGTGGTGTTGCCGAGTTGCTCAAGACTCTCAAAACACCTTGAGGTTAGTAAACAAGAGTGGTGATGTGGTCACCTACAACTACATGAAAGATTACAAGGGCAACGCCACAAATGCCTAATGGCAAAGGCCATGGTTGAAGAAGAAGAGGACCAAAGCTCTTCCGACAAGGTCAAGGTAACTCCACGATCAAATCCTCCTCTTTTCACGCCCATCTACTTCTAGTGATGAGTATCTTGATGCGGAGGATAGTCATGAGGATGATGATCTAACTGATCCTATGCTTGCTAAACTTAATAAGTTCATGTGCTCCCTCAAAGGAAGGAAGCTCACTATGTTTCAGAGGCTTATGGAGATGGTGAGGCACACCATCTCCATTAAGGAACTCAAACCCTCGCCATCGAGGAAAAGGAAAATATGAAATCCTTTGAGCGGAAAGTCAAATATGAGGAAGCACGAAATGATGAACTATGTTTAAAAATTGGTACAAATATTGATGTTCATACTAAAGATCTTGCCTCCTTGAAAAGGCTATTGGCTCTTGTGAAGAGTTGATGAATGATAAAAGTAAGCTTGCAAAGTCTCATGCCTCTCTCACTAAGGATTGTGAGCTTCATCCGTGTCTCTCAAGACTAAGGAAGAAGAGCTCACCCTTCTTACAAAGAGTTTTGAGACACTCAAACTTAATTATCTTGAAACTCTAGCCAAGGCTTACTCATCTCAGATTATCAATGTTGATGCATGTTCTACTAACTCTAGTAGTGATCTAGCATCCATCCTTGAGGAGAATCGGTCTCTCAAAGCTCAAATCGAAAAAGGGCTCATGACATGTGCTCAAGGGCAAAAGAACCTTAATGAGGTGTTGAGCCAACACAATGAAGCTGCTCACCAAAGAGGGACTCGGGTTTGACCCAAGCACAAGCAAGAAGAAGACGCCCTCCCAAAATTGCACCACTCCTTTAAAAGAAACCTTTGTACGAGAAGGACACAAGGAGAAAGGTAAGGTTGTTAGTGGAAGGCCACAAGGGCATGCCCACTCTCAACAAGCCAAAAGAGTTCATGCCTCCATCCTATGTACTGCGTAAGACTAAGGATGGAGAAGTTTATGCAAAGTTTGTTGGCCCCCAAAAGGCATTTCGTTTTTATGCTATTTGGGTCCCTAAGACCCTTGTGACTAACTTGAGAGTTCCCATTGTAAAATGGGTGCCTCTAACCAAGTAATAATTGTGTGTAGGTAGCTTTCTTCGGTGGAGTAAAATGGGTGATTGATAGTGGATGTACAAATCATATGACCGGAGATAGCAAATTGCTCTACGATTTCATGGAAGCTATTCAACCATTTATGAGCATTATGTTTGGTGGAGGATCAAAAGGACAGGTACTTGGGTTGGGTAAGGTGGTTATCACCAATGACATGTCTCTTGCAAATGTCATGCTTGTCCAATCCCTTAAATATCATTTGCTTTCTGTCCGCAAATTGGCTTCTGTTGGTTATGATACACTATTTGGACTAACGGATGTGAAAGTCTTTAAGAGAGATACTCTCGAAGTGGCCTTTGTTGGAGAGTTGGATGGCAACCTTTACGGTTGAATTCTAAAGAGAGCACATTCCATGCAACTGGTCTAATGGCCAAGGCCGACAAGGGGTGGCTATGGCATCGCCGGCAAGCCCATGTCGGCATGAGGAATCTCCAAGATCTCTTAAAGGGGAATCACATCCTTGGACTAACAAATGTCTCTTTTGAGAAAGATCGTGTGCAAAGGTGCATGTATAGCCGGAAGCAACATCAATCAAAGCACCCACCCAAGAATATTGTGTCTACTTCAAGGCCTTTGGAGCTCCTTCATGTGGATCTCTTTGGGCCTCCTTCATGGGATAGTCTTGGTGGGAAAAAGTATGGACTTGTCATTGTTGATGATTACTCAAGATATACATGGGTGTTTTTCCTCAAGTCCAAGGACTAAACGAAGATCACTTTCATTGACTTTGCCAAGCAAGCACAACGCAAGTTTGACAAAGAAATCTTGGCAATAAGAAGTGCAATGGATCCGAGTTCAAAAACTATACCTTGGAAGAATTCCTTAGTGATGAAGGGATTGAGCATCAATATTCAGCTCCATACACTCCTCAAAGAAATGGTGTAGCCGAAAGGAAGAACCGCACACTTGTGGAGATGGCAAGGTCCATGTTGGATGAATACAAGTCACCACATAGTTTACGGGTCAAGCTGTCAACACCGCATGTCATGCATCAAACCGCTTTTCCTACGCACTATACCGGAAAAGACTCCATATGAGCTTCTAACTGGAAACAAGCCAAATGTCAAGTACTTTCGTGTATTTGGGTGCAAATGTTTCATCCTCAACAAAAGAGAAAGGTTAGGAAAATTTCAATCCAAAACAATTGACGGTATATTTGTTATTATGGATCAAACTCTCACGATATAGAGTCTACAACAAATCCAATGGATGTGTTGTAGAAACTTGTGACGTGGTGTTTGATGAATTTAATGGCTCCCATGGGGAGCAAGTTGATCTAAGTGATGTAGGTGAAGAAGATTCTTCTCAAGACATTTTGACCATGGGCGTTGGTGCACTTCTTCCTATGGAACAAGAACCTCATGATGATGAAGAAGAAGATAGAAGTCTCCCACATCATCAAACTACTTCAACATTCATAACACCACAAGCCCCTATTGCTCAACCGATACCTTTAGCCCAAGTTGAAGAGGATGATCAAGTTCCTCCTCATGACAATCTTCAAGAACAAGAACAAGAAAGTCCAATCATTGATGATGAACCTCAACAAATGCAATATGAACAAGAAGATCTTCCTCCACACATTAATGATCCATATGTTGAAGATGTGGATGATGGACATGAAGTTGAACCTCGTGAAACCCTTACCTCTATCATGCCACGAGTGGCGGTCGTGTTGATGTTGACAAAATACTCACCGCATATCGGAAGGTAGAGTCACTCGTAAACACTTGACCAACTTTTGTGCTCACTTCTTTTGTGTCTAGTTTTGAACCCATCAAGGTACAAGATGCAATGATAGACAACGATTGGCTAGTTGCTATGCAAGAAGAGTTGAACAGTTTTGAACGCAACCAAGTGTGGTCGTTAATCAAAAGGCCACCTACCGAACACAACGTCATTGGAACAAAATGGATTTTCAAGAACAAACAAGATGAGAATGGTGTAATCATCCTAACAAGGCAAGGTTAGTGGCACAAGGGTACTCACAAGTTGAAGGTTTGGACTTTGGTGAGACCTTTGCCCCGTTGCCTGCCTTGAATCCATACGCATCTTACTTGCTTATGCCGCTTTCAATGGTTTTACATTACATCAAATGGATGTGAAGAGTGCTTTTCTTAACGGTCCTCTACAAGAAGAAGTATATGTATCACAACCACTGGGTTCGTTGATCCCGATCACAAAGACTATGTGTATAAACTTCATAAGGCTTTGTATAGTCTCAAACAAGCACCTCGTGCTTGGTATGATCATCTTAAGAAGTTTTTACTCGATGATGGTTTTGTGAGAGGGGTGATCGATCCTACTCTTTTTACTAAGAGGGATAAGGGTGATTTGATCTTATGCCAAATCTATGTAGATGATATCATTTTTGGTTCTCCTAACATTCATTTGTGCAAGAAGTTTGCGGCTTCAATGACCAAGAATTTTGAAATGTCACTCAATGCGGATTTGAAGTTCTTCCTTGGTTTTCAAATTCATCAATTTCAAGAAGGAATTTTCTTGTCTCAAGCAAAGTACCTCAAGGATATCCTAGAGAAGTTTGGTATGTCCGATGCTAGTCCATGTAAGACACCAATGCCAACGAAAATAACACTCATTGAAGACACGTATCAGATCCCCTTCGACCCATCTAAATACCGCTCCATGATTGGTTCATTGCTTTATCTTTGTGCATCTAGACCAGACATCATGTTTAGTGTATGCATGTGTGCTAGATTTCAAGCTTCCCCTAGGGAAAGTCATCATAAGGCGGTTAAGCATATTCTTAGATACCTTGTTCACACCCCAAAGTTGGGTCTATGGTATCCCAAGGATGCTAAGTTTGATCTCATTGGATACACGGATGCGGATTGGGCCGAGACAAAGTGGATCGTAAGTCCACCTCCGGTGCATGTCAATTTCTTGAACGCTCTTTGGTAAGTTGGTCATCGAAGAAACAAAATTGTATTGCCCTCTCTACCGCAGAAGTTGAATACATTCTTGCCGCCAGCCAGTAACTCAGTTATTATGGATGAGGCAAACTTTGAAGGATTATGGTATCACCTATAGACATGTGCCTCTTTTATGTGATAATGAAAGTGCTATCAACATTGCTTTGAGAACCCCAAGGATCATCTCCGCACCAAACACATTGATATTAGATATCACTTCTTGAGAGATCATGTTGAGAAAGGCGATATTCACATTGATCACATTGGGACAGATTTGCAATCAAGTGATATTTTCACGAAACCATTGGATGAAGCAAGGTTCTCGACTTAGGCGTGAACTTGGTATCTTGGAGCTTGACAACATTATGTGAAATCTAGTACTCATCCATGCTTAAACTTAATGTCTAGTCGTGATGTAGGCATATATTTAGGGGAGACACTCAATTCATGAGTTCTCTCACCTTACATAATGCATAAATTGAACAAACACTCTCAAAGTTATCATAGTTTAATATGATGGAGTAGTTTATGCCTATGATTGAGTAAGGTGGGATCTGATTTCCTACATAAATAAGTTTTACTGTGAGAAAATGTTTTCCTCATCATCATTATCAGCCCTCCTGTCCAAACTTCTAGCTCCGGACGTCCGGAGGGTTCCGGACGTCCGAGTGGTATTTCATCACGGACGTCCGCAAAACTCCGGACGTCCAGATATTCTACTGGTTATTTTACCGGTCGTCCGGCCTCGCCGGACGTCCGTAAAAACCATTCAGTTCACTCAAGTTTGGCCTAGCAAATGAAGCCTCGGACGTCCGGAAGACTCGGACGTCCGTAAGAACCGCTTCATACAATATGCCCGGTCGTCTGACGCCATCGGACGTCCGTAAAGCAACCTCGTTATCCTTCTTTGTCGATGGTCCCGACTCGGCCGTCCGTCTGTTTTGGATGTCTGTCAGATATATAACTCCGGACGCCCGGAGGCCCCGGACGTCCGTGACGGTTCTACGCTGGTCTATATATATCGCGCCTAGGTTTTCTTAGTCAACCAACCGCCCGCCGCCAGACGTCTCTCCGGGCCGCCGCTTTTTCATGCGGCCCCTCCTCGCGACCGCCTTGCCCGTACCCCTCGCCGGGTGTCTCCCCGCCATGGATCTCGAGACTTGCCGTCCGGCCCGTCCAGCCGTTTCTGCTCGGGCTTCTCTCCCGTCTGCCCTTCGATCTCGCTTCCAAGACGCTGCTTGGCTCCTCCGTGCTCTTCCTCGCCTAGTAGGGCAACCCCCTTTCTCTTGACCTGTCACCCTGGTCTATGGAGGGTGTTGACATGTGCTTTCCTTCTCCCCTAGGTCCTGATGCCTCGGTCCAAGCACTCCGCACGCAAGCAAGTCGCTGGAGGGCCGGCGCGTCCGTCTCGTCGTGGTGGTTCCAACGACTCCTAGGAGGAAGATCGCCCTCGGAAACGTGTCGCTCGTCCTCACAGCTCGTCGAGTGATTCCTCTTCGAGGGGTCGATTTTGAGGATGAGCTTGAAGAGGTGGATCCGCCTCGATGATTGGCGCCGCGTCGCTGCCCCCAAGCCCGCACTCGTCGTCCAACATTTCAACCTCCTCCGCCTCCGGTGCAACCCCACGGTGATGCCCGTCACATCTCCATTGAGCCTCCACTATCACTAGGCCGTCATGTTAAGCGCTTTCAATGAAGTCCCCAAATCTTCATATCTCAAATTGCGCCGTGATGTAGATCAATTTACCGTAGCTAGGGATTCTCAGCATAGTCGTTTTCGCACGAATGTCCAAGCCGACATCTTCACCACGATTGTCATTCCTAAAGGCTTGTCACTTCATGTTTGCATCGATCTTGAGCACATTCGCACTCATCCGGAGAAATATCCGGAGCCATTGAGCTCATTGAGTCGCCAAACCTAGCTGCCCCATTCGCCTTTCAACACGATTTTAACCAGGCTGCCATCCATCGCTTTTATGCCACTTGTTACTTTGCTCTGATAACACCGTCACATGGATGACCTCCGACATCGCTCTCACAAAGATCTTATGCCGAGTTTGTCACCGCACTTGGATTTCCCGACACCGGGTTCAAAATCCACAAAGATGACCCCAACCATAAGCCCAAAGGCATTGCGGTGCATGCGGATCTCCTTAGACCCATATCATCTTTGTCTAATCTTGAAAAACAAAAGGGTCTGAACCAAGTCTCTATTTGGCGTTTTCCATTCAACATCATTTATCAGTGTGTCATCCGCACCATTTATCCCAAGATGGGTGACAAGGGTTCCTGTAGCAGCTACTGCATTGATCTCATGCATCGCCTTTACACATCACCTAAAGGGAAGATAAATGTTCCACACTTTCTATGGCATGAAATTCACCTTACTAGCTTCCAGCACAAGCGGGCTTTTCCTCATGCACCTTTTCTTCAGGCATTTATCGAGAGTGTAGAACCCTTTCCCATTGCACGCACTCATATACATGAGAGATGGGTCATCCCACCTCACATGGCGGTGACCATGTTCCTCCTTCTCCCGCCATCGCTACTCGCACTGCCGCTAGTTTTCCTCGCACGCTAACCATCCTCATTCCAGTTGATGCCTCCTTTGGGCGCATTGCTCGCTTTTCTTGGGAAGGCTCATTCAGCCATGATGAAGATGTTCACCTTCCATTGCTCCCAACACCACGATGTGGTCACTCGCATGGTCACTTCCAAGAACGCTCAAGGCTCGTCTCATGAGACTCAGCGTATATGATGTGAGTGACGATGAGCGCCTTCCCGCAGAACCCCTTCCGATTTTGGTTTTCCCTCCGGTCCCGAGTGGGCTGATTTCTTTGACGAGACCGGTGGCAAGTGGTGTTCATGATGATGATGATGAGGATGAGCTTTAATACTATCATATCATTCCCTCTTTGTTTTTTTGGATACTTGATGCCAAAGGGGGAGTAGGCTCCATATGCATTACTCTAGCTCATTATGTAATCGAACCTATGTTAGGAGTAGTTTGTTGAACTATGTTATGGGTTGTTGAACTATGTTATTGAGTTTGTTAGTTATGAATCTATATGATATATGAATTGATCAGTTTGTTGGTTATGAGTTTGGTGAATCTATATGAATTGATCTATATGAAGTGATCCAACTATTGTGGCATCGGTTTGAGGGGAGCCCTCTCGCTACTCGCTACCTATTCTTATTATGGTTATTGAGCTCCACAACAAATACTTCCGATTACTATTATGAGTATGCATATGAGTTGTCATCAACTACCAAAAGGGGAGATTGAAAGTGCAATCATGCCCTTGAATCATATTTTGATGTTGATGACAACACATATGCTCGGGACTAATCATGTTTATCAAGTATATCTCATGATTGTGTTCCAAAGACAGTATGCATGGATCATGACTAGGGACAAAAAGCATATAACTCAAGAATGGAGATACAAGGTGTTAACTACATTTATGGTTTGTTCTTGAGTATAGGGATCCCGCACTATTAAGAGGGATCGATGGATCTGTGAAAACTTGCTCAAAGCTGGTATCTATATACCTTACCTTGGACGTCCGCTCTCTACGGACATCCGTCCTTCTGATTGCCGGACGTCCGGACGCTTCCGGACGTCCGACACTTCCACAACAGAACATTTTTACGGATGTCCGGAACCTCCGGACGTCCGACACTTTCGTGATCGAAACTTTCTTACGGATGTCCGCCCGCCGGACGACCGTATCTATTAATCGATTTGTGAGTCACACTTTTGCCGAACACTTTTGGCGGACGTCCGGAACTCTCCGGACGTCCGACACTTTCACATCGAAGCGCCTTACGGATGTCCGCCTGTTCGGACGACCGTATCCCGTACATTGGTTTGTGGGTCACACTTTTCACAGCGGTCGGTCGTCCGATGATCTGTCGGACGTCCGGACCCATTTGGGCCTCCGGAGGACCGGCGTTCTCGGACGTCCGCCATCCTGCACCCCAAACGGTCACCTTTTTCCCACCACATATATATACTCCTTCCCTTGCTCGGGTTGGAGTTGACCATTCACTTTGAACAAATCCTAGAACACTTCACTCACTCTCTCAACTCTCCACACCAAATCTTAGATCCCCAAGGGGTTTGAGAGCTTTGAAAAGAAGTTGTCCGATCAAGTGATAGATCCACTTCTCCTCCTTCTTTGCACCTGTGGGAATTCATGATTTGAGCAAGTCTTGAGCAAATCCCCATTGATCTTATTACTCTTGGAGGTTGGAGACTCCTAGGCGGTAGGAGTCTTCGGAGAGGAATCGACTTTTGTGATTACCCGGATAAGTTTGTGAGGGTTTGGAGACCACCCCAAGGTCTACCACTAGTGGTTGAGAAACATCTTCGTGGTGTTGTCTCAAAGGGAGAATAGGGTGAGCCTTCGTGGCGTTGGTGTGCCTTAGTGGTAACATCCACCTCTCTAACGGTGACTAGCTTCCCTCCAAGGAAGTGAACATCGGCATACATCCTTGTCTCCCGGAGTTGCGGTTATTCCTAACCCTAACTCTATACTTGTGGTTACTTGTTTGGTTTGCACTTACTTACATCATATTGTGCTTGCTCACTTATATGCTTGTGTTACTTACCTAGTACTTCGTACCTACTAGCAATTGTTAGGCTCACTTTCATATTCCGCACTATTGCCTAAAATTGCTAAGTAATAATTAAAATTTGTAATTGTACCTATTCACCCCCCTCTAGGTCCATCTCGATCCTTTCAATTGGTATCGAGCCTAGTGCTCTATTCTTGTGGCTTAACCGCCCTAGAGCGAGATGAACCCAGATGGGACTCCCCTTGTTGTAGATCCTAAGGATAAAGGCGGGGCTTCTTCAAGTCAAGTCGCTTTACGTCGGAGGATCTAGAACGGGCCCTTGCTAAGCAAAAGAGGAGCATGATGCTTCCCTTGAGGCCTTGGTCCAAGTGAGATTAGCCACGTTGTCCTCGGTGCTTGCACCACTCTCGTGGTGCCGCCTCAAGGCCAACTGTGCCTACTCCATCACTTGGTCAACAACCTCCTAACAATGAACACGCCCGGTGTTCCTTGGCTTTATGCAAGACCTCAGGTTGAGAAACCAAGATATAATCCTCAAGGCAGTCCTCCTTTGCTTAGTGCCACTTCCGATTTTCCTTTGTGGAGAGTTGCTATGCGGGACCATCTTCGACATGGAAACGATGAGATGTTGGAGATCTTGGAGTATGGCTATCATGTGGTTGATCCAAAGAACCCGCTCCAAGAGAAATATATGACAAGAACCTCAATGACACTGCAATCATGTGGATAAGGAGAGGCTTGGATGAAAAGCAAAGGAGACCGTTCATACACATCACAAGTGCCAAGGAACTATGGGAAGCTGTTATGCGATCCAAAACTGGCACCTCTACCCTCCGGAGTGCTCAATATGAAATTGCCAAGGGCAATTGCAAAACTTTTGTATGGAGAAAGGTGAAACCCCAATCAACTCCATGAGCGTCTCATGACACTCACTTTGCCGATATTGAGTCATGTGAGTGTGACAAGACACAAGATGGATTCAACATGACTAAGAGGTTCCTTGTGGATAAGTTACTCCATGCTCTTGCTCCATTTCACCATCAAATGGTGTGGGACATAAGACAACATCATACCTTCAAGGAAATGACTACAGATGACATCGTATCCACCTTTCAACTATATGAAGAGTCAAAGACTAATGCCACAAAACATCTTGCCATGCATGGTTCTCCATCATCAAAGATCAATCTTGCATTGAAGGCCAAGCATGTATGTGAAGATGAACAAAGTGAAGAAGAAGAAGAGGATGACGAAGATGGTGATGAGATTGAATCTGACGAGGGCCCTACATATGAAGACATGGCTCTTTTTGTCAAGAAGTTTAGCGCGGGTAAGTTCAAGGGAAGATTCCAAAAGAAGAAAGTAAGAAAATGCTACAACTGTGAAGAAACCAATCACTTCTCCAACGAAAGTGCCCTTATGAGAAGAGAGAAGATAAACCAAGGTTTCCCAAGACCTTTCCCAAGAAGAAGTTGCCAAATCCTTTGAACTCCAAGCTCAAGAGGAGAGATGGAAAGGCAATGGTTGCTCAAGAAGAATCTGATCCGGATGATGTTAGTGGTGTTGCGGAGTTGCTCAAGACTCTCAAAACACCTTGAGGTTAGTAAACAAGAGTGGTGATGTGGTCACCTACAACTACATGAAAGATTACAAGGGCAACGCTCACAAATGCCTAATGGCAAAGGCCATGGTTGAAGAAGAAGAGGACCAAAGCTCTTCTGACAAGGTCAAGGTAACTCCACGATCAAATCCTCCTCTTTTCACGCCCATCTACTTCTAGTGATGAGTATCTTGATGCGGAGGATAGTCATGAGGATGATGATCTAACTGATCCTATGCTTGCTAAACTTAATAAGTTCATGTGCTCCCTCAAAGGAAGGAAGCTCACTATGTTTCAGTATGCTTATGGAGATGGTGAGTAAGTACACCATCTCCATTAAGGAACTCGAAACCCTCGTCATCGAGGAAAAGGAAAAATATGAAATCCTTGAGCGGAAAGTCAAATATGAGGAAGCACGAAATGATGAACTATGTTTAAAAATTGGTACAAATATTGATGTTCATACTAAAGATCTTGCCTCCTTGAAAAGGCTATTGGCTCTTGTGAAGAGTTGATGAATGATAAAAGTAAGCTTGCAAAGTCTCATGCCTCTCTCACTAAGGATTGTGAGCTTCTATCCGTGTCTCTCAAGACTAAGGAAGAAGAGCTCACCCTTCTTACAAAGAGTTTTGAGACACTCAAACTTAATTATCTTGAAACTCTAGCCAAGGCTTACTCATCTCGTATTATCAATGTTGATGCATGTTCTACTAACTCTAGTAGTGATCTAGCATCCATCCTTGAGGAGAATCGGTCTCTCAAAGCTCAAATCGAGAAAGGGCTCATGACATGTGCTCAAGGGCAAAAGAACCTTAATGAGGTGTTGAGCCAACACAATGAAGCGTTCACCAAAGAGGGACTCGGGTTTGACCCAAGCACAAGCAAGAAGAAGACGTCCTCCCAAAATTGCACCACTCCTTTAAAAAGAAACCTTTATGCGAGAAGGACACAAGGAGAAAGGTAAGGTTGTTAGTGGGAAGGCCACAAGGGCATGCCCACTCTCAACAAGCCAAAAGAGTTCATGCCTCCATCCTATGTCTGCGTAAGACTAAGGATGGAGAAGTTTATCTAAAGTTTGTTGGCCCCCAAAAGGCATTTCGTTTTTATGCTATTTGGGTCCCTAAGACCCTTGTGACTAACTTGAGAGGTCCCATTGTAAAATGGGTGCCTCTAACCAAGTAATAATTGTGTGTAGGTAGCTTTCTTGATTGGAGTAAAATGGGTGATTGATAGTGGATGTACAAATCATATGACCGGAGATAGCAAATTGCTCTACGATTTCATGGAAGCTATTCAACCATTTATGAGCATTATGTTTGGTGGAGGATCAAAAGGACAGGTACTTGGGTTGGGTAAGGTGGTTATCACCAATGACATGTCTCTTGCAAATGTCATGCTTGTCCAATCCCTTAAATATCATTTGCTTTCCGTCCAAATTGGCTTACATTGGTTATGATACACTATTTGGACTAACGGATGTGAAAGTCTTTAAGAGAGATACTCTCGAAGTGGCCTTTGTTGGAGAGTTGGATGGCAACCTTTACACGGTTGAATTCTCGAAGAGAGCACATTCCATGCAACTTGTCTAATGGCCAAGGCCGACAAGGGGTGGCTATGGCATCGCCGGCTAGCCCATGTCGGCATGAGGAATCTCCAAGATCTCTTAAAGGGGAATCACATCCTTGGACTAACAAATGTCTCTTTTGAGAAAGATCGTATTAATGCAGTGCATGTATAGCCGGGAAGCAACATCAATCAAAGCACCCACCCAAGAATATTGTGTCTACTTCAAGGCCTTTGGAGCTCCTTCATGTGGATCTCTTTGGGCCTCCTTCATGGGATAGTCTTGGTGGGAAAAAGTATGGACTTGTCATTGTTGATGATTACTCAAGATATACATGGGTGTTTTCCTCAAGTCCAAGGACTAAACGAAGATCACTTTCATTGACTTTGCCAAGCAAGCACAACGCAAGTTTGACAAAGAAATCTTGGCAATAAGAAGTGCAATGGATCCGAGTTCAAAACTATACCTTGGAAGAATTCCTTAGTGATGAAGGGATTGAGCATCAATATTCAGCTCCATACACTCCTCAGCAAAATGGTGTAGCCGAAAGGAAGAACCGCACACTTGTGGAGATGGCAAGGTCCATGTTGGATGAATACAAGTCACCACATAGTTTACGGGCGAAGCTGTCAACACCGCATGTCATGCATCAAACCGGCTTTTCCTACGCACTATCTTTGGAAAAAGACTCCATATGAGCTTCTAACTGAAACAAGCCAAATGTCAAGTACTTTCGTGTATTTGGGTGCAAATGTTTCATCCTCAACAAAAGAGAAAGGTTAGGAAAATTTCAATCCAAAACAATTGACGGTATATTTGTTGGCTATGGATCAAACTCTCAAGATATAGAGTCTACAACAAATCCAATGGATGTGTTGTAGAAACTTGTGACGTGGTGTTTGATGAATTTAATGGCTCCCATGGGGAGCAAGTTGATCTAAGTGATGTAGGTGAAGAAGATTCTTCTCAAGACATTTTGACCATGGGCGTTGGTGCACTTCTTCCTATGGAACAAGAACCTCATGATGATGAAGAAGAAGATAGAAGTCTCCCACATCATCAAACTACTTCAACATTCATAACACCACAAGCCCCTATTGCTCAACCGATACCTTTAGCCCAAGTTGAAGAGGATGATCAAGTTCCTCCTCATGACAATCTTCAAGAACAAGAACAAGAAAGTCCAATCATTGATGATGAACCTCAACAAATGCAATATGAACAAGAAGATCTTCCTCCACACATTAATGATCCATATGTTGAAGATGTGGATGATGGACATGAAGTTGAACCTCGTGAAACCCTTACCTCTATCATGCCACGAGTGGCGGTCGATGTTGATGTTGACAAAATACTCACGGCATATCGGAAGGTAGAGTCACTCGTAAACACTTGACCAACTTTTGTGCTCACTTCTCTTTTGTGTCTAGTTTTGAACCCATCAAGGTACAAGATGCAATGATAGACAACGATTGGCTAGTTGCTATGCAAGAAGAGTTGAACAGTTTTGAACGCAACCAAGTGTGGTGCGTTAGTCAAAAGGCCACCTACCGAACACAACGTCATTGGAACAAAATGGATTTTCAAGAACAAACAAGATGAGAATGGTGTAATCATCCTAACAAGGCAAGGTTAGTGGCACAAGGGTACTCACAAGTTGAAGGTTTGGAATTTGGTGAGACCTTTGCCCCGTTGCTGTCTTGAATCCATACGCATCTTACTTGCTTATGCTTTGCTTTCAATGGTTTTACATTACATCAAATGGATGTGAAGAGTGCTTTTCTTAACGGTCCTCTACAAGAAGAAGTATATGTATCACAACCACCTGGGTTCATTGATCCCGATCACAAAGACTATGTGTATAAACTTCATAAGGCTTTGTATGGCCTCAAACAAGCACCTCGTGCTTGGTATGATCATCTTAAGAAGTTTTTACTCGATGATGGTTTTGTGATAGGGTGATCGATCCTACTCTTTTTACTAAGAGGGATAAGGGTGATTTGATCTTATGCCAAATCTATGTAGATGATATCATTTTTGGTTCTCCTAACATTCATTTGTGCAAGAAGTTTGCGGCTTCAATGACCAAGAATTTTGAAATGTCACTCAATGCGGATTTGAAGTTCTTCCTTGGTTTTCAATTTCATCAATTTCAAGAAGGAATTTTCTTGTCTCAAGCAAAGTACCTCAAGGATATCCTAGAGAAGTTTGGTATGTCTGATGCTAGTCCATGTAAGACACCAATGCCAACGAAAATAACACTCACTTGAAGACACAGACGGTATCCCCTTGACCCATCTAAATACCGCTCCATGATTGGTTCATTGCTTTATCTTTGTGCATCTAGACCAGACATCATGTTTAGTGTATGCATGTGTGCTAGATTTCAAGCTTCCCTAGGGAAAGTCATCATAAGGCGGTTAAGCATATTCTTAGATACCTTGTTCACACCCCAAAGTTGGGTCTATGGTATCCCAAGGATGCTAAGTTTGATCTCATTGGATACACGGATGCGGATTGGGCGGAGACAAAGTGGATCGTAAGTCCACCTCGGTGCATGTCAATTTCTTGGGCGCTCTTTGGTAAGTTGGTCATCGAAGAAACAAAATTGTATTGCCCTCTCTACCGCATGAAGCTGAATACATTGCTGCCGCCAGTTGTGCAACTCAGTTATTATGGATGAGGCAAACTTTGAAGGATTATGGTATCACCTATAGACATGTGCCTCTTTTATGTGATAATGAAAGTGCTATCAACATTCTTTGAGAACCCCAAGGATCATCTCCGCACCAAACACATTGATATTAGATATCACTTCTTGAGAGATCATGTTGAGAAAGGCGATATTCACATTGATCACATTGGGACAGATTTGCAATGGCGAGATATTTTCACGAAACCATTGGATGAAGCAAGGTTACATGCGACTTAGGCGTGAACTTGGTATCTTGGAGCTTGACAACATTATGTGAAATCTAGTACTCATCCATGCTTAAACTTAATGTCTAGTCGTGATGTAGGCATATATTTAGGGGAGACACTCAATTCATGAGTTCTCTCACCTTACATAATGCATAAATTGAACAAACACTCTCAAAGTTATCATAGTTTAATATGATGGAGTAGTTTATGCCTATGATTGAGTAAGGTGGGATCTGATTTCCTACATAAATAAGTTTCTTGTGAGAAAATGTTTTCCTCATCATCATTATCAGCCCTCTGTCCAAACTTCTAGCTCAGGACGTCGGAGGGTTCCGACGTCCGAGTGGTATTTCACTGCCGGACGTCCGCAAAACTCCGGACGTCCGTATATTCTAATCTGGTTATTTTAGACCGGTCGTCCGGCCTCGCCGGACGTCCGTAAAAACCATTCTGGTTCACTCAAGTTTGGCCTAGCAAATGAAGCCTCGGACGTCCGGAAGACTCGGACGTCCGTAAGAACCGTTCTGTTACAATATGCCCGGCCGTCTGACGCCATCGGACGTCCGTAAAAGCAACCTATTATCCTTCTTTCTTGATGGTCTGACTCCGGTCGTCAAATGCATTTTGGATGTCCGGTCGCATATAACTCCGGACGTCCGGAGGCCCCGGACGTCCGTCACGGTTCTACGTGGTCTATATATCTGCGCCCTAGGTTTTCTTAGTCAACCAACCGCCCGCCAGACGTCGTCTCTCGATCGGCCCGCCGCCGTTTTGTCGTGCGGCCCCTCCTCGCGACCGCCGCCGCCGTACCTTGCCGGGTGTCTCTCGCCATGGATCTGAGACTTGCCGTCCGGCCCGTCCAGCCGTTCTGCTCGGGGCTTCTCTCCCGTCCGTCCTTCGATCCTCGCCCGAGACGTCGTTTGGCTCCTCCGTGCTCTTCCTCGCCTAGTAGGGCAAACCCCCTTTCTCTTGACTGTCACCCTGGTCTATGGAGGTGTTGACATGTGCTTTCCTTCTCCCCTAGGTCCCGATGCCTCGGTCCAAGCACTCCGCACGCAAGCAAGTCGCTGGAGGGCCGGCGCGTCCGTCTCGTCGTGGTGGTTCCAACGACTCCTAGGAGGAAGATCGCCCTCGGAAACGTGTCGCTCGTCCTCACAGCTCGTCGAGTGATTCCTCTTCGGAGGGTCGATTTTGAGGATGAGCTTGAAGAGGTGGATCCGTCCCGATGATTGGCGTCAGCGTCGCTGCCCCCAAAGCCCGGCACTCGTCGTCCAACATTTCAACCTCCTCCTCCTCGGTGCAACCCCACGGTGATGCCGTCACATCTCCATTGAGCCTCCACTATCACTAGGCCGTCATGTTAAGCGTTTCAATGAAGTCCCAAAATCTTCATATCTCAAATTGCGTCGTGATGTAGATCAATTCTTGTTGCTAGGGATTCTCGGGATAGTCGTTTTCTTACGAATGTCCAAGCCGACATCTTCACCACGATTGTCATTCCTAAAGGCTTGTCACTTCATGTTTGCATCGATCTTGAGCACATTCGCACTCATCCGGAGAAATATCCGGAGCCATTGAGCTCATTGAGTCGCCAAACCTAGCTGCCCCATTCGCCTTTCAACACGATTTTAACTCGGCTGCCATCCATCGGTTTTATGCCACTTGTTACTTTGCTCCTGATAACACCGTCACATGGATGACCTCCGACATCGCTCTCACAAACATCTTATCTTTGAGTTTGTCACCGCACTTGGATTTCCCGACACTGGGTTCAAAATCCACAAAGATGACCCCAACCATAAGCCCCCAGGCATTGCGGTCTGTGCGGATCTCCTTAGACCCATTTCATCTTTGTCTAATCCTGAAAAACAAAAGGGTCTAAACCACGTCTCTATTTGGCGTTTTCCATTCAACATCATTTATCGGTGTGTCATCCGCACCATTTATCCCAAGATGGGTGACAAGGGTTCTGTAGCAGCTCTTGCATTGATCTCATGCATCGCCTTTACACATCACCTAAAGGGAAGATAAATGTTCCACACTTTCTATGGCATGAGATTCGCCTTGCTAGCTTCCAAAGACAAGCGGGCTTTTCCTCATGCACCTTTTCTTCGTGCATTTATCGAGAGTGTAGCTCCCTTTCCCATTGCACGCACTCATATACATGAGAGATGGGTCATCCCACCTCACATGGCGGCCGACCATGTTCCTCCTTCTCCCGCCATCGCTACTCGTGACCGCTGCTAGTTTTCCCTCGCACGCTAACCATCCTCATTCCGGTGATGCCTCCTTTGGGCGCATTGCTCGCTTTTCTTGGGAAGGCTCATTCAGCCATGATGAAGATGTTCACCTTCCATTGCTCCCAACACCACGATGTGGTCACTCGCATGGTCACTTCCAAGAACGCTCAAGGCTCGTCTGCGAGACTCAGGCGTATATGATGTGAGTGACGATGAGCGTCTTCTGCAGAACCCCTTCGATTTTGGTTTTCCCTCCGGTCTGAGTGGGCTGATTTCTTTGACGAGACTGGTGGCGGTGGTGTTCATGATGATGATGATGAGGATGAGCTTTAATACTATCATATCATTCCCCTCTTTGTTTTTTGGATACTTGATGCCAAAGGGGAGTAGGCTCCATATGCATTACTCTAGCTCATTATGTAATCGAACCTATGTTAGGAGTAGTTTGTTGAACTATGTTATGGGTTGTTGAACTATGTTATTGAGTTTGTTAGTTATGAATCTATATGATATATGAATTGATCAGTTTGTTGGTTATGAGTTTGGTGAATCTATATGAATTGATCTATATGAAGTGATCCAACTATTGTGGCATCGGTTTGAGGGGGAGCCCTCTCGCTACTCGCTACCTATTCTTATTATGGTTATTGAGCTCCACAACAAATACTTCCGATTACTATTATGAGTATGCATATGAGTTGTCATCAACTACCAAAAGGGGAGATTGAAAGTGCAATCATGCCCTTGAATCATATTTTGATGTTGATGACAACACATATGCTCGGGACTAATCATGTTTATCAAGTATATCTCAGATTGTGTTCCAAAGACCGTATGCATGGATCATGACTAGGGACAAAAAGCATATAACTCAAGAATGGAGATACAAGGTGTTAACTTCATTTATGGTTTGTTCTTGAGTATAGGGATCCCATTTATTAAGAGGGGATCGATGGATCTGTGAAAAACTTGCTCAAAGCTGGTATCTATATACCTTACCTTGGACGTCCGGCTCTCTACGGACGTCCGGTCCTTCCTGATTGCGGACGTCCGGACGCTTCCGGACGTCCGACACTTCCACAACAGAAACATTTTTACGGATGTCCGGAACCTCCGGACGTCCGACACTTTCGCATCGAAACTTTCTTACGGATGTCCGGCCCGCCAGACGACCGTATCTCCGTATAATCGATTTGTGAGTCACACTTTTTGCCGAAACACTTTTGCGGACGTCCGGAACTCTCCGGACGTCCGACACTTTCACATCAGAAGCAGTCTTACGGATGTCCGGGCCTGTTCGGACGACCGTATCCTGTACATTGGTTTGTGGGTCACACTTTTCACAGCGGTCGGTCGTCCGATGACTGTCGGACGTCCGGACCCATTTGGGCCTCCGGACGACCGACGTTCTCCGGACGTCCGGCCATCCTGTACCCCAAACGGTCACCTTTTTCCCACCACATATATATACTCCTTCCCCTTGCTCGGGTTGGAGTTGACCATTCACTTTGAACAAATCCTAGAACACTTCACTCACTCTCTCTCAACTCTCCACACCAAATCTTAGATCCCCAAGGGGTTTGAGAGCTTTGAAAAGAAGTTGTCCGATCAAGTGATAGATCCACTTCTCCTCCTTCTTTGCACCTGTGGAATTCATGATTTGAGCAAGTCTTGAGCAAATCCCCATTGATCTTATTACTCTTGGAGGTTGGAGACTCCTAGGCGGTAGGAGTCTTCGGAGAGGAATCGACTTTTGTGATTACCCCCGGATAAGTTTGTGAGGGTTTGGAGACCACCCCAAGGTCTACCACTAGTGGTTGAGAAACATCTTCGTGGTGTTGTCTCAAAGGGAGAATAGGGTGAGCCTTCGTGGCGTTGGTGTGCCTTAGTGGTAACATCCACCTCTCTAACGGTGACTAGCTTCCCTCCAAGGAAGTGAACATCGGCATACATCCTTGTCTCCCGGAGTTGCGGTTATTCCTAACCCTAACTCTATACTTGTGGTTACTTGTTTCGGTTTGCACTTACTTACATCATATTGTGCTTGCTCACTTATATGCTTGTGTTACTTACCTAGTACTTTGTACCTACTAGCAATTGTTAGGCTCACTTTCATATTCCGCACTATTGCCTAAAATTGCTAAGTAATAATTAAAATTTGTAATTGTACCTATTCACCCCCCTCTAGGTCCATCTCGATCCTTTCAATTGGTATCGAGCCTAGTGCTCTATTCTTGTGGCTTAACCGCCCTAGAGCGAGATGAACCCAGATGGGACTCCCCTTGTTGTAGATCCTAAGGATAAAGGCGGGGCTTCTTCTGAAGTCAAGTCCTTTACGTCGGAGGATCTAGAATGGGCCCTTGCTAAGCAAAAAGAGGAGCATGATGCTTCCCTTGAGGCCTTGGTCCAAGTGAGATTAGCCACGTTGTCCTCGGTGCTTGCACCACTCTCGGGTGGTCTTGCCTCAAGGCCAACTGTGCCTACTTCATCACTTGGTCAACAACCTCCTAACCATGAACACGCCCGTGTTCCTTGGCTTTATGCAAGACCTCAGGTTGAGAAACCAAGATATAATCCTCAAGGCAGTCCTCCTTTGCTTAGTGCCACTTCCGATTTTCCTTTGTGGAGAGTTGCTATGCAGGACCATCTTCGACATGGAAACGATGAGATGTTGGAGATCTTGGAGTATGGCTATCATGTGGTTGATCCAAAGAACCCCACTCCAAGAGAAATATATGACAAGAACCTCAATGACACTGCAATCATGTGGATAAGGAGAGGCTTGGATGAAAAGCAAAGGAGACCGTTCATACACATCACAAGTGCCAAGGAACTATGGGAAACTGTTATGCGATCCAAAACTGGCACCTCTACCCTCCGAGTGCTCAATATGAAATTGCCAAGGGCAATTGCAAAACTTTGTATGGAGAAAGGTGAAACCCCAATCAACTCCATGAGCGTCTCATGACACTCACTGCCGATATTGAGTCATGTGAGTGTGACAAGACACAAGATGGATTCAACATGACTAAGAGGTTCCTTGTGGATAAGTTACTCCATGCTCTTGCTCCATTTCACCATCAAATGGTGTGGGACATAAGACAACATCATACCTTCAAGGAAATGACTACAGATGACATCGTATCCACCTTTCAACTATATGAAGAGTCAAAGACTAATGCCACAAAACATCTTGCCATGCATGGTTCTCCATCATCAAAGATCAATCTTGCATTGAAGGCCAAGCATGTATGTGAAGATGAACAAAGTGAAGAAGAAGAAGAGGATGACGAAGATGGTGATGAGATTGAATCTGACGAGGGCCCTACATATGAAGACATGGCTCTTTTTGTCAAGAAGTTTAGCGCGGGTAAGTTCAAGGGAAGATTCCAAAAGAAGAAAGTAAGAAAATGCTACAACTGTGAAGAAACCAATCACTTCTCCAACGAGTGCCCTTATGAGAAGAGAGAAGATAAACCAAGGTTTCTCAAGACCTTTCCCAAGAAGAAGTTGCCAAATCCTTTGAACTCCAAGCTCAAGAGGAGAGATGGAAAGGCAATGGTTGCTCAAGAAGAATCTGATCCGGATGATGTTAGTGGTGTTGCCGGAGTTGCTCAAGACTCTCAAAACACCTTGAGGTTAGTAAACAAGAGTGGTGATGTGGTCACCTACAACTACATGAAAGATTACAAGGGCAACGCTCACAAATGCCTAATGGCAAAGGCCATGGTTGAAGAAGAAGAGGACCAAAGCTCTTCTGACAAGGTCAAGGTAACTCCACGATCAAATCCTCCTCTTTTCACGCCATCTACTTCTAGTGATGAGTATCTTGATGCGGAGGATAGTCATGAGGATGATGATCTAACTGATCCTATGCTTGCTAAACTTAATAAGTTCATGTGCTCCCTCAAAGGAAGGAAGCTCACTATGTTTCAGTATGCTTATGGAGATGGTGAGTAAGTACACCATCTCCATTAAGGAACTTCGAAACCCTCGTCATCGAGGAAAAGGAAAAATATGAAATCCTTGAGCGGAAAGTCAAATATGAGGAAGCACGAAATGATGAACTATGTTTAAAAATTGGTACAAATATTGATGTTCATACTAAAGATCTTGCCTCCTTGAAAAAGGCTATTGGCTCTTGTGAAGAGTTGATGAATGATAAAAGTAAGCTTGCAAAGTCTCATGCCTCTCTCACTAAGGATTGTGAGCTTCTATCCGTGTCTCTCAAGACTAAGGAAGAAGAGCTCACCCTTCTTACAAAGAGTTTTGAGACACTCAAACTTAATTATCTTGAAACTCTAGCCAAGGCTTACTCATCTCGTATTATCAATGTTGATGCATGTTCTACTAACTCTAGTAGTGATCTAGCATCCATCCTTGAGGAGAATCGGTCTCTCAAAGCTCAAATCGAGAAAGGGCTCATGACATGTGCTCAAGGGCAAAAGAACCTTAATGAGGTGTTGAGCCAACACAATGAAGGCGTTCACCAAAGAGGGACTCGGGTTTGACCCAAGCACAAGCAAGAAGAAGACGCCCTCCCAAAATTGCACCACTCCTTTAAAAGAAACCTTTGTACGAGAAGGACACAAGGAGAAAGGTAAGGTTGTTAGTGGGAAGGCCACAAGGGGCATGCCCACTCTCAACAAGCCAAAGAGTTCATGCCTCCATCCTATGTACTGCGTAAGACTAAGGATGGAGAAGTTTATGCAAAGTTTGTTGGCCCCCAAAAGGCATTTCGTTTTTATGCTATTTGGGTCCCTAAGACCCTTGTGACTAACTTGAGAGGTCCCATTGTAAAATGGGTGCCTCTAACCAAGTAATAATTGTGTGTAGGTAGCTTTCTTGATTGGAGTAAAATGGGTGATTGATAGTGGATGTACAAATCATATGACCGGAGATAGCAAATTGCTCTACGATTTCATGGAAGCTATTCAACCATTTATGAGCATTATGTTTGGTGGAGGATCAAAAGGACAGGTACTTGGGTTGGGTAAGGTGGTTATCACCAATGACATGTCTCTTGCAAATGTCATGCTTGTCCAATCCCTTAAATATCATTTGCTTTCTGTCCGCCAATTGGCTTACATTGGTTATGATACACTATTTGGACTAACGGATGTGAAAGTCTTTAAGAGTAGATACTCTCGAAGTGGCCTTTGTTGGAGAGTTGGATGGCAACCTTTACGGTTGAATTCTCGAAGAGAGCACATTCCATGCAACTTGTCTAATGGCCAAGGCCGACAAGGGTGGCTATGGCATCGCAGCTAGCCCATGTCGGCATGAGGAATCTCCAAGATCTCTTAAAGGGGAATCACATCCTTGGACTAACAAATGTCTCTTTTGAGAAAGATCGTGTGTGCGGTGCATGTATAGCCGGAAGCAACATCAATCAAAGCACCCACCCAAGAATATTGTGTCTACTTCAAGGCCTTTGGAGCTCCTTCATGTGGATCTCTTTGGGCCTCCTTCATGGGATAGTCTTGGTGGGAAAAAGTATGGACTTGTCATTGTTGATGATTACTCAAGATATACATGGGTGTTTTTCCTCAAGTCCAAGGACGAAAGCGAAGATCACTTTCATTGACTTTGCCAAGCAAGCACAACGCAAGTTTGACAAAGAAATCTTGGCAATAAGAAGTGCAATGGATCTGAGTTCAAAAACTATACCTTGGAAGAATTCCTTAGTGATGAAGGGATTGAGCATCAATATTCAGCTCCATACACTCCTCAACAAAATGGTGTAGCCGAAAGGAAGAACCGCACACTTGTGGAGATGGCAAGGTCCATGTTGGATGAATACAAGTCACCACATAGTTTACGGGCGAAGTCATCAACACCGCATGTCATGCATCAAACCGGCTTTTCCTACGCACTATCTTTGGAAAAGACTCCATATGAGCTTCTAACTGGAAACAAGCCAAATGTCAAGTACTTTCGTGTATTTGGGTGCAAATGTTTCATCCTCAACAAAAGAGAAAAGGTTAGGAAAATTTCAATCCAAAACAATTGGCGGTATATTTGTTGGCTATGGATCAAACTCTCACGCATATAGAGTCTACAACAAATCCAATGGATGTGTTGTAGAAACTTGTGACGTGGTGTTTGATGAATTTAATGGCTCCCATGGGGAGCAAGTTGATCTAAGTGATGTAGGTGAAGAAGATTCTTCTCAAGACATTTTGACCATGGGCGTTGGTGCACTTCTTCCTATGGAACACGAACCTCATGATGATGAAGAAGAAGATAGAAGTCTCCCACATCATCAAACTACTTCAACATTCATAACACCACAAGCCCCTATTGCTCAACCGATACCTTTAGCCCAAGTTGAAGAGGATGATCAAGTTCCTCCTCATGACAATCTTCAAGAACAAGAACAAGAAAGTCCAATCATTGATGATGAACCTCAACAAATGCAATATGAACAAGAAGATCTTCCTCCACACATTAATGATCCATATGTTGAAGATGTGGATGATGGACATGAAGTTGAACCTCGTGAAACCCTTACCTCTATCATGCCACGGTGGCCGGGTCGTGTTGATGTTGACAAAATACTCACCGGCATATCGGAAGGTAGAGTCACTTTCGTAAACACTTGACCAACTTTTGTGCTCACTTCTCTTTTGTGTCTAGTTTTGAACCCATCAAGGTACAAGATGCAATGATAGACAACGATTGGCTAGTTGCTATGCAAGAAGAGTTGAACAGTTTTGAACGCAACCAAGTGTGGTCGTTAGTCAAAAGGCCACCTACCGAACACAACGTCATTGGAACAAAATGGATTTTCAAGAACAAACAAGATGAGAATGGTGTAATCATCCGGAACAAGGCAAGGTTAGTGGCACAAGGGTACTCACAAGTTGAAGGTTTGGACTTTGGTGAGACCTTTGCCCCGTTGCCGTCCTTGAATCCATACGCATCTTACTTGCTTATGCTGCTTTCAATGGTTTTACATTACATCAAATGGATGTGAAGAGTGCTTTTCTTAACGGTCCTCTACAAGAAGAAGTATATGTATCACAACCACTGGTTCGTTGATCCCGATCACAAAGACTATGTGTATAAACTTCATAAGGCTTTGTATGGCCTCAAACAAGCACCTCGTGCTTGGTATGATCATCTTAAGAAGTTTTTACTCGATGATGGTTTTGTGAGAGGGGTGATCGATCCTACTCTTTTTACTAAGAGGGATAAGGGTGATTTGATCTTATGCCAAATCTATGTAGATGATATCATTTTGGTTCTCCTAACATTCATTTGTGCAAGAAGTTTGCGGCTTCAATGACCAAGAATTTTGAAATGTCACTCAATGCGGATTTGAAGTTCTTCCTTGGTTTTCAAATTCATCAATTTCAAGAAGGAATTTTCTTGTCTCAAGCAAAGTACCTCAAGGATATCCTAGAGAAGTTTGGTATGTCTGATGCTAGTCCATGTAAGACACCAATGCCAACGAAAATAACACTCACTGAAGACACAGACGGTATCCACTTCGACCCATCTAAATACCGCTCCATGATTGGTTCATTGCTTTATCTTTGTGCATCTAGACCAGACATCATGTTTAGTGTATGCATGTGTGCTAGATTTCAAGCTTCCCTAGGGAAAGTCATCATAAAGCGGTTAAGCATATTCTTAGATACCTTGTTCACACCCCAAAGTTGGGTCTATGGTATCCCAAGGATGCTAAGTTTGATCTCATTGGATACACGGATGCGGATTGGGCGGAGACAAAGTGGATCGTAAGTCCACCTCCGGTGCATGTCAATTTCTTGGACGCTCTTTGGTAAGTTGGTCATCGAAGAAACAAAATTGTATTGCCCTCTCTACCGCAGAAGCTGAATACATTGCCGCGGTTGTGCAACTCAGTTATTATGGATGAGGCAAACTTTGAAGGATTATGGTATCACCTATAGACATGTGCCTCTTTTATGTGATAATGAAAGTGCTATCAACATTGCTTTGAGAACCCCAAGGATCATCTCCGCACCAAACACATTGATATTAGATATCACTTCTTGAGAGATCATGTTGAGAAAGGCGATATTCACATTGATCACATTGGGACAGATTTGCAATGGCGAGATATTTTCACGAAACCATTGGATGAAGCAAGGTTACATCGACTTAGGCGTGAACTTGGTATCTTGGAGCTTGACAACATTATGTGAAATCTAGTACTCATCCATGCTTAAACTTAATGTCTAGTCGTGATGTAGGCATATATTTAGGGGAGACACTCAATTCATGAGTTCTCTCACCTTACATAATGCATAAATTGAACAAACACTCTCAAAGTTATCATAGTTTAATATGATGGAGTAGTTTATGCCTATGATTGAGTAAGGTGGGATCTGATTTCCTACATAAATAAGTTTTACTGTGAGAGAATGTTTTCCTCATCATCATTATCAGCCCTCCTGTCCAAACTTCTAGCTCGGACGTCCAGGAGGGTTCCGACGTCCGAGTGGTATTTCTTGGGACGTCCGCAAAACTCAGACGTCCGTATATTCTACTCTGGTTATTTTCGCCCGGTCGTCCGGCCTCGCCGGACGTCCGTAAAAACCATTCTGGTTCACTCAAGTTTGGCCTAGCAAATGAAGCCTCGGACGTCCGTAAGAACCGTTCTGTTACAATATGCCCGGTCGTCCGACGCCATCGGACGTCCGTAAAAGCAACCCTGTTATCCTTCTTTGCTGATGGTCCTGACTCCGGTCGTCCGTCTGTTTTCGGATGTCCGGTCGCATATATAACTCCGGACGTCCGGAGGCCCCGGACGTCCGTACGGTTCTACGCGGGTCTATATATACTGCGCCCTAGGTTTTCTTAGTCAACCAACCGCCCGCCGCCGTACGTCTCTCCAGTCAGCCGCTGCCGCCGTTTTCTGTCGTGCGGCCCCTCCTCGCGACCGCCCGCCGCCGTACCCCTCGCCGGGGTGTCTCCCCGCATGGATCTGAGACTTCTTTGTCGGCCCGTCCAGCCGTTCTGCTGGGGCTTCTCTCCCGTCCGTCCTTTGATCCCCTGCTCCGAGACGTCGTTTGGCTCCTCCGTGCTCTTCCTCGCCTAGTAGGGCAAACCCCCTTTCTCTTCTGTCACCCTGGTCTATGGAGGTGTTGACATGTGCTTTCCTTCTCCCCTAGGTCACGATGCCTCGGTCCAAGCACTCCGCACGCAAGCAAGTCGCTGGAGGGCCGGCGCGTCCGTCTCGTCGTGGTGGTTCCAACGACTCCTAGGAGGAAGATCGCCCTCGGAAACGTGCCGCTCGTCCTCACAGCTCGTCGAGTGATTCCTCTTCGGAGGGGTCAGATTTTGAGGATGAGCTTGAAGAGGTGGATCCGTCCCCGATGATTGGCGTCCGCGTCGCTGCCCCCAAGCCCGGCACTCGTCGTCCAACATTTCAACCTCCTCCTCCTCCGGTGCAACCCCACGGTGATGCCCGTCACATCTCCATTGAGCCTCCACTATCACTAGGCCGTCATGTTAAGCGTTTCAATGAAGTCCCCAAATCTTCATATCTCAAATTGCATCGTGATGTAGATCAATTTACTGTTGCTAGGGATTCTCAGGATAGTCGTTTTCGCACGAATGTCCAAGCCGACATCTTCACCACGATTGTCATTCCTAAAGGCTTGTCACTTCATGTTTGCATCGATCTTGAGCACATTCGCACTCATCCGGAGAAATATCCGGGAGCCATTGAGCTCATTGAGTCGTCAAACCTAGCTGCCCCATTCGCCTTTCAACACGATTTTAACCAGGCTGCCATCCATCAGTTTTATGCCACTTGTTACTTTGCTCCTGATAACACTGTCACATGGATGACCTCCGACACTGCTCTCACAACATCTTATGCTGAGTTTGTCACCGCACTTGGATTTCCCGACACTGGGTTCAAAATCCACAAAGATGACCCCAACCATAAGCCCAAAGGCATTGCGGTTCCGTGCGGATCTCCTTAGACCCATATCATCTTTGTCTAATCTTGAAAAACAAAAGGGTCTAAACCAAGTCTCTATTTGGCGTTTTCCATTCAACATCATTTATCGCTGTGTCATCCGCACCATTTATCCCAAGATGGGTGACAAGGGTTCTGTAGTGACTCTTGCATTGATCTCATGCATCGCCTTTACACATCACCTAAAGGGAAGATAAATGTTCCACACTTTCTATGGCATGAGATTCGCCTTGCTAGCTTCCGGCACAAGCGGGCTTTTCCTCATGCACCTTTTCTTCGAGCATTTATCGAGAGTGTAGCTCCCTTTCCCATTGCACGCACTCATATACATGAGAGATGGGTCATCCCACCTCACATGGCGGTGACCATGTTCCTCCTTCTCCGCTCTCGCTACTCATGACTGCTACTAGTTTTCCCTCGCACGCTAACCATCCTCATTCCAAAGTTGATGCCTCCTTTGGGCGCATTGCTCGTTTTCTTGGGAAGGCTCATTCAGCCATGATGAAGATGTTCACCTTCCATTGCTCCCAACACCACGATGTGGTCACTCGCATGGTCACTTCCAAGAACGCTCAAGGCTCGTCTGCGAGACTCAAAGCGTATATGATGTGAGTGACGATGAGCGTCTTCTGCAGAACCCCTTCGATTTTGGTTTTCCCTCCGGTCCCGAGTGGGCTGATTTCTTTGACGAGGCCCGGTGGCGGTGGTGTTCATGATGATGATGATGAGGATGAGCTTTAATACTATCATATCATTCCCTCTTTGTTTTTTTGGATACTTGATGCCAAAGGGGGAGTAGGCTCCATATGCATTACTCTAGCTCATTATGTAATCGAACCTATGTTAGGAGTAGTTTGTTGAACTATGTTATGGGTTGTTGAACTATGTTATTGAGTTTGTTAGTTATGAATCTATATGATATATGAATTGATCAGTTTGTTGGTTATGAGTTTGGTGAATCTATATGAATTGATATATATGAAGTGATCCAACTATTGTGGCATCAGTTTGAGGGGGAGCCCTCTCGCTACTCGCTACCTATTCTTATTATGGTTATTGAGCTCCACAACAAATACTTAGATTACTATTATGAGTATGCATATGAGTTGTCATCAACTACCAAAGGGGGAGATTGAAAGTGCAATCATGCCCTTGAATCATATTTTGATGTTGATGACAACACATATGCTCGGGACTAATCATGTTTATCAAGTATATCTCAGGATTGTGTTCCAAAGACCGTATGCATGGATCATGACTAGGGACAAAAGCATATAACTCAAGAATGGAGATACAAGGTGTTAACTTCATTTATGGTTTGTTCTTGAGTATAGGGATCCGCACTATTAAGAGGGATCGATGGATCTGTGAAAAACTTGCTCAAAGCTGGTATCTATATACCTTACCTTGGACGTCCGGCTCTCTACGGACGTCCGGTCCTTCCTGATTGCCGGACGTCCGGACGCTTCCGGACGTCCGACACTTCCACAACAGAAACATTTTTACGGATGTCCGGAACCCTCGGACGTCAAACACTTTCGCATCGAAACTTTCTTACGGATGTCGGCCCTTTCGGACGACCGTATCTACACTGATTTGTGAGTCACACTTTTGCGAAACACTGCGGACGTCCGGAACTCTCCGGACGTCCGACACTTTCACATCGAAGCGATCTTACGGATGTCCGGGCCTGTTCGGACGACCGTATCCTGTACATTGGTTTGTGGGTCACACTTTTCACAATGGTCGGTCGTCCGATGACTGGCGGACGTCCGGACCCATTTGGGCCTCCGGACGACCGACGTTCTCCGGACGTCCGGCCATCCTGTACCCCAAACGGTCACCTTTTTCCCACCACATATATATACTCCTTCCCCTTGCTCGGGTTGGAGTTGACCATTCACTTTGAACAAATCCTAGAACACTTCACTCACTCTCTCTCAACTCTCCACACCAAATCTTAGATCCCCAAGGGGTTTGAGAGCTTTGAAAAGAAGTTGTCCGATCAAGTGATAGATCCACTTCTCCTCCTTCTTTGCACCTGTGGAATTCATGATTTGAGCAAGTCTTGAGCAAATCCCCATTGATCTTATTACTCTTGGAGGTTGGAGACTCCTAGGCGGTAGGAGTCTTCGGAGAGGAATCGACTTTTGTGATTACCCCCGGATAAGTTTGTGAGGGTTTGGAGACCACCCCAAGGTCTACCACTAGTGGTTGAGAAACATCTTCGTGGTGTTGTCTCAAAGGGAGAATAGGGTGAGCCTTCGTGGCGTTGGTGTGCCTTCGTGGTAACATCCACCTCTCTAACGGTGACTAGCTTCCCTCCAAGGAAGTGAAAATCGGCATACATCCTTGTCTCCGGAGTTGCGGTTATTCCTAACCCTAACTCTATACTTGTGGTTACTTGTTTGGTTTGCACTTACTTACATCATATTGTGCTTGCTCACTTATATGCTTGTGTTACTTACCTAGTACTTACATTACCTACTAGCAATTGTTAGGCTCACTTTCATATTCCGCACTATTGCCTAAAATTGCTAAGTAATAATTAAAATTTGTAATTGTACCTATTCACCCCCCCCCCTCTAGGTCCATCTCGATCCTTTCAGTTGAGACTTCATGAGGCGTGAAGCGTGAGCGTCTTGATCATTGAGGAAAAGATGGACTTGTGGGTCAAAGCCGTTGATGCATTGAATGTGGCTTGTAGAAATTTTTCAAAGTATTATGTGACGAAGTGTGACGATGCCAGAGTTAAGTTATACCAAGCTAAAGAGAAAAACATAAGCAACCTCAAGAAGGAAGAGAAAATTCATAGACGTGCTCTTACAAGGCAAATTGCATTGTGTGGAACAAGGGATGAAGTGAATGAGATGGACTTTAACAACCCTGGCTAAATCATTGACTGGCTAGTTAGGCAACCATCATCGGCGATACTTAGTCGGGCATCTCGTTCGCCTTGGGTCCGTGAAAGAAATGATGTCATTTGTTGCAACCCCGGGCCGTACGACAAAGATGTCTTGTTGATGGACTATTAGAGGGGGTTGAAACAAATGATGTTGTAGTGTCATTTAGACTGTAATGGCATGTACCCTTATTGTTTATGTAACCTATGTCATTTGAACCAGTGAGAACATTATGTAGCCTAAATAAGTTATGCTTCGTGTTTGTATTGTATCATTTGATTTGAGTTTTGGTTTGTTCCATTTCATGTAGCATGGAAAACATGACCCCGGAGCAGTTGAAGAAAGTATATGTGAAGTGTTGTGGCATTGCATCTAAGAGTTTGGCTGCAGCGTCTAAGAAGATTGTACCGGAGCGAGAACTTGCTATCAAGAGGGAGGTTGAAGCATGGTTCAAGAGCAATGATGAGGAGTTTGCTGCCATGATGGATTTCAACAAGTATACATTCATGGAGGAACCTTCTGATCTTAAGGAGAGAAAAGTTTTCCGTAGGGTTGTGAAAGAAAAACAGAAGATACTTGATCTGCTACATGAGAAGGCATATGCTAGCAGGCATTCTTTGGCAACGGAGATCTTTTTCTCTGCGAACATAGAAGAATTCCGCGAGCTGGACTTGAGGAGACCCGGACAGGTCATTGGATGGGCAATCACACAAGGCAAGTCAGAGATTCCAGAACGCCGTGCTCGATGGGCCTGGTTCGGCGAAACGAAAGGTGTGTTGGAGAATTGGGCGGGTTCTCAAGATTATCAACTGAAGCCTAATCCTGATCGTGACGCACAAATTGAGCGTGTTATGAGTTTTAGATCTAATTTTCCGAAGTAGAAAGTGTATGCTCGTGTTTGAGCTTTGTATTTTGAACTCATGTCATTCGAGTCTCTAGATGTTTTAAGTCAGTTGAACTAGTGTCATTTGTGGATGTAATGAACTATGCTCAGTTATGTATGTCTTCGCTACTCCATCATTTTTGCATGTCATTTTGGATGCTTAGGTCACAGAAATTTGTAAGAAATGCAAAGGCAAAGGGCTAAAAGGAACATCACCCAACAAATTGCCCGATTAAGCGACAGAAGAAGCACATTTGGGTGCCCAACCCTACCGCCATAGGCCCTGGCGGTAGGGTGGCCAAACCTACCGCAGAACAGGGGACCGTTTTGGCCACAGTACATTTCGTCACCCTACCGCCATAGGCTCCGGCGGTAGGTTGACCAACCCTACCGTAAAAACAGTGGATGAATTGGTCACAGAAATATGGCTGGTATGGCCAACCCTACCGCCGTGATCCCTGGCGGTAGGACATACCGCCGAGATGCTTGGCGGTAGGGTGGCCAACCCTACCGCGGGACAGGGGACCGTTTCGGCCACAGTACATTTCACCAACCTACCGCCGTAACCTCCGGCGGTAAGTTGTCAAATCCTACCGCCATGTGGTCTGGCGGTAGGGTGCAAAGCAGAGCAGTGTTTGCTCTGTTTTTCCTCTTCTTCACTTCAAGACAAATCAGGTCACAGCAACAGCAAAACAAAACATAGTTCATGACATAGTTTCACCAAATCGAAGACGTAGTTCATCACAGGTTTCACAAATAAAGTACATAGTTCATGATAGGTATCACAAATCAAAGACATAGTTCATCACATGTTTCTCAAATCGAAGGCGTAGTTCGTGACTAGATTTTTGAAACGAAGGCCTTATTGGGTCACACGAGGCCATTTTCCTTTTTTGTCGCGTGCCTCATCCTCCTCTTGGGCTTCACGAGCCCTTGGAAGCTTTCTTGCTCTCTCCTCTTGACGAGCAATCTTCTCCTTGTGTGCCCTCTCCTCTTCACGCTTCTTGCGCTCCATCCTCTCCTTTTCATGACGCTCTTCATCCAAGCCTCTCTGAAATGCTTCTTCAAACAACCGCTGCCTCCGTAGACAATCTCGAAGTTGATCTTTCTTAGCATCTTCTGGCACATCTTGATCTATCCATGTGAAGTACTTACAAAGTGGATGCGGTGACTAGGTACGAATAAAGAACAAATGTGGTCATTAGTAAGATAGATTCAATGGTTGATGACATGTTTGAACTTGAACAACTCACCGGCGGTACATCATAGGCGTGAAATTTGGACGAGGAGACGATCGTAGGCATAGTTGGGACAAACAAAATATCTTCTTCCTTACATCCATGATTTGTTGCGGTCGGTGGATACCTTAACTTTGCAAACATCTCCACACCAACATGATGGAGTTCTCATATCTTTGTCCTTCACCTTATCCAACTCGGCGTCTGTCCACTTGTCCGGCATATCCTCGCGGTTAGCACACGGTGGCCTCGTCATGGAACCGGAATAAGCCATGCCTATAAAGACAAACTTGGTAGTTAGTAAAGTAAAAAAACATGTATGTATGCAAAAAACAAATAAACAAGACCAAATAAAAAATACCATTCACCTTATTTCAACCATGTGGGTTAAGCAAGATGTCAATAGGCCTTCCTCTGTCAACCCTTCTCGTCCTACGACCACGGCCACCGGTACCCGACCGCCTCCCACGCCCTCAACCATCAGGATTGGGCAACACGTCTATATGCCTTCCCCTATCAACCCGACGTGTCCTAGAACCACCGGATACACGGCCACGGGCCCCTACAAGGCTAGTCCTTCCTCCACGGCCACGGCTCCCTCCAAGGCTAGTCCTTCCTCCACGGCCACGGCTCCCTCCAAGGCTAGTCCTTCCTCCACGGTCGCGGCCCCCTCAAATGCTAGCCCTTCCTCCACGGCCACGGCCCCCTCCAAGGCTACTGCTCCGTCCACGTGTTTGACTAGTGCCAGTGTTGGTTCTTCGTTTCTTGCATGTCCTAACGTTGTGTCCTGTGTCATTGCATTCTCCACAATTGTTGTTTTCCGGTGGCTCCATGAAATGACCACTACCAAATTGCTTCATTCCGGTGTATCCAGCTAGATCATCCATGTCACTCCGGAATCTCTTCTTTCTTCTTCCTCCCTCATAGGCACCATGAGTGCGGGATCAGCACAATGTCCGGCCCAACATACTCAAAGCCTTGTGAGGCATCAAGGAAAGGATTGAACCGAGGCGCCCACGTCAACCTTGTTCGTTCCAATGTAAACTTGTGCAACCGCACCGTTGTGCCATCAGATACATTCATGTTTCTCACCCGTGATGCGGTCATCAAATGCGAGCAAGGCCAATGATACTTGTGTGGCCTCTCACACTGGCACCAACGGTTTTTCAGGCGCACCTCGTAAGCAACTCCACCGTAAGACCTACCGTCCCTTGTTGTCCCAACCGGATCATCGATTTGATAGATCATTTCTTTTTCATTATATGTGATCACTTGTTGTTTGGCGGACTTGGCGCTTGATGCAACAACCAATCATGAACCTTTAATGGATAGTCCATCTTTTCCCCAATCCAGTTGGCCGTGCTTTCAGAATGCTTTAGGAAGTACTCATTGAGCTTGATGAAAGTGTACTTGAGTATTGCGGTCACCGGCAAGGAAGCGGACACCCTTCAACACATTGTTGAAGCATTCCACCATGTTGCTTGTCATGTCCCCATATCGCATACCTCCTTCATCGTAAGCGCGTGACCACTTTTGCTTCTCCGGAAAGTGCCTAACCAAGAATTCTTTCCCCCCCTTTGTTCTTCTCCAAAGCCTTGAGGAGTTTATCATATCGGCTTTTGAATGTGGCGGTGTTGAATGCAACGCAAACAAGGGTAAGGTCTTTGCAAAACTCCTTTCTCTTGCATGCCCTGTAAAATTTTGCAACAAAGTGTCTCATGCACCAACGATGTTGAAGCTTTGGAAGACCGGGAATATCAACGTCTATTGCTTTGAGAATCCCATGATGGCGATCCGATATAATGCATACCTCTCGCTTGCCTATCACCTTGGTTCTCACATGCCCCATAAACCACTCCCAATTATCATCATGCTCCGAAGGCACCAAGGCAAATGCCACCGGCAACACGTTATCATTTGAAGAGTGGGCCATCGCCACCATCAATGTGCTTTTGTATTTGCCGGTCAAGAATGTACCATCTATAGACAACACCGGGCGACAATACGTGAATGCCTCAATGCATTGTCCAAAGCTCCAGAAGGCACGACGAAACACTCCGTCAATTGACTCCACCCGATGGCGCATTCCCGGGTTTCGATGAGCAATGGCTGCCAACATCTTGGGAAGAATGTTATATGCGGCCTCATAATCACCATGCAACATCCTAATAGCGTTTGCCTTCGCCATCCATGCCTTCCCGTACTTGACCGGGTGTCCGAATTGTTCCCCAATCGAAGACATGAGAAACTTGACCTTCACGGTTGGATCATGTGCTATTTGATGCAACAATTTATATCCTAGATACTCCGACATGAGTTGACGGTGTCCTTTGCTTTGGTCGGCCTTGTCCGAGAAGTGCATACGCGTGAGTGCCAACATGACTCTTCAAGACCCATTGCCCGGTTTCTTTGATTTTTCTACCGCAGACCATCCATTTGCAACCTTCTTTGTCACATTTGACCGTGTGCCGAAGTTTTTGATTTGAATGACCAACAACAAATGGCCTATGGTTCCTAATGGCATAGTCACACAACCATATCTTGAACTCTACCAAAGAACCAAACTTGATGCCTTTCTTCAAATGAGCATTCTCATCCTCATTTTCTGGTCGAGGATCACTGAATTTGGGGCACGGCGTTGGCTCGGACAACCATAATCTCATCCCACCATCAACGCATCGCATTGTCCGCAAGACTCACATCTCTAAACAAAGGCGACCCTCTCTCCTTGCGGTCACCTTCTTGTAGATTTCGTTTGATCAACCCATCCTCATCCAACTCTTCCTCCGGACCCTCGTCATCCGAAAGTTATACCCACACATACGGTTATAAGGGAGGGTACGGTCCATGTCTTGTTGCCGCACAATGACATCCAAGTTACCAATTGGATTGTAATGGATCTCTTCATTCTCTAAGTAAACATCATCCTCCTCTAGAGCAACAATAGCATCATCATCAACATGAGGAATAGCATCTTCTTCAACATGAGGAATAGCATCATGACGGAGTACTATGGCGCTAGAGTTGATATGATCTTCATTGGGTTGGCTACTTGGTGGTTGGCTAGAAGAATTAGGGACATACACCTCGGCACTGTCATCATGCATGGGGGAGGATGCATTGCGGTTGAGATCAATTTGCAAAGGAGGAGGAGGATCAACCTTTGTGGCAAAGATCTCAAGAGACTTGTCTTGTGATGCGTCTACTTTTTCTTGTACACATTCCAATGCAATTGGGAGGTGATGGGCATACTCTTTAATCGGGACTTTACTCCCAATCCAACGTCATACCTCCCAATAAGCTTAACCTCGGCATTTGGGTCATTCCAATGTAAGACGCTTCTCACTTGAACTACAAGATCATCAAAGCTTGGACTTGTGTCAAAAACCATAGCCTCTTCCCTTCATCGTCATTTCCAAGCATAAATGTCGACTTGTCCAAATAATGAACGTTTACGAGCTTATGCATCTAAGAAAATGGGAACAATATAATCAATCCATATATGTCATCCAACCAACACAAATGGACAAATGAACGAAATTTTGCATAACTACTATTCATACTAAAGTTAACCTAACCATTAACCACTAACCCTAACCATAATCACTATAACCCTAACCCCCAACATAACCACCCAACATCCCTAACCCTAACCCTAACACCAACCCCTAACATAACCACAACCATAGTCATAAATGCATCATAAATGCACACAACAACATCAACACCTAGGGTTTGCAATAAATTGACCAAATCAACACAAAATAAAGATCTCAACCAATCAAAAGAAGGGGGAATGGGGGAGGTACCTTGGGTGATGAAAATGCTCCGGATCCACCGATGAAATCCCAAGCAAATGAAGTGGATCTAGGGGGGGTTTGTGAGGGGGAGAGAGGGGGAAGAGGAGCTCAGCATGGGGAAGAAGAAGAGTGGGAAAGAAGAGTGGTGGTGGGGCCCATAAACCAGCCCCTCCCCACCTTATCCACAACACAGGAGCCTACCGCCAGAGGCTGCGGCGGTAGGGTTCAGTAACCTACGGCCGTAGTGGATGGCGGTAGGCCCTTTTCCATCGCCAAGACTCGCCAACGACCGTGGCCGCCCGTCAAAGGGCCTACCGCCGTAGGGTACGGCGGTAGGACACGCAACCCTACCGCTAGGCCCTCTGGCGGTAGGCAAAAGGGTCAGATCCCGAAATTTTTCCGAACTAGGGTCAGATCCCGATTTTGTTCGCAAAAAGGGTCAAAACACGAAATTTGGCCCCCGTGTACTCGCTGGAGTAGTAGGCTAGGCACGCGTGTGCGCTCTGGACCCTCTTTTCTCCTTATGGTTACGTTGTACTCTCTTCGTTCCTAAATATTTGTCTTTCTAGAGATTTCAATAAGTGATTACATATAGAACAAAATGAGTAAATTTGCACTCTAAAATATATCTATATACATCCGTATGTGGTAGTCCATTTGAAATATTTAGAAAGACAAATATTTAGAAACGGAGGGGGTATAAATGAAAGCGTTTAACTATATTTTCCTGGAAAAAACATTTATAATAGTTATGTAAGGGCATCTCCAACATTATCCTTCAGTGGACCGGTGGGGAACAGTCGGTGGGCATTGATGCATGAGCTGGCCATCCAAAACTGCCCGCATATATTTCAAACTGGATTTAAATAAACTAGACAAATTATATCAAACATGACGGAATTCATTAAAAGTTGGACATAATCTACATTATTTCGACCGTTTAACTAAGAACTAGAAGAAAATAGGAGTCTGACTTGTAGCGGACAACGACCTCGCCCTATCCGGCCACACTGCAGTCATCGGGGCCGCCGCCGGGTGCCCATGGAGGAACCGATCATCTCCTCCTGCGCGGTATGGAGGGCCACCGCAGGCAATGCCGATGACGTCTACAGTGCCTTGGTGGCGGCCTTGCCCCTGCCAGCATTGGCGCTAAGCGACCATCCTCGTCAATCTTGGCGAGATCCCCGTTGAGGCGACAATGGTGGTGACGAACCTGTTGGGAGCCTAGGTTGTGGCCAGGTCCGGGTCGTTGCGGACCCAGGCCGGCTCATCATCTGACTTGGCAAACACGGAGTGGCGGGCGGCATTGTGTCGCTCCTGCCATGCCGCCTGCCACGCTGCCTTTTCCTCAGCCGACATCAGCGGCGAAGCTACGTGTGTAGCTGTGGGGTCCTCAGTTTCCTTAGTAGAGAACCAAGATTTATCGAATGAGAGGGAGTTCTTTTAGCAAACAAAGTTATGGGTGCCTCCACACAAAACACAATACAAACATGTTTCCAACGCGTCAAGATAGTTGTCAAACTTCTTGACCTGCTAGTTACAATGTCAAATTGCGCAGTATAGTAGGAATTAAATAAAATGGTACAACAAGATATGGTGTTTTGTAGAAGTTTTCAATAAAGTAAATAGACCCCCAAGGCCATTCGTTCACTCGTGGCATCTCTCCAAGCATACAAGTGGTGTGGTGAACAAATTACAATTGAAGAGTAATTAAATCGCAATATTTATATTTTTGACAATGGTCATTCATGGTACAATCTCAGATTGGCATTACGTCAATGATATGTGAACCGTTATCCAACTGCATCTACAATTAATACTCTACCCCAAGACCGCTATCCAAAATGCATCTCAAAGTATTAAGTTCATGATAAATAGACATTGCAATAAGCATGATGACATGATATAGATAATAAAACTATCGTACAAGTGTGATAAAGAAACCAACATTTTATCCTTAGTGACAACAATATAATACGTGTTCTGTCACTAGGATGAATCACCACAAGATTGAACCCCACTACTCTACACCACTCCCTCTGAAGAACTACCCATCAAACTTGGCCAAAGAAGACAAATGTATCAGAGAGCGTACAAATCTACTTAATGTTGGAAATATGCCCTAGAGGCAATAACAACAAGGTTATTATTATATTTCCTTGTTCATGATAATTGTCTATTGTTCATGCTATAATTGTGTTATCCGGAAATCGTAATACATGTGTGAATACATAGACCACAACATGTTCCTAGTGAGCCTCTAGTTGACTAGCTCGTTGATCAATAGATGGTTACGGTTTCCTAACCATGGGCATAGGATGTCACTGATAACGGGATCACATCATTAGAATAATGATGTGATGGACAAGACCCAATCCTAAGCATAGCACAAGATCGTGTAGTTCGTCTGCTAAAAGCTTTTCTAATGTCAAGTATCCTTTCCTTAGACCATGAGATTGTGCAACTCCCGGATACCGTAAGGGTACTTTGGGTGTGCCAAACGTCACAACGTAACTGGGTGGCTATAAAGGTACACTCTGGGTATCCCGGAAAGTATCTGTTGGGTTGGCACGAATCGAGACTGGGATTTGTCACTCCATATGACGGAGAGGTATCTCTGGGCCCACTCGGTAGGACATCATCATAATGAGCTCAATGTGATCAAGGAGTTGTTCACGGGATGATGTTTTACGGGAACGAGTAAAGAGACTTGCCGTGATGAGATTGAACAAGGTATCGGTATACCGATGATCGAATCTCGGGCAAGTATCGTACCGATAGACAAAGGGAATTGTATACGGGATTGATTGAATCCTCGACATCGTGGTTCATCCGATGAGATTATCGTGGAGCATGTGGGAGCCAACATGGGTATCCAGATCCGCTGTTGGTTATTGACCGAGAGTTGTCTCGGTCATGTCTCGTGTTCCCCGAACCCGTAGGGTCTACACATAAGGTTCGGTGATGCTAGAGTTGTAGAGATATTAGTATGCGGTTAACGAAAGTTGTTGAGTCCGGATGAGAGCCGGATGTCACGAGGAGTTCGGAATGGTCCGGAGGTAAAGATTTATATATAGGAAGTCCAGTTTGACCACCGGGAGAGTTTGAGGGTCAATGAGATTATCTGGGACCACTTTGGAAGGGTCCTGGGTCCACCGGTGGGGCCACCTATCCGGAGGGCCCCATGGGCTGAAGTGGCATGGGAACCAGCCCGTGGTGGGCTGGTGCGCCCACCCAAGGGCCCAAGGCGCCTAGGGTTGGAAACCCTAGGGGCCGTTGCCGAGGGGCATCGCCCCCGGTTGGAAACCCTAAGGGGCCGCCGCCCCGTCTAGATGGGATCTCCAAGGGGCATCGCCCCTAGCCCCTATATATAGTGGAGGGAGGAGGGCAGCCGCACCCTAAGCCTGGCGCCTCCCTCTCCCTCCCGTGACACCTCTTCCTCCTCCAGTGGCGCTTGGCGAAGCCTGCTTTGGAATCCATTGCTTCCACCACCACGCCGTCGTGCTGCTTGATCTCCATCAACTTCTCCTCCCCCCTTGCTGGATCAAAAAGGAGGAGACGTCTTTGCTCTGTACGTGTGTTGAATGCGGAGGTGCCGTCCGTTCGGTGCTAGGATCATCGGTGATTTGGATCACGGCGAGTACGACTCCATCAACCCCGTTCTCTTGAATGCTTCCACTCGCGATCTACAATGGTATGTAGATGCACTCCTCTCTCTCTCGTTGCTAGATGACTCCATAGATTGATCTTGGTGATGCGTAGAAAATTTTAAATTTCTGCTACGATCCCCAACAGTGGCATCATGAGCTAGGTCTATGCGTAGTTTCTATGCACGAGTAGAACACAAGTTGTTGTGGGCGTCGATTTTGTCAATTTACTTGCGTTACTAGTCTTATCTTGATCCAGCGGCATCATGGGATGAAGCGGCCCGGACCGACCTTACACGTACACTTACGTGAGACAGGTTCCACCGACTGACATGCACTAGTTGCATAAGGTGGCTAGCGGGTGTCTGTCTCTCCTACTTTAGTCGGATCGGATTCGATGAAAAGGGTCCTTATGAAGGGTAAATAGAAATTGGCATATCACGTTGTGGTTTTGGCGTAGGTAAGAAACGTTCTTGCTAAGAAACCTATAGCAGCCACGTAAAAATTTGCAACAACAATTAGAGGACGTCTAACTTGTTTTTTGCAGCATATGCCGTGTGATGTGATATGGCCAAAAGGATGTGATGAATGATATATGTGATGTATGAGATTGATCATGTTCTTGTAATAAGAATCACGACTTGCATGTCGATGAGTATGACAACCGGCAGGAGCCATAGGAGTTGTCTTAATTTATTTATGACCTGCGTGTCAACATAAACGTCATGTAATTACTTTACTTTATTGCTAAATCGTTAGCCATAGTAGTAGAAGTAATAATTGACGAGACAACTTCATGAAGACACGATGACAAGGATCATGATGATGGATATCATGGTGTCAAGTCGGTGACGATGATGATCATGGCGCCCCGAAGATGGAGATCAAAAGGAGCAAAATGATATTGGCCATATCATGTCACTATTTGATTGCATGTGATGTTTATCATGTTTTACATCTTATTTGCTTAGAACGACGGTAGCATAAATAAGATGATCCCTCATTAAAATATCAAGAATTGTGTTCCCCCTAACTGTGCATCGTTGCTAAGGTCCGTTGTTCTGAAGCACCACGTGATGATCGGGTGTGATAGGTTCTAACGTTCGCATACAACGGGTGTAAGCCAGATTTACACATGCAATACACTTAGGTTGACTTGACGAGCCTAGCATGTACAGACATGGCCTCGGAACACGGAAGACCGAAAGGTCGAACATGAGTCGTATAGAAGATACGATCAACATGAAGATGTTCACCGATGATTACTAGTCCGTCTCACGTGATTATCGGACACGGCCTAGTTGACTCAGATCATGTATCACTCAGATGACTAGAGGGATGTCTATCTGAGTGGGAGTTCATTAAATAATTTGATTAGATGAACTTAATTATCATGAACATAGTCTAAAACTTTGCAATATGTCTTGCAGATCAAATGGCCCGCGCTAATGTTGCCCTCAACTTCAACGTTCCTAGAGAAAACCAAGTCGAAAGGCGATGGCGGCAACTACGGATTTGGGTCCGTAACCTGAGGATTATCCTCATAGCTGCCAAGAAAGCATATGTCCTTGATGCACCGCTAGGTGAAGCACCTATTTTCCCAGCAACTCAAGACGTTATGAACGCCTGGCAGTCGCGTAGTGATGATTACTCCCTGGTTTAGTGTGGCATGCTTTACAGCTTAGATCCGGGGCTCCAAAAGCGTTTTGAGCAGCACAGAGCATATGAGATGTTCCAAGAGCTGAAAATGGTTTTCCAAGCTCATGCCCGGGTCGAGAGATATGAAGTCTCCGACAAGTTCTACAGTTGTAAGATGGAGGAGAATAGTTCTATCGTGAGCACATACTCAAAATATGCAGGTTGCACAACCGCTTATCTCGGTGGGAGTTAATCTCCCGGATGATGCTGATCGTTAATGAGAATCCTTTAGTCGCTCCCACCTAGCTACAAGAGCTTTGTGATGAACTTCAATATGCAGGGGATGGAAAAGACCATTCACGAGGTATATTCAATCTGAAATCAGCGGAGGTGGAGATCAAAAGGAACAACAAGTGTTGATGGTGAATAAAAGCACTAAGTTCAAGAAAGGCAAGGGTAAGAAGAACTTCAAGAAGAATGACAAGGAGTTGCCACGCTTCGACAAGCCGATTGCTTGGAAGAAGCCAAAGCATGGACCCAAGCACGAGGCCGAGTGCTTTTATTGCAAGGAAAACGATCCTTTGAAGCGGAACTGCCCCAAGTACTTAGCGGATAAGAAGGCCGACTATACCAAAGGTATATGTGATATACATGTTATTTATGTGTACCTAACCAGCGCTCGTAGTAGCTCACAGGTATTTGATACGGTGCGGTTGCTCATATTTGTAACTCAAAGCAGGAGCTGCGGAATAAGCGGAGGCTGGCGAAGGGCGAGGTGACGATGCGGCGTCGGGAATGGTTCCAAGGTCGATGTGATCGCCGTCGGCACGCTACCTCTACATTTACCTACGGGATTAGTTTTAAACCTCAATAATTGTTATTTAGTACCAGCTTTGAGCATGAACATTGTATTTGGATCTCGTTTAATGCGAGATGGCTGCTCATTTAAATCTGAGAATAATGGTTGTTCTATTTATATGAGAGACATGTTTTATGGTCATGCCCCACTGGTCAATGGGTTATTCTTATTGAATCTCGAACGTGATGTTACACATATTCATAGTGTGAATGCCAAAAGATGTAAGGTTGATAATGATAGTCCCACATACTTGTGTACTTTGCCATATGGTCACATTGGTGTCAAATGCATGAAGAAACTCCATGCGAGATGGACTTTTGGAGTCTCTTGATTATGAATCATTTGACACGTGCGAACCATGCCTCATGGGCAAAATGACCAAGACTCCATTCTCCGGAACAATGGAGCGAGCAACCAACTTATTGGAAATCATACATACTGATGTGTGCGGTCCAATGAGTGTTGAGGCTGGCGGTGGTTATCGTTATGTTCTCACCCTCACTGATGACTTAAATAGATATGGGTATGTCTACTTAATGAAACACAAGTCTGAGACCTTTGAAAAGTTCAAGGAATTTCAGAGTGAGGTTGAGAATCAACGTGATAGGAAAATCAAGTTCTTACGATCAGATCATGGGGGAGAATATTTGAGTCACGAATTTGGCACGCACTTAAGGAAATGTGGAATTGTTTCACAACTCACGCCGCCTAGAACACCTCAGCGTAATGGTGTGTCCGAACGTTGTAATTGCACTCTATTGGATATGGTGCGATCTATGATGTCTCTTACCGATCTACCGCTATCATTTTGGGGTTATGCTATAGAGACTGCCGCATTCACTTTAAATAGGGCTCCGTCGAAATCCGTTGAGACGACACTGTATGAATTGTGGTTTGGGAAGAAACCTAAGTTGTCATTTCTGAAAGTTTGGGGATGCGATGCTGTAGCAACCCGACCTCAGACGGTCAAGCCTCTGTGTATCTGTGCCATCCCTGGATCAGTATGCTGGCACACACAGTACATCAATGTATATATCAAAGTGCAATCACATGTATAAATAACGTAAAATGATATATACCTCATAATACTCAAGGAAACAATCAAGCGGGTGTGGAGTCCCATCAACGCCATCGGCGAGTTGAGTGTAGACCGTAACCACATCAGTACTCTTACTCGTCGGAAGAAAGTATCCGCAACATGATACGTTGCAGCCGTGTAGGTCGATACATTGAATGTACCGCAAGATCACAACATGAGAAAATAGATGATAAAACTATACTATATGCAATATGGCTTTGTGGCTCTGTATCCGAGTTTTGTTTTGCATAAAAGCTGGTTTTATTTTCCCTACATCAAAGGAATAACTGGAGTCTGTACTATGGAGTTTTCTATCATGACATGGTTCCGCCAACCGATGTCTCATAGCCCAAATTATCATAAGTTGCCCACAATTAAGTTATCGATCCGGTGTTGAGAGTTCCGAGATAGATCCAAGTCCAGATGCTCAAATTGTCCGTGAATCGGGACACGGCTAATCGATTAGGTTTTAACCCTCTACAGAGGTTTGTACACTTTACCCGCAAGATTCGATCCCTCTCTTTACGTTCTCGCACTTCAGGTGTTTGAGAACAAGATGACCAAACATGGTCTTAGAAGAGTTCCACGACCACCGTCCGGTGCTCATCCAATCCTACCGTAGTTCTACATCTGCTAGCACCGCCCCACCAGAGTCACAACTAAGGTTGACCAAGCGAGCCCATAGTGACTTGCGGTTGCAGGTAAGCTTAGGGCATGAAGTATTCTTCCATCTCTTTGAGCCTGGGTGAAGCTTTCCGCAAGATGTCATGGCGCTTCTCCATGCATCCGGCCATCCACTGGTTTCTCCAGGTGCCCACAACCGTCCTTCACCCAAAGAGTGTGTATTGAATTCTTGTCTCGAGTCTTGAAGTCTTGAGGCGTTGAAGGTGCAGTCCTTGCAGATGCCATCATGGAGTTGTCGTCATTGACGTAGAGTCCTCCTTCACACCACTCTCGTGCACTCATACCAAACCCCGTCTACTATAGCGTAGCATTAAAATAAATAACGTCCCGGGCTTGGTAACAGGGTGATGGGTTCCTACCTCATGCATACTACTCAACTACAAGAATCAATAACACTCTTTGGAGGGTTGTTGCAAATATGCCACTAAATGCAATAAAACATAGATGCGAAAAGCATGGTCAAAGTGAACTTGCGTAAGTTGATGAAGATAACAACACTCTCGAATAATGACTTGGTAGAACTATTAGTCACTCCGTTGAAAATCTATATAGTCAAACATAGCATTCATATAAGCAAACATCCTAGCAAACAATTCTAACACTCATAATAAACCAACAAATAAAAATGCAAATCAAGGGACACCAAATAAAAACAAAGGAAAACTACACAACAAAACTACTGAAGAAAACTCTAAGACATAACACAAAATAGTTTTGTCCTAAGTAAAACTTAACAACAATTAAAACAATAAACTAATAACTTAACAGAAAAAAATAAAATGCAAAACAACTAAGTTAACAGAAAGTATTTTTTATAAAATTTTATTTGCAAAAAGAAACAAATAAAAAGCTTTTATGAAACACTAACTATGACCTAAACAAGTTTTCATACAAAACTAAATAAAATAAATTTTTAAAATAAAAACAAAATTTTCTTTGGTTTACTAACAGAAACAAAACTAAATTTGTCAAAAGTGACAAAAATAAATAATTTAAAACTAATAAAAACAATAAAGAAAAGACTAAAACAAAGCTATAACTAAAACAGTATTGTTTTCATAAAAACCTAATTTAAAAATAAAGTAAAAATAAAGAAGTATATGCTACTGGATAGACAAAACCATAATAAAACAGTAGCAAAAAGAATCAATCAAAAATACTTTGTAAAACTCAAAATATGACCAAATTAGTGATTTGAACAAATTTCATCAAATTCAAATCTAAACTATTCAAATTTGAAACATAAGTACACAAACAGAAACTTAAGCAAATTTGTGACACAATGCAAAAAGAATCACTCAATTTGGATTAAAAACCTAAAAGTTATAAGCAATGTAAAAACAGAACTATTTTGTTTTTGAAACAGAAACTAAATAAAATAAAATAAAACAAAAGCGAGAAAGTGCTACGTGGCCCTCACTGCCTTTGGGCTAAACAGGTGAGCGATCGAAACTAAACAACGCAGGGCGTTACTTAACAAAACCGTGCATGCACGTGTAATAAAAAAACCCGGGGAACTGGTTCGAACTAAACCGGACTTAACCGTAACTAAACCGATAAAAAAAACAACGTACCTATTCGATCTAATCTAATCAGGGCCGTTGAAACTAGATCGGATGGATGGGAAGCTCACCGCGGCGGAAACGAACTCCGGCGAGATGCTCCGGCTTCGGTGGTCGACGGGGACGGCGCTCCGGTCGTCGGTGAGCTTTGGTGGCATGTCTCTGAAGCGATGCAATGACGACGGCAAGTCGGTGGTGGTCGTGGCGTGGCCGGAGGTCGACGGAGGAGGACGACGGCGAGGTCGAGGCGGCGGTGGCGTTGGGCGTTTGACGGTGGTGGTGCTCCGGTGCTTGAGGGAGTCGGGCGAGGTCACCGGGAGATGCGGGCGAGCAGTGGAGGCCGGGTTGGTCTCAGGAGGCATCAAGGAATCGGAGTGGAGCAGGCGGCAAAGAATGGCGTGGCAGAGGGCGGAGCTCCGGCGAGAAATGGCGGCGAGCGGAGAGCGGTTCGGCGAGGGGAAAGGAGGGGAACGGGTCGAGGAGGCGGGGTACTTATAGGGGCGGGGTCGACTTGGAGGAGGGGGCGAATCGGGGAGAGGATCCCCCGATCTCCGGGATACGGCGGCGGCGGCGGTGTGATCTTGCGTGGAGAGGAAGAAGCAGCGGGCGAGGGAGATCGGGCAGTGGGGTCCGGCGGTCAGCGAGAGAGAGAGAGAGAGGGGACGATCGGGCGACCGAGGGGAGAGGGATTTGGTAGGGGCGCCGGTGGGTCAGGGGCGTTGGGGCAGCCGGGCCTGGCCGGGCCGGGCTCGGTCTTGGTGGCTGGCCTGGCCGGTGAGTGGCGCTGGCCGGGCCGGGTTGGCGGGCTGGCGCCTGAGTTTTTGAAAATAGAGAGAGAGAAGAAAATTACATAGAGAAAAAATATAATATTTTTATATAGGACATATACATATCAATAAAATCAGAAAAATAAATCCTACAAGGTGAACATATATTTCAGAGGCAAATGAAATATACAAAAATTCTAATAAAGCAAGTAGTGATCTTGTTGCATTAAAACCCAACAAAAATCATTTTTAAAACACCAAAATGATTTCAAATTTATTTTCTCCTAATTTTCCATTGAAGGGAATCATTTTACCCTTATTTCCATTTATTTATTTTTAGGAGAAAAATAATTTGAATAAAATCCAAATAATTCCAAATTTGAAAGGCGGTTTCAAAATACTTTCAAATGATTTTCAGTTTGATTCTTTTTAACTTCCAACTCTTATTTCATATAATTGAAGAAGTCATTTTATCTTCTCTCGTGAAAATCATTGAGTTGCATAAAGTTTCTAAAATTTGAAATATTTCCAAATGTAATTAAAACCCTTTTCATTTATTTAAATGGAAGAAGTCATATCATCTTCTCTCTAGGGTTTTGTGTTTAAATTGAATTTGAATTCATGGAGATCATAAATGCAAGGTGAAAGTTTGGGAATGTCATTTCATTCCCTCTCAGTAAACTTTCAAAAAGTTTCAAATTTCACTCAATTTCACACAATGAGTTACACAACAATCAAACAAACAAGCATAATCATTTATTTCATATAACATTCCAAAATTTAGAATTTTGGGATGTTACAAATCTACCACACTTAAAATGAATCTCGTCCTCGAGATTTGAAGAGGCTAGCAAGAAAAGGGTTAGGGCTTGGGGTCTTCTAGCAAATCCATTGATCGGTATGGTCTAGTGTGCTACCACACTTAGAAGCATGGTTATGTTAAACAAAACTCATGTACTTCATCCTTAGGGTTGGCGGTGTCGGTCTTCTCATATCTTTGGTATGAATCCTTTACTGATACTCTTCCGGTAGGGGCATAACCCTTTCCACAATATCATGTGTCATTTCATCATGGTAAGGTTCTTCCGAGACTGCGTCTTCATATCTGACGGGTCTATCGCCAATACTAAACAACTATGGAAAATCTCATGGTGGTCGACAATTCATGGTTTCTCCTGCAGGAAAATGGTCGGGGTTGGATCTCAGCGTATAACCTACGATTGGCAACGGTTTGCACAAAAAGGGTTCCATCGTCCTACCATTCTATGGTTTTATGGCTTATCGGCGTCGACACTCTTCTAAGGTTTTCAAGGCTCTCGATTTTCCATCAACATATGATAGTTCATGATAGAAGTCTCGGTATGGGGGCCAATCCATCCCGTACTTGAATCATTACCACATACGTAAACAGTGAATCACGTATTCTAACACTTGGGCATACTCACAAGCATTGCAGAATTTCTCTTGTTCTCGAACTAGGCTCGAGTAAATCCTTTGGTTCAGCAAGCCAAACAAAACATCCATCGTTCTTCACAACTCTTGGGTTTTCGTAACCTCCTAAGAAACGCATGCTGATCAAATCGCTGTTTCTTCCAGAATTTCTTCTTCTAGGGAGTACTTGATCCTTATTTATTCTTGGGCCTGTGGGTTATGGCCCACCTGAACACTTGTACAACTTTAACTCATCCTTAGAGTAACTCTTGTTCCATATTACACCTCCTTTAAATCCAATAGTACTCCGGTTTTTTTTCATAACCATCGTATCAAAAGCATAACTCCAACTATTTTTTTTCGTCCCAACTCGATCTGGGAATATATTTTTCCTATCGCTTGGTCTAGTGTTCTTCACAGGGTACTACCACCCTTAAATGAAATTCACAAATCCATCCATAGACCATATTTCTCATATCCTCGAAAATGGTCAAAATCTTTGTTCATAGAGTAACAACTCATACAATTAAACATATGAAAACATGTCACCTTAACTTTATTGATTTCATGAATCCATTACAAACTCTGAGCACCCATTACATAACTCAACTTATTGTACTCATGAAAAAAATTGGTTTCTACCACTCTTATTATCCATATCCAAAATTCCAACTACTCAACTCCAGCTTCCTTGTTGTAGGAACATTTAGTAGCATAATGTCACGCTTCCTTGCAATGAAAACACATAACTTTCGATAAGTCTTTGGGCTTCTTGGATATGGTGCCTGCTCCTTGAGTTCCTTGCTTCCTTTCAAGACAATGATTGGCATAATGCCCGACGTCCTTACATTCAAAATAGGTAATATGACTCTTGTCCCTCTTTGCAGAAATTGGGTTGTTACGAGGGTGTCTTTGTTTTCTCTTCCGGGGTTTCTTCGCTCGATCGAACCTTTTATTCCACGTGGATCAAACTCTATTGCTTCCGTCGGGAAGTATCCCAGATACTCTTTTCTTTCCTTGGTGCAATACTGTGAAAAATGTCCTTCTTCTCCACATGAATAGCAGGCATTGAAGTAAAATCTGTTGAGGCCTTCTCCATCAGGGTCTTCAAGACATTCCTTCATCACAGGTTCTTTCATAACTTCTCGGAGCGCTTCTTTCATTCCTTCTTCCTGCTCCTGAATAGTTTGTTGCACCATGGGGTAAATGTTACACCGAGTCGAGTAGTGGGTGGTTCCTTCACACAAGAAACAACTAACTTCCCCAGTCGGGCCTTCTTCGGCTGGGTGATTCTCCTCACAATGTGGGCATCCATCCTTGTGTTCCTCCACAGGTGTGTCCTATTTCTCCACATATCTTGCATGCACAAGTTTGCTTCATTTTACTGTCATCGGGCTTCTGGATAAAACGAGACCTCAGTAGAATCGTCTTGAATTCTTCCCAAGCATTAACTCCATTCCATCCTTGTATAGCTTGACGTATCTCTCGCCATTTTGCAGCACCTTGTGTGATCCGTCGTAGGGTGTATGGAACCATATACTCTCCTTCAATATAGTGCTCCTTCATGCGATCTTCCATGTTCCGTATCCACTGTGCTACCTCCGGCTGTGTCATCAATCTTGGAAATACACGTCCATCTTCATTCATCATCTATTGGGTCCAAGTGTTTTGGGATGAGATAAGAGAAAAAAAAGAGAGATACACACAATACAAACAATAGTTTTTGAAGAAACGGGTTTTACTTTGTGGCTGTCGGAAAACATCAAACAAATGATGACTCACAAATCGCCGCATCTAACGTAAAGTGTATAACAGGGGTTTGGTCTTCTAAAGGTCAAATAATTCTTCAGGAACTTCAAATTCTTCAAGTCTTCAGAGTCTTCAATTGTTGCAGCTTCAACTCTTCTAATGCATGGTGAAATCCTGGTTACTTTGAAGGGGTCATCAGCTGTCCGATATCTTTCTTGGAGCGGCTCCAGTTGATCCTTCATGTGGTCAAAAGGGAAAAGGGGTATATTCTAACTATTTGAGGTGAGAGTGTCTATTTGATAAAATCAGAAAAGATGAGAAGTAAGAGTCTTTTTTGAAAATAAAGTTTTAGAAATTTCTGTCCTAGGGCTTTCCGGTTTCTAGGGTCACGTCCTCACAGATCAACATGTGCTCGATACCATATCTCAGTAGCAACCCGACCTCGTGACGGTCAAGCCTCTATGTATACATGCCATCCTCGGATCAAGATGTCTTTGGCACACACAAGACATCAATGTATATATCAAAGTGCAACCACATGTATAAATAACGTAAAATGATATATACCTCATAATACTCGTGAAACAATCAAGCGGGTGTGGAGTCCCATCAACGCCATCGGCGAGTTGAGTGTAGACCGTAACCTGTATCTTACTCTTACTCGTCGGAAGAAAGTATACGCAACATGATACGTTGCAGCCGTGTAGGTCAAGACATTGAATGTACCGGCAAGATCACAACATGAGAAAAGCAGATGATAAAACTATACTATATGCAATATGGCTTTGTGGCTCTGTATCCGAGTTTTGTTTTGCATAAAAGCTGGTTTTATTTTCCCTACATCAAAGGAATAACTGGAGTCTGTACTATGGAGTTTTCTATCATGACATGGTTCCGCCAACCGATGTCTCATAGCCCAAATTATCATAAGTTGCCCACAATTAAGTTATCGGTCCGGTGTTGAGAGTTAGAGATAGATCCAAGTCCGGATGCTCAAATTGTCCGTGAATCGGGACACGGCTAATCGATTAGGTTTTAACCCTCTGTGAGAGGTTTGTACACTTTACCCGCAAGATTCGATCCCTCTCTTTACGTTCTCGCACTTGAGGTGTTTGAGAACAAGATGACCAAACATGGTCTTCAGAAGAGTTCCCACGACCAACGCCCGGTGCTCATCCAATCCTACCGTAGTTCTACATCCGCTAGCACCGTCCCCTGCCAGAGTCACAACTAAGGTTGACCAAGCCAGAGCCCATAGTGACTTGCGGTTGCACAGGTAAGCTTAGGGCATGAAGTATTCTTCCATCTCTTTGAGCACAGGTGAAGCTTTCCATAAGATGTCATGGCGCTTCTCCATGCATCCCGGCCATCCTTTGGTTTCTCCAGGGTGCCCGTCAACAAATCCTTCACCCGATGAGTGTGTATTGAATTCTTGTCTCGAGTCTTGAAGCCTTGAGGCGTTGAAGGTGCAGTCCTTGCAGATGCCATCATGGAGTTGTCGTCATTGACGTAGAGTCCTCCTTCACACCACTCTCGTGCACTCATACCAAACCCCGTCTACTATAGAGTAGCATTAAAATAAATAACGTCCCGGGCTTGGTAACAGGGTGATGGGTTCCTACCTCATGCATACTACTCAACTACAAGAATCAATAACACTCTTTGGAGGGTTGTTGCAAAGATGCCACTAAATGCAATAAAACATAGATGCGAAAGCATGGTCAAAGTGAACTTGCCTGGTAAGTTGATGAAGATAACAACATTCTCGAATAATGACTTGGTAGAACTATTCGTCACTCCGTTGAAAATCTATATAGTCAAACATATCATTCATATAAGCAAACATCCTAGCAAACAATTCTAACACTCATACTAAAACCAACAAATAAAAATGCAAATCAAGGGACACCAAATAAAAACAAAGGAAAACTACACAATAAAACTACTAAAGAAAACTCTAAGACATAACACAAAATAGTTTTGTCCTAAGTAAAACTTAACAACAATTAAAACAATAAACTAATAACTTAATAGAAAAAATAAAATGTAAAACAACTAAGTTAACAGAAAGTATTTCTTTTATAAAATTTTATTTGCAAAAAGAAACAAATAAAAAGCTTTTATGAAACACTAACTATGACCTAAACAAGTTTCATACAAAACTAAATAAAATAAATTTTTAAAATAAAAACAAAATTTTCTTTGGTTTACTAACAGAAACAAAACTAAATTTGTCAAAAGTGACAAAAATAAATAATTTAAAACTAATAAAAACAATAAAGAAAAGACTAAAACAAAGCTATAACTAAAACAATACTGTTTTGCTAAAAACCTAATTTAAAAATAAAGTAAAAATAAAGAAGTATATGCTACTGGATAGACAAAACCATAATAAAACAGTAGCAAAAGAATCAATCAAAAATACTTTGTAAAACTCAAAATATGACCAAATTAGTGATTTGAACAAATTTCATCAAATTCAAATCTAAACTATTCAAATTTGAAACATAAGTACACAAACAGAAACTTAAGCAAATTTGTGACACGATGCAAAAAGAATCACTCAATTTGGATTAAAAACCTAAAAGTTATAAGCAATGTAAAAACAGAACTATTTTGTTTTTGAAACAGAAACTAAATAAAATAAAATAAAACAAAAACGAGAAAGTGCTACGTGGCCTACTGCTACTGAGCTAAACAGGTGAGCGATCGGAACTAAACAACGCTAAAGGCGTTACTTAACAAAACCGTGCATGCACGTGTAATAAAAAACCGAGGAACTGGTTCGAACTAAACCGGACTTAACCGTAACTAAACCGATAAAAAAACAACGTACCTATTCGATCTAATCTAATCGGGGCCGTTGAAACTAGATCGGATGGATGGGAAGCTCACTGGCGGAAGCGAACTCGGCGAGATGCTCAAACCCGGTGGTCGACGGGACGGCGCCTCGGTCGTCAGTGAGCTCGGTGGCGTGTACGGGCGATGCACGGACGACGGCAGCAAGTCGCAGTGGTCGTGGGCGTCGGAGGTCGACGGAGGAGGACGACGGCGAGGTCGAGGCGGCGGTGGCGTTGAGGCGTTTGACGGTGGTGGTGCTCGGTGCTTGAGGGAGTCGGGCGAGGTCACCGGGAGATCTTGAGCGGCGAGTGGGCGGGGTTGGTCTCGAGGAGGCATCAAGGAGTCTGAGGGAGCAGCGGCAAGAAGAATGGCGTGGCAGAGGCGGAGCTCGGCGAGAAATGGCGGCAGCGGAGAGGGGTTCATGAGGGGAAAGGAGGAACTGGTCGAGGAGGCGGGTACTTATAGGGGCGGGTCGACTTGGAGGAGGGGGCGAATCGGGAGAGGATCCCCGATCTCGGGATCTGGCGGGCGGTGCGATCTGGCGTGGAGTGTAAGAAGCAGCGGGCGAGGGAGATCGGGCAGTGGGGTCCGGCGGTCAGCGAGAGAGAGAGAGAGAGAGAGAGAGAGAGAGAGAGAGGGGACGGTCGCGCGACCGCGGGAGAGGGATTTGGTGGGGGGCGCTGTGGCTGTGGGGCCTGGCCGGGCCGGGTCGGCTGGGTGGTGGCTGCGCCTGGCCCGCTGGTGAGTGGCGCTCGGCGCTGGCTGGGCCGGTTGGCCTGGCTGGCGCCTGGAGTTTTTTTTTGAAAATAGACAGAGAGAAGAAAAATTACATAGAGAAAAAATATAATATTTTTATATAGGACATATATATATATCAATAAAATCAGAAAAATAAATCCTACAACGTGAACATATTTTCAGAGGCAAATAAAATATACAAAAATTCTAATAAAGCAAGTAGTGATCTTTGTTGCATTAAAACCCAACAAAAATCATTTTTAAAATACCAAAATGATTTCAAATTTATTTTCTCCTAATTTTCCATTGAAGGGAATCATTTTACCCTTATTTCCATTTATTTATTTTTAGGAGAAAAATAATTTGAATAAAATCCAAATAATTCCAAATTTGAAAGGCGGTTTCAAAATACTTTCAAATGATTTTCAGTTTGATTCTTTTTAACTTCCAACTCTTATTTCATATAATTGAAGAAGTCATTTTATCTTCTCTCATGAAAATCATTGAGTTGCATAAAGTTTCTAAAATTTGAAATATTTCCAAACAGAATTAAAACCCTTTTCATTTATTTAAATGGAAGAAGTCATATCATCTTCTCTCTAGGGTTTTGTGTTTAAATTGAATTTGAATTCATGGAGATCATAAATGCAAGGTGAAAGTTTGGGAATGTCATTTCATTCCCTCTCAGTAAACTTTCAAAAAGTTTCAAATTTCACTCAATTTCACACAATGAGTTACACAACAATCAAACAAACAAGCATAATCATTTATTTCATATAACATTCCAAAATTTAGAATTTTGGGATGTTACAAATCTACCACACTTAAAATGAATCTCGTCCTCGAGATTAGAAGAAACTAACAAGAAAAGGGTTAGGGTTTGGGGTCTTCTAGCAAATCCATTAATCGGTATGGTCTAGTGTGCTACCACACTTAGAAGCATGGTTATGTTCCGACAAAACTCATGTACTTCATCCTTAGGGTTGGCGGTGTCGGTCTTCTCATATCTTGGTATGAATCCTTTATCGATACTCTTCCTAGAGGGGCATAACCCTTTCCACAATATCATGTGTCATTTCATCATGGTAAGGTTCTTCCGAGACTGGGTCTTCATATCTCGACGGTCTGCCGCCAATACTAAACAACTATCGAAAATCTCATGGTGGTCGACAATTCATGGTTTCTCCTGCGGGAAAATGGTCGGGTTGGATCTCGGTCAGATAACCTACGATTGGCAGCGGTTGCTGTAAAGGGTTCCATCGTCCTACCATTCTACGGTTTTATGGCTTATCGCGTCGACACTCTTCTAAGGTTTTCAAGGCTCTACGATTTTCCATCAACATATGATAGTTCATGATAGAAGTCTCGGTATGGGGGCCAATCCATCCGTGCATTTGAATCATTACCACATACATAAACAGTGAATCACGTATTCTAACACTTGGGCATACTCACAAGCATTGCAGAATTTCTCTTGTTCTCGAACCGGGTTCGAGTAAATCCTTTGGTTCACAAGCCAAACAAAACATCCATCGTTCTTCACAACTCTTGGGTTTTCGTAACCTCCTAAGAAAGCATCTTGATCAAATCATTGTTTCTTCCGAATTTCTTCTTCTAGGAGTACTTGATCCTTATTTATTCTTGGGCCTGTGGGGTTATGGCCCACCAACACTTGTACAACTTTAACTCATCCTTAGAGTAACTCTTGTTCCATATTACACCTCCTTTAAATCCAATAGTACTCGGTTTTTTTCATAACCATCGTATCAAAAGCATAACTCCAACTATTTTTTTGTCCCAACTCGATCTGGGGAATATATTTTTCCTATCGCTTGGTCTAGTGTTCTTCACAGGGTACTACCACCCTTAAATGAAATTCACAAATCCATCCATAGACCATACTTCTCATATCCTCGAAAAAGGTCAAAATCTTTGTTCATAGAGTAACAACTCATACAATTAAACATATGAAAACATGTCACCTTAACTTTATTGATTTCATGAATCCATTACAAACTCTGAGCACCCATTACATAACTCAACTTATTGTACTCATGAAAAAAATTGGTTTCTACCACTCTTATTATCCATATCCAAAATTCCAACTACTCAACTCCAGCTTCCTTGTTGTAGGAACATTTAGTAGCATAATGTCCTGCTTCCTTGCAATGAAAACACATAACTTTCGATAAGTCTTTGGGCTTCTTGGAGATGGTGCCTGCTCCTTGAGTTCCTTGCTTCCTTTCAAGACAATGATTGGCATAATGCCCGACGTCCTTACATTCAAAATAGGTAATATGACTCTTGTCCCTCTTTGCGTAAATTGGGTTGTTACGAGGGTGTCTTTGTTTTTCTCTTCCGGGTTTCTTCGCTCGATCAAACCTTTTATTCCCCATGGATCAAACTCTATTGCTTCCGTCGGGAAGTATCCAGATACTCTTTTCTTTCCTTGGTGCAATCTGTGAAAAATGTCCTTCTTCTCCACATGAATAGCAGGCATTGGAGTAAAATCTGTTGAGGCCTTCTCCATCAGGGTCTCCAACACATTCCTTCATCACAGGTTCTTTCATAACTTCTCGGAGCGCTTCTTTCATTCCTTCTTCCTGCTCCTGAATAGTTTGTTGCACCATGGGGTAAATGTGACACCGAGTCGGGTAGTGGGTGGTTCCTTCACACAAGAAACAACTAACTTCCCCAGTCGGGCCTTCTTCGGCTGGGTGATTCTCCTCACAATGTGGGCATCCATCCTTGTGTTCCTCTTGGGTGTGTCCTATTTCTCCACATATCTTTCATGCACAAGTTTGCTTCATTTTACTGTCACCGGGCTTCTGGATAAAACGAGACCTCGTGAGAATCGTCTTGAATTCTTCCCAAGCATTAACTCCATTCCATCCTTGTATAGCTTGATGTATCTCTCGCCATTTTGCAGCACCTTGTGTGATCCGTCGTAGGGTGTATGGAACCATATACTCTCCTTCAATATAGTGCTCCTTCATGCGATCTTCCATGTTCCAGATTATCCATCGTGCTACCTCCTACCGTGTCATCAATCTTGGAAATACACGTCCATCTTCATTCATCATCTATTGGGTCCAAGTGTTTTGGGATGAGATAAGAGAAAAAAAAGAGAGATACACACAATACAAACAATAGTTTTTGAAGAAACGGGTTTTACTTTGTGGCTGTCGGAAAACATCAAACAAATGACAGCTCACAAATCGCCGCATCTAACGTAAGTGTATAATGTGAGGTTTGGTCTTCTAAAGGTCAAATAATTCTTCAGAACTTCAAATTCTTCAAGTCTTGAGTCTTCAATTGTTGCAGCTTCAACTCTTCTAATGCATGGTGAAATCCTGGTTTACTTTGAAGGGGTCATCACCGTCCGATATCTTTCTTGGAGCGGCTCCAGTTGATCCTTCATGTGGTCAAAAGGGAAAAGGGTATATTCTAACTATTTGAGGTGAGAGTGTCTATTTGATAAAATCAGAAAAGATGAGAAGTAAGAGTCTTTTTGAAAATAAAGTTTTAGAAATTTCTGTCCTAGGGCTTTACGGTTTCTAGGGTCACGTCCTACGATCAACATGTGCTCACGATACCATATCTCAGTAGTAACCCGACCTCAGACGGTCAAGCCTCTATGTATCATGTGCCATCCTCGGATCAAGATATCTTTGGCACACAGTACATCAATGTATATATCAAAGTGCAACCACATGTATAAATAACGTAAAATGATATATACCTCATAATACTCGTGGAAACAATCAAACGGGTGTGGAGTCCCATCAACGCCATCGGCAAAGTTGAGTGTAGACCGTAACCCTGCACTGCATACTCTTACTCGTCGGAAGAAAGTATACGCAACATGATACGTTGCAGCCGTAGGTCAGTACATTGAATGTACCGGCAAGATCACAACATGAGAAAGCAGATGATAAAACTATACTATATGCAATATGGCTTTGTGGCTCGTGGTTCGAGTTTTGTTTTGCATAAAAGCTGGTTTTATTTTCCCTACATCAAAGGAATAACCGGAGTCCTGTACTATGGAGTTTTCTATCATGACATGGTTCCGCCAACCGATGTCTCATAGCCCAAATTATCATAAGTTGCCCACAATTAAGTTATCATCCGGTGTTGAGAGTTCCGAGATAGATCCAAGTCCAGATGCTCAAATTGTCCGTAATCGGGACACGGCTAATCGATTAGGTTTTAACCCTCTACGAGAGGTTTGTACACTTTACCCGCAAGATTCGATCCCTCTCTTTACGTTCTCGCACTTCGTGGTGTTTGAGAACAAGATGACCGAAACATGGTCTTACGAAGAGTTCCCCTGACCACTGTCCGGTGCTCATCCAATCCTACCGTAGTTCTACATCTGCTAGCACCGTCCCAGCCAGAGTCACAACTAAGGTTGACCAAGCCAGAGCCCATAGTGACTTGCGGTTGCACAGGTAAGCTTCCGGGCATGAAGTATTCTTCCGTCTCTTTGAGCCTGGGTGAAGCTTTCCGCAAGATGTCATGGCGCTTCTCCATGCATCCCGACCATCCACCGGTTTCTCCAGGTGGTGCCCGTCGCAAATCCTTCACCCAAAGAGTGTGTATTGAATTCTTGTCTCGAGTCTTGAAGTCTTGAGGCGTTGAAGGTGCAAATCCTTGCAGATGCCATCATGGAGTTGTCATCATTGACGTAGAGTCCTCCTTCACACCAATCTCGTGCACTCATACCAAACCCCGTCTACTATAGCGTAGCATTAAAATAAATAACGTCCCGGGCTTGGTAACAGGGTGATGGGTTCCTACCTCATGCATACTACTCAACTACAAGAATCAATAACACTACTGGAGGGTTGTTGCAAAGATGCCACTAAATGCAATAAAACATAGGTACGAAAGCATGGTCAAAGTGAACTTGCCTGGTAAGTTGATGAAGATAACAACATCCTTGAATAATGACTTGGTAGAACTATTCGTCACTCCGTTGAAAATCTATATAGTCAAACATAGCATTCATATAAGCAAACATCCTAGCAAACAATTCTAACACTCATAATATAACCAACAAATAAAAATGCAAATCAAGGGACACCAAATAAAAACAAAGGAAAACTACACAATAAAACTACTAAAGAAAACTCTAAGACATAACACAAAATAGTTTTGTCCTAAGTAAAACTTAACAACAATTAAAACAATAAACTAATAACTTAATAGAAAAATAAAATGTAAAACAACTAAGTTAACAGAAAAGTATTTTTTTATAAAATTTTATTTGCAAAAAGAAACAAATAAAAAGCTTTTATGAAACACTAACTATGACCTAAACAAGTTTTCATACAAAACTAAATAAAATAAATTTTTAAAATAAAAACAAAATTTTCTTTGGTTTACTAACAAAAACAAAACTAAATTTGTCAAAAGTGACAAAAATAAATAATTTAAAACTAATAAAAACAATAAAGAAAAGACTAAAACAAAGCTATAACTAAAACAATACAGTTTTGCTGAAAACCTAATTTAAAAATAAAGTAAAAATAAAGAAGTATATGCTACTGGATAGACAAAACCATAATAAAACAGTAGCAAAAAGAATCAATCACAAATACTTTGTAAAACTCAAAATATGACCAAATTAGTGATTTGAACAAATTTCATCAAATTCAAATCTAAACTATTCAAATTTGAAACATAATTACACAAACAGAAACTTAAGCAAATCTGTGACACAATGCAAAAAGAATCACTCAATTTGGATTAAAAACCTAAAAGTTATAAGCAATGTAAAAACAGAACTATTTTGTTTTTGAAACAGAAAATAAAATAAAATAAAATAAAACAAAACGAGAAAGTGCTACGTGGCCTACTGCTACTGGGCTAAACAGGTGAGCGATCGGAACTAAACAACGCTCGTGCGTTACTTAACAAAACCGTGCATGCACGTGTAATAAAAAAAACCGGGGAACTGGTTCGAACTAAACCGGACTTAACCGTAACTAAACCGATAAAAAAACATACCTATTCGATCTAATCTAATCAGGGCCGTTGAAACTAGATCGGATGGATGGGAAGCTCACCGCGGCGGAAACGAACTCCGGCGAGATGCTCCGGCTTCGGTGGTCGACGGGGACGGCGCTCCGGTCGTCGGTGAGCTCGGTGGCGTGTACGGGGCGATGCAGCGGACGACGGCAAGTCCAGTGGTGGTCGTGGCGTCAGCGGAGGTCGACGGAGGAGGACGACGGCGAGGTCGAGGCCGCGGTGGCGTTCGGGCGTTTGACGGTGGTGGTGCTCCGGTGCTTGAGGGAGTCGGGCGAGGTCACCGGGAGATGCGGGCGAGCGAGTGGAGGCCGGGGTTGGTCTCAGGAGGCATCAAGGGAGTCGGAGTGGAGCAGGGCGACAGCAATGGCGCGGTGGCAGAGGCGGAACTCCGGCGAGAAATGGCGGCGAGCGGAGAGGGGTTCGGCGAGGGGAAAGGAGGGGACCGGGTCGAGGAGGCGGGTACTTATAGGGCGGGGTCGTCTTGGAGGAGGCGAATCGGGAAAGGATCCCCGATCTCCGGATCTGGCGTGGCGGCAAAGCGATCTGGCGTGGAGAGGAAGAAGCGTGGGCGAGGGAGATCGGGCGATGGGGTCCGGTCGAGAGAGAGAGAGAGAGAGAGAGAGAGAGAGGGACGATCGGAGACCGAGGAGAGGGATTTGGTAGGCGCTGGTGGGTGGGCGTTAGAGGCGGGCCTGGCCGGGCCGGCTCGGGTGTTGGTGGGCAGCACTGCCTGGCTGGTGAGTGGGCGCCGGCGCTGGCCAAGCCGGTTAGCTGGTGGCGCTGGAGTTTTTGAAAATAGACAGAGAGAGAAAAATTACATAGAGAAAAATATAATATTTTTATATAGGACATATATATATCAATAAAATCAGAAAAATAAATCCTACAAGGTGAACATATTTTCAGAGGCAAATAAAATATACAAAAATTCTAATAAAGCAAGTAGTGATACTGTTGCATTAAAACCCTACAAAAATCATTTTTAAAATACCAAAATGATTTCAAATTTATGTTCTCCTAATTTTCCATTGAAGGGAATCATTTTACCCTTATTTCCATTTATTTATTTTTAGGAGAAAAATAATTTGAATAAAATCCAAATAATTCCAAATTTGAAAGGCGGTTTCAAAATACTTTCAAATGATTTTCAGTTTGATTCTTTTTAACTTCCAACTCTTATTTCATATAATTGAAGAAGTCATTTTATCTTCTCTCGTGAAAATCATTGAGTTGCATAAAGTTTCTAAAATTTGAAATATTTCCAAACAGAATTAAAACCCTTTTCATTTATTTAAATGGAAGAAGTCATATCATCTTCTCTCTAGGGTTTTGTGTTTAAATTGAATTTGAATTCATGGAGATCATAAATGCAAGGTGAAAGTTTGGGAATGTCATTTCATTCCCTCTCAGTAAACTTTCAAAAAGTTTCAAATTTCACTCAATTTCACACAATGAGTTACACAACAATCAAACAAACAAGCATAATCATTTATTTCATATAACATTCCAAAATTTAGAATTTTGGGATGTTACAAATCTACCACACTTAAAATGAATCTCGTCCTCGAGATTCGAAGAGGCTAGCAAGAAAAGGGTTAGGGTTTGGGGTCTTCTAGCAAATCCATTGATCGGTATGGTCTAGTGTGCTACCACACTTAGAAGCATGGTTATGTTCCGACAAAACTCATGTACTTCATCCTTAGGGTTGGCGGTGTCGGTCTTCTCATATCTTCGGTATGAATCCTTTATCGATACTCTTCCTAGAGGGGGCATAACCCTTTCCACAATATCATGTGTCATTTCATCATGGTAAGGTTCTTCCGAGACTGGTCTTCATATCTCGACGGGTCTGCCGCCAATACTAAACAACTATCGAAAATCTGATGGTGGTGCGACAATTCATGGTTTCTCCTGCAGAAAATGGTCGGGTTGGATCTCAACAGATAACCTACGATTGGCAACGGTTGCTGTAAAGGGTTCCATCGTCCTACCATTCTATGGTTTTATGGCTTATCGCGTCGACACTCTTCTAAGGTTTTTAAGGCTCTCGATTTTCCATCAACATATGATAGTTCATGATAGAAGTCTACGGTATGGGGCCAATCCATCCTGCATTTCTTGAATCATTACCACATACGTAAACAGTGAATCACGTATTCTAACACTTGGGCATACTCACAAGCATTGCAGAATTTCTCTTGTTCTCGAACTGGGTTCGAGTAAATCCTTTGGTTGACAAGCCAAACAAAACATCCATCGTTCTTCACAACTCTTGGGTTTTTGTAACCTCCTAAGAAACGCATCTTTGATCAAATCGCTGTTTCTTCCGAATTTCTTCTTCTAGGGAGTACTTGATCCTTATTTATTCTTGGGCACGTGGGTTTATGGCCCACCGAACACTTGTACAACTTTAACTCATCCTTAGAGTAACTCTTGTTCCATATTACACCTCCTTTAAATCCAATAGTACTCCGTTTTTTTTTTCATAACCATCGTATCAAAAGCATAACTCCAACTATTTTTTTTGTCCCAACTCTAGTCTGGGGAATATATTTTTCCTATCGCTTGGTCTAGTATTGTCGCGACCAGATCCGAATGGATCTAGCGCTCTGTGCTCAGTGTCATCCCTGGATCAAGAATGCCGATACAAAGACAAGATTTCAAGGATTTATAGCGAGTAGCAATCACACACTTATTACATCGTTGTCCACAAGGGAACTTAATACAATAATATGGCTTAAGGCCATCTAATAACAATGGAAGGCTTGGAAAACGAGTGAGTCCATCAACTCCGGTGACATCACCGAGTATAGAACCACGACCTAACACCTTACTCGACGTCTAAAAGTGCGCAACATGAAAAGTTGCAGCCCGAAAACGGTCGACACATGGAATATCTTTGGCAATGTAACACGTAAGGAGCAATGAATGAAATAGCCTATCCTACCTGCATATTGGGCTGGTGGTAAGGCTCTCCGGTTACATTTGCATAACGCTGATTTGTCCCTACATCAAAGGAATAATTTTATTTAACTATCATGGTGGTTGTTAAACATTGAAGATGGTTGACAGCATCCTCAATCCCAATTAAAAAGTACTCATCAAAAACCCAATACATTTATTTTAGAAGTAACATGTTGAGATTCACATGATAATCAAATACCGGATACTCAAATTGTCCATAACCGGGGACACGGCTAATCATGATTAGTTTATACACTCTGCAGAGGTTTCATGACTTTTCCCCACAAGACTCGATCGCCTCCGCTTGGTTCTCGTGACTACATGGTGTTTGAGAAGCGGATGACCGAGACATAGTCTTCGTAAGCGCTAGCACCTTACATGTGGGTAGACCGTACCAACCTACATCCCCTACATCAGCTAGCCTACCCAGAAGAGTTCGCACAACTTAGTCAACTACGCCAGAGCCCATAATTGGCTTGTGGCTGCACACGTAAGTTTCAGTTTGAATAATCTTATGATCCCTTAGAGCACGGGTGGCGGTCCAGAAGAAATCTGACAAATCTCGATAGAAACCAGGTGCCTCAATCCACCCAGATGTGTGTTTAGGTTGCCACCTTAGATAAACCATTAATTAACAATCTCACATCTGTCATGGATATTCACTCACCCAATCCACGTCTACTAGCATAGCATGGCATAATCAAGCAAACGTAGAAGTAACTCCCAAGGTTTCATAAGTAAAACAGTAATAGGTACTACCTCAATCTACTTCCCATACCCACAATTTAATTAGATCCTAAACAATGCAATGTGTTTGAGGTTTGATCTAATGCAATAAAACCTGGGTATTAGAAAAGGTATGATCAAGTGTTACTTGCCTTGCGATGATCCGCGAGTCCTAGAGATTCAAGTAACAAGCGGCGCACTCAGGGTGATCTAACGCAAACAATCAACAAGCATACAATAAGTACTCATCTAATGCACAGGGAAATCTGGATAAAAGATCTAACCAGAGAGTTCAACTTAAGAACCACAGTTGCAAAAGAATCGAATCAAATAAAGCATCGAAAGTCGGAACTTGAAAGAGAACGACTCGGTTTAGCAATCTGAAAATAGGTCAAAATTTCACAGTAGCAAAACTCTGTGAAAGTAGGGTAGTCGGAACGGCGGTTTCGTAACGAAACTCCAGGCGCTTGAATCACACGATTCCGATAAACGAGCGAGAAATAAAACAGTTTTGAAAATCGATCTGAAATCAAATCGAAAATAACGGATTAAATCCGATTAAAAAGAAAACGACGAACGAGTTAAAAAGTGAGCGTTCGTTAACAGAACGAATCTAACGAACGCGTTCATCGAAGCGAACGGTTCGGTGAACGTTCGTTAATTAAGAAAACCAAAAAAATAAAACCAATCTAGGTTTTAAAAAAAAAAAAAACCGAACATATATATATTTTTTTAAAAAAACCGGACGGTTCGAGGGGATAAAACCGAATCGGCGCGGGGCGGCGGTGGCTACCTCCGGTGATCGCCGGAGGGGCTCTCCGGCCCGGGTTCGCGTGGTCCCGGGCGAGGGCGGCGGGTCCGGCCGAGGGCGCGGCCCAGGCGGCGGCAGCGTCAGGCGGGTGGCGGCGGCTCAAGGGGGTTGGGGAGAGAGAGGCCGGGGTTATAAAGGCGGGAGGGGGGGCGGTGGCTTGGGAGGGTCAAGGGGGCGCCGGGTCCGGCAGGACTCGGGCGGCGTCATGAGGCGTGGCGGCGGGGCTCTCCGCTCAGGCGGGCCGCGAGGAGGAGGCGGTGGGCCGGGTGGGCACTGGGCCTGGGCCGGCTTGGGCCGGCTGGGCCTCGGTCCAGGGGGGGGGGCGCGAATTTTTTTTTAAAATAAATTTAAAACAAAACAAATAAAATAAATATCAAATGAACTCCAAATTAATTAAAACAAATTTTCCCCGACTCCAAAAAATGAGTCGAACAAAATGAGCTTTAAAAACAATATACATGCATAAATTTTTTTAAAATGCTCATTTTTGCCTAAGCAAAATAAATCTTCCAAAACCAAATTTGGTTTATTTATAATATCTTCATTTTTCCTAATTGTGTGGGAAAGTCATATTATTCCCTCTCGAGATATTTTTTTAGGAAAACTTTATGAAGATAATTAAATAAATCAAATGATCCTATTTTCAAAATTTGGAAAATCCCAAATATGAAAATAATGAAACTTCCAACTCTCTCCGAGGGTCCTTGAGTTGCGTGAAATTTCTAGGATCGGAAAAATGCGAGAAAAATATGATATGCATGATGACCTAATGTATAACATTCCAAATTGAAAATTTGGGATGTTACAAACCTACCCTTAAGATGAATCTCGCCCTCGAGATTCGGGTTAACTAGAAAATAGGTGAGGGTGGTCCTTGAGCAAAACTTCCTCTCTTTCCCGTGTGGCTTCATCCTCGGTGTGGTGGCTCCAATCGAACTTTGCAAAACTTGATAACCTTGCTGCGGGTAACTCTGCGGCATAATCGAGAATCTTAACCGGTTTTTCCTCATATGTCAAGTCATCCTTCAACTGAATTGCTTCCAGTGGCACTGTGTCTCTTAACGGTACCTCTGCTATCTCGGGTGACATTTCTTCAATCGAGAAACATGGAATACATCATGAACTCCCGACAGTCCTTCCAGCAATTCCAGCTTATCGCAACTTCTCCCATGCGTTGCAAAATCTTATATGGTCCAACGAAACGGGTGCTAACTTTCCTTTAACTCCAAAACGCTTAACTCCTCAAGCGGGGATACTCGAGATATACTCATCTCCAACTTCATACTCAATCGCTTTGCGCTTTGAATCGGCATAGCTCTTTTATGTCCGGACTGGGCTACCTTGAGCACATCTCGAATCAACTTAACTTTACATTCAGACTCCTTAATCAAATCTGGTCCAAACAAGCGGCGATCTCCGGTTTAGTCCCACGACAATGGTGTCCTGCACCTTCTTCCATACAAAGCCTCGAAAGGTGCCATCTTCAAGCTGGTTTGGTAGCTGTTATTGTAGGAAAATTCTGCATACGGCAAATTATCATCCCAACTAGATCCATAATCTAGTGCACAAGCTTTCAAAGATGTCCTCCAAAATCTGATTGACTCTCTCGGTCTGTCCATCGGTGCGTGGGTGGAAAGCTATCTTTGAATTCCAATCGGGTTCCCAATGTTTCGTGCATATCTGGTTCCAAAATTTCGAAGTAAATTGGGTTCCTCTGTCTGATACAATGCTCCTCGGAACTCCGTGTAAGCACACAATTCTGGTCATGTATATCTTTGCCAACTTAGCACTGCTATAGGTAGTCTTGACTGGAATGAAATGAGCTACCTTGGTCAAACGGTCGACTATAACCCAAATCGAGTCATATCCTCGAACGGGTCTTTGGCAAACCTGTGATGAAATCCATGCCTAGTTTATCCCACTTCCATTCGGTATCGGCAATGGTTGTAACAACTCTGGCCGCTTCGATGCTCGCCTTTACTTTCCGACATACGCCACAAATCGCTACATACTCCGTAATATCCTTCTTCATTCCGTCCACCGAAAATATTCTTCAAATCCAAATACATCTTGGTATTTCTGGGTGAATCGAATAGGGTGAATCATGGGCTTCTTGTAAAATCAACTTCACGATCTACGGGTTATTGGGCACATAAACACGGTCTTCAAACCATAAGGTATCGTGTTCATCCTCACGAAATCCTTTAGCTTTTCCTTTGCTCATTTTCTCCTTTATAGTGGCAACTTCCTTATCCGCCTTTTGGGCTTCTACGATTTTGTCCATCGCTGTCATTGAATCTCCAATGCTGCTACATAGCCTCTCGGAACTATTTCCAAACATAGCTCTCGAAGGTCCTCGGCTAACTCATTGGGTATTCCTCCCATCATTAGGGTATTTACGTGGCTCTTACGGCTCAATGCGTCTGCTACGACATTAGCCTTCCCGGGGTGATATTGCAATCTCATGTCATAATCCTTGATAAGCTCTAACCATCTCCTTTGTCTGAGATTCAATTTCATACGTGTGAAGATGTACTTCAAACTCTTGTGATCCGTATATACTTCACAATGATTTCCAATGAGAAAATGTCTCCACGTCTTCGTGGCATGCACTACGGTGCTAACTCCAAATCATGAGTGGCATAATTCAACTCATGGGGCTTAAGTTGTCGTGAAGCATACGAAACAACTCTTCCTTCTTGCATAAGTCTTGCTCCAAGTCCTCGGCGTGAAGCCGCATAATACACCTCATAATCCTTAGTTTGATCCGCAAAGATCAAACCTGGTGAGGTAACCAATCTTTTCTTTAACTCCACGAAAACTTGCCTCACGGTCCTCGGTCCATATGAATTTATTTTCCTTCTTCAACAATTCTGTCATAGGCTTAGCAATCCTTGAGAAATTCTCAATGAATCTTGGTAGTATCCTCATGAGTCCAAGGAAACTCCGAATCTCTCCAACTGTCGTTGGTGCTTCCCATTTGGTTACGGTCTCAACTTTCGTGGGGTCAACTGCTATCCCTTCTCCGGAAATAACATGTCCGAGAAATCCAACTTCCTTTAGCCAAAACTCACATTTGCTGAATTTGGCATACAACCGGTGTTCCCTCGGTTTCTCCAAAACCAATCGCAAATGTTCCTTGTGTTCCTCTTCATTCTTGAGAAAATCAAAATGTCATCAATGAACACCACGACGAACTTATCCAAAAACTCCATAAACACTTTGTTCATCGGGTTCATGAAATATCTTGGTGCGTTAGTCAGTCAAATGACATAACGGTATACTCAGATAGTCCATATCTCGTGGTAAAGGCTGTCTTGGGTATGTCCTGCTCCCGAATCTTCAATCGATGGTACCACGATCGCAAGTCGATCTTGGAAAACACCTTGGCTCCTTGCAAGCGATCAAACAGATCATTTATCATAGGTAGTGGGTACTTGTTCTTGATTGTTACTTCATTCAATCCACGATAATCAACAACCATTCTCAAAGATCCATCCTTCTTCTCCACCAACAAAACGGGTGATCCCCAAGGTGAAGAGCTTGGGCGTATAAAACCTTTATCCAAAAGTTCTTTAATCTATTTCTTGATTTACGCCAAATCCTTTGCGGGCATCACATGCAATTAAGCCGATATCGGGCCTGTTCTCGCAGCGGCTCGACTAAAAACTCAATGTCTCTATCCGGCGGCATTCCTGGCAACTCTTCCGGAAATACATCAGGATAATCCTTCACCACTGGTACTTCTTCCTGTACCACTCCTGATAAACAATTAACTTGTGCTCTCCTCGGCTCGTGCCGTGATACGTACTTAATCCTTCTTCCTTCTGGTGTGGTGAGCAAAATTGACCTTGCGGTACAATCTATGTTTCCTCCATACTTTGATAACCAATCCATTCCTAATATCACATCCAATCCTTGGGATTCCAGAACTATTAGGTCCGAGGGGAAAACATAGTGTCCAATCCTTAATGGCGATCGATCACACCATTTACTAGCCATGTATTACGCTCGGGTGAGGTTACTAGCATGGGTGACCTAAGGGCTTGGGTTGGTAACCTGTACTTATCCACAAATCCTCTTGATATGAATGATGCACCAAGATCGAAAAGAACAACCGCAGAAATGACTTAACCAAAACTTACCGATTCATCGCATCGGGCTGATCTTCAACCTCCTCCACATCAATGTGGTTCACTGTCCTCTATTGAAAGGGTTGGGCTTCTTTCGAGCTTCCATTGCCATTTCCATTACGGCCTATACGGACAGTCATTTGCGTAGTGCCAGTCTTGCGGCACTTAAAGCAAGTAACATGACTTCAGTCTACTTTGGATGGTGTTGACGGGTTGGTGCGGTTCTGTCCGTTGCTTCCTCCATTCCGTTCCCATTCTTGGTGCTGTTATGGTTATGCTAATTTCCTCCTCCATGGGTATCTTGAAACTAAATTCCTGATTTAGGGGTATAACGAGGTTTCTCTTGAGCTCGAGTTATACTTCCCTTGTCCATACTTCCGCTTGCAGTTCTCAATTCTTCTTTGCTTTCCTTCAATCATGAGGGCTCGGTCTACTAACTCCTGGTAGTTATTGAAACTTGCTACCATCAACGACATGCTGAACTCATCATTCGGTCCTTCTAGAAACTTCTCTGTTTAGGCGCATCTGTAGTAACGTCATCACAGGGCATAACGTGCTAATTTGCTAAAATCATCCACGCATCTTGGCCATGATCCTTCCTCCTTGGCGTAAGTTGCGAAACTCACGCTTCTTCATGGCCATGGCTCCTGCTTTGAAACACGGGCGGTGCGAAAAGCTTGCTGAAATTGATCCCATGTGGCGGTGTCTCACGGGTAAGTGGCTGTGAAATTCTCCCACCATGCTGCTGCGGGTCCTTCGTCGATGCGTTGCAAACTTCACTCTTTCACCATCATGCATCCTGCGGTGGTCAGCTCCTTCCTATCTTGCGGAGCCGGTCATACTGCTACAATCGGCTCGGTGCTCTTGGAATACACCGGCGGATTCAGTCTAAGGAAACGAGTCGGATGATCCGCAGTGGTGGTGGTGGCGGTGGAGTTGTTGTTGTTGTTGTTGCCACAGTTACGCACGGTGTTTGAATCAGGGTATTCTCGCTTGAATCAATTGGGTGATCTCTGGCGGAAAAATGAATCCGGGGTCGCGTCTCGGAGGCATCTGATGGGTTTAGAAAAGGAGAGAAATGTAGAATAGAATGAGGTCTAAGGGGAATCACTACCCAAATGCACATGAGCAAATGCACACAAAATCACTTCATTCAATCAAACAAGGGCTTACAACGATCTAACTATCGCAAAAGTGCGTGTACTATAATGTTTACATGGAGGGAAATACTACTAATATGTGGGGGACTTCTACTAATTTGAACCGGTGGAAGACTCCATGATGTCTCGACTCAACCGTCTTCAAAGTCGGGTTCACTTGAATCCGAATCGGTGTCGTCGATGTTGATGTAGTCGCCTGGGTGATTGACATACTGGTCTTCATTCCTGAGCGCCAACTTCTTCTTGAGTTCTTCGATCTCGTACTTAAGATCGTTATTGTGTCTTGCCAGAGCTACGATCTCGTCCATGTAGTCCTTGCGTGTAGTCTTTAGTTCTTCTTCCTGTTCGATGATCCTTTCATTCGTCTTCTGCAACTCCAACATATCATTGCACATCTGGTTCTCCTGGCGTCCGAATGTGCTGGTTTAACTCTGGATAAATGCCGCAATGGATCTATCCTTCTTAGTGTTGACGACTTCCCATTTGTCGTCTCGGCGTCATAAATCTGGTAGATGGTGTCCTTGAGGTCTTCTTGATAAACTTCTCCAATGCGTCCCATGGTGATGTGAGCTGCCATGCTCTTTCCCGGACTCCAAGTTGGTGCAATCGAAAACACTATCTATAGGCTTGGTGATTGGGGCGAATGTCCTTCCCGAACGTGAGCATGAATCTTCCAGCGCTCCTCTTGAGTGCAGAGTGGCGTTGAAAGTCCGGTGAAGCTTGGTAGTCCAATGTTCAGGTACTTGGTGACTTCCTTCAAGTGAAATCCAAAAGGTGTGCCTTCATCCGGTTGGGTGTACTTGATCTTTGCGTCCATCATCCTAAAGAGTAGAAAAGATGAGGAGTTAGAAAATGAGAAGAGAGTAGTGATCTATGGCTTTAACTTAGTGGTCGTGTCCTACAGTCAGCGTGTGCTCTGATACCATTCTCTGTCGCGACCAGACCCGAATGGATCTAGCGCTCTGTGCTCAGTGTCATCCCTGGATCAGTAATGCTGACACAAGACAAGATTTGAAGGATTTATAGCGAGTAGCAATCACACACTTATTACATCGTTGTCCACAAGGGAACTTAATACAATAATATGGCTTAAGGCCATCTAATAACAATGGAAGGCTTGGAAAACGAGTGAGTCCATCAACTCCAACAGCATCTTGAGTATAGAACCACGACCTAACACCTTACTCGACGTCTGAAAAGTGCGCAACATGAAAAGTTGCAGCCCAAAACGGGTCAATTGACACATGGAATATCTTGGCAATGTAACACGTAAGGAGCAATGAATGAAATAGCCTATACTACATGCATATTTGGCTGGTGGTAAGGCTCTCTGATTACATTTGCATAAAGCTGATTTTTCCCTACATCAAAGGAATAATTTTATTTAACTATCATGGTGGTTGTTAAACATTGAAGATGGTTGACACATCCTCAATCCCAATTAAAAAGTACTCATCAAAACCCAATACATTTTATTTTAGAAGTAACATGTTGAGATTCACATGATAATCAAATACCGGATACTCAAATTGTCCATAACCGGGGACACGGCTAATCATGATTAGTTTATACACTCTGCAGAGGTTTATGACTTTTCCCCACAAGACTCGATCGCCTCCGCTTGGTTCTCGTGACTACATGGTGTTTGAGAAGCGGATGACCGAGACATAGTCTTTCGAAGCGCTAGCACCTTACATGTGGGTAGACCGTACCAACCTACATCCCCTACATCAGCTAGCCTACCCGTAAGAGTTCGCACAACTTAGTCAACTACGCCATGAGCCCATAATTGGCTTGTGGCTGCACACGTAAGTTTCCGGTTTGAATAATCTTATGATCCCTTAGAGCACAGGTGGCGGTCCGAAGAAATCTGACAAATCTCGATAGAAACCGGTGCCTCAATCCACCCAGATGTGTGTTTAGGTTGCCACCTTAGATAAACCATTAATTAACAATCTCACATCTGTCATGGATATTCACTCACCCAATCCACGTCTACTAGCATAGCATGGCATAATCAAGCAAACGTAGAAGTAACTCCCAAGGTTTCATAAGTAAAACAGGTAATAGGTACTACCTCAATCTACTTCCCATACCCACAATTTAATTAGATCCTAAACAATGCAATGTGTTTGAGGGTTTGATCTAATGCAATAAAACTGGGTATTAGAAAAGGTATGATCAAGTGTTACTTGCCTTGCTGATGATCCGCGAGTCCTAGAGATTCGAAGTAACAAGCGGCGCACTCCGGGTGATCTAACGCAAACAATCAACAAGCATACAATAAGTACTCATCTAATGCACAGGGAAATCTCGGATAAAAGATCTAACCAGAGAGTTCAACTTAAGAACCCTGGTTGCAAAAGAATCGAATCAAATAAAGCATCGAAAGTCGGAACTTGAAAGAGAACGACTCGGTTTAGCAATCTGAAAATAGGTCAAAATTTCACAGTAGCAAAACTCTGTGAAAGTAGGGTAGTCGAACGGGCGGTTTCAGAACGAAACTCCAGCGCTTGAATCACCTGATTCCGATAAACGAGCGAGAAATAAAACAGTTTTGAAAATCAAATAAGAAAATAACGGATTAATTCCGATTAAAAAGAAAAACGACGAACGAGTTAAAAAGTGAGCGTTCGTTAACAGAACGAATCTAACGAACGCGTTCATCGAAGCGAACGGTTCGGTGAACGTTCGTTAATTAAGAAAACCAAAAAAATAAAACCAATCTAGGTTTTTTTTTAAAAAAAAAAAACCGAACATATATATTTTTTTTAAAAAAACCGGACGGTTCGAGGGGATAAAACCGAATCGGCGCGGGGCGGCGGTGGCTACCTCCGGTGATCGCCGGAGGGGCTCTCCGAACTCCGGGTTCAGCGGGGTCCGGCGAAGGGGCGGGTCCCGGCCGAGGGCGGCCCACGGCGTGGCGGGCAAGGCCCACTGGCGCAGCTTTCGGCGTCGGGGCGGGTGGCGGCTTCGGCGGGGTTGGGGAGAGAGAGAGGCGGGGGGTTATAAAGGCGGGGGGGCGATGGCTTGGGAGGGTCAAGGCTGGTCCCGGCGAGACTCAGGCGGGCATGAGGCGTGGCCAGGCTCTCCGCTTCAGACGGCTGACAAGGCGAGGAGGAGGCGGGTGGTGGGCAGGCCGGGCCCGGGCTGGCTGGCTTGGGTGGGCCTCGGTCCAGAGCGAATTTTTTTAAAATAAATTTAAAACAAAACAAATAAAATAAATATCAAATGAACTCCAAATTAATTAAAACAAATTTTCCCCGACTCCTAAAAATGAGTCGAACAAAATGAGCTTTAAAAACAATATACATGCATAAATTTTTTTAAAATGCTCATTTTTGCCTAAGCAAAATAAATATTCCAAAACCAAATTTGGTTTATTTATAATATCTTCATTTTTCCTAATTGTGTGGGAAAGTCATATTATTCCCTCTCGAGATATTTTTTTTTTAGGAAAACTTTATGAAGATAATTAAATAAATCCAAATGATCCTATTTTCAAAATTTGGAAAATCCCAAATATGAAAATAATGAAACTTCCAACTCTCTCCGAGGGTCCTTGAGTTGCGTGAAATTTCTAGGATCGGAAAATGCGAGAAAAATATGATATGCATGATGACCTAATGTATAACATTCCAAATTGAAAATTTGGGATGTTACAAGTATTCTTCACAGGGTACTACCACCCTTAAATGAAATTCACAAATCCATCCATAGACCATATTTCTCATATCCTCGAAAATGGTCAAAATCTTTGTTCATAGAGTAACAACTCATACAATTAAACATATGAAAACATGTCACCTTAACTTTATTGATTTCATGAATCCATTACAAACTCTGAGCACCCATTACATAACTCAACTTATTGTACTCATGAAAAAAAATTGGTTTCTACCACTCTTATTATCCATATCCAAAATTCCAACTACTCAACTCCAGCTTCCTTGTTGTAGGAACATTTAGTAGCATAATGTCCTGCTTCCTTGCAATGAAAACACATAACTTTCGATAAGTCTTTGGGCTTCTTGGAGATGGTGCCTGCTCCTTGAGATCCTTGCTTCCTTTCAAGACAATGATTGGCATAATGCCCGACGTCCTTACATTCAAAATAGGTAATATGACTCTTGTCCCTCTTTGCAGAAATTGGGTTGTTACGAGGGTGTCTTTGTTTTCTCTTCCGGGTTTCTTAGTTACGATCAAACCTTTTATTCCTGTGGATCAAACTCTATTGCTTCCGGGAAGTATCCCAGATACTCTTTTCTTTCCTTGGTGCAATACTGTGAAAAATGTCCTTCTTCTCCACATGAATAGCGAGCATTGGAGTAAAATCTGTTGAGGCCTTCTCCATCGTGGTCTCCAACACATTCCTTCATCACGTGTTCTTTCATAACTTCTCGGGCGCTTCTTTCATTCCTTCTTCCCGCTCTGAATAGTTTGTTGCACCATGGGGTAAATGTGACACCGAGTCGAGTAGTGGGTGGTTCCTTCACACAAGAAACAACTAACTTCCCCAGTCGGGCCTTCTTCGGCTGGGTGATTCTCCTCACAATGTGGGCATCCATCCTTGTGTTCCTCCTGGGTGTGTCCTATTTCTCCACATATCTTGCATGCACAAGTTTGCTTCATTTCTTTATCACTTAGGGCTTCTCGGATAAAACGAGACCTCGGTAGAATCGTCTTGAATTCTTCCCAAGCATTAACTCCATTCCATCCTTGTATAGCTTGACGTATCTCTCGCCATTTTGCAGCACCTTGTGTGATCCGTCAGAGGGTGTATGGAACCATATACTCTCCTTCAATATAGTGCTCCTTCATGCGATCTTCCATGTTCCGTATCCAATCGTGCTACCTCCGGCTGTGTCATCAATCTTGGAAATACACGTCCATCTTCATTCATCATCTATTGGGTCCAAGTGTTTTGGGATGAGATAAGAGAAAAAAAGAGAGATACACACAATACAAACAATAGTTTTTGAAGAAACGGGTTTTACTTTGTGGCAGCTTGAAAACATCAAACAAATGACAGCTCACAAATCGCCGCATCTAACGTAAGTGTATAACAGGGTTTGGTCTTCTAAAGGTCAAATAATTCTTCAGGAACTTCAAATTCTTCAAGTCTTGAGTCTTCAATTGTTGCAGCTTCAACTCTTCTAATGCATGGTGAAATCCTGGTTACTTTGAAGGGGTCATCACTGTCCGATATCTTTCTTGAGCGGCTCCAGTTGATCCTTCATGTGGTCAAAAGGAAAAGGGGTATATTCTAACTATTTGAGGTGAGAGTGTCTATTTGATAAAATCAGAAAAGATGAGAAGTAAGAGTCTTTTTGAAAATAAAGTTTTAGAAATTTCCTGTCCTAGGGCTTTCCGGTTTCTAGGGTCACGTCCTACAGTCAACATGTGCTCTGGTACCATATCTGTAGCAACCCGACCTCAGACGGTCAAGCCTCTATGTATCTGTGCCATCCTCGGATCAAGGTATCTTTGGCACACACAGTACATCAATGTATATATCAAAGTGCAACCACATGTATAAATAACGTAAAATGATATATACCTCATAATACTCAGCGGAAACAATCAAACGGGTGTGGAGTCCCATCAACGCCATCGGCAAAGTTGAGTGTAGACCGTAACCATCGCACTGTACTCTTACTCGTCGGAAGAAAGTATACGCAACATGATACATTGCAGCCGTGTAGGTCAAGACATTGAATGTACCGCAAGCAAGATCACAACATGAGAAAGCAGATGATAAAACTATACTATATGCAATATGGCTTTGTGGCTCTGGTCTGCGAGTTTTGTTTTGCATAAAAGCTGGTTTTATTTTCCCTACATCAAAGGAATAATCGGAGTCTGTACTATGGAGTTTTCTATCATGACATGGTTCCGCCAACCGATGTCTCATAGCCCAAATTATCATAAGTTGCCCACAATTAAGTTATCGGTCCGGTGTTGAGAGTTCCGAGATAGATCCAAGTCCAGATGCTCAAATTGTCCGTGAATCGGGACACGGCTAATCGATTAGGTTTTAACCCTCTCTGAGGTTTGTACACTTTACCCGCAAGATTCGATCCCTCTCTTTACGTTCTCGCACTTCGTGGTGTTTGAGAACAAGATGACCAAACATGGTCTTGAAGAGTTCCCACGACCACCGCCGGTGCTCATCCAATCCTACCGTAGTTCTACATCCGCTAGCACCGCCCCAGCCAGAGTCACAACTAAGGTTGACCAAGCCAGAGCCCATAGTGACTTGCGGTTGCACAGTAAGCTTCCGGCATGAAGTATTCTTCCGTCTCTTTGAGCCCGGGTGAAGCTTTCCGCAAGATGTCATGGCGCTTCTCCATGCATCCCGGCCATCCACCGGGTTTCTCCAGTGGTGCCCGTCAACAAATCCTTCACCCAAAGAGTGTGTATTGAATTCTTGTCTCGAGTCTTGAAGTCTTGAGGCGTTGAAGGTGCAGATCCTTGCGAGATGCCATCATGGAGTTGTCGTCATTGACGTAGAGTCCTCCTTCACACCACTCTAGGTGCACTCATACCAAACCCCGTCTACTATAGCGTAGCATTAAAATAAATAACGTCCGGGCTTGGTAACAGGGTGATGGGTTCCTACCTCATGCATACTACTCAACTACAAGAATCAATAACACTACTGGAGGGTTGTTGCAAAGATGCCACTAAATGCAATAAAACATAGGTACGAAAGCATGGTCAAAGTGAACTTGCCTGGTAAGTTGATGAAGATAACAACATTCTCGAATAATGACTTGGTAGAACTATTCGTCACTCCGTTGAAAATCTATATAGTCAAACATAGCATTCATATAAGCAAACATCCTAGCAAACAATTCTAACACTCATAATATAACAAACAAATAAATATGAAAATCAAGGGACACCAAATAAAAAACAAAGGAAAACTACACAATAAAACTACTAAAGAAAACTCTAAGACATAACACAAAATAGTTTTGTCCTAAGTAAAACTTAACAACAATTAAAACAATAAACTAATAACTTAATAGAAAAAATAAAATGTAAAACAACTAAGTTAACAGAAAGTATTTTTTATAAAATTTTATTTGCAAAAAGAAACAAATAAAAAGCTTTTATGAAACACTAACTATGACCTAAACAAGTTTTCATACAAAACTAAATAAAATAAATTTTTAAAATAAAACAAAATTTTCTTTGGTTTACTAACAAAAACAAAACTAAATTTGTCAAAAGTGACAAAAATAAATAATTTAAAACTAATAAAAACAATAAAGAAAAGACTAAAACAAAGCTATAACTAAAACAATACTGTTTTGCTAAAAACCTAATTTGAAAATAAAGTAAAAATAAAGAAGTATATTCTACTGGATAGACAAACCAATAATAAAACAGTAGCAAAAAGAATCAATCAAAAATACTTTGTAAAACTCAAAATATGACCAAATTAGTGATTTGAACAAATTTCATCAAATTCAAATCTAAACTATTCAAATTTGAAACCTAAGTACACAAACAGAAACTTAAGCAAATTTGAGACACAATGCAAAAAGAATCACTCAATTTGGATTAAAAAATTAAAAGTTATAAGCAATGTAAAAACAGAACTATTTTGTTTTTAAAACAGAAACTAAATAAAATAAAATAAAACAAATCGAGAAAGTGCTACGTGGCTCATCACATCGGGCTAAACAGGTGAGCGATCGGAACTAAACAATGCTCAAGCGTTATTTAACAAAACCGTGCATGCACGTGTAATAAAAAAAACCGGGGAACTGGTTCGAACTAAACCGGACTTAACCGTAACTAAACCGATAAAAAAACATACCTATTCGATCTAATCTAATCAGGGCCGTTGAAACTAGATCAGATGGATGGGAAGCTCACCACGGCGAAAACAAACTCCGGCGAGATGCTCCGGCTTCGGTGGTCGACGGGGACGGCGCTCCGGTCGTCGATGAGCTCGGTGGCGTGTGCAGGCGATACAGCAGACGGCCAAATCGATGGTGGTCGTGGCGTCAGCGGAGGTTGACGGAGGAGGACGACGGCGAGGTCGAGGCGGCGGTGGCGTTCGGGCGTTTGACGGTGGTGGTGCTCCGGTGCTTGAGGGAGTCGGGCGAGGTCACCGGGAGATGCGGGCGAGCGAGTGGAGGCCGGGGTTGGTCTCAGGAGGCATCAAGGGAGTCGGAGTGGAGCAGGGCGGCAGCAATGGCGCGGTGGCAGAGGCGGAGCTCCGCGAGAAATGGCGGCAAGCGGAGAGGGGTTCGGGTGAGGGAAAGGAGGGAACGGGTCGAGGAGGCGGGTACTTATAGGGGCGGGTCGACTTGGAGGAGGGCGAATCGGGAGAGAATCCCCGATCTCCGGATACGGCGGCGTGGCATGCGATCTGGCGTGGAGAGGAAGAAGCAGCGGGCGAGGGAGATCGGGCAGTGGGTTCCGACGGTCAGCGAGAGAGAGAGAGAGAGAGGGGGCGATCGGGGCGACCGAGGGGAGAGGGATTTGGTCGGGGGCGCTGGTGGGCTGTGGGGCGTTAGATGGCCCGCCGGCCGGGTCGGGTCATTTCGGTGTTGGGTGGGCTGCGCTGGCCCGCCAGTGAGTGGCGCCGACGGCTGGCCGGGCCGGCTATTTGGCCGGGCGCCTGGAGTTTTTTTTTTGAAAATAGACAGAGAGAAGAAAAATTACATAGAGAAAAAATATAATATTTTTATATAGGACATATATATATATCAATAATATCAGAAAAATAAATCCTACAAGGTGAACATATTTTCAGAGGCAAATAAAATATACAAAAATTCTAATAAAGCAAGTAGTGATACTGTGTCGGTGTACTAAAGTAGGGGTACCTTAGTACCCCGAACTTGTCTGCACGGGATCATGGCGTCCCATGCAAGTAAGCCTTGCCGGGCGTCCGCCAAGACCCTCCGCAGCCATTCTCAAGGCAAGACCTCGACAAGAGGAGCTTGTCGGGAAGGCCTCTCTAGGCAGACAAGGCCCGACAAGAGGAGCTTGTCGGGAAGGCCACCTGGGCTCACAGAAGACAAGGCCCCGGCAAGAGGAGCTTGCCGGGAAGGCTCGGAGCGCAACAAGCCTCCGGGCACGACAAGGATTCGGCCAAGGCAAGGCGCTTGCCGCGGCATGCAACTCCTCTCCGTCTCCGCTCCAGCTCACCCAGCGACGTGTCGCCATGGGACCGTTCCATGGGCACGTGTCGGGCGGTATCCAGCCAGCGGGAGGAGCAGCGACCTGTGGCCGACAGGCTTCGCCATCGTGGCGAAGCGGAGGCGCTACCGACGGTCTCGTTACACTGCTTTGGGCGACAACGACGGGCATTTATTGCTTTGTCCCTTGCCGCCGAGTTAGGTATTTTGCACTGCATAATCGTTCAAGTAGGTGTACCAACTCCTGTTTTTACATTCGTACCCCCGCCTATGTTGCCACCTGTCGGAGACCCCTTGAGCGTATAAAAGGAGGCCCGAGTGCAACGTAGAGGGGGTTCGGGTTCGGAAAGGTTCGGTTGGGAAGGTCGGTCCGCATCTTCCGCAAGGTTCGACCCACGCTTAGGTTTTGTAGCTCGCATTGCTCCCTAGCAAGAAATGAATAGACCAAACAAGCAGCAGAGGGAGTTTTATCTCTCCGGAGAGCTTCAAGCTGGGTAAAACCGCCGTGTGCATCGCCTCGATCCGCTCTTCAGGCGACCTCCGCCCTCCGAACCACAAAGGGGCCTGCTCCGCCGGGCCCCATAGGTGTCCGTGGGTATGATCAGCATCCCCGACATCTCTGGCGCGCCAGGTAGGGGTGCGTCGAGGCCGTGTGAATCCGATCCGGCGTTCACGCGAGCGGCGTCATCAACATCTTCCTCAACATGCCACCGAAGAAGAAGGCTTCGGCGGCAGCAGAGCCGTCCGCGTCGTACCCACCCTCACCACAGCAAACGGGTGGTGGTGCAGACGCTGGCGGAGGTACGGGCGCCGACGAAGGTGCTCGTGACATTGCCAAGTCCAAGGACAAGGCACCACAAACCTCGGCGTCCGTGCATCCCCCGCGCCCATCTCAGGAGATGCGGGACCAACAACGTCATGGCGTTCACAACGCCATACGTTCGTTGGATCGAGACCCTCAAGACCAGCATACGCGCCAACGTGCTGGCGCAAGTGAGATACGGTCGCCCGGACGAGGCGCTACTCCTTCTAACATAGTTAGAAGTCCGAGCGTGTCCCGCTCCTCGCACCGTTCTCCAATGCCGCCTACTACTCCAGCGAAGCTTCGCGAGAGCTCAATCGCTCCTCGACTACCCTCCAACGGCCGACAAGGTCGACGAGTGGAGGGCCACTATCCAGAGCCTCATCGGCTTTGCCAACGGCGACGCTCCGCGGCAACCAACGCCATCGCTGCTACGGCACGACGACAAGGCACGAGCCGGAGGCGACGAGACTGTCGGAGGTGCAACCACCGTGCACTCTCCGCCAAGAAGGCCAAGATCACCGACTCACCGGATCCACCTCGACAGCGACTCCATCGCGTCGTCGGATCCGCGGACTCGCCGCAATCAGCGCCAAGTTCTTCATGAGCGACAACAAGAGGACGCTCGAACCCGCATCGAGCACCGAATAGAAGCGCGACGTCAGTCCGACAAGCGCGCTGGGACTTCTGTTGACATGCACGCGCCGGAGGGGCCAGGCGACTTGCCGTACGCGGTAGGTTGCCCTGCGTTCACTCGTGAGCTGCGGCAAGTCCAGTGGCCCAGCCAGAAGAACTTCAAACCAGACGCGTGCCAGAGAAGTATGATGGCAGGACGCATCCGTCGGAGTTCCTCGGCATCTACACCATCGCGGTGCAGGCTGCGGGACGGGACGACAAGATCCTCGCCAACTACTTCCCGCCGTGCTCAAGCCCAACGCCGATCTTGGCTCATGCACTTGCCGGACAGCTCCATATCCTCTTGGCGGATCTGCGCCATCGCTTTGTTGGCGCTTTCACGGTGGCCACAAACCTCATGGCTAAGAGAGCGGCCTTCACTTGCTCGCCGGAAGGAAGGAGAGTCCCTGCGCAAGTTCATTCAGAGATTCAGCCGTGCACTACAACATCGAGACGCCCACCCCGCCATGTAATCAGCGCATTTCATCGTAATGTGCGGAACTGCAGGATGAGGGAGGAGATGGCGATGTGCAAAGTCAAGGACGTCGATGAGCTGTACGCCTTTGGCCGACAAATGTCTTGCTACCGAGGAAGGGAGGAGACTTGGGAGAGAATGCGAAGCAGGATCTCGACAATGATGACACCGCCCGGCAAGAAAGAAGGGCCGACGGCAAGGCAACAAGAAGAAGAAAAGCGAGAGAAGTGCTAGCTGTCGAGCAGTCCGCAACGGGGCAGCGACAAGAACGCCAAGGCTGGTGTCTCCGGCAAGGAGGTTGCAGCCGACGCCAACCACCCGGTCGATGGCGGCCGCCGACAAGCGAGGACAACTCCGGCAAGCGATCTTGCAAGATCCACCGCACCAAGGGCCACGATCTCCAGAGCTGCAAGAAGGTCGAGCAGCTCGTCGAATGCCAGAGAGCTGAGTACGAGCTGGCGAGACAAGGAGAAGGCCCAGAAGGTGCCGGGGAGCAAGCAAGAAACGCCCGGCCGGGGAGGACGCCATGGCAAAGTCAAGCAGCGACAAGGAGATCGACCTCCCGCCGCGACAAGGATGATGAAGATGATGATGACGACGAAGATATGGAGGACGACGACGCCCGATGAGCAGGAGTTTGAAAGCCACAGAGATTCTGTGTGTTGACGGAGGTAAGCTTCGCATACCTCCCACCGCCAACTCAAGCAATGGATGCGGGAGGTCAATGCCGCGGAACCATCCGTAGAGTCGCGCATAAAGCCTCTGAAGTGGTCCAAGACGCCTATCATTTTTTATATTGAGGACCACCACGACCGCATAATCTGCGGTCGGGTGCTTGCCGATGTTGGTCTCTCCAACCATCCGCAACCTCAAGGTCACGAAAATGCTAGTTGACGATGGGGCCGCTTGAATCGATCTCCTCCGCGGTGCTCCGAAGCTTCAAATCCTCGACAACAGCTCGAAGAGACCGGAACTTTCCAAGGAATCAATCCGGGAAGGAGCAAGTCAAGGGGAAGATTATGTTGCCGGTCACATTTGGCGCCGAGCTGAACTTCAGGATCGAGAGGGTTACATTTGACGTCGCCGATTTCCCATTGCCTTACAATGGGATACTTGGCCGCCCAAAGACTCGCCAAGTTCATGGCAGCCTCTCACTACGCCTACAACCTACTCAAGATGCCGGGCCCAATAAGCGTCATCTACCGTCCATGGCGACAAGAAGGATGCCCTTATCTGTGCCGACAAGATCTTCCGGGATGCAAGCAGCCGCAACAAACGGCCGACACTTGCCGTTGAAGCTCCCGGGGAAGAAGACCAAGTCCAAGTCCGCAAAGGCTCGATGCTCACTCCGGCAAGCGCGCCTTTCTTGAGTGCTGCGCTACCGTCGAGGACGCACCATCGAGCTCCACCGGCAAGTGCAAGAAGATGGTGGCTCCGCCAAGACCAAGTAGGTGCCCGCCAAGGAGGACAGGTACCGGTGGTACCTTCACCATCGGCCTCTCTCGACCCCAAATAGGAAGGCGCGCTCGTTGCTTTCCTGCGGGCGAATGTCGGCGTGTTTGCGTGGCAACCGTCGATATCCCAGTGTTCCTGTGAAAGTGATTGAGCACCGCCTGGCCGTTTGTCCTCATGCGCGCCCGTCAAGCAAAAAGTCGAAAGCAAGCGTTGGAGCGCCAAGAATTCATAGCCGAAGAGATCAAGAAACCGGAAGCAGCAGGCCTTGTCGAGGAGTGCTCCATCCTACGTGGTTGGCCAATCTCGTAGTCGTGCGCCAAGGCAAATGGGAAATAGAGGCTTTGTATTGACTTCACGGTTGTTAATAAAGCTTGTCCCAAAGATCCATTTCCCTTGCCGCGCATTGACCAGATTGTTGACTCCACGGCGGATGTGATTTGCTTTTCGCTTCTCGATGCATACTCAGGATACCATCAGATCTTCATGGCTGAAGAAGATGAAGAGAAGACCGCATTCATCACACCATGTGGCACATCTTTATTTTCACACGGATGCCTTTCGGTTTGAAGAATGCTGGTTCAACATTTGCAAGGGTAGTCCATGACGCTTTTGAGCCGCAAGAAATGCACGTAAATGTAGAAGCCTACATGGATGACATAGTGGTCAAGAGCAAGGACAAAGCAACTTTGGTTCAGGATTTGACGAGACCTTTGCAAATCTGCGCAAGATCAACCTCAAGCTCAACCCCGAGAAGTGCGTGTTTGGAGTCCCTTCCGCAAGCTTCTCGGTTCTTCGTGGTCTCGGCGGGGATTGAAGCTAATCCCGACAAGATCAAGGCCATTGAGCGGATTGAAGCACCAAAGCGCGTCAAGGATGTCTGAAGGCTTGCGGTTGCGTGGCCGCTCTCAAGAGGTTTATTTCTAGGTCTGTTGGCGCGCATACCGCCATTTTTCAAGATTTTGAAAAAGGCAGGTCCAAGAAATGGACTCGAAGCGGAGGCTGCGCTGCAGACTTGAAGAGATACGTGTCCTCCACTCCAACACTTGTCGCGCCTAAGCCACAAGAGAAGTTGCTTCCAGTATATAGCGGCGACCAATCAAGTGGTTAGTGTTGCGTTAGTGGCGGAGAGGGAGGCGGATGACGAGCCAGCAACCACGGCAAACACATCTAGCGACAAGCAGAGGGCTTCGCCGACAAGCTCTGGTCCCGACAAGGACGAGTCCGCGAAGACGCATGAGCAGATGCAGAAAAGGATGGTGCAGCGCTCAGTCTACTTTGTCAGTTCCCTTCTGCAGGGGGCTAGGTCAAGGTACTCTGGTGTGCAGAAATTGCTTTTCGGCCTCCTCATGGCCTCGAGAAAGCTGCGCCATTACTTCCAAGCACATGATATCACAGTTGTCACTCGCTTTCCTCAAGAGGATCTGCAGAATCGAAGCTGACAGCAGGGATTGTCGAGTGGGCACTGGAGCTGTCAAGCTTTGGTCTTAAGTTTGAAAGCACATCAACTATCCAAAGCAGAGCCTTGGCAGAATTCTTAGCAGAATGGACGCCAACGCCAGATGAAGAGATTCTGGAGACGAGCATTCCCGTTGAAGAAGCAAGCAAAGAGTGGCTGATGTACTTTGATGGTGCCTTCTCGCTGCAAAGGCGCCCGGTGCGGCGTCTTTGCTTATCGCACCCACCGGAGAGCACCTCAAGCACGTCGCCCGGATGCACTTTCCCAAGGAGCAAGCGACAAACAATACCGCAGAGTATGAAGGTTTGCTTGCGGTCTCGTGGATCGCAGTGGACCTTGGGATTAAGAAGCTTATCGTCAAGGGTGACTCGCAACTCGTGCAGTCCGCCAAGTCAACAAAGATTACCAGAGTCCGTTGATGGAAGCCTACGTTGATGAAGTGAGGAAGCTGGAAGAGCACTTTGACGGCCTGCAAATGGAACATGTTCCAAGAGCTCGGAATGATATTGCTGATGGTCTGTCAAAGTGCGCCGCACTCAAGCTACCTGTGGAACCAGGGATCTTTGTGCTCAAGCTGACTCAACCGACCGTAACACCATCAACAGGACAGAGCAAGAAGAGGAAGTTGGCCTCTGGTGACTACTTTCCGACAGAGCTTCCCGAAGCCGTCATTGCAAAGGTCCCCAAGATCAACACCAACAAAGCCGAGGAGCGATTCCCGCTGCACCCTGTGGTTTGTTTCGTTGAAGAACGCTCCCGACAAGTCTTGCTCCGGCAAGAAGCTTGTCGGGAGCATCTAACTTCGGCAGAGCCACGAGGCTCTTGCCGTCAGAGAAGCTGATGTTCCGCAGCGGCAGATGTGCCTTTAATCCTTGTTGTCGAGCCACAAGCTCCAACATGGGCACAATGCAGATTGTCCATTTCCTTGAGACAGGAGAACTTCCCAAGAGCAAGAAGAAGCGGAAAGAGTAGCCCGACGGTCAAGTATGTACCAGTTTGTCGACAAAGATATGCATGTAAGAAGACTCAACGGTGTGAAATTGAAGTGTATTGCCCGAGAAGATGGGCGAAGCTGTTGGCGAGAGATACATGGAGGCATATGTGGTCACCACATTGGCAAGAAGAGCACTTGCAAGCAAAGCTTTCCCAAGCAAGGTTTCTTCCGCCAACAGCCCTCCGGGATGCAACTGCACAAGTAACCAAGTGTGAAGCGTGCGGTTCCCATTCCAAACAGATACACCGCCACTCAAGCTCTCCAGACGATCCCTTTATCCTGGCCATTTTCGGTCCGGGGCTCGACATCCTCGGCCCCTTCCCCGAAGCTGTCGGGGCTTTGAGTACTTGTACGCCGCCATCGACAAGTTCACAAAGTGGCGGAAGTGGAAGCAAGTGAGGAAGGTGACCACGATCGGCGATCAAGTTCTTGGTCGATTGTTTGCCGTTTGGGAATCCCTAACAGGATCATCACCGATAACGGCACACAATTCTGAGCCGCACCTTCATGCAAGACGTCCAAGACCTTGGCGCCAAGGTCTGCTTCGGCCTGCTGCTCACCCGAGAAGCAACGGTCAAGCGAAGAGGGCAAATCTTTGAAGTCTTTGCGGGCTCAAGACCAGAACTTCCGACAGGCTGCACAAGTGCGAAGAAGCTGGATCGAGGAGTCTGCCGGTGGTTCTTTGGTCGATCGAACGACGCCAAATCGAGCCACCGCCGTGCACCCTTTGCTCTAGTCTATGGAGCAGAGGCAGTTCTCCCCACGGAACTTCAGATAATGGGTCGCCTCGAGTGCTCGCTTATGATGAGTTTGAGCAAGAGCAGCTGCGACAAGATGACGTTGCTCCTTGAGGAGGATCGTCTTGAGCTGTCAGGCGAGCCGCCGCTACCAAAGAAGCCCTGCGTCCGCTACCATGGTCGCAGGTTAATGCCAGAAGTCTCGAGGAAGGCGACCTTGTTCTTGGCGCACTCAGTCCGCCAAGAATTCAAACAAGTTGACGCCAAAGTGGGAAGGCCCTTATCGGGTGAAACGAGTCACTAGGCACGGGCCGTCCGCCTTGAGACCAAGATGGCATTCCGGTGAGCAACTCACGGAACATTGAGCATCTTCGTAAGTTTTACCCATAAAGGCGCGGTTGTAGGAATCCGTTAAGCAACCACCTTTTGTACAAGTCTTGCTGCTGTTGCATGTAATCCTTCAGACAAAGCCGCAAGCGCAGACCCGTGCATCAAGAAAAGCCCATGTGTTGCGCATGACTTGTCAAGTTCATGCTTTCATCAATTTATTGCATGCTTTGGCTAACACTTTGTGCAGCAACCACACCCGTAAGCAGAATCGAGCCGCTAGGCTCCATAACGTTATTTCCTCTTCTTTTCTTCTCTCAAAGAAAGGAAGGCTCCCTCGCGCACAAGTTAACCAGGGGGAGAAGGAGATAATACTATGGACCAGGCACCGCCGAGGAAGTTTCACCTCATCGGGAAGCAAGAAAGCAGAAAAGCTAAGTTGCCAAAGTTTGAGCAATCGATTTTTAAATTTTCGTTATCTTCCTCGAACGATAGTACTTTGTATGGAAAACAGGCGCAGAGGAACCGAATCGTGACTGGTCGGCGCCTTTACTTTGTTTCGAGTCCGCTCAACAACTTAAGTGAGCTGCGGCTAGTCCGCGACAAGGTTGCTTGTCGGTAGCGACCCCGCCAAAGAAGCTGCTTTGAAGTTCCGCAGACTTTCGGCGCCATGACAAGGGTGCCTGCACCGGCAAGTTTCCCTGAAAAGCGTAGGGCAATAACGTACAAAGGAAGGAATCGAATAGAGGAAATAACATTGCATTGATCGATTCACCTAAGATAGATTATATTATAGAATAACTTGTCGCTGATCTAACAAAGTTTTCTAAACATGACCAGCATCGACAAGGGAAAGATAAGGTTGGCGGCCTAGTCCACGCGGTCGCCCTCGATCCTCTTGATCTTGTTCACCTTGTCCACAATGGGTGCGACAAGGGCTTTAAGCTCCTCCACGTTGGCTTCGGCCGACAACGATCTGAGGACGCCATTAAGGTTGAGGCCCGGGTTGCGGAAGGCCACCTTCATCAACACCTTCTCGAGCCCCCTGCGCAGATCTGGCGTGATTCGTCGGCCACCGCCGGGACCTCTTCCTGAGTCGCCGGGAGGCCGTCCACCACGCCTTTGAAGAACAGTGAGCTTGACGCTTTGGGTTGGAGATGCTCGTCGGAGTGAGTTTAGTTTGGACCCAGGGCCGACGCGTTCGCGTGCCTGTTTTGGGCTCGGCCCAACAGCGCTTCGGCACCGTGTATGGCCTGCACCGGGGCTCTGCCGGTGTACTAAAGTAGGGTACCTTAGTACCCGAACTTGTCTGCACGGCGATCGCGGCGTCCCAAGCAAGCCTTGCCGAAGGCGTCCACCAAGACCCTCCGCAGCCATTACGAAGGCAAGACCCGACAAGAGGAGCTTGTCGGGAAGGCCTCTCTAGGCAGACAAGGCCCGACAAGAGGAGCTTGTCGGGAAGGCCACTCGAGCACCACGAAGACAAGGCCCGGCAAGAGGAGCTTGCCGGGAAGGCTCGAGCGACAAGCCTCCGGGCGCGACAAGGACCGGCTGCGGCAAAGGCGCTTGCCGCATGCAACTCCTCTCCATCTCCGCTCCAGCTCACCCGGACGATGTCGCCATGGGACCGTTCCATGGGCGCGTGTCGGGCGGCTGTGCAGCCAGCGGAGAGCGGCGACTGTGGCCGAGCTCGCCATCGTGGCGGCGGAGGCGCTGACGGTCTCTGTTACCTTGTTTGGGCGACAACGACGGGCATTTATTGCTTTTGTCCCTTGCCGTCGAGTTAGGTATTTTGCACTTGTACCTTTGTTCAAGTAGGTGTACCAACTCCTGTTTTACATTCGTGCCCCCGCCTATGTTGCCACCTGTCGGAGACCCCTTGAGCGTATAAAAGGAGGCCCGAGTGCAACGTAGAGGGGGTTCGGGTTCGGAAAGGTTCGGTTGGGAAGGTCGGTCCGCATCTTCCGCAAGGTTCGACCCACGCTAGGTTTTGTAGCTCGCATTGCTCCCTAGCAAGAACAGAATAGACCAAACAAGCAGCAGTAGGAGTTTTATCTCTCCGGAGAGCTTCGAAGCTGGGTAAAACCGCTCGTGTGCATCGCCTCGATCCGCTCTTCGTGCAACCTCCGCCCCCCTCCGAACCACAAAGGGGCCTGCTCCGCCGGGCCCCATAGGTGTCCGTGGGTACGATCAGCATCCCCGACATACTGTTGCATTAAAACCCAACAAATCATTTTTAAAATACCAAAATGATTTCAAATTTATTTTCTCCTAATTTTCCATTGAAGGGAATCATTTTGCCCTTATTTCCATTTATTTATTTTTAGGAGAAAAATAATTTGAATAAAATCCAAATAATTCCAAATTTGAAAGGGGGTTTCAAAATACTTTCAAATGATTTTCAGTTTGATTCTTTTTAACTTCCAACTCTTATTTCATATAATTGAAGAAGTCATTTTATCTTCTCTCGTGAAAATCATTGAGTTGCATAAAGTTTCTAAAATTTGAAATATTTCCAAATAGAATTAAAACCCTTTTCATTTATTTAAATGGAAGAAGTCATATCATCTTCTCTCTAGGGTTTTGTGTTTGAATTGAATTTGAATTCATGGAGATCATAAATGCAAGGTGAAAGTTTGGGAATGTCATTTCATTCCCTCTCAAAGAAACTTTCAAAAAGTTTCAAATTTCACTCAATTTCACACAATCAGTTACACAACAATCAAACAAACAAGCATAATTATTTATTTCATATAACATTCCAAAATTTAGAATTTTGGGATGTTACAGATGCTTATGTCAAGAAACTTCAACCTGAAAAGCTCGAACCCAGATCAGAAAAATGCGTCTTCATAGGATACCCTAAGGAAACTATTGGCTATACCTTCTACCTCATATCCGAAGGCAAGATCTTTGTTACCAAGAATGGATCCTTTCTAGAGAAAGAGTTTCTCTCGAAAGAAGTAAGTGGGAGGAAAGTAGAACTTGATGAAGTATTGCCTCTTGAACCGGAGAGTAGCGCAGCTCAAGAAAATGTTTTTGTGGTGCCTGCACCGACTAGAGAGGAAGTTAATGATGATGATCATGAAACTTCAGATCAAGTTGCTCTTGAAGTTCAGAGGGTCCACAAGGACACGCCCGCACTGCAGTGGTACGACAACCCTGTCCTGGAAATCATGTTGTTAGACAATGGTGAACCTTCGAACTATGAAGAAGCGATGGCGGGCCCGGATTCCGACAAATGGCTTGAAGCCATGAACTCCGAGATAGGATCCATGTATGAAAAGAAGTATGGACTTTGACAGACTTGCCCGATGATTGGCGAGCCATAGAAAATAAATGGATCTTTAATAAAAAGATAGACGCGGGCTCGGCTTGTCGCTAAGGGTTATCGACAAGTTCAAGGGGTTGACTACGATGAGACCTTCTCACCCGTAGCGAAGCTGAAGTCTGTCCGAATCATGTTAGCAATTGCCGCATTCTATGATTATGAGATATGGCAAATGTATGTCAAAACGGCATTCCTTAATGGTTTCCTTAAGGAAGAATTGTATATGATGTAGCCAGAAGGTTTTGTCGATCCTAAGAATGCTGACAATGTATGCAAGCTCCAACGCTCGATCTATGGGATGGTGCAAGCATCCCGGAGTTGGAACATTCGTTTTGATGAGATGATCAAAGCGTTTGGGTTTACGCAGATTTATGGAGAAGCCTGTGTTTACAAGAAAGTGAGTGGGAGCTCTGTAGCATTTCTCATAGTATATGTGGATGACATACTATTGATGGGAAATGATATAGAACTCTTGGAAAGCATAAAGGCCTACTTGAATAAGTGTTTTTCAATGAAGGACCTTGGAGAAGCTGCTTACATATTAGGCATCAAGATATATAGAGATAGATCGAGACGCCTCATTGGTCTTTCACAAAGCACGTACCATGACAAGATATTGAAGAAGTTCAATATGGACCAGTCCAAGAAGGGGTTCTTGCCTGTATTGCAAGGTGTGAGATTGAGCACGACTCAATGCCTGACCACGACAGAAGATAGGGAAAAGATGAGTGCCATCCCCTATGCCTCGGCCATAGGGTCTATTATGTATGCCATGCTGTGTACCAGATCTGATGTAAACCTTGCCGTAAGTTTGGTGAGAAGGTACCAAAGTAATCTCGGCATGGAACACTGGACAGCGGTCAAGAATATCCTAAAGTACCTGAAAAGGACTAAGGATATGTTTCTCGTTTATGGAGGTGACGAAGAACTCGTCGTAAAGGGTTACGTCGACGCTAGCTTCGACACAAATCTGGATGACTCTAAGTTACAAACGGGATACGTGTATATGTTGAATGGTGGAGCAGTCAGCTGGTGCAGTTGCAAGCAAAGCGTCGTGGCGGGATCTACATGTGAAGCGGAGTACATGGCAGCCTCGGAGGAAGCACATGAAGCAATCTGGATGAAGGAGTTCATTACCGACTTAGGAGTTATTCCCAATGCGTCATGCCCGATGACTCTCTTCTGTGACAACACTGGAGCTATTGCCCTTGCCAAGGAGCCCAGGTTTCACAAGAAGACCAGGCATATTAAGCGTCGCTTCAACTCCATTCGTGAAAATATTCAAGATGGAGACATAGAGATTTGTAAAGTGCATACGGACCTGAATGTCGCACATCCATTGACTAAACCTCTTCCACGCAAGTAAAGCATGATCAACACGAGAACTCTATGGGTGTTCGATTCATCACAATGTAACTAGGTTATTGACTCTAGTGCAAGTGGGAGACTGTTGGAAATATGCCCTAGAGGCAATAATAAAAAGGTTATTATTATATTTCCTTGTTCATGATAATTCTCTATTGTTCATGCTATAATAGTGTTATCCGGAAATCGTAATACATGTGTGAATACATAGACCACAACATGTCCCTAGTGAGCCTCTAGTTAACTAGCTCGTTGATCAATAGATGGTTACGGTTTCCTAACCATGGACATAGGATGTCATTGATAATGGGATCACATCATTAGGTTAATGGTGTGATGGACAAGACCCAATCCTAAGCATAGCACAAGATCGTGTAGTTAAATGCGCTAAAGCTTTTCTAATGTCAAGTATCCTTTCCTTAGACCATGAGATTGTGCAACTCCGGATACCGTAAGGGTACTTTGGGTGTGCCAAAGCGTCCTAGCAATGCTTGGGTGGCTATAAAGGTACGCTATGGGTATCCCCGAAAGTATCTGTTGGGTTGGCATGAATCAAGACTGGGATTTGTCACTCCGTATGACGGAGAGGTATCTCTGGGCCCACTCGGTAGGACATCATCATAATGAGCTCAATGTGATCAAGGAGTTGTTCACGGTATGATGTGTTACGGGAACGCGTAAAGAGACTTGCCGTAACGAGATTGAACAAGGTATCGGTATACCGACGATTGAATCTCGGGCAAGTATCGTACCGATAGACAAAGGGAATTGTATACGGGATTGATTGAATCCTCAACATCATGGTTCATCCGATGAGATTATTGTGGAGCATGTGGGAGCCAACATGGGTATCCAGATCCCGTTGTTGGTTATTGACCGGAGAGTTGTCTCGGTCATGTCTACGTGTTCCCCGAACCCGTAGGGTCTACACACTTAAGGTTCGGTGATGCTAGAGTTGTAGAGATATTAGTATGCGGTTTACGAAAGTTGTTCGAGTCCGGATGAGATCACGGACATCACGAGGAGTTAGGAATGGTCGGAGGTAAAGATTTATATATAGGAAGTCGATTTCGGCCACGGAGAGTTTGGGGTCACCGGTATTGTCTTGGGACCACGAAGGGGTCCCGAGGGTCCACCGGTGGGGCCACCTATCCCGGAGGGTCCCATGGGCTGAAGTGGCGTGGGAACCAGCCTGGTGGGCTGGTGCGCCCACCCAAGGGCCCAAGGCGCCTAGGGTTGGAAACCCTGAGGCGTTGCCCCAAGGGGCATCGCCTGGTTGGAAACCCTAAGGGGTCGTTGCCCCAGAGGGCCGCCCCCCCCTCTAGATGGGATCTCCAAGGGGCATCGCCCCTAGCCCCTATATATAGTGGAGGGGAGGGAGGGCAGCCGCACCCTAAGCCCTGACGCCTCCCTCTCCCTCCCGTGACACCTCTTCCTCATCTAGTAGCGCTTGGCGAAACCCTGCTGGAATCCCGCTGCTTCCACCACCACGCCGTCGTGCTGCTGGATCTCCATCAACTTGTCCTACCCCCTTGCTGGATAAAGAAGGAGGAGGCGTCTCCGCTCCGTACGTGTGTTGAACGCGGAGGTGCCGTCCGTTCGGCGCTAGGATCATCGGTGATTTGGATCACGACGAGTACGACTCCATCAACCCCATTCTCTTGAACGCTTCCGCTCGCGATCTACAAGGGTATGTAGATGCACTCCTCTCTCTCTCTCTCGTTGCTAGATGCCTCCATAGATTGATCTTGGTGATGCGTAGAAAATTTTAAATATCTGCTACGATCCCCAACACTTAGGGCGTGTTCGGGAGTCCTCCACGGCCGCAAACTCCACAACTCCTTTGCCGCATGCCAGCCGCCAGCTTCTCGCCTGAAACCACGGAGCGATTGATTCGTTCGGTATGGTACCTTCTGATTCCTGAGCGCTCGGCCAGGCTGGAAGCCATGTATTTGGGCCAGGTCACGTCGGGTAGGTTGTTTTTGGACAGTTTTTAGCCCATGCGGCTTGGGCTGGTCACGGGCCTGCAGGGAAATGAGCGAGGACGGGGGGGGGGGGGGGTCGAGTCAACGAGGGGACGCACTAGCTCGAACCGGTACGTGCTTATATCACTTGGCGGTGGCAGAAGTCTGTAATTACCATCAAACTCTAGATTCTCCGCGAAACAGGAGCTCGGAAACCCAGCTCCGCAGAATTGCATTGCGCTCCGCTCCGGCTTCTCTGGGTAAACTCCTGGAGTTCTAGCGTTCGGCCCAACTCCGGACGTGGAGTCGAAGGAGCCAGGAGTTGGAGGGCTCCCGAACAGGCCCTTAATTATCGGAAGTTGGCAATGGCTCCTAGGTGCATATGCACCCATTGTCTAAATACACATTTTGAATGGTTGAAAAATTCCGAACAAAAATCCCGCGTGTATATCCAGACATTCTATGTGCGTGCACAAAGTTTTCGGTAAAAAACGAGGTTTTTTGTCTCTTGTGTAAAAAAGACAATTTCTGATGCTTCATTACAACTATTCATTTTGCATTTCTTTATCTTTTTTACACAAGCCACAAAAACGTCGTTTTTCACCGAAACTTTGTGCATGCACATAGAATGTCCGGATATAGCCGCGGGATTTTTGTTCCATTTTTTTCAAATTTTCAAAATGTGTATTTAGACAATGGGTGCATATGCACCTGGGAGCCAAAACACCGCGTCGATTAATTATACAGTAAATAAAACTTCGAAAGATTCAATAAAATTCAATGAACAATCTGATCATAAAGTGACAATTCATCATATCCCAACAAACACACCACCAATTAAATCATATGGATCCCGATCATGTGAGGTGATACGTCCATTTTGTGTCATGTTTTCCTTCTTTATTTATAATGTTTTAGATCAATATTTCATTTATCATGCAATTCTAATGTCTTTTCTCTCTTGATATGAAAGATACACATGAAGAGGGAGATTGTCGGTAGCTAGATTTCTGGACCTAAAAGAGCTACAACAGAGATAACTATTCTCCGGAGCTCCAAATGACCTGAAAATTTATGGAGAATTATTTTGGAATATGTAGAAAATACTGGAAGAAAGAAGTACCGGATAAGACCCTTAGTGGACCCACAAGGCAGGAGGACGCGCCTAGGTGCCTTGTGGGGCCCACAGATGCCCTCCAGTGCCCATCTTCTGCTATATGAGGACATTTGCCCTAGAAAAAAAATAAGAGAGGACTTTCGGGACGAAGGGCCACCGTCTCAAGGAGGAACCTAGGCAGGAGAACTTTGTTCTCCGGGGGATGATTCCACCGGGGATACTTTCCTCCATGAGGGGGAAATCGAAGCCATCATCATCATCAACGCTCCTCCAACATAGCAAGACTCATCTCCATCAACATTTTCAGCACCATCTCATCTCCAGACCCTAGTTCATCTCTTGTATTCAATCTTTGTCTCAAAACCTCATATTGGTATATGTGGGTTGTTAGTAGTGTTGATTACACTTGTAGTTGATGCTAGTTGGTTTATTTGGTGGAAGATCATATGTTCAGATTGTTAATCATATATTTATCTCCTCTAATAATGAACATGGATATGATCTGTGAGTAGTTCTGTTTGTTCTCGAGAACATGGGAGGTCTTGTTATAAGTAATCATGTGAAGTTGGTTTTCGTTCAATATTTTGATGATGTGTTATGTTGTTCTTCCTCTCGTGGTGTCATGTGGACGTCGTCTACATGACACATTCCCATGCTTGGACCTAGGGGAAGGCATCCTGGGATTAGTAAGTAGATGATGGGTTGCAAAGTGACAAAAGCTTAAACCCTAGTTTACGCATACTACTTGTAAACTGCGTTGGGATTTCCCCGGAGCGGAAGGGTGAAGCAGTACAATATAGATAAGTATTTCCCTCGGTGAGAACTAAGGTTATCGAACCAATAGGAGAACCACACTAATTCACGTCTTCAGTACCTACACACACAAAAGCAAATACTTGCACCCAACGCGGGCAAGAGGGTTGTCAATCCCCTTGAACTCGTTACTTGCAAGGATTAATTCTGATAGTGATAGATAGATAGATAAATATAAAAGTAAAACAAAAGTAAATAATTGCAGCAAAGTATATTTGGTTTTAATAATCTAATAAAAATAGACCCGGGGGCCATAGTTTTCACTAGAATAGCGGTGGGTGAACAAATTATTGTTGGGCAATTGATAAAAAGTGCATAGTTATGATGTATACATGACAATGATCATGTATATAGGCATCACGTCCGTGACAAGTAGACTGAATCCTCCCTGCATCTACTACTATTACTCCACCAATCGACCGCTATACCGCATGCATCTATGGTATTAAATTCATGATAAACAGAGTAATGCTTTAAGCAAGATGACATGATGTAGACAAAGTAAACCCAATCAATATGAATAAACCCCGTCATTTTACCCTTAAAGGCAACAACACAATATGTGTCTCGCTACCCCTACAGTCACTGGGTGAGGTGTTGGGGAACGCAATATTTCAAAATTTTACCTATGATCACGCAAGATCTATCTAGGAGATGCATAACAACGAGAGGGAGAGTGTGTCCACGTATCCTCGTAGATCGAAACCGGAAGCGTTTAGTAACACGGTTGATGTAGTCGAACGTCTTCGCGATCCAACCGATCCAAGTACCGAACGTACAACACCTCCGTGTTCAGCACACGCTCAGCACGATGACGTCCATCAAGCTCTTGATCCAGCTGAGGCCAAGGGGGAGTTTCGTCAGCACGACGGCGTGGCGATGGTGATGATGAAGTTACATGCGCAGGGCTTCACCTAAGCATTACGACGATATGACCGAGGTGTGTAACTGTGGAGGGTGGCACCACACACGGCTAAGAGAAGACTTGGTGTGCCTTTGGGGTGCCCCCCTCCCACGTATATAAAGGAGGGGGGAGAGGAGGCCGGCCCTAGAGGAGGCGCGCCAAGGGGGGAGTCCTACTTGGACTCCCAGTCCAAGTAGGATTCGGCCCCTTTCCTATTTCAACTAGGAGAAGGAGGGAAGGAGAGGGAGAGGGGAAGGAAGGGGGCCACGCCCCCTCCCCTTAGTCCAATTCGGACTGCCCTTAGGGGGGCGCCACCTTGTGGCCTCCTCTCTTCTTGTCCCTTATGGCCCATTAAGGCCCATAACTTCCCGGGGGTGGGGGGGGGGGGGGGGGTTCCGGTAACCCCCGGTACTCCGAAAATCATCCAAAACATCCCGAACCATTCTGGTGTTTGAATGTAACTGAGGGAGTCCTGGATTAGGGGGTGTTCGGGTAGCCGGACTATACCTTCGCCGGACTCCTGGACCATGAAGATACAAGATTGAAGACTTCGTCCCGTGTCCGGATGGGACTTTTCTTGGCGTGGAAGGCAAGCTAGGCGATGCGGATACTCAAGATCTCCTACCATTGTAACCGACTCTGTGTAACCCTAACCCTATCCGGTGTCTATATAAACCGGAGGGTTGTAGTCCGTAGGGGAGAACCATCATCATACACAGTCATACCATAGGCTAGCTTCTAGGGTTTAGCCTCCTTGATCTCGTGGTAGATCTACTCTTGTACTGCCCATATCTTCAATATTAATCAAGCAGGAGTAGGGTTTTACCTCCATCGAGAGGGCCGAACACAGGTAAACATCGTGTCCCTTATCTCCTGTTACCATCCAAACTTGACGCACAGTTCGGGACCCCCTACCCGAGATCTGCCGGTTTTGACACCGACATTGGTGCTTTCATTGAGAGTTCCCCTGTGCCGTCGCGATCAGGAAGGATGCCTCTTCCCGTCTTTAAAGACGGCGCCATTACTAAGGGAGCCTTGGCTGTCGGCCAAACCCTCCGGCTAGGTGGTTTTCTCACGACCGCCTGTTCGGCCGTTGCGCCGACGGTGACCTCTCGGGTCATCGAAAGCAACCTTCACGTCATTCGAACTTCGTAGGCGGTTGGATCCGATGGAGCTCTCTTCCGTAAACGAGCTCTTGGATCGCATCGCCGCACTGGGGGTCGCTACAAATTACGACCAGGTTGGGCTTAAACCCGATCTAAGAGAAATTAGCTCTCCCCAAGTCACCCACCACGTTGCCGTGGTAGAGGCGCAGTGCGGCGACCCTTCATCTATCCTAAGGACTAGCTACATCCGAATTCCCGAACCATCCAGGCCGGATACCCGCGGAGGGGAGGATACAATCCAAGACCTGAGCTTAGAATCAGGCAACATGCTAGACTCATCGGACAACATCCAAGACTCCGGACTTCAGAGTTCGGAAGTTCTTCGGCCTCCGAATCGTAAACTGGGTGAGGTCTCAGATTCGACGACACCTGCCCGCCCGATCATAAGCGATCTTTCCCAAATCAGGCAAAAGCCCGAAGAAACAGTACATCACTACTGGGCCAGATTCCTCCTGGTTATGAACAGGACAAAGGACTGCTGCGAGGGAGACGCAATTTCAATCTTTTGCAGTAATTGCACGGACGAGGGAATACTTAACGCCATAAGTCGTCGTGATATTACACGCTTCGCTGACTTGGCGTCCATAGTACAAAAGTACTGTGCGATGGAAAGCGCTTGGAAAACCGAAATAAAATTTTGGGATAATCCGGCCTTGAATAGCAATCCCATCCGAACTAAGAGGGTGCACCACAGTAAGGCACCCGGATTAAATATCAAAAAGCCAAAACCCTCTAGAGGGCATGGAACCGTACTGGAAAGGTGGCTTGATGGACCCTGTAGGATTCACAGTACAGAGGACGCCACTCCAACACACAGCCTTAGAGCATGTTGGATACTCCGGCAGGTGGCCAAAATTGGCGAGGACCTCCTAGCTTCAGAGGCCGAAGAAAGCCAGCCCGAGGACACCAGTACCGTTCTCACAGTCTTCGAGACTTTCGCATCAAATAATATGCGAAAAAGAACACTCCGCAGCCTCACCGAAGTCTATCAAGTAGCAACAATAAACCCATGGAGTAACACTGCTATCACCTTCAACGCGAGTGACGAACCTAAATTCTGAACAACCCGAGCACCGGCCGCATTGGTCCTCAGTCCCATAGTGGACGGCTGTCACCTCGCAAAGGTACTCATGGATGGAGGCAGCGGATTGAACCTCATTTACGAGGAAACCCTCCAAAAGATGGAAATAGGCTGGAACCGCAGTGAGCGAAGCAGCACAACCTTTAGAGGAATAATCCCCAGTCAGGAAGCGCGCTGCACTGGAAAGATCACACTAGATGTGGTGTTCGGCACGCCGGATAATTACAGGTCCGAAGAAGTCACGTTCCAGGTGGCCCCGTTCAAAAGCGGATACCACGCTATATTAGGACGGGAGGCATTCACAGTTTTCCAAGCTATACCCCATTACGGATACATGAAGCTCAAGATGCCTGGGCCAAACGGAATTATCACTCTCGCTAGTGATCCGGACATAGCACTCCGCGCCGAAAACAAGACAGCCGCATTGGCCCTTGAGGCACTATCCGAAACCTTAGCGGCCGAAGAACTGACCGCGCTGCGCTCCACGGTTAATAGGGATGATGTGATACTTGATAAGAGATCCAAATCCACATCCTTCAAACCAGCGGACGAAATAGTCAAATTCCAGGTCCATCCAACGGACCCCAATAAAACAGCCTCCATCGGGCACGCATCGAACCTCGATATAGGCGCCGCCTGCGAGAGTTCCCTCTGAGAGAATCGGGACATTTTGCTTGGCACCCTTCGGACATGCCGGGAATCCCACGTGAGGCTGGCGAACACGGCTTAAATATCCGAGAAAGGATTCAAACACATCAAACAAGCCCTTCGGCGCTTTTCCGAACCGAAGAGACAGGCTATGGGAGAGGAGCTAGCCAAGTTATTGGAGGCCGGATTCATTAGAGATATAAAACATCCGGACTGGCTAGCAAACCTGGTGATGGTACCAAAGAAGGACAAATCCTGGCGCCTGTGCGTCGATTTTAAAGACCTTAATAAGGCCTGCCCAAAGGATCCCTTCCCCCTCCCTACATAGATCAAATTATCGATGCCACTGCAGGACACGATTCATTGTGTTTCCTCGACGCATACTCCGGTTACCATCAAATCAAGATGGCAGAATCAGACCAAGCCGCAACGGCATTCATCACACCATACGGCCCATTCTGCTTCAACACAATGCCCTTCGGGCTAAAAAACGCCGGCGCAACATATCAGCGCATGATCCAAACATGTCTGGCAAACCAGATCGGCAAAACAGTGGAGGCGTACGTGGATGATGTGGTCGTCAAATCAAGACATGTCGAATCTCTAGTAGACGACTTGAGGCTTACATTCGATAACCTCCGAAGATACGACAATAAGCTCAATCCGGAAAAATGCATTTTCGGTGTTCCAGCCGGAAAGCTCTTGGGCTTCATTGTATCCGGTAGAGGAATCGAAGCAAATCCAGCCAAGATCCGAGCTTTGTCACAATTGGATGTCCCAAAAGACCTCAAACAAATACAGAAACTAACCGGATGCGTGGCGGCTCTAAGCCGCTTCATCTCCCGCCTGGGAGAAAAGGCGCTGCCCCTTTACCGCCTCCTACGGTGCACCGAACACTTCGAGTGGACGGATGTCGCCACGGTCGGACTCAATGAAATAAAATCCATAATGGCAACAAACCCAGTCCTGGCCGCACCAAACACCGGCGAGCCAATGCTATTGTACATCGCGGCAACCCGTCAAGTTGTCAGCGCAGTGCTCGTCGTCGAGCGGGAAACGGACGGACACAAATTCCCCCTTCAAAGACCGGTCTACTACGTGTCCACTATCCTCATTCCATGCAAATCACGGTACCCACACTATCAGAAAATTGCATATGCAGTATTCATGGCATCCCGGAAGCTACGACACTACTTTCAAGAGTGTTCGATTACAGTAGCCTCGGAAGTACCACTCAACGACATTATCAATAACCGCGATGCAACGGGCCGGATCGCAAAATGGGCCATCGAGCTCCTCCCGTTTGACATAACCTATAAGCCACGGCGAGCTATAAAATCGCAAGTATTGGCCGACTTCGTCGCAGAATGGACGGAGGCCGAACTCCCTAGAGAGTACGGCACATACTCAAACTGGATCATGCATTTTGACGGCTCCAAAATGTTGGCCGGACTGGGGGCTGGCATCGTTTTGACGTCCCCACAGGAGACGCAGTCCAATATGTACTCCAGATTATGTACACAGACTCCAACAATGCAGCCGAATACGAGGCCCTCCTACATGGTCTCCGGATGGCAGTATCCATGGGCATTCAACGCCTAGAGGTACGCGGGGATTCGAACCTCGCGATCTCCCAAATAAATGGCGACTTCGACGCCAAGGATCCAAAAATGGTAGCTTACCGCAACGCCGTCCTAAAAATGTCAGCTCGGTTCGAAGGGCTGGAGTTTCACCATATAGCCCGCGAAAATAATCAAGCAGCGGACGTCCTGGCACGCATCGGAGAAAAACGCGATGCAGTCCCCCCCAACATCTTTTTGGAAAGATTGTTCAAGCCATCCGTAACATGGGAGGGGGAACCCGCAATTAACAGCCCGGACGCAGCCGAACCACTCGACGCCGAACAACCTGACATAATTGGAGGTCCTGCCAATGAAATTACACCTTCAGCCCACGTAATAATGGCGGTTATCGCCCCGTGGACAAAACCTTTCCTAGCCTACCTTACTAGGCAGGAACTCCCAGAGGACCAAAATGAGGCCCGCTGCATAGTGCGGCGATCTAAAGCCTACAAAGTCCACGAGGGGGAGCTTTATAAGAAAAGCACTATCGGAGTCCTTCAAAGGTGCATCTCCGAAGAGGAAGGGCGGAATCTTCTGGCCGAAATTCACGCCGGACTCGGTGGCCATCACGCTGCTGCTCGGTCCCTTGTTAGCAAGGCTTTCCGCACAGGCTTCTATTGGCCGACGGCCCGGGCAGACGCTCAGGACCTAGTCCAACGATGCGTTGGTTGCCAACTTTTTGCCAACCAAAGCCATATGCCACCCACAGCACTCCAAACTATACCCATCACCCAGCCCTTTGCGGTCTGGGGGCTTGACATGGTCGGACCCCTTAAAGGTGGAACCCATAAGAAAAAATACTTACTGGTCATGGTGGACAAGTTCACCAAATGGATAGAAGCCAAGCCTGTCAAAACGGCTGAATCCGGACCCGTGATAGACTTCATATCCGGGGTTGTACACCGTTACGGTGTCCCCCACAGCATCATAACCGATAACGGTACAAATTTTACAGCCGACGAGGTAAAACTGTGGTGCAAAAACATGGGCATCAAGCTCGGCTATGCTTCAGTCTATCACCCACAAACCAATGGCCAGGTCGAACGGGAAAACAGTCTTATCATGAGCGGCATCAAACCCAGACTAGTGCGGTCCCTCAAGGAATCTAACACGCACTGGGTAGAGGAGCTCGACTCCGTACTCTGGGGGCTGCGGACCATGCCAAATCGCACCACCGGATACACACCATTCTTTATGGTGTACGGCGCAGAGGCAGTTCTGCCCTGCGACATAATTCATGACTCACCTAGAGTGCGCATGTACGAATAAAGAGAAGCCGAGCTCGATCGGCAGGACAGACTAGACGCCTTGGAGGAGGAGCGTGACGTGGCAAAAGCCCGTTCCGCATTTTATCAACAACAGGCCCGAAGATACCAAAGCAGAGCAGTACGGGCCAAAAATTACAATGTTGGCGAACTAGTTCTACGCCTGCCGGATAAGAAAAAGGACAAACTCAAGCCCAAATGGGAAGGTCCATTTATAATCGACCAAGTCCTGACTGGTGGAGCGTACCGCCTGCGAGATGCGTCGGATAACCGACTCGAGCCGAACCCGTGGAACGCCACACGTCTCCGAAGATTCTATGCCTAGCGTCGGACTCCGTGTTCATCTCCTTCCCCTGTCCATTTTTTACATTTTTCTGTCTTATATTTCTCTCCTTCCCCTCTTTTTCCTTTATAGCCCTTAAAAGGCTCACTACATGACGCGCACTCGTGCTCATTTAACCTGGGGCCTTCTTTAACAGAAGCTTATTTATACGGGCTTCATGCCCCACACATGTGTCAAACTTCCGCATGTACCTTTTTTTCACCATTATATGCATCGATATGACTTAAGTTTTGGCCAAGCTAGGTTGCCTGGCTCCTGTGCTTACCCCTACGTTCCCGATTGTTTGGCTAGGTGGTAAAGGGAGCACCTCTGCGATTGTTACTGCCGGGTCAGCCGGATGTGTACCTCAGACTGGGTGAAGCCGAAAGCTAGCGTTCTTAAGGGAATATTCGGTCGGTGGAATAAAGATGATCTTTTTATTAATTTTCATGCGCCCCCAGATGCTTTTTCTGCGTTTTTTCACGCAGTCCGGACATGCACTTTAGGGCATGCCTCCCCAGCGAAAGGAACCCTTAACGGAACTATTCTCTCTGGAAGATGTTTCTTACTAACCATGTAATATAACATAACTAGTTGGGCACTTGTCTGATAAAGCACTAATGACCCATACGCCTGGTCTCCACGCATACCACGGTTCTTGTATAACCGCTATGGTATTCGGACACACTCCGAACCGTCAGGTCCCGAGGTTGAAGCGAAAAGGTCGGCAACGACAAACGATCTACAATCCGGCTAGAAGGCATTACATATGTCAATTCAAAATTACACAGTCATTTCGACTGATTGTATTCCTCCTCTATACCATCTAACAGGCTGTTTAATTTATAGTCCTGCTGGGAATACTTTGCGGCCAATTCCACTTGGTCGTACACTAAGCTTACAGGGATCTCCTTCCCGTCAGGCCCCACCGGTCCGACCTCGGCCATATGGTTTGGGTCAGACTTCGTAAAACGGGTCTTCACCATAGCCCATGCCTCTCTAGCGCCTTGTCGGCAGGCCGATACCTTCCACAACCGGAAGCGTCGCCGAGCTCCTTTCAGCTTCTCCGCAAGCTCTCCAAGGCCATCGGGCGTGGAGTGGGCAGGCCATAAGGCTTGGGCAACGCCTTGCATTACCTGCCGAATTCGCTCATGCAGTTGCAGGAGTTCGGGAAGAAGGTCACCCGTAGAACCGGGCATCTCCACTGCAGGACGACCTGCGAGCATACCTACAGACAATACTCTGTTATTTCGACTTCCTCGCCGAACTCATTTTTCAAAGTTCGTTCAAGCACTTACTAAATATGCGGCGTCGAAGCCGCTGATTCTCCTTCGTGGAGTCCGACAGCTGGCCACGAACGTCCTTAAGTTCAACATCCAGCTTGGTGTTGGCATCCTGGAGATCATTCTTCTCTCGCCTCACCTTTGTCAACGTACTCTCACCGGCCTCTAACCGGCGCAAGAGTTGTTGCTTCTCCGGATCAAGTCCGGCGCCATCTGCAACATCAATTGTCAGATTTGCACGCAAACCGCACAATACTACTCTTTCGAAGTGTATCTTACCTGAGGGGGTCCCTTTAGGCTCCCCTGCTGCGTCTAGTGCGGCCTCTAGTTGGGCCTTGCACTTTTCCAGCTCCTAGGACAGCACGGTGTTCTTCTCGGTAAGAACCTGCATGTTATATGATCCTTAAATCAGTTACTTTAACTGTTTCAAGTCTCGGGGGCTACTGGTATATATATATTTAACCAAAATTTTCTTACCCGTATGTCTTTCACATACTGCTCCGTGGCTCTGGCTAAACCACCTTGAGCGGCACGGAGGTACGCATCTCCCGAATTAAAAGCATCTAAAGCCTCTTGGGAGAAACAAGCGTCGCGTAAAATTGTCCGGCGACGCCTGTGGTTCATGGCACTCTCCACTTCAGAATTTGTGGCAGACAGCCTGTCCGCATCCTCTGTCGGAGGAGCGCCCGGTGCACACCTTGTGCTCGCCTCCGTTTCCTCGCCGGTCACTGGAACCTGGCTGGTGGAAGCGCGATTGGCATCCTCTCCGGATATAGTCCGGCGAGGTCTCTTCGTCCTGAAAAAGGCACAAACGTTAATACGCCCTGGCGGAATAATACCGCGGAAATGGAGAATGCGTTACCTTTGCACCGTCATCTCGGTCCGGACTGCATCTCTTTTTTCCCCACGGGGCCCTGCGGCCCCTCGTGGGCTAGCCGCCGCAGGTTCGCCTTCCCGCCTCGGGAATCTCCCCTGTGAAACACGGTTGTTGTTAGAAACGCAGGAATACGGGAAAATGAAATCCCCTTCAAGGGAATAAAGACTCCGGTTTCTGTCACCTGGGAGGCCGGGATTAACCCGGGGTAATCTGCCACAATAGCAACCAAGGTGTTGTCCTTGCTTAGCTGATGAAACACCCCGTCGATAAGCTCCACCGATATGTCCAGATCCTCTTCAGAGTCCGGATCGAGGGCCCGTTCTGGGTCCTTGGGCTTATATCTTTCACTTCCTGTCGCAGTTCCTGCATTGAAGTCGTCAGACTACGTATCCGACCATGGAAGTATCAAATAAATGGGCAAGCGCAGTTGTTCGCTTACCCAACTTGGAGGTTCATACATAGTGAATCCAGCCCGCGAGTTAACGCGGAGGAACTCCTCCTTCTCTCCCTTGTACAAGGAGGACAGAACCTTTATTAGGGAGGCAGCCGAGTCCGGCCCTTTACGGCCGTAACGCGTGGCGTCATCCTCCCCATTGAAATCCCACATAGGGCGGCCTCTGTATTGAAGAGGCTGCACCCCTCGCGTAATGCATACGGCCATGACTCCAATTATGGTTAGTCCGGAATGAGCCAACAGTCTTATCCGGCCCATCAGGTAAAGGACGTCCCTGTCGTTTTCTCTCTGAGAGCTCCGTGGGCGCCAGCTCAGGCGTTTCTTCAAGGGAGCACTGTTGAACTCAGGGAGACCGGCCCGGATAGGGTCCGGCAGTGGGACATCGTCTATGTAAAACCATTCCAAAGTCCAGTCCTCGGACGCCTTCTTCGGGGTTCCGGATAGATATCCGGTCCTGGCGATGCGCCATACTTCGGCTCCGCCCACTTGGTATATAGACCCCTCTTGAGAACGGGGCACCAGGTAGAATATCTTCTTCCACAGCGCGAAATGAGCCTCGACGCCTAAAAATAGCTCGCAAAGGGCAACGAAGCCCGCAATGTGTAACACGGAGCCGGGCGTGAGATGATGCAGCTGGAGGCCGTAGAACTCCAGAAGCCCGCGGAGAAATGGGTGGATTGGAAATCCTAGTCCCCTTATCAGATAGGGAACAAGGCACACCCATTCTCCTTTAGAAGGATTGGGGGTGTTCTCCGCTTGTTTTCTGCCACGGTAGGTTGCGAGACCGGCTCGGACCGGGACCATGTATGCCTGAGGGAGGAATCCCTTGGCCTGAAGCGACACTAACTCGCTATGCGGAATGGTGCAACTCTCCCAATCCCCGGGCTTAGGACCGGAGGGGCGAGGGGAGGAGCTGCGGCGGCTGGCCATGTTGGAATGGACCTTAGCTGGGAAAGCTCTGATGATAACTCGCGGGGAGGAGAAGATGCGGTTCGGATCTAAATCCCCATCCCGTTAAATAGGCGGCTCATTTGTATGGCTAGGGGTGTGGATGTAAGAACGCCCCAGGCTTTTCGCATTCGTTCAGCACGTGGAAGACAACCATTATTGGGCGCAGAAGCCGAAGAGCGCTATAAAAATCGGACGTTATTCGTACAGGTACATAGAATTCGGGAAAGAACCCGCCTTGCAATGCCGAAGACAATTTGCGTGCCGGACTGGTCATCATTGAAGCCTGGTTCGGGGGCTACTGAGGGAGTCCTGGATTAGGGGGTGCTCGGGTAGCCGAACTATACCCTCGCCGGACTCCTAGACCATGAATATACAATATTGAAGACTTCGTCCCGTGTCCGGATGGGACTTTTCTTGGAGTGGAAGGCAAGCTAGGCGATGCGGATACTCAAGATCTCCTACCATTGTAACCGACTCTGTGTAACCCTTACCCTATCCGGTGTCTATATAAACCGGAGGGTTGTAGTCCGTAGGGGAGAACCATCATCATACACAATCATACCATAGGCTATCTTCTAGGGTTTAGCCTCCTTGATCTCATGGTAGATCTACTCTTGTACTACCCATATCTTCAATATTAATCAAGCAGGAGTAGGGTTTTACCTCCATCGAGAGGGCCCGAACCTGGGTAGACATCGTGTCCCTTATCTCCTGTTACCATCCGACCTTGACGCACAGTTCGGGACCCCCTACCCGAGATCCGCCGGTTTTGACACCGACAGTAACCTTCCAATATATGAATCTTTACCTATCGACCATTTCGAGACTCCTCATCATGTCCGTGATCTCATCCGGGACTCCGAACAAACTTCGGTTCATCAAATCACATAACTCATAAGAACGTTAAGCGTGCGGAACCTACGGGTTCGAGAACTATGTAGACATGACCGAGACACATCTCCGGTCAATAACCTATAGAGGAACCTGGATGCTCATATTGGTTCCTACATATTCTACGAAGATCTTTATCGGTCAAACTACATAACAACATACGTTATTCCCTTTGTCATCGGCATGTTACTTGCCCGAGATTCGATCGTCGGTATCTTCATACCTAGTTCAATCTCGTTACTGGCAAGTCTCTTTACTCGTTCCGTAATGCATCATCACGTAACTAACTCATTAGTTACATTGCTTGCAAGGCTCATAGTGATGTGCATTACCGAGAGGGCCCAGAGATACCTCTCCGATACACGGAGTGACAAATCCTAATCTCGATCTATGCCAACTCAACAAACACCATCAGAGACACCTGTAGAGCATCTTTATAATCACCCAGTTATGTTGTGACGTTTGATAGCACACAAGGTGTTCCTCCGGTATTTGGGAGTTGCACAATCTCATAGTTATAGGAACATGTATAAGTTATGAAGAAAGCAATAGCAACAAAAACTAAACGATCATTATGCTAAGCTAACGGATGGGTCTTATCCATCACATCATTCTCTAATGATGTGATCCCGTTCATCAAATGACAACACATGTCTATGGTTAGGAAACTTAACCATCTTTGATTGACACGCTAGTCAAGTAGAGGCATACTAGGGACACTCTGTTTGTCTATGTATTCACACATGTACTAAGTTTCCGGTTAATACAATTGTAGCAAGAATAATGAACATTTATCATGATATAAGGAAATATAAATAACAACTTTATTATTGCCTTTAGGGCATATTTCCTTCAGTCTCCCACTTGCACTAGAGTCAATAATCTAGATTACATAGTAATGATTCTAACACCCATGGAGTCTTGGTGCTGATCATGTTTTGCTCGTGAGAGAGGCTTATTCAACGGGTCTGCAACATTCAGATCCTTGACTTGATCGCGGATGGAATTGAAGCATCTCTTGATGTGATCGGTTCTCTTGCGAAATATGGATTCCTTTGCCAAGGCAATTGCACCAGTATTGTCACAAAAGATTTTCATTGGACCCGACGCACTAGGTATTACACCTAGATCGGATATGAACTCCTTCATCTAGACTCCTTCATTTGTTGCTTCCGAAGCAGCTATGTATTCCGCTTCACATGTAGATCCCGCCACGACACTCTGCTTGGAACTGCACCAACTGACATGTCCACCATTCAATATAATTATGTATCCGGTTTGTAACTTAGAGTCATCTGGATCAGTGTCAAAGCTTGCATCGACGTAACCATCTACAACGGGCTCTTTGTCACCTCCATAAACGAGAAACATATCCTTAGTCCTTTTCAGGTATTTCAGGATGTTCTTGACCGCTGTCCAGTGATCCACTCCTGGATTACTTTGGTACCTCCCTGCTAAACTAATAGCAAGGCACACATCGGGTCTGGTACACAGCATTGCATACATGATAGAACCTATGGTTGAGGCATAGGGAATGACTTTCATTTTCTCTCTATCTTCTGCAGTGGCCGGGCATTGAGTCTGACTCAACTTCACACCTTGTAACACATGCAAGAACCCTTTCTTTGACTGATCCATTTTGAACTTCTTCAAAACTTTATCAAGGTATGTGCTTTGTGAAAGTCCAATTAAGCGTCTTGATCTATATCTATAGATCTTGATGCCCAATATAGAAGCAGCTTCACCGAGGTCCTTCATTGAAAAATTCTTATTCAAGTATCCTTTTATGGTATCTAGAAATTCTGTATTATTTCGAATCAACAATATGTCATCCACATATAATATTAGGAATGCTACAGAGCTCCCACTCAATTTCTTGTAAATACAGGCTTCTCCAAAAGGCTGTATAAAACCATATGCTTTGATCACACTATCAAAGCGTATATTCCAACTCCGAGAGGCTTGCACTAGTCCATAAATGGATCGCTAGAGCTTGCACAATTTGTTAGCACCTTTAGGATAGACAAAACCTTCTGGTTGCATCATATACAACTCTTCTTTAAGATATCCATTAAGGAATGCAGTTTTGCCATCCATTTGCCAAATTTCATAATCATAAGATGCGACAATTGCTAACATGATTCGGACAGACTTAAGCATCGCTATGGGTGAGAAAGTCTCATCGTAGTCAACTCCTTGAACTTGTCAAAAACCTTTTGCAACAAGTCAAGCTTTGTAGATAGTAACATTACCGTCAGCGTCAGTCTTCTTCTTGAAGATCCATTTATTCTCTATGGCTTGCCGATCATCGGGCAAGTCAACCAAAGTCCATACTTTGTTCTCATACATGGATCCCATCTCAGATTTCTTGGCCTCAAGCCATTTCGCGAAATCTGGGCTCATCATCGCTTCCTCATAGTTCGTAGGTTCGTCATGGCCAAGTAACATGACCTCCAGAACAAGATTACTGTACCACTCTGCTGCGGATCGTACTCTGGTTGACCTACGAGGTTCGGTAGTAACTTGATCAGAAGTTTCATGATCATCATCATTAGCTTCCTCACTAATTGGTGTAGGAATCATTGGAACTGATTTCTGTGATGAACTACTTTCCAATTCGGGAGAAGGTACAATTACCTCATCAAGTTCTACTTTCCTCCACTCACTTCTTTCGAGAGAAACTCCTTCTCTAGAAAGGATCCATTCTTATCAACGAATATCTTGCCTTCGGATCTGTGATAGAAGGTGTACCCAACAGTTCCTTTGGGTATCCTATGAAGACACATTTGTCCAATTTGGGTTCGAGCTTATCAGGTTGAAGCTTTTTCACATAAGCATCGCAGCCCCAAACTTTAAGAAACGACAGCTTAGCTTTCTTGCCAAACCACATTTCATATGGTGTCGTCTCAACGGATTTAGATGGTGCCCTATTTAATGTGAATGCAGTCTTCTCTATAGCATAACACCAAAACGATAGCGGTAAATCAGTAAGAGACATCATAGATCGCACCATATCTAATAAAGTACTATTACGACGTTCGGACACACCATTACGTTGTGGTGTTCCAGGTGGCGTGAGTTGCGAAACTATTCCACATTGTTTCAAATGAAGACCAAACTCATAACTCAAATATTCACCTCCACGATCAGATTGCAGAAACTTTATTTTCTTGTTACGATGATTTTCCACTTCACTCTGAAATTCTTTGAACTTTTCAAATGTTTCAGACTTATGTTTCATCAAGTAGATATACTCATATTTTCTCAAATAATCTGTGAAGGTCAGAAAATAACGATACCGCCGCGAGCCTCAACACTCATCGGACCGCATACATCAGTATGTATTATTTCCAATAAGTCAGTTGCTCACTCCATTGTTCCAGAGAACGCAGTTTTAGTCATCTTGCCCATGAGGCATGGTCGTAAGCATCAAGTGATTCATAATCAAGTGATTCCAAAATCCCATCAGCATGGAGTTTCTTCATGCGCTTTACACCAATATGACCTAAACGGCAGTGCCACAAAAAAGTTACAGTATCATTATCAACCTTGCATTTTTTGGCTTCAATATTATGAATATGTGTATCACTACAATTAAGATTCAACAAAAATAGACCACTCATCAAGGGTGCATGACCATAAAAGATATTACTCATATAAATAGAACAACCATTATTCTTTTATTTAAATGAATAACAATCTCGCATCAAACAAGATCCAGATATAATGTTCATGCTTAGCGCTGGCACCAAATAACAATTATTCAGGTCTAAAACAAATCCCGACGGTAGATGCAGAGGTAGCGTGCGGACCGCGATCACATCGACTTTGGAACCATTTCCCACGCGCATCGTCACCTCGTCCTTAGCCAATCTTCGTTCAATCCATAGCTCCTGTTTCGAGTTGCAAATACGAGAAACAGAACCAGTATCAAATACCCAGGCGCTACTACGAGCATTAGTAAGGTACACATAAATTACATGTATATCAAATATACCTTTCACTTTGCCATCCTTCTTATCCGCCAAATACTTGGGGCTGTTCCGCTTCCAGTGACCAGTCCCTTTGCAGTAGAAGCACTCAGTCTCAGGCTTAGGTCCGGACTTGGGCTTCTTCACTTGAGCAGCAACTTGCTTGCTGTTCTTCTTGAAGTTCCCCTTCTTCTGTTTGCCCTTCTTCTTGAAACTAGTGGTCTTGTTGACCATCAACACTTGATGCTCCTTCTTGATTTCTACCTCCGCATCCTTTAGCATTGCGAAGAGCTCGGGAATCGTCATTATCCATCCCTTGCATGTTATAGTTCATCACGAAGCTTTTGTAGCTTGGTGGAAGTGGTTGAAGAACTCTGTCAATGACACTGTCAACCGGAAGATTAACTCCCAGCTGAGTCAAGTGATTGTGGTACCCAGACATTCTAAGTATATGCTCATTGATAGAACTATTCTCCTCCATTTTGTAGCAGTAGAACTTATTGGAGACTTCATATCTCTCAATCCGGGCATTTGCTTGAAATATTAACTTCAACTCCTCGAACATCTCATATGCTCCATGACGTTCAAAACGTCGTTGAAGTCCCGGTTCTAAGCCGTAAAGCAATGCACACTGAACTATCGAGTAGTCATCAGCTTTGCTCTGCCAGATGTTCATAACATCTGGAGTTGCTCCTGCAGCGGGTCTTGCACCTAGCGGTGCTTCCAGGATGTAATTCTTCTATGCAGCAATGAGGATAATCATCAAGTTACGGACCAAGTCCGTGTAGTTGCTACCATCATCTTTCAACTTAGCTTTCTCTAGGAACGCATTAAAATTCAAGGGAACGGTAGCACGGGCCATTGATCTACAACAACATAGACATGCAAAATACTATCAGGTACTAAGTTCATGATAAATTAAAGTTCAATTAATCATATCACTAAAGAACTCCCACTTAGATAGACATCGCTCTAGTCATCTAAATGATCACGTGATCCATATCAACTAAACCATGTCCGATCATCACGTGAGATGGAGTAGTTTTCAATGGTGAACATAACTATGTTGATCATATCTACTATATGATTCACGTTCGACATTTCGGTCTCAGTGTTCCGAGGCCATATCTGCATATGCTAGGCTCGTCAAGTTTAACCCGAGTATTCTGCGTGTACAAAACTGTCTTGCATCCGTTGTTGTGAACGTAGAGCTTATTACACCCGATCATCACGTGGTGTATCGGCATGACGAACTGTAGCAACGGTGCATACTCAGGGAGAACACTTGTACCTTGAAATTTAGTGAGGGATCATCTTATAATGCTACCTCCGTACTAAGCAAAATAAGATGCATAAGGATAAACATCACATGCAATCATCATGTTGTGCCTTTGATCTCCATCTCCAAAGCACTGTCATGATCACCATCGTCACCGGCTTGACACCTTGATCTCCATCATAGCATCGTTGTCGTCTCGCTAACTATTGCTTCTACGACTATCGCTACCGTTTAGTGATGAAGTAAAGCAATTACATGGCGATTGCATTTCATATAATAAAGCGACAACCATAAGGCTCCTGCCAGTTGCCGATAACTTTTACAAAACATGATCATCTCATACAACAATTTATGTATCATCACGTCTTTACCATATCACATCACAACATGCCCTGCAAAAACAAGTTAGACATCCTCTACTTTGTTGTTACAAGTTTTACGTGGCTGCTACGGGCTTCTAGCAAGAACCGTTCTTACCTACGCATCAAAACCACAACGATTTTTCGTCAAGTGTGCTATTTTAACCTTCAACAAGGACCGGGCATAGTCAAACTCGATTCAACTAAAGTTGGAGAAACAGACACCTGCTAGCCACCTATGTGCGAAGCACGTCGGTAGAACCAGTCTCATGAACGCGGTCTTGTAATGTCGGTTCGGGCCGCTTCATCCAACAATGCCGCCGAATCAAAGTAAGACGTTGCTGGTAAGCAGTATGACTATTATCGCCCACAACTCATTGTGTTCTACTCATGCATATAACATCTACGCATAGACCTGGCTCTTATACCACTGTTGGGGAACACAGTATTTCAATTTTTTTACCTACGATCATGCAAGATCTATCTAGGAGATGCATAGCAATGAGATGGGAGAGTGTGTCCACGTACCCTCGTAGACCGAAAGCGGAAGCGTTTAGTAATGCGGTTGATGTAGTCAAACGTCTTCGCGATCCAACCGATCCAAGTACCGAACATACGGCACCTCCGTGTTCAGCACACGTTCAGCACGATGACATCCCTCGAGCTCTTGATCCAGTTGAGGCCGAGGGAGAGTTCTGTCAGCACAACGGCATGGCGACGGTGATGATGAAGTTACCAGCACAGGGCTTCGGCTAAGCACTACGATGATATGACCGAGGTGTGTAACTGTGGAGGGGGGCACCGCACACGGCTAAGAGAAGACTTGGTGTGCCTTTGGGGTGCCCCCCTCCCACGTATATAAAGGAGGGGGGAAGAGGAGGCTGGTCTAGAGGAGGCGCTCGAAGGGGGGGAGCCCTACTTGAACTCCCGGTCCAAGTAGGATTCCCCCCTTTCCTATTCCAACTATAGGAGAAGGAGGGAAGAAGAGGGAGAGGGGAAGGAAGGGGGGCCGCGCCCCCTCCCCTTAGTCCAATTCGGACTGCCCTTGGGGGGGCGCCACCTTGTGGACTTCTCTCTTCTTCTCACTTATGGCCCACTAAGGCCCATAACTTCCCAGGGGGGGGGGGTTCCGGTAACCCCCAGCACTCCGAAAATCATCCGAAACATCCCGAACCATTCCGATGTCCGAATGTAACCTTCCAATATATGAATATTTACCTCTCGAACATTTCAAGACTCCTCGTCATGTCCGTGATCTCATCCTCGACTCCGAACAAACTTCGGTTCATCAAATCACATAACTCATAATACAAATCGTCATCGAAGTTAACCGTGCGGACCCTACGGGTTCGAGAACTATGTAGACATGACCGAGACACATCTCCGGTCAATAACCAATAGCGGAACCTGGATGCTCATATTGGTTCCTACATATTCTATGAAGATCTTTATCGGTCAAACCGCATAACAACATACGTTGTTCCCTTTGTCATTGGTATGTTACTTGCCCGAGATTCGATCGTCGGTATCTTCATACCTAGTTCAATCTCGTTACCGGCAAGTCTCTTTACTCGTTCCGTAATGCATCATCCCGTAACTAACTCATTAGTTACATTGCTTGCAAGGCTCATAGTGATGTGCATTACCGAGAGGGCCCAGAGATACCTCTCCGATACACGGAGTGACAAATCCTAATCATGATCTATGCCAACTCAACAAACACCATCGGAGACACCTGTAGAGCATCTTTATAATCACCCAGTTACGTTGTGACATTTGATAGCACACAAGGTGTTCCTCCGGTATTCGGGAGTTGCACAATCTCATAGTTATAGGAACATGTATAAGTTATGAAGAAAGCAATAGCAACAAAAACTAAATGATCATTATGCTAAGCTAGTGGATGGGTCTTGTCCATCACATCATTCTCTAATGATGTGATCCCATTCATCAAATGACAACACATTTCTATGGTTAGGAAACTTAACCATCTTTGATTAACGAGCTAGTCAAGTAGAGGCATACTAGGGACACTCTGTTTGTCTATGTATTCACACATGTACTAAGTTTCTGGTTAATACAATTCTAGCATGAATAATAAACATTTATCATGATATAAGGAAATATAAATAACAACTTTATTATATCCTCTAGGGCATATTTCCTTCATGAGGACACCACAAGATTGTACCCATCACAAAGCACCTCTCCCACCGAAGGTAAATCAATATAGTTGGCCAAACCAAACAAATAGATCGGAGAGAAATACAAAGCTATAATAATCATGCATAATAAATTCAGAAAAGACTCAATTACTTTCAATGAATAATATGATCATAAACCCACAATTCATCGGATCCCAACAAACACACTGCAAAGGAAGATTACATCAGATAGAACTCCAAGAAGATCGAGGAGAAAATTGTATTAAAGATCAAAGAGAGAGAAGAAATCATCTAGTTACTAGATATGGACCCGTGGGTCTGTGGTAAACTACTGACGCATCATCGAAAGGCATCAAGGATGATGTAGAAGCCCTTATTGATCGAGTCCCCCTCTAGTAGAGTACCGGAAAAGGCCTCCAGATGGGATCGCGGAGGAAGAGAAGCTTGTGGCGGCAGAGAAAGTGTTTCAGGTGGGTATGTGGGGGTTTCCCAATATTTGAGAATTTATAGAAGTGGAATTAGGTCAAACGGAGCCACGTAGGGCCCATATGGTAACAAGGCGCGCTTTACTCCCAAGGTGCGCCTTGTTGCCTTGCTGTATCCTCCCGAAGCTTCTTGGGTCTCTTATGACCAGAAAAAAATTTGTCAAAAAGTTCCGTAGCATTTGGATTCCGTTTGGTACTGATTTTCTGGAAAACAAAAAACAAGCAGAAAACACAACTAGCACTAGGCACTAGGTTAATAAGTTAGTTCCCAAAAATGATATAAAATAGCATAAAAATGTGTATAAAGCATCCATGATTGATAATATAATAGTGTCGGTGTCAAAACCGGTGGATCTCGGGTAGGGGGTAATAGGAGGTAATAGGAGGCAAGGGACACAATGTTTACCCAGGTTCGGACCCTCTCGATGGAGGTAATACCCTACTTCCTGCTTGATTGATCTTGATGATATGAGTAGTACAAGAGTTGATCTACCACGAGACCGTAGAGGCTAAACCCTAGAAGCTAGCCTATGGTATGATTGTTGTTGCCCTACAGGCTAAACCCTCCGGTTTATATAGACACCGAGGGGGCTAGGATTACATAGAGTCGGTTACAAGGGAGGAGATCTTCATATCCGTATCGGCAAGCTTGCCTTCCACGCCAAGGAGAGTCCCATACGGACACGAGACGAAGTCTTCAATCTTGTATCTTCATAGTCCAACAGTCCGGCCAAAGGATATGGTCCGTCTGTCCGGATACCCCCTAATCCAGGACTCCCTCAGTAGCCCCTGAACCAGGCTTCAATGACGATGAGTCCGGCGCGCAGATTGTCTTCGGCATTGCAAGGCGGGTTCCTCCTCCGAATACTCCATAAAAGATCTTGAACACAAGGATAGTGTTCGGCTCTGCAAAACAAGTTCCACATACCACCGTAGAGAGAATAATATTTCCACCAATCTAATCTGCTGACACACTTGATATCATGACATCATACCATGGCCCGGTCTTTATTCGAATCGTTTTTCTCAACCAGCCTTGGCGCATATCGTGAGGCGGTTTCCTTGGCACGTCTTGTCGAAGCAGAGATCGTGTCCCCTTATCACGGGATTCACATCAATACGGACGTGGGAAACCCAACCGCGCCATCAATTACGGCGCTTGGGGAATAAGCGAGTTTACTAGGCTAGTGGGGGCGTACAGTTTCGTCCGCCTTTATAAAGGGATAAGGGTTCACCTTTTTTCACCCACGCCTTCTTCCTCCTTGCTCATCCATTGTCGCGCACTCAAGCTTCAACACCCAAGTTCGCATATTTCTCCTCACACCGCTCCAACCATGTCCGGAGCGGGAGGCAAGTGGATGAAATCCTCCGTCACGGAGGAGGACATCAACAAGCTGCGGGGAGCCGGATACTTGGCCGCGAATATCGCGCACCGGCTGCTCGACGAGGGGCAGATCGTACCTACCCCAAAACCTTACGAGAGGGTAGTTTTCCTTACCCACTTCGTCTGCGGACTGGGATTCCCCCTTCACCTGTTCGTCCGCGGCCTCATGTTCTACTACGGGCTGGACTTCCATGATCTGGTCCCGAACTTTATCCTCAACATCTCGGCGTTTATCGTCGTGTGAGAGGCTTTCCTCCGCGTCCAGCCCCACTTCGGCCTGTGGCTGAAGACCTTCAATGTCAAGCCGAAGGTTGTAGGCGGCCAACAAGCGGAGTTCGGAGGACGCCATGGTGGGCAAAATGCCCAATGTCACATGGCTCGAGGGCTCCTATGTGGAGTGGTTCTACATCACCGAGTCACGTGACACCAACCGGGTGGCGGCCCCCGAGTTCCGATCCGGAATCCCCATGCGGCTTACCTCCTGGAAAGAGAAGGGCTTGTCCTGGGGTTCATCGGTGGAGCTGGCCGGACTCCAGAAATGTATCCGGAACATGATAAGCAAGAAACTCAAGCTTGTCAACGTGGTCCACGTCATGCTCTTTCGCCGGATCCTCCCATGTCAACAACGGGCGTTTAATTTGTGGGAGTTCGACCCGGCCCAGCACCAGACTCTACGCGAGCTCTTTGACATGACGCACAAGGACGTCTGGAGGGTGCTGTTCAAGGGCGCTGAGGTCCCCCCTTCCCTTACTGAGGACCAAATAGTAACTGCAAGAGTCTAATCCAAATATGTTCAGATATGCGTGTCACGGGCTTCACTTGCTGCCGCGACATACCGCTGGAGGTCGTCAGATCAAGCGTAACCTCGAGCGGTCCGAGGAAGAACTCGGTCGTGCCAAGAAGCAGCTCGAGGAGAACAAAGGTAAGCAATACCTTGTCTATATAAAAAAGAAAGAAATTTGGTTGCAAGATAATAGGATCATCATGAATGTGCCAGGGACCACAACAGAAGTGGCGACCCTGAAGAAGGCGCTGTCCGAGGCTGAAAACAAAGCGGCCATGGAGCGCATCGAGCGAGAAAAACATGAAGCCCAAGTAGGCAAGGTGCAGCAAGAGCTCCAGGCGCTCGTGAAGAAGCACGAGTCCTTGGAGCTTGACTCGAAGACGCGAGAGTCTGAGCTTGCCAAGGCCCTCGAAAGCGCAAAACATGCCAAGGCCGAAGCCCAAAAGGCCCTCCAGGAGATTGAGGCGGCGAAGAAGATAGCGGCGGGTAAGGCATTCATTATGCAAAGCAAGCATGTGAAAGAAAATTTCTATTTACTTACCCGCGTTCGGAGCTCTCCAGGGGCGTTCGCAGATCTGCCCTACAGTGTGTCTGATGCCGTGGAGTTCTACCAGGCCGAGGAGGGGAGCTCGATGGAGAAGGTGTTCTGGTCTCAGTATACTGGGACCGAACACCCTATGCCCATGAGCGACCAACTGAAGCAACTGGTCGAGCTCCACAAGGCGGCCGAACAGGCCATGAAGGGCTTTGTAGTCCGGATGTGGCCTGGCGATGCCCTTCCCAACAGCTAATTCGGCCTGGTGAGGCAGCTTGTGGATGCCTGCCCACGGCTGGAAGTCATAAAGCGGTCCGTCTGCATCGAAGGTGCACGCAGGGCTTTTGCCCGTGCGAAGGTGCACTGGGCCAAGATGGACCCCGAGAAGCTGGTGAAGGAGGGGCCGTCGCAGGGTAAGGAGCATCGCCACCCCGAAATGTATTATGAGGGTGTCCTGAAGGGTGCCCGTCTTGTGGCGGACGAGTGTTCCAAAGATGTAATTTTTGAATGAACTTGCTCATGTGATCCTCAGACAGAAAACTAGTTCGTGCGCTATGCAACACTTTTGTATTTAAAATATTACCTTCAGGCGGCTGTTTATAAAATCTGAGAGTTGGCCGTCGGCTTCGCCCCCCATGCAACTAGTGCTGGGGTGTTCGGGATAAATCTGAGCAATCTTTTTCCCATTTTTGGGTCCTTCGAGGGAGGTGCTCAGCACAACGAACCAGGCAATTGGACTATAATGCTTTATCACTCTCACTTAGCTACAATTTTAAATTTTGGCGAAGCCCTAGTATTCGGAAGGCCGAATTTGGGGCGCTATACACGCCTAAGTCGTACAAGGCCGACTCCTCGCTCGAAGTGGAAAAAGTCTTTAGGGACTTGAGACCTCTCGAACAGCGACCAGCTCTCGCCTTATCATGACAAATCAATTTTAGTTTTCTCTCGAGGTGCTCGTCCGGAAGAACCGGGACACAATCGCAGAGTTCTCCCAAAGGCTACCTTAGCCGATATAGCGAACGTAAGGTACCAAAACATGGGAGCCGGGCAAACCCAACTATTGACCCAAGACATGATTTGGAGCTGATGCATATAATGCTATAAGTTCGGGGTGCCGCACTGTCGAAAGTGTTCGGACTTCTCACGCCGTATTATGGGGTATACGGAAGCCCCTGGCGTACTGGCCGTACCAAAGTGTACGGGTGCTAACTGTCATAAATGAACATATATATATATATTATTTATAAAAGAATATAGAATGTGATAATAGACTAGTGCTATGCATTGTTTATTCGAAAAAGGCGTCAAAGCATACTGATACAAGTAGTGCGGTAAGCGAAAAACTGGACTATTTGATATGTCCCATCCGAGGGCAAGCTGCGGACTGGTATCTTAAAGCAGGTATTTCGTTATCAGAGACCACCTGGGGATTCCATTGTACGATGTAGCTTCCCGCCTCCTTGGATGTTGTATCATGTGTTCGGCAATCGTACTGCCGGATAGGGCTTCCAGAGAGTAAAGTCCTGAAAGGGAGAGAATGATAAGGGTAGTAAGTCCCTAGTGCGGTTGAGCCGCATTGTGGGACGTGCCATGATCGTGCCCCCACCTATACCTATGGTATTTTTAGTGCGTAATTATGTACGCGCTGCACGAATTTCGCCGTTCGACTGAGACTGGGGCGGGGGCCGAATTGCTAGGCGAGCTCTGAACGTGCCAGGTGATCTTGTTGCAGGTTACTCCGGACGCGCTTGACGGTGTCCGGGGGCTTTATCGCCGAACTGGTGGACTGCCTTAAAAGGCTGCTTTGTGCCTCCGCTGCGAGGGCCGCAGTGTGCTCCTCTGTACGGAGGGAGCGCTTTGTGTTTCCATTTACTGTGATGACCCCCCTAGGTCCTGGCATCTTGAGCTTGAGGTATGCGTAATTCGGTACCGCATTGAATTTTGCAAATGCGGTTCGCCCAAGCAGTGCATGATAGCCACTGCAGAACGGGACGATATCGAAGATTAACTCCTCGCTTCAGAAGTTGTCCGGGGATCCGAAGACCACTTCCAGTGTGATTGAGCCCGTACAATGGGCCTCTACACCTGGGATGACGCCTTTAAAGGTCGTTTTTGTGGGTTTGATCCTCGAGGGGTCTATACCCATTTTGCGCATTGTATCCTGATAGAGCAGGTTCAGGCTGCTGCCGCCATCCATAAGGACTCGAGTGAGGTGAAATTCGTCAATGATGGGGTCTAAGACCAATGCGGCAGATCCGCCATGACGGATACTAGTGGGGTGGTCCCTGCGATCGAAGGTGATCAGACAAGAGGACCATGGGTCGAACTTTGGGGCGACGGGATCCGTCGCATATACGTCTCTTAGTGCACGCCTGCCCTCTTGGGGATGTGGGTTGCATATATCATGTTCACCGTCCTCACTTGCAGGGGGAACCTCTTCTGTCCTCCCGTGTTCGGCGGCCGTGGCTCCTCCTCGTCATCGCTGTGCAGCCCCTTGTCCTTGTTTTCGGCGTTTAACTTGCCGGCCTGCTTGAACACCCAACATTCTCTGTTGGTGTGATTGGCTGGCTTATCGGGGGTGCCGTGTATTTGACACGAGCGATCGAGTATGCGGTCCAAACTGGACGAGCCCGGAGTGCTTCTTTTGAATGGCTTTTTCACGACCGGGTTTAGAGCCTCTGAATCCGGCATTGATCGCCAGATTCCTCGGCATTATCGCCGTTGTTGCGGCGCTTGTGTTTGCTGCGACGTGGCCTTCCGTTACTGTCCTTGGTATCCGAAGTGCCAAGGTTTCTTGATATGTTGCTGCTGCGAGCCCGCCAGCTATCCTCTCCCGCGCAAAAGCGGGTCATGAGTGTCGTGAGGGCTGCCATAGACTTCGGCTTTTCCTGGCCGAGGTGCCGGGCGAGCCACTCGTCACGGATGTTGTGCTTAAATGCCGCTAAGGCCTCTGCATCCGTACAATCGACAATTTGATTTTGAACCGTGTCCAGAATTGCCTGGCCGATTCCCCTGGCTGCTGAATTATGTGGCTCAAGTCATCGGCATCTGGTGGTCGCACGTAAGTGCCCTGGAAGTTGTCGAGGAATGCGTCTTCCAGATCCTCCCAACAGCCAACAGAGTCTGCTGGCAAGCTATTCAGCCAATGCCGGGCTGGTCCTTTAAGTTTTAACGGGAGGTACTTGATCGCATGTAGATCATCACCGCGGGCCATGTGGATGTGGCGGAGGAATTCCTCGATCCATACCGCGGGATCTGTTGTACCATCATATGATTCAATATTTACGGGTTTAAAACCCTATGGGAATTCATGTTCCATTACTTCGTCAGTGAAGCATAGGGGGTGTGCCGCGCCTTTGTGCTGGGCTATATCGCGACGCGGCTCGTATGAGTCTTGCCTGCTGTATTCGGCCCGACCGGATTTGCTTTTACTGTCTCCGGCGGGGCGGTCACCGTCCCTTGTAGGGGCATGCCCTCGTGATCCGTAGATCGATCTTGCGAGTTTTGCCCTGTCTTCCAATACGTCTCGAAGGTCTCGCGTGTTTCCCGGTGCATTGGTGTTTTTGTTTGAATGGCGGCGGGGTACAGGCTGATTATCAGGCTGGAATGCCTCTCTATCTCGGCCACGAGGTGGCCGATCAGCCGCATCGTATGTTGGTGATTTAGGTTTCAATGCTTCCTCCTCAAGTCGGGGTAGCAACATGCGCTTTGGGTAACCCTTGGAAGGGCGTTCGAGTTCATATTCCTCGGCCGCAAGGACTTCAGTACATCTGTCTGCTAGCAAATCCTGATCAGCTCGAAGCTGTTGTTGCTTTTTCTTCAGGCTATTTGCTGTGGCTATAAGCCAGCGCATAAAGCGCTCCTGTTTGACGGGATCCTCAGGCGCGACAAATTCTTCGTCGCCGAGGCTCACTTCGTCTTTGGAGAGAGGCATGTAATTGTCATCCTCTGCCTCTCGCTCTGCCACTCGCTCAGGAGAGTTGGCTTTGTCATCCTCCGGCCCTAAATCTTGCTGGAGGGGATTGTCATTGTCTTCGGCACTGTCTGGAGTACTATTATCTCATGTGCCGGTATCACCACTTTTGCTATGGCGAGATTTAGAGCGGTGCCGCTGACGTCGACGCTTGGGTTGCTTCTTGGAGGGGTCATCCTCCGCTGTCTTGTCGCCATTGCCTTCTTTGGGTGTGTCCACCATATATATGTCATATGATGAGGTGGCGGTCTAGTGCCCTGTGGGCAGTGGTTCCTGTTCGTCTCCCGCATTGTTGTCCATACCATCGATGTCTTCGGAGTCGAAGTCGAGCATGTCAGTTAAATCATCGACAGTGGCTACTAAGTGGGTGGTGTTGGGGAACGTAGCAGAAATTCAAAATTTTCCTACGTGTCACCAAGATCTATCTATGGAGAAACTAGCAACAAGGGAAGGAGAGTGCATCTACATACCCTTGTAGATCGCTAAGCGGAAGCGTTCATGAGAACGGGGTTGAAGGAGTCGTACTCGTCGTGATCCTAATCACCGGAGATCCTAGTGCCGAACGGACGGCACCTCCGCGTTCAACACACGCAGACAGCCGGTGGCGTCTCCCACACCTTGATCCGGCAAGGAGAGAGGGAGAGGTTGAGGAAGACTCCATCCAGCAGCAGCAAAGACAGGCGTGGTGGTGGTGGAGGAGCGTGGCAATCCAGCAGGGCTTCGCCAAGCACCACGGGAGAGGAGGAGGAGGAGAGGCAGGGCTGCACCAATAGAGGGAGAAAACTCATGTGTTGGGCAGCCCCCAAGCCTCAAGTATTTATAGGGGGAGAGGGGGCTGCGCCCCCTTTAGGGTTTCCCACCCCAAGGGGTGCGGCCAGCCCTAGATCCCATCTAGGGGGGGGCGGCCAAGGGGGGAGGAGTGCCTCCCAAGTCAAGTGGAGGCCTCCCCCTTTAGGGTTTTCCCCTTCCCATGCGCATGGGCCTTGGGGGGCTGGTGCCCCTGGCCCATTAAGGCTAGGGCGCCCTCACAGCCCATGCTCTTGTATTGGACATGGTGGAACAATTTCCGGACCTCAGGACCCCTCAGGAATCCTCCGGAACCTTCCGGAAGCTTCGGTACAATACCAAAAAACCCGAACTTTTTCCTAACCCGAACAACAACTTTCCATATATAAATCTTTACCTCTGGACCATTCCGGAACTCCTCGTGACGTCAGGATCTCATCCGAACACACGTACAGCCGGTGACGTCTCCCACGCCTTGATCCAGCAAGGAGAGAGGGAGAGGTTGAGGAAGACTCCATCCAAAGAAGCAAAGACAACGGCGTGGTGGTGGTGGAGGAGCGTGGCAATCCAGCAGGGCTTCGCCAAGCACCACGGGAGAGGAGGAGGAGGAGAGGCAGTGGCTGCACCAATAGAGGGAGAAAACTCATGTGTTGGGCAGCCCCAAGCCTCAAGTATTTATAGGGGAGAGGGGCTGCCCCCTTTAGGGTTTCCACCCCAAGGGGTGCGGCCAGCTCTAGATCCCATCTAGGGGGCGGCCAAGGGGAGGAGTGCCTCCCAAGTCAAGTGGAGGCCTCCTTTAGGGTTTTCCCTTCCCATGCGCATGGGCCTTGGGGGCTGGTGCCCTGGCCCATTAAGGCTAGGGCGCCCCTACAGCCCATGCTCTTGTATTGGACGTGGTGGAACAATTTCCGGACCTCCGGACCCCTCCGGAATCCTCCGGAACCTTCTGGAAGCTTCCTGGTACAATACCAAAAAAACCCGAACTTTTTCCGGAACCCGAACAACAACTTTCCATATATAAATCTTTACCTCTGGATCATTCCGGAACTCCTTGTGACGTCCGGGATCTCATCCGGGAGTCCGAACAACATTCGGTAACCACATACAAACTTCCTTTATAACCCTAGCGTCATCGAACCTTAAGTGTGTAGACCCTACGGGTTCGGGAGACATGCAGACATGACCGAGACGTTCTCCGGTCAATAACCAATAGCGGGATCTGGATACCCATGTTGGCTCCCACATGTTCCACGATGATCTCATCGGATGAACCACGATGTCAAGGACTCAATCGATCCCGTATACAATTCCCTTTGTCTAGCGGTATTGTACTTGCCCGAGATTCGATCGTCGGTATCCACGATACCTTGTTCAATCTCGTTTCCGCAAGTCTCTTTACTCGTTCCGTAACACATCATCCCGTGATCAACCCCTTGGTCACATTGTGCACATTATGATGATGTCCTATCGAGTGGGCCCAGATACCTCTCCATTTACACGGAGTGACAAATCCCGCCTCGATTTGTGCCAACCCAATGACACTTTCGGAGATACCTGTAGTGCACCTTTATAGTCACCCACTTACGTTGTGACGCTTTGGTACACCCAAAGCATTCCTACGGTATCCGGAGTTGCACAATCTCATGGTCTAAGGAAAAGATACTTGACATTAGAAAAGCTTTAGCATACGAACTACCACGATCTTTGTGCTAGGCTTAGGATTGGGTCTTGTCCATCACATCATTACATTAATGATGTGATCCCGTTATCAACGACATCCACTTTCCATGGTTGTGAAACCGTTAGCATCTATTGATCAACGAGCTAGTCAACTAGAGGCTTACTAGGGACATGTTGTTGTCTATGTACCCACACATGTATCTGAGTTTCCTATCAATACAATTATAGCATGGATAATAAACGATTATCATGAACAGGGAAATATGATAATAACTAATTTATTATTGCCTCTAGGGCATATTTCCAACAGTCTCCCACTTGCACTAGAGTCAATAATCTAGTTCACATCGTCATGTGATTAACGCTGATAGGTCAATCGCCATGTGACCAACATCCAAAGAGTTTACTAGTGTACGTAAACTAGTTCACATCATCATGTGATTAAGACTCAATGAGTTACGAGGTTTGATCGTGTTTTGCTTGTGAGAGAGGTTTTAGTCAACGGTTACGAACCTTTCAGATCCGTGTGTGCTTTGAAAATTTATATGTCATATTGTAAATGTTGCTACCAAACTCCACTTGTATATATTCCAAATGGTTGATCAACTAAACTTATACGGTTTGCTACTCGAGTCACTTGGATAGGTGTTAAAGCTTGCATCGACGTAACCCTTTACCCCGAACTCTTTATCACCTCCATAATCGAGAAACATGTCCTTATTTACTCCAAGGACAATTTTGACCGCTGTCCAATGATCCCCATTCCTGGATCATTCTTGTACCCCTTGACTGACTCATGGCAAGGCACACTTCCGGTGCGGTACACAACATAGCATACTATAGAGCCTACGTCTGAAGCATAGGGGACGACCTTCGTCCTTTCTCTCTCTTCTGCCGTGGTCGAGCTTTAACTCTTAACTTCATACCTTACATCTTAGGCAAGAACTCCTTCTTTGACTGGTCCATCTTGAACACCTTCAAGATCATGTCAAGGTATGTGCTCATTTGAAAGTACCATTAAGCGTTTTTGATCTATCCTTATAGATCTTGATGCTCAATGTTCAAGTAGCTTAATCCAGGTTTTCACTTGAAAAACACTTTTCAAATAACCCTATATGCTTTACAGAAAATTCTACATCATTTCGATCATCAATATGTCAACGACATATACTCATCGAAATTCTATAGTGCTCCCACTCACTTCTTTGGAAATACAAGTTTCTCATAAACTTTGTATAAACCCAAAATCTTTGATCATCCTATCAAAGTGCATATTCCAACTCCGAGATGCTTACTCCGGTCCTTAGAAGGATTGCTGTAGCTAGCATACCTTTTAGCATCCTTAGGATTGACAAAACTTTTCCGATTTTATCACATACAACCTTTCCTTTAAAACCGGTAAGGAAACTGCTTTTGACATCCATCCGCCAGATTTCATAAATGCAGCTTGTGCTAACATGATTCCGACGGACTTTAAGCATCGCTACGGATGAGAAAATCTCATCGTAGTCAACTCCTTGAACTTGTGAAAAACTCTTCGCCACAAGTCTAGCTTCATAGACGGTGACATTACCGTCCTTGTCCGTCTTTTTCTTAAAGATCCATTTATCTCAATGGCTCGCCGATCATCGGGCAAGTCCACCAAAGTCCATGCTTTGTTACGATACATGGATCCTATCTCGGATTTCATGGCTTCTAACCATTTGTCGGAATTTGGGCCCACCATTTCTTCTCCATAGCTCGTAGGTTCATTGTTGTCTAGCAACATGACCTTCAAGATGTGATTGCGTACCACTCAAGTAGTACGCATCCTTGTCACCCTCACGAGGTACGTCGGTGACTTGATCCAAACTTCATGATCACTATCATAAGCTTCTACTTCAATTGGTGTAGGTGCCACGGGAACAACTTCACGTGCCTGCTACACACTAGTTGAAGTGATGGTTCAATAACCTCATCAAGTCTCCACCATCCTCCCACTCAACTTTTCGAGACGAACTTTTCCTCGAGAAAGGACCCGATTCAAGAAACAATCCCTATTGCTTCGGATCTGAATTAGGAGGTATACCCAACTGTTTTGGGTGTCCTATGAAGATGCATTTTGTCCGCTTTGGGTTCGAGCTTATCAACCTGAAACTTTTCCACATAAGCGTCGCAGTCCCAAACTTTTAAGAAACGACAACTTAGGTTTCTCCAAACGGTGTCGTCTCAACGGAATTACGTGGTGCCCCATTAAAGTGAGTGCGGTTGTCTCTAATGCCTAACCCATGAACGATAGTGGTAATTCGATAAGAGATATCATGGTACGCACCATATCCAATATAGTGCAACTATGATGTTCGGACACACCATCACACTATGGTGTTCCAGGCGGTATTAACTGTGAAACAATTTGCACAATGTCTTAATTGTGTGCCAAAACTCAGAACTCAGATATTCGTCTCTATGATCATATCATAGACATTCTATCCTCTTGTCATGAAGATCTTAAACTTCACTCTGAAATTACTTGAACCATTCAATAATTCAGACTTGTGTTTCATCAAGTAAATATACTCAACATCTACTCGAATCATCTGTGAAGTAAGAACATAACTATATTCATCGCATGCCTCGGCACTCATTGGACTGCACATATCAAAATGTGTTACTTCCAACAAGTTGCTTTCTTGTTCCATTTTATCGAAAACGAGGCTTTCAGTCATCTTGCCCATGTGGTATGATTTGCATGTCTCAAGTGATTCAAAATCAAGTGAGTCCAAACGGTCCATCTGCATGGAGTTTCTTCATGCGTATACACCAATAGTCATGGTTCGCATGTCTCAAACTTTTCAAAACGAGTGAGTCCAAAGATCCATCAACATGGAACTTCTTCATGCGTTTTATGCCAATATGACTCACATGGCAAGCTGCCACAAGCACGTGGGTACTATCATTACTATCTTATATCTTTTGGCATGAAATTGTGTATCACTACAATCGAGATTCAATAAACCATTCCTTTTAGGTGCTAGACCATTGAAGGTATTATTCAAATTAACGAGTAACCATTATTCCTTAAATGAATAATCAGACATGCGTGCATATAATCCAAACATGTCTATGCTCAACGCAAACAACGAATAACAATTATTTAGGTTTAACACCAATCTCGATGGTAGAGAGAGCGTGCGATGCTTGATCATATCAACCTTGGAAACACTTCCAACACGTATCGTCAGCTCACCTTTAGTTAGTCTCCGTTTATTCCGCAGCTTTTGTTTCGAGTTACTAACACTTAGCAACCGAACCGGTATCTAATACCCTGGTGCTACTAGGAGTACTAGTAAAGTACCCATTAACATAATGTATATCCAATATACTTCTATCGACCTTGCCAGCCTTCTTATCTACCAAGTATCTAGGGTAATTCTGCTCCAGTGGCTGTTCCCCTTATTACAGAAGCACTTAGTCTCGGGTTTGGGTTCAACCTTGGGTTTCTTCTTTGGAGCAGCAATCGATTTGCCGTTTCATGAAGTGTCCCTTCTTGCCCTTGCCCTTCTTGAAACTAGTGGTTTCACCAACCATCAACAATTGTTGCTCCTTCTTGATTTCTACTTTCGCGGTGTCAAACATCGTGAATACCTCAATGATCATCATATCTATCCCTGACATGTTATAGTTCATCACGAAGCTCTAGCAGCTTGGTGGCAATGACTTTGGAGAAACATCACTATCTCATCCGGAAGATCAACTCCCACTCGATTCAAGTGATTGTTGCACTCGGACAATCGAGCACAAGCTCAATGATTGAGCTTTTCTCCCTTAGTTTGCAGGCTAAGAAAATCGTCGGAGGTCTTATACCTCTTGACGTGGGCACGAGCCTGAAATCCCAATTTCAGCTCTCAGAACATCTCATATGTTCCATGATGTTTCAAAAACGTCTTTGGTGCCTCAATTCTAAGCCGTTTAACTGAACTATCACGTAGTTATCAAAACGTGTATGTCGATGTTCGCAACATCCACAGACGACGATTGGGGTTTAGCACACTGAGCGGTGCATTAAGGACATAAGCTTTCTCGTCCGCATAATCGCTACTTTCAACTTTCAACTATATTTTCTCTAGGAACATATCTAAACAGTGGAACTAAAGCGCGAGCTTACGGCATAATTTGCAAAAGGTCTTTTGACTATGTTCAAGATAATTAAGTTCATCTTATGAACTCCCACTCGAGATAGACATCCCTCCGGTCATCTAAGTGATTACATGATCCGAGTCAACTAGGCCGTGTCCGATCATCACGTGAGACGGACTAGTCATCATCGGTGAACATCTTCATGTTGATCGTATCTACTATACGACTCATGCTCGACCTTCGGTCTCTCCGTGTTCCGAGGCCATGTCTGTACATGCTAGGCTCGTCAAGTTAACCCTAAGTGTTTCGCGTGTGTAAATCTGTCTTACACCCATTGTATGTGAACGTAAGAATCCATCACACCCGATCATCACGTGGTGCTTAGAAGCGATGAACTTTAGCAATGGTGCACAGTTAGGGGAGAACACTTCTTGAAATTGTTGTAAGGGATCATCTTATTTACTACCGTCGTTCTAAGTAAACAAGATGCATAAACGTAATAAACATCACATGCAATTATATAGTAGTGACATGATATGGCCAATATCATATAGCTCCATTGATCTCCATCTTCGGTGATCCATGATCATCATCATCACCGGCATGACACCATGATCTCCATCATCATGATATCCATCATCGTGTCTTCATGAAATTGTCTCGCCAACTATTACTTCTACTACTATGGCTACGGTTAGCAATAAAGTAAAGTAATTACATGGCGTTGTTTAATGACACGCAGGTCATACAATAAATAAAGACAACTCCTATATTCTCGCCGGTTGTCATACTCATCGACATGCAAGTCGTGAATCCTATTACAAGAACATGATCAATCTCATACATCACATATCATTCATCACATTCTTCTTGGCCATATCACATCACATAGCATACCTGCAAAAACAAGTTAGACGTCCTCTAATTGTTGTTTGCATGTTTTACGTGGCTGCTATGGGTTTCTAGCAAGAACGCTTTCTTACCACGCAAAACCACAACGTGATATGCCAATTGCTATTTACCCTTCATAAGGACCCTTTTCATCGAATCCGTTCCGACTAAAGTGGGAGAGGCGGCACCCGCTAGCCACCTTATGCACCAAGTGCATGTCGGTCAGTGGAACCTCGCCTCACGAAGAGTACGTAAGGTCGGTCCGGGCCGCTTCATCCCACAATACCGTCGAAACAAGATTGGACTAGTAACGTAAGCATATTGAACAACATCAATGCCCACAACTACTTTGTGTTCTACTCTTGCAAAGAATCTACGCAATAGACCTAGCTCATGATGCCCTTTGTTGGGGAACGTAGCAGAAATTCAAAATTTTCCTACGTGTCACCAAGATCTATCTATGGAGAAACTAGCAACGAGGGAATGAGAGTGCATATACATACCCTTGTAGATCGCTAAGCGGAAGCGTTCATGAGAACGGGGTTGAAGGAGTCGTACTCGTCGTGATCCAAATCACCGGAGATCCTAGTGCCGAACGGACGGCACCTCCGCGTTCAACACACGTGACAGCCCGGTGGCGTCTCCCACGCCTTGATCCAGCAAGGAGAGAGGGAGAGGTTGAGGAAGACTCCATCCAGCAGCAGCACAACGGCGTGGTGGTGGTGGAGGAGCGTGGCAATCCAGCAGGGCTTCGCCAAGCACCACGGGAGAGGAGGAGGAGGAGGCGGGGCTGCACCAATAGGGAGAAAACTCATGTGTTGGGCAGCCCCCAAGCCTCAAGTATTTATAGGGGGAGAGGGGGCTGCGCCCCCTTTAGGGTTTCCCACCCCAAGGGGTGCGGCCAGCCCTAGATCCCATCTAGGGGGGGCGGCCAAGGGGGGAGGAGTGCCTCCCAAGTCAAGTGGAGGCCTCCCCTTTAGGGTTTTCCCTTCCCATGCGCATGGGCCTTGGGGGCTGGTGCCCTGGCCCATTAAGGCTAGGGCGCCCCTCACAGCCCATGCTACTGTATTGGACGTGGTGGAACAATTTCCGGACCTCAGGACCCCTTGAATCCTCCGGAACCTTGGAAGCTTCCCGGTACAATACCAGAAAAACCCGAACTTTTCACGGAACCCGAACAACAACTTTCCATATATAAATCTTTACCTCCGGACCATTCCGGAACTCCTCGTGACGTCCGGGATCTCATCCGGGACTCCGAACAACATTCGGTAACCACATACAAACTTCCTTTATAACCCTAGCGCCATCGAACCTTAAGTGTGTAGACCCTACGGGTTCCGGAGACATGCGAGACATGACCGAGGCGTTCTCCGGTCAATAACCAACAGCGGATCTGGATACCCATGTTGGCTCCCACATGTTCCACGATGATCTCATCGGATGAACCACGATGTCAAGGACTCAATCGATCCGTATACAATTCCCTTTGTCTAGCGGTATTGTACTTGTCGAGATTCGATCGTCGGTATCCCGATACCTTGTTCAATCTCGTTTCCGGCAAGTCTCTTTACTCGTTCCGTAACACATCATCCCGTGATCAACCCCTTGGTCACATTGTGCACATTATGATGATGTCCTAGCGAGTGGGCCCAGAGATACCTCTCCGTTTACACGGAGTGACAAATCCCAGTCTCGATTCGTGCCAACCCAACAGACACTTTCGGAGATACTTGTAGTGCACCTTTATAGTCACCTAGTTACGTTGTGACGTATGGTACACCCAAAGCATTCCTACGGTATCCGGGAGTTGCACAATCTCATGGTCTAAGGAAAAGATACTTGACATTAGAAAAGCTTTAGCATACGAACTACACGATCTTTGTGCTAGGCTTAGGATTGGGTCTTGTCCATCACATCATTCTGTTAATGATGTGATCCCGTTATCAACGACATCCAATGTCCATGGTCAGGAAACTGTAACCATCTATTGATCAACGAGCTAGTCAACTAGAGGCTTACTAGGGACATGGTGTTGTCTATGTACCCACACATGTATCTGAGTTTCCTATCAATACAATTATATCATGGATAATAAACGATTATCATGAACAGGGAAATATAATAATAACTAATTTATTATTGCCTCTAGGGCATATTTCCAACAGGTGGTGGGTGGGGAATGAATTTCTTCGTCATCCGCATCCCATTCTAGCCGGACATAGTTCGGCCAAGGTTCTCCTGACAAGGAGAGAGACCTTAACGAGTTTAGCACATCACCGAAGGGCGAGTGCTGAAAGATATCCGCGGAGGTGAACTCCATGATCGGCGCCCAATCGGATTCGATAGGTATGGGCGCAGGCGATTCGGAGTCCGTGGCCAGAAATGAGTCCATTGGTTCAGCGTCACGGCTCTCGTGAAGGGTAAGGTCAGTGTTCGGCTCTATCGCCACTGAGAGTGCGGCCTCCAAGGTGGGGTCTATCCGCCCGTCCTCGGATGGCGCAATCTGCTCCGAATTGAAGGCCGGAGTAGTTACTGGTGTGATCTCCCAGGCACTGTTCGACGGCAGAGCTATATCATGCTCGTCGTGATCATGCGGCACACCTGGCATGGGCCCGAATCCGTCGAAGATCAAGTCTCCGCGGAGGTCGGCAGTGTAATTCAAGTTTCCGAACCTGGCCTGATGGCCAGGGGCGTAGCTCTCGATCTGCTCCAGATGGCCAAACGAGTTGGCCCGCAGGGCGAAGCCGCTGAATACAAAGATCTGTCTGGGGAGGAAGACCTCACCCTGGACCGCATCGTTACCGATGATCGAAGGGGCCATCAAGCCTTATGGTGACGGCACAATGGAACTCTCAATGAAAGCACCAATGTCGGTGTCAAAACCGGCGGATCTCGGGTAGGGGTCCCGAACTGTGCGTCTAAGGCGGATGGTAACAGGAGGCAAGTGACACAATGTTTACCCAGGTTCGGGCCCTCTCTATGGAGGCAATACCCTACTTCCTGCTTGATTGATCTTGATGATATGAGTAGTACAAGAGTTGATCTACCACAAGACCGTAGAGGCTAAACCCTAGAAGCTAGCCTATGGTATGATTGTTGTTGCCCTATGGGCTAAACCCTCCGGTTTATATAGACACCAGAGGGGGCTAGGGTTACACAGAGTCGGTTACAAGGGAGGAGATCTTCATATCCGTATCGCCAAGCTTGCCTTCCACGCCAAGGAGAGTCCCATCCAGACACGAGACGAAGTCTTCAATCTTGTATCTACATAGTCCAACAGTCCGGCCAAAGGATATAGTCCGGCTGTTCGGATACCCCCTAATCCAGGACTCCCTCAAATAGCATGAAAAAATTCAAAAATAATAGATACGCTGGAGACGTATCAATATCCCAAGCTTAATTCTTGCTCATCCTCGAGTAGGTAAATGATAAAAGCAGACAATTTTATGTGAAATGCTACCTAACTTGTGTATCATGCAATCTCTTTACGGTATAATCATTGAGAAATGATGAAGTAACAATATCAACATAACAATATCCATGAATATAAGAAACATAATCATTACTTTTTCAAAATATATGATCCTTAACGAATGTTATACCCACTCATCTTATCATGCTAGCATGGCATGACTCCGCCTTCACCGCGTAAATATAAATCATGAGCACCCCGATGTCAAACCAGGTAATTAGATCGTACTTCTAACATGCTTTAGCATTCTCAACCCCACGCAATACATGAGCATGAGCCATGGATATAGCACTATAGGTGGAATAGAATGCGGTGATAGAGATCAATAAGGGAATTAAAAAAAGTCTCGAATTGAGCGGCTAATCAACGAGCTATGAAGATGCCCGTCAATCAATGTACATACAAGGAGTAGGGATTGCCATGCAACAGATGCACTAAGAGCTATAAGTGTATGAAAGCTCAACGGATGAACCAAGTGGGTGTGCATCCAACTTGCTTGCTCATGAAGACCTCGGGCATTTGAGGAAGCCCATCATCGAAATATGCAAGCCAAGTTCAATAATGGAAAATTCCCACTAGTATGAAAGTGACAACTCAGGAGACTCTCTATATGAAAAAACTGGTGCTACTTTGAAGCACAAGTGTGGTAAAGGATAGTAACATTGCCCCTTCTCTCTTGTTCTCTCATTTTTTGTTGGGCTCTTTGGCCTCTTTTTTTTGTCTAGAGTCTCATCCTGACTTGTGGGGGAATCATAGTCTCCATCATCCTTTCCTCACTGGGACAATGCTCTAATAAGGACGATGATCACGCTTTTATTTACTTACAACTCGATACTAGAACAATATGACTTTACATGAATGCCTCTGGCAGTGTACCAGGATGTGCAATGATCTAGCATAACATGTATAATAATGATGAATCGTGGCTGTGCCACAAATATCATGTCAACTCTATGATCCTCCAAAGCAATATGACAATGAACACATATGTCATGAAAACGGAACGGTGGAAGTTGCATGGCAATATATCTCGAAATGGCTATGGAAATGCCATAATTGGTAGGTATGGTGGCTGTTTTGAGATAGATATAAGGAGGCTTATGTGTGATGAAGAGTATCATATCATGGGGTTTGGATGCGCTGCTGAAGTTTGCACCAATTCTCGAGGTGAGAAAGGCAATGCACAATGCCGAAGAGTCTAGCAAATTGCTGTAGCGATCCGATCCAAAAATGGTCAAGTCTCTATGTATCTGTACCATCCCAAGATCATGCTGGCACACATAGTACATTGATGAAAACATCAGAGTTCAATCACACCCAATTTATTACACGAATCTCATATAGAGTCTTTATTACAACATAATAAATTTTGCCGAAGGCCAACTCATGAGATAAAACTAATGCGGAAGCATAGACGAAAAGCGAGTCCATCCGACTTCAAAGGGCAATCATCGAGCATGCACAGGTACAGCGAGGTGCTATACAAATGGTTTATAACCCCTTTCCGTGACGTCATATTAAACCGTCGCCTAGTGAGTGTGGGTGATGGGGGGATCCTTCCCACACGACCTAGAAACCATCGGGGATAGGGAGCCATGATGCATACACTTTCCAGAACAAACCGTATGCGATGCCCGCACATATCCCAAACGCGATTCTCCACACAACTGTTTGGGATATATCTAATATCCCAAACGCTCCATCCATGCTACTCGTGTGAGCTAGCATTACCATCACAGTCGGTATTCTGTGGTGCTACGTTTATGATGCGCGGCCCATCACAAACATTTCATGATTATAGAACGTGTATGATAAGCAGACAATCACACACATTCACTTTTCCCGAACCGTACGTGATAACTAATTAAGAAGATTAGATAATCATCTTACGAGTCTCGGATAGGATTACAAAACGTCGGACCGTCATAACAGTGTCGTACATGATAACTATCGCACATGCTATTGTGTGGTGCAACGTTTACGATGCGTACCATATCAGAAACAGTTAATGATTATAAATCGTGTATGATAAGGTAACTATTACAAACAGTTAGTTTGCTCGCACCGTCTGTGATATTGTCTGACATCACACACGCTTTGCAAAGGACAACTGTGTGCATGCTCGCACACATTTGCTCTCTGTGAACCATCTCGGATTATGGTGTATATCACACACATTTGTGTTTCACCGACTGAGTGCGCCATTACGACCTGCAGAGCGCAATTTCACCATAATTTAATTGCTGGTATTTAAAATTGTACCGAATTTGAATTTGAAAGTATGCTATAGCTTTATTCATATCCATCAGGTTCAAACAACCAATGCATTATTCGATTCACGGGTATATATGTTCAAGAATTACATAAGCACCAAATAACGAATGATAAACCACAGTTGTATACTTGTACTATTAAAGACGGTAAAGAAAGAGGCGAAATATATTCTGGTTGCTGAACAAGGTGAAGCGGAATGCCCATATTGTGCCCTCCTCCATGCAGAAGGCACGCACGACTCTAGTCCAACCTCTTGTGATGGCCGACCACCCATCCTTTACTGTCTTCATGAACACATCTAGATGGTCATCGTGTTCTGGTAGAAATACTTTAACCTTTGCATGGCCACCAATCATGTATTTTGAGAGGTAATCTTGAATAAACAGCTTTGGGAACCACTGCAAAAGAAAAAGGTTGAGACATTGTCATCTAACACAACTCATTATGGATAGTAAAAAGGAGGCTGCAAAGTTCTTACTTACCATCCTGCGGTTCGCTGTTGTCTTGGATAAAGTGTAAACAAATAGTTTAATTGCCATCTTTTGACCCATTTTACTAATAATCTTTGTTAGCTTCCTCACTTGATGTTGGTTCATCAATATCTCATTGCCCCATACGCAGAAACGGTCAAAGCGCGGATCTTTACCAATGACATATGTACCTAAAAGCACCAAGTTACAAGCTAAACAACAATTGCACAATGATGTAGTACAACACTCCCTTCGTCCCATTATATAATATCTTATAACATCTAATATACTCACATATTGGATGAACTAACATCTTATATTATGGGCCGGAGGGAGTTTATTGCATTTTTACAAATTATCAGCTAATTAACTATTGTTGTGTTGTGTTGTTGTTGCTGCTGCTCTTCTACGTATATTTAGACATCGTCAAAACATTAATGTAACACTCTTTCTTGTTGCTATGTAGCCTAGGATTGCATATTTAGACATTCAGTACAGTGCATGTTGCTATGTAGCCTCGGATATATTAGATATGACCCTAGTTAACCTACCGATAAATGGGTTACAAATATATTCAGTTAAAAGTCCGATTCGCCGATTAGTCCCTTATCAGCCCCCGACCTAGATGGTACAGCTACCGATATCCTGAATAGTGAGTATATATAAGCCACAGGATGAAACTAACCTCGATGGAAAACACCAGCCGTTCCCAAAATTGTCCTATGTAAGTACATCGAGAGGCATGTTAAACACAACAGGCTAAACATCAACCAAATATATCCATGGCAAACAAAATAATCTCCAAACCATAGCTTCAGTGTGCAGGTTTAAGCATGTTAGTTAAGCAAAGTAAGAAGTGGAAAGGTGTGTTAACTGCAACATGCCTAACATTTAACAACAAGCAAATATAGTCATTCAAACTGGTATTGTACCGGTCTAAATACAGTGGTTATTGTTAAATAAAAATGGAAAGACGTGTTAACTACAACATGCTTAACAACAGCCAAATGTAATCATTTGTATTGGTATTGTTGAAACTGCTATTGATGAAATTGAACTGCACAGTTCATACTTGCACATATAGAACGTCATGTTGTGAATAACTGGAATAAACAAGGCATACTACGAACAACCAAAGATAGCATTTGAAACTGGGCATATGCTAACTACAAACAACCAAACAACCAAAAAACTTTAAAATAGGCATATGCTAGCTATAACAGGCTTAACAACAAGCAAATATATGCATTCCTATCGGTATGTTTAAAACTGGTATTGATGAAAATGTGCTCCATAGTAAATAGTTGCACATATATAGCATCACATTGTGAACAACTGAAGTAAACAAGGTATACTGCAAACAACCAAATATAGCAATTAAAACTGGACATATTCTCACTACACTACAAAAGGGACTCGACAAATCAAATCATGGGTTCCCCCCTGTGAAGAGGCACGACAAAACAAATCATGGGTTTCCTCACTTGTCACAAATGGGCTCGTTCTCGTGGGAAGAGTGATACGTCTCCAACGTATCTATAATTTTTTATTATTCCGTGCTATTATATTATCTGGTTTGGATGTTTTATATGCATTAATATGCTATTTTATATTATTTTTGGGACTAACCTATTAACCTAGAGCCCAATGCCGGTTCCTATTTTTTTCCCTATTTTTGAGTTTCGCAGAAAAGGAATACCAAAACGGAGTCCAAACGGAATAAAACATTCACGGCGATTTTTCTTAGACCAAAAGAAAACCAGGAGACTTGGAGATGAAGTCGGAGGAGCCACGAGGCGGCCACAAGGACGGTGGGCGCGCCCAGGGGGGTAGGGCGCCCCCACCCCAGTGGGCCCCTCGTGCACCTCCTGACCTAATTCTTTCGCCTATATATTCCCATATATCCCCAAACCACCAAAGGCATCCACGAAAACACTTTTCCACCGCCGCAACCTTCTGTACCCGTGAGATCCCATCTAGGGACCTTTTTCGGCACCCTGTCGGAGGGGGATTCGATCACGGAGGGCTTCTACATCAACTCTATTGCCCTTCTGATGAAGCGTGAGTAATTTACCTTAGACCTACGGGTCCATAGCTAGTAGCTAGATGGCTTCTTCTCTCTCTTTGATTCTCAATACCATGTTCCCCTCAATGTTCTTGGAGATCTATTTGATATTATACTTTTTTGCGATGTGTTTGCCGAGATCCAATGAATTGTGGATTTATGATCAGCTTATCTATGAATATTATTTAAATCTTCTCTAAATTCTTTTATGCATGATTTGATATCTTTGTAATTCTCTTCGAACTATCGGTTTGGTTTGGCCAACTAGATTGGTTTTTCTTGCAATGGGAGAAGTGCTTAGCTTTGGGTTCAATCTTGTGGTGTCCTTTTCCAGTGACAGTAGGGACAACAAGGAACGTATTGTATTGTTGCCATCGAGGATAAAAAATGGGGTTTCCATCATATTGCTTGAGTTAATTCCTCTACATCATGTCATCTTACAAAATGCGTTACTCCATTCTTTATGAACTTAATACTCTAGATGCATGCTGGATAGCGGTCAATGTGTGGAGTACTAGTAGTAGATGTAGAATCGTTTCGGTCTACTTGACACGGACGTGATGCCTATATTCATGATCATTGCCTTAGATATCATCATAACTTTGCGCTTTTCTATCAATTGCTCAACAGTATTTTGTTCACCCACCGTATTATTTTCTATCTTGAGAGAAGCCTCTAGTGAAATCTATGGCCCTCGGGTCTATTTTCCATCATATAAGTTTCCGATCTACTATTTTGCAATCTTTTACTTTCTGATCTACAAACCAAAAAATACCAAAAATATTTACTTTATCATTTATCTATCTCTATCAGATCTCACTTTTGCAAGTAACCGTGAAGGGATTGACAATCCCTTTATCATGTTGGGTGCAAGTTGTTTGATTGTTTGTGCAGGTATTCAGTGACTTGTGCGTTGTCTCCTACTCGATTGATACCTTGGTTCTCAAACTGAGGGAAATACTTATCTCTACTTTGCTGCATCACCCTTTCCTCTTCAAGGAAAAAACCAACACAAGCTCAAGAAGTAGCAGAAAGAATTTCTGGCGCAGTTGCTGGGGAGATCTATGCCAAGTCAAGCCATACCAAGTACCCATCATAAACTCTCATCCGTTGCATTACATTATTCACCATTTGCCTCTCGTTTTGCTCTCCCCCACTTCTAAAACGATTTTCGAAAAGATTTGCCTTTTCTTTGCCCCTCTTCCGTTCGCCTTCCTCATTTTCTTTTTGTGTGCTCGTGTGTTGGATTGATTGCTTTGTCACGATGGCTCAAGAGAATACCAAATTGCGTGACTTTTCCAATACCAATAATAATGATTTTATTAGTACTCCGATTGCTCCTGCTACTAGTGCGGAATCTTGTGAAATTAATGCCACTTTGCTGAATCTTGTTATGAAAGATCAATTTTCTGGACTTCCTAGTGAAGATGCCGCATCCCATCTAAATAATTTCATTGATTTGTGTGATATGCAAAAGGAAAAAGATGTGGATAATGATATTGTTAAATTGAAGCTATTTCCATTCTCACTTCGAGATCGTGCTAAAACTTGGTTATCATCTTTGCCTAAAATAGTATTGGTTCATGGAATAAATGCAAAGATGCTTTTATTTCCAAGTATTTTCCTCCCGCTAAAATCATCCCCCTTAGGAACGAGATTATGAATTTTAAGCAACTTGATCATGAACATGTTGCACAATCTTGGGAGAGGATGAAATTGATGATACGAGATTGCCCTACTCATGGTTTGCTTTTGTGGATGATTATACAAAAAATTTATACCGGGTTGAATTTTGATTCTAGAAATCTTTTAGATTCGGCCGCGGGAGGTACTTTTATGGAAATTACTTTAGGAGAAGCTACTAAACTCCTAGATAATATTATGGTTAATTATTCTCAATGGCATACCGAAAGATCTTCCAGTAGTAAAAAAGTGCATGCGATTGATGAGATTAATGTTTTGAGTGGAAAGATGGATGAGCTTATGAAATTATTTGCTAGCAAGAGTGCTTCTATTGATCCTAGTGACATGCCTTTGTCTACTTTGATTGAAAATAATAATGAGTCTATGGATGTGATTCTGTTGGTAGGAACAATTTTGGTAATAACACGTATAGAGGTAATATTAATTCTAGGTCGTTTCCTAGTAATTCCTCTAATAATTATGGTAATTCCTACAACAATTCTTATGGAAATTATAATAAGATGCCCTCTGATTTTGAGAATAGTGTTAAATAATTTATGAGTTCGCAAAAGAATTTCAATGCTTTGATTGAAGAAAAATTGCTTAAGATTGATGATTTGGCTAGGAACATGGATATAATTTCTCTTGATGTTGATTCTTTGAAACTTAGATATATTACACCCAAGCATGATATTAATGAGTCTCTCAAATCTACGAGAATTTCCATTGATGAGTGCAAAGAAAGAACCGCTAAGATGCGTGCTAAACGAGATTGTGTAAAAAACGTGTTCTTCTAGTTTCCGTGAAAATAATGATGAAGATCTTACAGTGATTGATGTGACTCCTATTGAATCTTTGTTTTCCAATATAAATCTTGATAAAGATGGGACTGGAGATGAGTCAACTTTAGTTAAAAGGCGTCCCAATGATTCAGAGTTTTTAAATCTTTATGCAAAAATCGATAAAAGTGGGATTGGAGAGGTCAAAACTTTAAGTAGCAAGGAACCCACTCTTTTGGATTTCAAGGAATTTAATTATGATATTTGTTCTTTTATAGATTGTATTTCCTTGTTGCAATCCATGTTGAATTCTCCTCATGTTTACAATCAAAACAAAGCTTTTACTAAACACATTGTAGATGCTATGATGCAATCTTTTGAAGAAAAGCTTGAATTGGAAGTTTATGATGAGTGGGAACCTACTATTAAGATTAAGAATAAAGATTATGAGTGCCATGCTTTGTGTGATTTGGTTGCTAGTGTTTTCACGATTCCAAAAACTTTATGTGATGTGCTAGGTTTCCGCGAATTTGATGATTGGTCTTTAAATTTGCATCTTGCGGATTCCAGTATTAAGAAACCTATGGTAAGGATTAATGATGTTCTTGTTGTTGCAAATAGGAATTATGTTCCCGTAGATTTCATTGTTCTTGATATTGATTGCAATCCTACACGTCCTATTATTCTTGGTAGACCTTTGCTTAGAACGATTGGTGCAATTATTGATATGAAAGAAGGAAACATTAGATTTCAATTTCCGTTAAGTAAGGGCATGGAACACTTTCCAAGAAAGAAAATTAAATTGCCATATGAATCTATTATGAGAGTATCTTATGGATTGCATACCAAAGAAGAAAATACCTAGATCTATTCGTGTTTTATGCCTAGCTAAGGGCGTTAAACAATAGCGCTTGTTGGGAGGCAACCCAATTTTATTTTTTGTTTTTGCTTTTTAGGTTCTGTTTTGCCATAAATAATTCATCTAGCCTCTGGTCATATATGGTTTTGTGTTTTAGTTAGTGTTTGTGCCAAGTAAAACCTTTGGGATGGCTTAAGGTAATAGTTGATTTGATCTTGCTCAAAAACAAAAACTTTTGCGCCCAGTCCCAGAATTTTTAAAATTGCAGAAGCGTGATAAAATTCTGAATTTTTTACACAAGTTTAGTATACAAATTGCCCCTGTTGTTCTAAACTTTCAGAAATTTTGGAGTTACCAAACTATTAGTACTATCCAGATTACTACAGATTTTTCAGTTTTTTGATAGATTCTGTTTTCTATGTGTTGTTTGCTTATTTTGATGATTCTATGGGTAGTATTGGGGGGGTATGAACCATGGAAAAGTTAGAATACAGTAGATATTACACGAATATAAATAAAGAATGAGTTCACAACAGTACCTAAAGTGGTGATTTATTTTCTTATACTAACGGAGCTTATGAGATTTTCTGTTGAGTTTTGTGTTGTGAAGTTTTCAAGTTTTGGGTAAGGATTTGATGGACAATGGAATAACGAGTGGCAAGAGCCTAATATTGGGAATGCCCAAGGCACCCCAAGGTAATATTCAAGGATAACCAAGATCCTAAGCTTGGGGATGCCCCAGAAGGCATCCCCTCTTTCGTCTTTGTCTATCAGTAACTTTACTTGAGGCTATATTTTTATTCACCACATGATATGTGTTTTGCTTGGAGCGTCTTGTAAGATTTGAGTCTTTGCTTTTTAGTTTGCTACAATCATCCTAGTTGTACACACCTTTTGAGAGAGACACGCATGAATCGTGATTTATTAGAATACTCTATGTGCTTCACTTATATCTTTTGAGCTAGGCAATTTTGCTCTAGTGCTTCACTTATATATTTTTAGAGCACGGCGGTGGCTTTATTTTATAGAAATTTTGGAACTCTCATGCTTCACTTATATTATTTTGAGAGTCTTTAAACAGCACGGTAATTTGCTTTGGTTGTAAATTTAGTCCTAATATGATAGGCATCCAAGAGGGATATAATAAAAACTTTCATATAAAGTGCATTGAATACTATGAGAAGTTTGATTCCTTATGATTGTTTTGAGATATAAAGATGGTGATATTAGAATCATGCTAGTGAGTAATTGTGGATTGTAGAAATACTTGTGTTAAAGTTTGTGATTCCCGGAGCATGCACGTATGGTGAACCGTTATGTGATGAAATTGGGGCATGATTTATTTATTGATTGTCTTCCTTATGAGTGGCGGTCGGGGACGAGCAATGGTCTTTTCCTACCAATCTATCCCCCTAGGAGCATGCACATAGCACTTCTTTTCGATAACTAACATATTTTTGCAATAAGTATGTGAGTTCTTTATGACTAATGTTGAGTCCGTGGATTATACGCACTCTCACCCTTCCACCACTGCTAGCCTCTCTAGTGCCGCGCAACTTTTGCCGGTACCATAAACCCACCATATACCTTCCTAAAAACAGCCACCATACCTACCTATTATGGAATTTCCATAGCCATTCCGAGATATATTGCCATACAACTTTCCACCGTTCCGTTTATTATGACACGTTCCATCATTATCATATTGCTTTGCATGATCATGTAGTTGACATCATATTTGTGGCAAATCCACCGTTCATAATTCTTTCATACATGTCACTCTTGATTCATTGCACATCCCCATTCACAGCCGGAGGCATTCATATAGAGTCATATTTTGTTCCAAGTATTAAGTTGTAAGTAAATAAAAGTGTGATGATCTTCATTATTAGAGCATTGTCCCATGCGAGGAAAGGATGGTGGAGACTATGATTCCCCCACAAGTCGGGATGAGACTCCAGACGAAAAAAAGAGGCCAAAAAAATGAGAGAAGGCCCAAATAATAAAAAATGAGAGAAAAGAGAGAAGGGACAATGTTACTATCCTTTTACCACACTTGTGCTTCAAAGTAGCACCATGATCTTCATGATAGAGAGTCTCCTATGTTGTCACTTTCATATAGTAGTGGGAATTTTTCATTATAGAACTTGGCTTCTATATTCCAATGATGGGCTTCCTCAAATTGCCCTAGGTCTTCGTGAGCAAGAGATTTGGATGCACACCCCTCTTAGTTTCTTTTTTGAGCTTTCATAAACTTCTAGCTCTAGTGCATCCAATCCCTAGTCACTCACATTGATATCTATTGATGTGCATCTCCATAGCCCGTTGATACGCCTAGTTGATGTGAGACTATCTCCCTCTTCTTGTCTTCTCCACAACCACCTTCTATTCCACCTATAGTGCTATGTCCATGGTTCACGCTCATGTATTGCGTGACAGTTGAAAAAGTTTGAGAACATCAAAAGTATGAAACAATTGCTTGGCTTGTCATCGGGGTTGTGCATGATTTAAATATTTTGTGTGATGAAGATGGAGCATAGCCAAACTATATGATTTTGTAGGGATAAGCTTTCTTTGGCCATGTTATTTTGGGAAGACATAATTGCCTTGTTAGTATGCTTGAAGTATTATTATTTCTATGTCAATATTAAACTTTTGTTTTGAATCTTACAGATCTCAACATTCATGCCACAATAAAGAAAATTACATGGATAAAATATGTTAAGTAGTATTCCACATCAAAAATTCTGTTTTTATCATTTACCTACACGAGGACGAGCAGGAATTAAGCTTCGGGATGCTTGATACGTCTCCAACGTATCTATTTTTTTTATTGTTCCATGCTATTATATTATTTGTTTTGGATGTTTTATATGCATTAATATGCTATTTATATTATTGTTGGGACTAACCTATTAACATAGAGCCCAGTGCCAGTTCTAGTTTTTTCCCTGTTTTTGAGTTTCGCAGAAATGGAATACATTACGGAGGCCAAACGGAATAAAACCTTCGCGATGATTTTTCTTGGACCAAAAGAAAACCAGGAGACATGGAGATGAAGCCGGAGGAGCCACGAGGAGACCACAAGGACGGAGGGCGCGCCCAGGGGGTAGGGCGCGCCCCCACCCTTGTGGGCCCCTCTTGCACCTCCTGACCTAATTCTTTCGCCTATATATCCCCAACCACCGGAGGCATCCACGAAAACACTTTTCCACCGCACCAACCTTCTGTACCCGTGAGATCCCATCTAGGGACCTTTTCCGGTACGCTGCCAGAGGGGGATTCGGTCACGGAGGGCTTCTACATCAACTCTATTGCCCTTCCGATGAAGCGGAGTAGTTTACCACAGACCTGCACTACAAAAAAAGACACATCCGTGACATTTTGGGCCGATTTTTTTTTTCCTGTCATGCTTATGACACTTCTATGATGATAATTGTGACAAAACCCGGTAACATCATAGATGTGGTGGGCTGCTACTTCTATGGCAAAAAATCATGACAGAAAATGGGCTTTTCGTCCTGGGCAGGCCGGAGACGCAGCTGCATGACATTCTTTAGGCCGTCCATGATGGAAAAAACCGTGGTAGAAGCGAGGGCGCGGAAAATATCAGGGAGTTCCCGGTTACGGTGGGTGGTCGGGGGCTGAGCGATGCGCGTTTCTCTCGTACACGTATGCGCGTGGGTGCGAGGCATTGGGCTCTCGAACCCGGCGGCGAGGCGTTCGCCTACTGAACCCGAGCGATTGCACTGTAGGCTACGCATTACTGAACCCGAGCGATCGATCGATGGCTGTTAACTGAGCCCGATCGAGCGAATCCTTCACTACTACTGCTAACTGAAGCCGATTGAACCTTTTGCCTCTTGATGAACAATGAGTGTTGTTGGGGGTTTGGATGAACAGTTCCTGGTGGGGGGTTGGATGAACAGGAACCCATGGTGTTGCCGCTGGATGAACAAGACCCCGATCGATCGAGCCGGTGGAGGGCTGGATGAACAAGACCCCGTGGAGGGCTGGATGAACAGGACGACCTCGTGGAGGGTTGGTTGAACAATAGCCGGTGGAGGGCTGGATGAACAGTAGCCCGTGGAGAGGGCTGGTTGAACAGTAGCCGGTGGAGGAGCGTGCGGTGGAGGCTAGATGAATAGGAGCCCGTGGATGAATAGTCGCAGGTGGGGGCTGGAGGAGGTCGACGGTGGATGAACAGGAGCCCGTGGAGGCAGTCGACGGTGGAGATGAACAGTATCCCATGGAGTCCCGTTTTGCGGTACACCACACCCCTCCCGATGAACAGGACCCCCGTTTCGACCGTAGCGCTCCAACACAAGTCTGTTTCCTCTGTTTTGTGGTATGTCACACCCCTCCCAATCAACAGGACCCCGTTTCAACCAAGAGAAGTCTGTTTCCTCCATTTTGTGGTACGCCAGACCCCTCCCGATGAATAGGATCTCGTTTCGACCGTGGCCGGTCGAACACAAGGCCTTTTCCTCCATTCTGCGGTACGCCAGACCTCGTTTCCATCGGCTGTTCAATCCAAGCCGGTTGGCTCCCGATGAATAGCATGCATTCCGTTGCCTCCTGATGAACACGACACATTCCGTTGCCTCCCCATGAACATGACGACGACGCAGTTTCTCTGTTCCGACCTAGCCATGTACACGAGCCCTAGTTGTACGTATGCACGAGTAGGCGTTCGAGACCCCGCCCGTATGTATGTACGTGGCCGTATTTACTTTGCTGCACCCTGGCCGTTGTACGTACGTGTACATGCTACGTGCACGCCTCTACTACGACACGTGCGCGCCTCTACATCGACCAGTATGCACGTACACATTCGCGACCAGAATGACAATGCTACGCACGCTTCGACCAGGTGGGTCCCGACTGTCAGGCACTTCCTTGCGTGCAAAGATGTAGCTGGTGGGTCCCAGCAATCAGGGGGAAATCATTTTTTTGCCCGTAATATGGACGCACTTCCTTGCGTGCGAAGATGTAGCTGGTGGGTCCCAGCAGTCAGGGGGGAAACGTTTTTTCATGAAATATGGTGGCCCCTCCGGTGGGTCCCTGCTGTCAGGTGGAGGAATCATTATTTTCTGCGTAATAAGGAGGCACTTCCTTGCTGCGGTCGTGGACCCAGCTGTCAGCCTCTCCACATACAGTACTCTTCCGATGGAAGTCGTTCCTTGACCATGTTGACCATGCCGCGCCGAGAGCACCAGGGCGGTGGATGACGACGAGGCCTAGGAAGGGGACGACGCTGAGCCGGGGAAGACGCGGCAGTGGATGCCCACGTGGAGAGGAGTACGAGGGTTCACTGGTTCGGCTACGGTGTGAGGTTGCCGTCGCCGCAGAATAACAAGGGGTGTGGGTGAGTAGAGGGATGGCCTGGCCAGCGGGGGAGTAGTAGGGGCGGTGAGGCCTCCGCAGCATCACAGCTGGCCAAGGGAGGCAGGAGCATGCGGCACGACCGACGCTGGTTTGGGCAGCTGGAGCAAGAAGACCAGAGGTTGAAGAAGCACTACGGCCGTTGGATGGACATCGTACGGTCATTGGAGCTAGAATCGTTCATATTGAGTAAGTTGACAAAGCCCTCCGTCCGCGTCAACTTAGTAGGCCCACAAGTCAGCCTCCCATATGGTGGGTCCTAGCTAGCAGGGGGGTATTCATTTTTTTGTGTGTAATAAGGAAGCACTTCCTTGCGTGCGAAGATACAGCTGGTGGGTCCAAGCTGTCAGCGGTGGGAACATTTTTTTCACGAAATACATAGGCTCTTTCGGTTGGTCCCAGATGTCAGGTGGAGGAATCATTATTTTGCACGTAATAAGGAGGCATTTCCTTGTGTGCGGCCGTGGACCCAGCTGGCAGCCTCTCCACGTACAGTCCACTTCTCATGGATGTCGTTCATTGACCACGTTGACCACGCCGCGCCGAGAGCACCAGGGCGGTGGACGATGGCGAGGCCTACGAAGGGAACGGCAAGGAGCCGGGGAAGAGTGGCTGCCCACGCGGTGGGGAGTACAAGGGTTGACTGGTTCGGCCGCCGTCGCCGGAAAATAACAGGAGGTGTGGGTGAGTAGAGGGACAGCCAGGCCAGGGAAGCGAGTATGGTGGGGCCGTGAGGCCTGCCCGGCAGCACAGCCGGCCGTGGGAGGCGGGTGCAGGCGGTTCCGCCGACGGTGGTTTGGGCGACTGGAGCAGGAAGATCAGAGACTGAAGAAGCACAATTGCCGATAGATTGACATCTAACGGTCTGACGCTGGTAGAGCCGATTTTTGACTAAGTTTCTTTTTTTGAGAAACCTTGTGTACGCATGAACTTAGTAGGCCCACAAGTCAGGCTCCAAATCTATGGTAGACAACATAGAGCCCATTTGCTATTTTTTAAATAATTTGCAGCCCATTTGCTAATTCTTAAGTAATTTATTACAACCCATTTTCTGCCCAGGACCACGGTCAAAAAGTTCAACCTTATTTTGCATATTTCGGTGGAGTCCGAACTGTTGTAATCCCGAAATGATAAACATTTTTTTAAGAACTTATTGATTTGCCAAAAAAATCGTTTTGTTTTCGTAAGCAAATAAGACGTGGGACAATTGAGTTGGTTTAAGGGAAAACCAGTGGTAAAAAATTAGCGCTGGGAGGGAAAACAACAACAAAAATAAGGATGTAAATATGAAAAGGGAACTTTATGTATTTTCAATATAATGATACGTGTATATGAACTAGTAAAACTATAGGTGGAGATTAGAAACGAAAGTAGGACATGGCGTTTCAAGAGGAAAATAGAACTGGGTTGTGTGTTTGATTCAGTAAAAAAAACTGCATGCGGATGTTGTAAGACAAAATATAACTAACGTTGGCGGGCCACAGGCCAGTAGATACCTGCTGGATCTTTATGCCCCGTTGCCGTCATGGGCTGGGGCTGTTAAAAACAAAACCAAGCTTGGGCAGTCTACAACCCAGTTGAAACTTGCTTGACCTGAAAAAACAATATAGCTGCTCAATAAACGAGAGAATTCTACAAGTACAGACTCATAACTCGAATGCAACATGTATATTGTTTTTTCATCGTGATAATAAGTGCATGCACTTGTTTCGAAAAATTTGGAGAACTGGGAATTCAAACGGCAGGTGCTTATGCTACCCATCAAATAAAAATCAGCTGCCTGAAAATTCGTTTCGAAACAAATGATTCAGCTTTATATCCACGTCGACCCTCGGCATGATGGTTGGAAGCAAATGCCAAGTTCATACCGAAAGATCGTTAATAGCAATACCAACTTGAGGATGACAAGGTAGTACAAGTACCAATACCAAACTAACTTATAATATTTTTAGTCTCGGCCCTAGTGTTCTTCTGGTAGAAAATCTTGCAGAGGACCAACTCCCTCTCCTTCTCTTGCTCTAGGTCCCCGAGGTGGTACTGGTGCATCACACAGTTGGTCCTCTGCTGGCCGAAGTTCTTTTTTTTTGCGGGAATGGTCGAAGTTCTTGCTGGGGTGTAGCACCAGAACCTTTTTGCTGCCCGTCTGCCAGCCGTTGACCATCACCGGCAAGGTATTGCCGATCTTTTGCCACATCGCGTGCATGCCACACTCCGACTGTATCTTGCAACACGTCCAAGTGCTCCTTTTGAACGCCCTGGAATTGCGCTGGAAGAAATGCTTGCTTAGGCCACTCAGTGTGATACCTGCAGTATTGTCGAATACATGTTTTAGTGTACGTAGTTGGCATTTTCAGAACATCTTTGGCATGTTACAGTCACTTGTTTCACTTTTTATTAACTGTCAAATTGTAATTGCTTCACTAGGTTTGCGTCTAAAAAGAAAAATAGAGCTATAAACAAAGGAGTATGTTTGTGCATGTAGACGTTCGATCGGTGTCTTACTTGGAAGTTTCTCAGGATGGGTGTAGGATATGCCGTGCTCGCTGTCGATGGTTGGTATGAACAAATCGATGAGAGTGTGAGATCTTGCACTGTCAGCACTCACTTTGGCCTCAAGGTGCTCGATCAGCTCCTGATCCATGGGATCGAACTTGACGCCACCCGGCAGCAGCGGCCAATCCTTCTTGGAGTTGCATCGGTTAATTCCAGTTGTATGGTACTCAATGTATGATCAATCGACTGTTTTAATTGAATGATGAAAGATTTCGATAGATAAGTGGTAGTACTCCAAATCTGAAGCCCACAATACCCGAACACGCCACCGGGATTCTTGTGTCACCTCACGCGCAACATGTTGTCACATCAATTCAATGTGAGGACATGATGAATAATTTGACCGACGTATACTAGTCACGCTCTTTGTCAAAGTACTTACTAGTCGTATTTAGTGTCACATTTTAACCATAGGTTTAACTAACAAAATGTCAATGCATGTCACCGAAAATTATCCCATTGGAAACTATGTTCAAATACAAATAAAACGATATAATTTTTTGTGACATGCATTAACATTTAGTTAGTGAAATTTATGGTCAAAATTTGGCACAAATTACGAAGGGGACCAATAAACCAGGAGGGAGGTGGTAGTACGAGTAGCAAAATACTCCCTCCGTTCCTAAATATAAGTCTTTTTAGACATTCAAATGGACTACACCATATGGATGTATATAGACATATTTTAGAGTGTAGATTCACTCATTTTACTTCGTATGTAGTCACGTGTTGATATCTCTAGAAAGACTTATATTTAGGAATGGAGGAAGTATATGGTATAGAGGACTAGTACAAATTTAGAAATGGAGTAAGAAGTTACAAGGTCATGACAGACTTTGTAGGCTACATGAGTAATACAAAATATAATTCACATTGGACAACACTATCACCAACAAGTACGCACTTGAAGCCTAATTGATATATATATATATATATATATATATATATATATATATATATATATATATAGTGGCGCTATTATGATCACGGGATTAGAATAACTATTTGGATCACAGCAGCCCTATATAGGGCCCTCCCGTACTTCCGAACTGCCGCCGGCCCGACAGGATCCACTGGATCCCGAGGCCCCCCGACAGGATCCACCTGATCACGATCCGCATCCCGAGCCGCCCCAGCCCCCTCCTCCCCTCGATCCCCCGACCTCCCCCTCATCGCCGCCGATCTTTGCCGGATCCGCCGCCTCCTTTTCCTTCCCCAACTCCTGGCCGGCCGGATCCGCCGCCTCCCTTCCTTCCCCAGCTCCTGGCCGACCACCGGCCTTGAGCGGCGGCGACAGTGGACGCCTTGGCGAGGGAGCCCAGCGTCGCTTGAGCGGCCGCCATGAACTTCGTGAAGCCGCATCCTCGTCCCCATCGTCACCAAGCCTTGGCAGACGGATGATGGCCCTGACGCAAGCAACGGCGAAGCGCGACCAACAGAGCAACTCCTCATGAGGCGGAATTTCGCCCTCAAATTCAGCGGCAGAAGTACATGAACTTCCTCCCAATTTTGCCTTCTTCTTCAATCTTGCCTTCTCTGACCTTCTTGCATTGTGCAGATGAACTTCGCGCCCCCTGCAAGACATGGATTGCCATGGAATTCCTCTACTACCTCCACGACGAATTTTTCTCAAGGTGGCCTATCAGCTGCTGGAAAAAGATTGGCTGGACTTCTAGCCAGGGTATGGTTGAACTTCTTCCTTCCTTCGGTTTGTTATTTGCCTACAGCTATGTGAAGTTCAGGTGGTGTGTGAGCCTCAGTCCAGGCTACAAAAGCTTTTTAAAATTCTGCCTTCTTACAACCATGTGAAGTTCTTGTGGTGCAAGATCCTCGGTCCAGGCTACAAAAAAACAGCATTGTAAAAATCTGCCTGCTTACAGGCATGTGAAGTTCAGGTGGTATGTGAGCCTCAGTCCAAGCTACAAACACTATAAAATCTGCCTGCATTCACATTCACATGTGAAGTTCAACTAGTAAGTGTGCTAGAGTTCAGGTTGGTATGTCTCTGGTTCTGTGCAAAAATAAAATAAAAGGAAAATAAAACATGCACGTGATATGACATGAAGGTCAGGTTGGTATGCACTAGCAGTCCATCCATTCAAACGCATGAAGGTTCAGGTTTTTTAAACTGTAGACAGTATTTCCCCTTTGCAAAACAGGAAGTTTAGGTTGTGAACAGTGCCCAGTTTAGGTGCATATAAGTAATAAGATATTGTAGAATTAAAAAATAGGATGTGAAGTTAATTCTGTGAAGGGTGCTCAGTTCAGGTACAAAGGCATCGGCAGATGCTCAGCACAGTGTGATAGCTCTCACCACTTTTATATGAGAAGTTCAGGCTGTGAATAATGCTAAGTTCAGTTACAAATGTATATGCAGATATAAATTGTGTGCTAATACACATTTTTTTTCTTTTATGTCAGGAAGACGATAGACGCATGAAGAAGCTTAGAAGTTCCCAGCAGCAAGTACACAATCCAAAGCATGTACGCGTTGCACCACCCACTCAATGGGTCACGCCTCAAACGCACCAACAGCATTACCAACCTGCTCCAGACAAAAAATGGATGACACCCGAAACACACGGATATTTCCAAGATGCTGGGTCACAGCCCTATCCGCACAGGTTTGCGCCTCCACCTAATTGGGTGACGCCGGAAATCCCCCGCGGATTCTTTGTATCCACAAGCAGGCTCCCAAGCACGCCGATGGAGGAGGGGGTTAGCTCAAGTCCTGCGTGTGACTCTGGAGATTATCCTGGTGTGCCTCATCAACGCCAAAGCGAAGCAACTAAACCGGATCCCAGGACAAATCCAACAGCAACACACGCACGGAGGAGAGTGATCTGCACACTACCACCGTCTGATCCTGCTGCTGCTGCTACAAGTCAGAATTCTACGGGGCATAAGGTAGATGGATTGCTTCACAAAACAAAAGAGCAAACTAAGACCAGGATCGCAATACCTCCACAACCACCTCAAGCAAAAAGGACGCAAAACAAGAGAGAGGCCATCTTCAGCCCTCCTTCCTCCTCGTGATCCACTGCTGCATCCTGCTATGATTACTCCGCCATGCCCCATCCCAGAGGGACAGCAGCCGACACCGGCGGAGTTGCGATCATACACGCACGTAGTGAAACAAAAATATTTATATACGCATCTTGTATTATACGCATTTTACGCTCCCTCCAGGATAACAAGTTCATAAACTGCATTTTAACGTGCTGTTTGGATTATTTTTTTCTTTTTCTGCAGACGCAGGATCTACCGGATTATCTAATACCAAGACTAAAGATGCGATTCAAAGATGTAGAGAAAGCAAGGGAATTTTATAACAGATACGCCAGACACGCTGGTTTTGGAATCAGGAAGACGGGTGGAAATGACAACCACAAGTATTTTGTTTGCGCCTTCCAAGGGATACACACATCTTCTGTTTCAGAGGCCAACAGGAAGCGAAACAAAACATCGCAGAGGACAGGCTGCAATGCAAGAATGAGGGTGAAGGTGCAGGAAGATGGCACATGCGTGGCAGTGGACATTGAGTACAATCATAATCACGAGCTCATGCAAACTGATGACATGCTGGTATTCTTGCACTCACACAAGAATTATGACCCCACTATTCTGGAGTATGTAAAGCTCCTGCAGTACCATGATGTCAAGCACACAACAATCATGTCCATGCTATCTGAAAATGAAGATGGAAGCTACTTCCTAAGCATGACCGGACGAGACCTCCTAAACCAGTAAGTATTCAAAACACCCACATGATGCAATGTAAAATAGCATCCTAGCTCACAGCCCCTTTGATAGCAAAAATAACAAATGCATGTTGGCGTGTGATTTGCAGGAAAGCCATGAATGCAAGGAAAGATGATTTGGATGATGTATTAAAACTTGTTTCATTCTTCATAGACATGAAGGCAATAAATGATGAGTTCTTCTATGACATCCAAGTGGACAAGGACAAGTCAATTAAAAACATTTTCTGGTCCAATGCAAGCTGCCGAGGAGCCTATCAAGACTTCGGCGATTGCGTAACATTCGACACGACTTACAAGACCAACAGATTTCATATTCCTCTGGGAGTGTTTGTTGGAACAAACCATCACTTGCAGTCAACGATATTTGCCGTTGCCCTGATAAGAGATGAAGATGCAAAGTCATTCAAGTGGATGTTTGATACATTTCTACGGTGCATGAACAACAAGCACCCAACTTGCATTCTAACAGGTGAGTTCAAAAAAAACTCCTCAAGTTTCATCATCTTTTCAGTCTATGTATGGGTCTCTGTTGGTTGGGTACATTTGTTTTTTCTGAAAAATATGTAAAGAATGCAGTTCAGCCATTGTTAGCACAGAAGTCCAACTAGCAATACAAGAAAGCAAAATTACCTATCATATGTTTAGAAAAAAAATTAGTTATGAATGTGAAGTTCAAGTACATGAATCATAGAAGTTCAAGGACGAAGTTGTTAGATAAAAATATGTAGCATGTTCAAAAAACATAGTTATTCATGTGAAGTTCAATCACTGCTACCACATAAGTTCAACAACACTGCTGTAAGAAATTTTTTGAGTCTGACACTACTAGTTTGTGGTACTACTAACTGTGAAGTTCAAGCACTGGTACCACAGAAGTTCAGCAACACTGCTGTAAGAAAAAAAATACATGTGACATTCTTAGATACCATACTGCTAGATGTGAAGTTCAATTACTTGTGCAACATAAGTTCAAAATCAGTACAAAAAAGAATCAAGTTTCATTTTTTTAATTCATGCAGACCAGTGCCCATCGATGGCGAAAGCTATACCACAATCATTTCCAAACACCGTCCACAAGCTATGTCGTTGGCACATATTGAAGAAGTACAGGGAATACCTCGCGTTGCTGTACAAAAAGTATGAAACATTCAAAGAGGAGTTCACAGCTATATTGAACTGGCCGCTGATGCCAACGGAGTTTGAAGATGCCTGGGCTGAACTCGTGCACAAGTACCACCTGGAGAACGACCAGATGATGATGCAGCTCTGGAGTGATAGGAAGATGTGGATTTAAGCATATTACAAGAACATTTTCTGTGCTAGAATGACTTCCACACAACGAAGCGAGAGCATGAACCACGTGCTAAAGAAAGGGTTTGTCAAGGGGACCCAGAACCTACACAAGTTTGCTAGGTGGGTCAATGCTTGCATACAAACTCGGATCACGAGAAGGAGAACGAGCAAACAATGACCACATGGTATGATGACAAGTACAAAACACCACCATCATGTTACATTTACCTTCAACATGTGCACTTTGAATGTTAAAAAATGAAACCCATGATTCTGCTTCGACTAATATCTTACTTTTTTGACATGTGCAGACCAATCCTATGACAAAGACAACTTACGGCTACGAGGAAGACATGTCTATCAAGTACACAGAGCCGTGTACAACGAGATGAGGAATAGGATGAGAAAGGCCACACTATTTCGCGCAAAGCGTACAGCAGAGTCCACTAAGTACCTTGTGTACTACCACAACAAGCCTGGCCATGATGATGAAGAAAGATTTTCCTGGTCAAAGCATGAATTCCAGGTTGTAGCTGACCCAGACAATGAAATATACGAGTGTGAATGCAAGCTCTGGACACACGCAGGTGAGCGGGAAAACAAACTCATTAAATAGCTAGACTAGTAGTATCATATCAAAATTTATGAAACTCATTGCTGGCTCACAAACTATGTATTCTGCATTCATCACAAAAATGCAGGCCTGTTCTACCTTCACATCATGAACATACTGGACTACCCGAAGCGACAAATTTCCAAACAAGTATATCCTCAAACGGTACACAAAGACTGCAAAATCACAACCAACCTTTGATACAAGGGACTACAACACAACCGCATCGGATGGCAGCTCAAGGCTATCGAAGCAAGACATTTTGCTGCAGCTGAATTTGATGGTTAACAAGAAAGCGATGAGATGTGACTAGCAGTATGAAAGAGCCTACTATGTTCTCAAGAGGCGCGTGGAAGAAATTGATGCAATACATTCAGCAAATCAAGCGGATGCTGACCAAAGGATGGCTGAAGAGGACGCTGAAATTGAAGATGACCTTCACTATTATGCAGCTGAAATGCTCAACGCCGCCGCTAAAGCCAACCAATGCAAGCAGGGTGATGGCCAATCAATGGAGCAGCGACAGCAAGAGACGATGAAACTGCCGCTCTATTCTGAAAAAAAGGGTAGGAAGAAAATTACTGCAGCAAAGAAAAGTGACAAGAGAGCACAAATAAAGGCACCACCTGCAGGAAGAGTCGTGCTGCTCGATGAGAATGGAGTGCCACTTGGACACAGGAAATGTAGTGTGTGCAACCAGGTTGCGGGACACAGCAAGCTGACCTGTCCAACACTCTTGGAAAGAAACAATGCCGAAGAGGTCAAGCTACCCAAATCTCAAAAACAGCAACCCAAAGTTATGGAACAAAATAAGGGACCACACCCACAGAAAGCAAGCACCAGACTTTGTAGCATATGCAAGGAGTATGAACCACATAATGCAAGAACATGCCCGAAGCGGCAGATCTTTGAAAAAGACAAGCAAAAAGCCAGAGAAGAAACAGAAAGCAAAACCCAGAGCCAGCAACAAGAAAGAGGTGGAAGAGGAAGAGGAAGACGAAGACGAAGACACCGTCGAAGAAGAGGAAGACGAAGAGGAAGAGAACGATGAAGAGAAAGAGGAAGAGGATGATGAGGAGGAAGAGGAAGAGGACGATGAAGAGGAAGATGAAGAGGAAAAGGTACATGTCAAGCAAAAATCTATACAACCAAAGCCTAGGAGGAGCACAAGGCTGATGAACATTTAGAATAGGTCAATTAACACAATGCAAACTTATGTCATGTCAATGTCCAGAAATATTATGTCATCCCCTTTTATTGTTGAACTTTTGAAGAAGTCCTGGTAACATACACTGTGAAGTTCACGTAGTATTACTGCAGAAGTCCTGCAAACTTATGTCATGTCAATGTCCAGAAATATTATGTCATCCCCTTTTATTGTTGAACTTTTGAAGAAGTCCTGGTAACATACACGATGAAGTTCACGTAGTATTACTGCAGAAGTCCTGGTATGTTATGAGATGAAGTGTTGTGCTGATGATGTACTGCATGAAAGAGCAAGCAGTAATAAAATGAAAAACATACATTGTGAAGTTCAAGTAATATTACTGCAGAAGTCCTGGTATGTTATGGCAGGAAGTGATGTGCTGGTGTTGTATTCCATAAAAGTGCAACCAGCAAATAATCATATAGTATTGAACTTCAGGTCAGCTTATAGAAGAAGTTCTGGTATCTAAAATCGATGTTGGAAAAAATATGCTTAAAAAAATAAAGTTTCACTGCGCCGCATAAACTAAGGTTAGCAAGCCTAAGATAACGCGCTCAAATGTGAAGTTCTGCTTGGATACGTGCAGAAGTTCATGTACAATGCCGACAAAAGATAAAGAAACGTCAACAATATTTCTGCACGGATTTACATATGAAATACGTTCGCACTTGAAAAAAACACAAAAAAACAAATATATATTCTACGCAAAAGCATACATTTTGGTTGGGTTGAACATTACCAATACATTACACAACACAAAATATCCTCTCCATCTGAAACCAGCAGCCCAGCCACATCTCAAAGCAGAAGTTCAAGTCTACGATCATATTTTGGGAGCCCGAAGATAAACAACACAAAAAAATCAAGCAGTTCAACCAAAACCGAGGCAGAAGTTCAGGTACATCTGTTGGGGCAAAAACATTCAACACATGGATACTGAAAAACGACGCAGTGCATTGAAATTCACAAAGCCAAATCATTCTTCACACCAAATGCATTTGTCCACAAATATCATAAGTAATAGTGCTGCACCTATAGATACACAAATCACTAAAAATATTCTTACAACCAAATCTTTAAGGAATTGTTCCAATCATTATCAAACCTAAAAATCTGTACGAAATCAAATCTACAATGAAACTAATGCTTCAAATTCACGGGCCAAAGGACTGGATCTCTTTAGGGAGCTCTGAACGCACGACTTCATTCTTCTCACTAAAAATCAGAGTGTGCATGAACTCAGCCTTCCAGTCATCTGCAGCAGCCTGCAAACGAAGAAAGGTGAAAATGATGGTTTAGTAACGGATATCTAAAACCAAAGCAGGAGCGTCTCAGCAAAAACACACAAGAATAATCAAAGGATGATGAGACGAGAACAAAGACAGAACATACTTCCACATCACCAAAATCTTCAACAATCTCATCGCCATCATACGAAGAGCTGAACTTCACGGCAAAGAAACCACAATCATTACTCTTCTGCTTCGGAACGTCGATGAAAGCCGGCCTCTTTGCAATAGTCACCCGCTTAGGTCGCTTGCTCGCCTTTGTATGCTGCTTCTTGCCGTACACCTCCTCGAAAGCAACCCAACAAATCTCTTCATCTCACGGAAATAACAAAATTAGATGAAGTCAAAAACATGTTAACCAAAATAGTTAAGTTCAGGTACATAAAAAAGCGACACTTGCATAAGATCCACCTAAAACAAAATAGCAGAAGTTCAACTTCTAAATGAGCGATTCAAGCAAAGATACCAAAACAGAGACAAAGAACATATTTTGTCAACACAAGGCATAATAAACTTCGTGTCAAACAAGAGAATGTGAAAGGAGGTTCAGGCTAAGAAACACTCACGATATTTTGGCAGTCCCCGTGGAAACTAGATCGCGACGTTTCCATATTATCGTAAGAAAGTGAATCAAGGATGTCAATGCTCCCACGATATCTATTCACCACGTACACACTGTAGTGCGCCATTGTGTCAATTGGCTTGAATAGAATCAAGAAAACCTGCCAAGAATGAAAGGACCGGTGAACACAAACTATAAAAGCATATGTACTGACGAACAGGCATGAACAAAAACTTCTTGACAAACTCAGCAAAAGGATGCACATGAAATTAAAAAAAGCAAGGGTTATGAAATCCTAACCAGCTTTGCGTTAAGAAGGTCTTCTTCCTTGCGAACAAACATTGGGAGGACAACAACAGATTTTTTTGCATCAAACTTTGGAACTATTATACCAAGAAATCATACTCCAGCAAGATCTGCATTCAAAAAAAAACAATTAAAACACCTCCCAAATGCTACTACAACAAAACTAAGGCAAAAAGAAGGAGATAGGGGTGCAAAGAACTAAAACATGTATGAAGTAGGGACTAAGTACAACCCTGTCAGCACTAGTGAATATCTCAGAGGTCTCCGGCTTATGCTTCCACAAATTTATGAGATAATCCATTATGTCTCCTTCCATCTCACGCCCTTCACCGAAAAGCGTATAAAGGACACGCCCCGTGAGGTCAATCACATTCCTGTGGATGGTAAACATGCAAAGAGCTTGTCCCGCAGAATACAAAAGGATGGTAAAAAAATATTAGAAGTTCAGATACAATAACAAACAGAAGTTCAGACACTATAACTCAAAAGGCAAGAGGAGACATAAAACAGAAGTTCAGATACTACAACAACGGCAGTTCAGACAATACAACTACAGAAGTTCAGACACTACAACTCCAAGGCAAGGGAACGACAGATGAGGGTAACTCACTCAGAATGCTTCTCCAGACCGTCTTTACTCAACACATACTGTTTCATCTTCCGGGCCTCGGATAGATGAGGGTAACTGTATTTTTTCAGGGGAGCGACAGGAGAACGCCACTTCAAAGGCAATCTTGCTGCTCTCTTGGAGGAAGTTATGTTCCCAGACTCAACCGTCGGTTTCCTCCTGGTGATCACAACATTCTTCCCACCTCTACCAGCAACAGTACCAGCAGCACATTTAGCATTCTTCGGGTAAGCAATCTTCTCAAAATCATCATCGGACGAAATCACTTCGCTTCTACCGCTTCGACCGTGATCAGCCTTCCTGTAGCAAGGGGTTTTTGGAGTACCACGAATACCACCAGCCTGCTTCCCCAACTTAGAAGGAATAAGGGTCCGAGGTCTATCATCTTTTATCGGAGCTGTACTCACCGGTTCCTCCCTAGGCTGGTATTCCTGTGACCCGAGGAATGAGTAGTGGTAATCGGTCAGCTCCAACGGTTCCACTGTCAAAGAAAAAAGGAAGAGAAAACATCACAATTAAATACAACCAAAGTTCAGCAACATCACAATGTGCAGACCAACTAAAAAACATGAAATGGTTACTACTCAAGTCGGCCTAAAAAATTAGTTGCAGTAAAAAACTAAATGAAGTTCAGGCACAACCAGAGGCACAGTTCAAGATAAACCGATGAACTGTAAATCATTCAACTACAGCTAACAAAACCATAGAAAGGCATCATCTCTGAAGATCAATTATAAAAGAAAATGCTCATGTCCATTTAAGCAAAACAAAACACACAAGCAAAATTAAAAAAGATAGAAATGAAGTTCATGTACAAAGAAAATGCTCCCCTCCTTCCGAAACCAGCAGCTCAGCCAGACCTCAAGCAGAAGTCAAAGCTCAGAGAAAAATATGAAGTTCAGGTAGAATAAAAGATGCAGTGCAGGTAAGCAGTACAAGTTCCAAAATACTTACATGTGTAGTAGCCAAACAGAGCTTGGAAGTCTGTCTCAAACAGGTCAGAAGAAGCGATTGAGTACAGCCACGTCTTCCTGATATCCCCGATATTCTCATGGGAATAATTTGCAAGAACCCCGTCATGATACGAATTAACATTCGTAAGCATGAAGAATCCGCAGTCGATACTGCCATCAAACGAAGTAAAAGAAATAGTGTTAGGACAGAAAAAGAAAGCCAACGAATTAACACGTCGCAGCTTAAGTACAACTACAGTTAAACAGATGTGATAAAGAGAAAAAGTCGAACTCATACTTGTTTTGCTGCTGGGGGACATCAATCCAATCCAGAGCGAAATTGTCGATGCTAATAGGACTGAAGGGTGTCTCCCTGTCGTTGCTGGCATCCTTCCAAAGCCTCTTGATGTTGTCGGTCATCCGTCGAAACAGGCGTACCGCACATTCATCTTTTGGTCCATAGTAGGAATCGAGAAGCTGGACCTTGAATTCTTCAGGTCAAGGAATACCGACACCCAATGACCGACACCACCCATGGAAGCGTGAAGCTCAAAGCGGTCAAAAGTAGGGAAAACAACCTGAAGCATCATAAACACACGAATCATTAAAAAATGAGAATTAATATCAGAACGGTACAAAAGAAAAATAAAAAAATATTAACACAGTGGATCGCACTGCAAAACTAATACAAAGGCAAAGAACAAGATATTGCATACCGAATCATGTGCATCCATGCTATCTGGACCACTCGCCATGAAGTACTTCCTCACACGGGAATCAAATTGACCCCTAAAAATCTTGTCCTAAAATAATGCAGACAACACCAACATATGAAAAAAAATGAGACGAACAAGTTTTAACTAAAATGGTAAGGAACAAAGACATATTTGCTACCAGGGATGGTTGACTTACACAAACCCAATACGACAGGATGAGTTTATCCGATCCCTGGTACTTCGCACGTAGAAATAGAGTGCACACTCAGCCACATTAGATGTAAGCATTCCGCGAGGACCAAAAGATATTGCGACTTCTTGAACAGAAGCTTCACACTCCTTGTTTCGGAACATAATCATTTCTCTAAAACAAGCAAATAGAAAGTAAAACAAGTTCAGCAGCAGGAACTCAGGAAGTTCATAACACATGTTAGCACAGAAGTTCAGTTATATCACAACAGGCAGAACAGTGCAAAAGAGGCCATAAGTTCAGCGCCAGAGAAGCAAAAAAACAAGAAGTTCAGGTACATAGAGTTGAGAAATTCAGGTATGAAACCACGGGCAGTTCACAGGGGGTACATGGATGATGTAAATGTTGAGCAGCTGCACTCACCTCTTGGAGCAGTGGATTTCCTAAGCCTAGTTACACCGTAATAAAAGTCATCAACCTTCTTTCAAGACGACAAAGAAGGTCGCTATCTGCTCACCAAAAAGAAAATAGCAATTAACATCAACACTCAAAGCACATAGATTCACGACAGTTTCAATTAAGACCAACATTCAAGCACAAACATTCAAAACATAAGCACATCTCAGCTGCTACATCAGAAAAGATAAAACACAGCATCATAGACATCACAACCCATGCATTACAAACCTCCACCCACATAGAAAACATGTCCACTTAACATTCTTTACAACCCACACGACAAACAACAAAACCAGAAGTTTAACTTAGACCACACAGGCAGTTCACATGGGATATCATGGACTAAACCAAACAACAAAGAGGGAAGGGGATGGGGAAAGAAGAGAGAAGCATGCTCCTCTCTTCATGGATCCTTGCCTAGACCAGTGGCAGCACTGGAATGATCAACCTCCTCTCCATAGCTATCGCTTTCGGTATCTTCATCGTCGTCTCCAGTAGACGTTGCAGCGTCGTCGGGAAGGACACCAACAGCAGATGGAGCAGCTGGAGAATCTGAAACAAGAAAAACTTTTGGTTGTGCTCAGACAAAGATTAACATCAATCGATGGCTCTGCTGCAGAGACTTCTCCGGCTTGGCAAAGAAGACTACCACCAGTTTCAACAACAGACTCAACAGCATCTTTCTCCAAAATGATGTCTCCAGTTGTCTTGCCCTGATCAACATTTGAAACCTCGGCGACAATGGACGACCGAGGTTCGGCCAGACCACCCTTCGTGAGCAAAGGTGCACAGAGGCGGACATGTACGCAACATTCTGCGGAGGAACACTAACATCATCATTCTGGCCGCAAAAAGAAACAGAAAGTCATTACAAAGGGCTGACTGAACCTCATGCACAGGAGCAGCAAGTCCGTCTCAGGGGCAACAAGACAAATGGACAAGAAAAATGGTACCTCATTTTCACTGCCATGAACCTCATCAACTATTACGCCACTAGCCGGAGCAGGTTCATGCACAGGGGCAGCCTCATGCACAGGAGCAGCTTCATGCGCAGGTAAAACATCCTCCTCAACCCTAGCATCATCATCAACAGCCTAAAAAATAAAAAATAAATCATTTAGAAAACAAATACCTAATCAGCAGAAGTTCAGATTGCACAATCAGAGAAGGTCAGCTATCACAACTGACACATAATGGAAGTCCAAATACGGTAAACATAGCAGGTCAGATATCAAACTACCCTAAGATACAAGAGGGAACAAAAAAGGGCCAGTCATCAAAGTCATGGAAGTTCAGGTGCTGTAGCAGTTGAAGTTCAGGTTCAATAAACAGATAAGATCACCTAGGAACACTAGTGCTAAAAAAGGAACAGTTTACGACACATCAAATCAACAACGCTCGCCTATGAACACAAAAAGTAATAACTGAAAGCTAACATTTAACATTCAACATTAGTGCAAACCTCTTTGGTATGCTCCACGTGGCCTCCTTCACGACCCGAACGAACAGAATCCTGCCTCTGAATCTGTCTCACAACAACACTTGCCTCATCTTCAAAAGGCTTGCAACGAGCATCCTGCATTTCCTTGAACAGCCCAATGCTAGTCCGGAGGTGGGAAGTGCTCTGACGAAGCTCTTCAAGAAATTTAGCTTCAATACATAAGACCTCCTTCGAAGACTCAGCATCAAACCCGTGCCCGGGAGGAAGAATCCCATCAACACGACTAAGACGCTCGTGATCGAAGGAACACGAGCCAACTCCCCACAAACAGTTTCAAGAAGATCACAATCCTAACCAGAGAAACATTGGCAGCTTCAAACAAATCCTCGCAAGAAACGCCACCTACAGCACTCACACGGGCAGAAGAACCTCCTGGATCTACAGGGGGGGCACCGGTATTAACATCCCGGGAGAATTCAAATCTTGGTGAACTTCCACTCCCTAGGCCGGCAGAAGGAGGCATAGTTAGAACAGGACGTTCGATAACCCTAAAGAACACAACCTCAGCCTGTGTCTTCCACTGCATACAAAAACAAAAGTCAACGCTACGTAAAAACAAATGAAGGAACATGGGAACAAAAAATATACAAGACAATACCGTAAGTTCAAGGTAAACTACACAGAAAGAATAATGCATACAAACACTTACAGTAGCCTCCCAAACACCCAGTTGGCTGGGTCATTATCACCTTCGTGACTAAGTCACCGCAAAGAAGCTCAAGAAGCTTGGCACGATCCATGAAATTGATGCGAGGGGTCCTCAAGTCAATATTAGGCGTCTTGCCAATGATAAGGCAGTCCATATACATAAGAAGCGGCGCGATCGCATGACTGTGACAGCTTTTCCTCCGCTAGTACCTTGCCGATACCTAACAACAAAGACACTCAATATCGCCAACAACCAACCGGCAAGAGTCCATGTCTGCCATATCCTCAAACACAAGGTTCTCGGCCATTGCTGCCTCCCTGGACACTCGTGTAGATGTTCCAGGGATAACCACCTTCATGAAAACAATAAGGTAAAACACCTGAAGAGCAAGATCATCCTTCGTCTCATCCTTCACAAGTTCAGCAAGGATATTCCGCAAATCCTTTGTCTTGATGTCATCACTCCTAGCATACCCAAGCTTGCCCTTCAACCTCATAACAGCATCATCGAAACCATCATTCGAGGGCCTAGGGGGGGTACGATTACCTTGAGGGAACCCAAAGAGATGGTGAATAGCATCACTTGTAATACGTATAACCTTGTTCACCTCACCCATGTCCAAAATCATGGTTGAAGGGTCAATCCTCGTGTAGATGTTGCCCATCAAAGGACGAGAAATGTTGGAATCAACCTTCAAATCAAACACACAACCAAAACCAGCCTTGATAACCCTCGCCTTGTGCCTACCTTGTAGCATTTTCGCACAGGTCTTGACCTCTCCTAGTGATCAGCGAACCGTCTTGTTAAAATGTTTCGCCTCACCTCCTCCTTGGCCACCTTCTTCGGGCGCTTTGCCTCCTCTCTTCCTCCTCTCAGGCCGCTGCACAAGCTGATACTGAAAAAAATACATTGACAAGGAAAAAAGGCAGAACAATGAGACACACAACCTTCACCAAAATTCAACTAATGCCTACATATACGCACTACATCTCAGAAGTCCAACCATGTCTACATAGGCAGTACAACCATGTATGACCACAAGTTAACATGCTTTCAAAAATGTTGGAAATTTAAAAAGCAGAAGTTCAAACATGTACACTAAGGCAGTAATCAAAACATGTATACCAACAAGTTAAGCTTATTTCTTCATGTATATACCCAGAAGTCCAACTATGTACTCAAAGGCAGTAATCAAAAACATGTATACCAACAAGTTAAGCTTATTTCTTCATGTATATACCTAGAAGTCCAACTATGTACTCAAAGGCAGAAATACCATAAAAGCAAAGCACGTCGGCTAATTTATTCGTCTATATTGAGATGGAGCAGAAGGTCACCTATGTACGCCAAGGCAGTGCTAAAAACAATAAAACTACAGAAATAGCGGCAAATGCTTAAAAACAGTAAACATGAGACATTCATACCTGATTAGCGGCAGCAGCATCATCGTCGTCGTCCTCATCATCAGCATTGAAATCAGCATCATCCTTGTCCTCTGGATTAACACGAGAACGCTTCTTCACACCCTTGTTGACCTTTGCAAGTGGAACCTTGCGCTTCATGCCGCATTTCTTCCCCTTACCAGATGCACCAGCACCAAGCGGAGAAGGTGTAGGCGCGGCAGTGGCAAGCACACGAGGACTACGGCGTGGCGTACCACCACCGCCTAGCCCTTCATCTTCAACAACTTCTGCAGGCCTTGAAACACGTGGGCTCCTCCGAGGAGTAACTTCACCAACTACTAGCTTCCTTGAAGCAGTCTTCTTAATTTTCTTCTTAACAGGGACAACCGTGCCATCACTGCGACACGGCACGTCTTCCTCAACAATGAGCTCAGCCGCATGAACAGATCCAGGAACATCAGAACCTTTCTCAAGGCAGGCCGCCCTCTTCTTGTCAAAATCTTCTCGCTTCTTCCTCTTACGTTGGTCCTCCAGGAGAAGCTGAAAAGGAACATCCTCGGGTTGCGTCACAGGTTCAGTGCCATCAACAGATCATCAAGGCGTCTCGACATCTGAAGAGAGCAGAAAGGATCCGGAACGGAATCACAACCTTTGACTGAGGGAGCCACCTCCTCAGCTGCAGCAGGGTTTTCTGATAAACCCAACTTAGATAAAACATCGTTGATGGTGTTCACAGCTTCCTCCTCTTGGACACATCTGCAAAGAACACAAAAAATCAAAGCAAAAAATAAAAAAAGTCATGAACAAAAACAAAAACAAACGACATAAACAAGCTAAAAAAACATGGCTGAAAACTTTAAAATGAAAAGAAAAGGGGATTCACATACTAGGTGAAGCAAGAGCTGCAGAAGCAAGATCCTCGAGGCTTGAAACATTCTCAAGGCTCGAAGCAACCTCAGCAATCAAAGTCAAAGGGATAATGGGTGATTTAGCCGCATCAGATATTGGAGCATCAATATTAACCTCTGAAGCTCCATCTTGATCGCAGGCATTTTTTTCAGAACTATTCAACTCATCACCAACTACAAAAAATGCAAGTGAAAAGGAAGTTGAGTTCTAATGCACAATCCTACACCAAAGGGACTTATACTTTGACAACAATTTCCAATAACAAGAAGTTCAACAATACCTAACAAAGCAGTAAACACAACAATCAAACTAAAATCTACACGCTAACTATAAAAAGAATCTACACTCAGAGGGGCTACTACATAAAACATGAATGTCCAGAAGTTCAACAATATATAACAAAGTAGTAAACACAAAATGTGCATAACAGAAGTTCAACCAAATTTCATTATGAACAAAACAATAATTAAAACCAGAAGTTCAACTATGTGACCCAAGCAAATAGCACATAAAAAATATGTAGCATGACCACAAATAGTATTCCACGGCCAAACTAAATATCAATAAATATGAATCATTTGGGAAGTCCAACAACACTTGGTGACATAGTTTCACCTGCAAATCATCAACTAAAAAGTAAGCAACTACTAACTCAAGCTAAGGGTAAAAAGCATACACATAACCTTTCTTAGAAGTTCACACTAATAAGAATGGCGGCCCAACAAGAAAACTAAGTAAAAAGCATACACATACTCAAGCTAAGTGAAGACATATATAAGAATACTACTTTAAAATACAAGATCCAACTACATTAAGATACCTGGAGAAGGTTTGGAAGCCATGACAACACAACCCCCTTGACGAATGAAACTCCAAAGCCTAGAACAACCTACTAAAAACAGGGGATAGAATGCATATAGTTAGCAGGTAGAAAATCATACAACAAATACAAAAAACAACTAAATGGAACCCTAGGATGAAACAACTAGATAATATCAACAAGTATGAAAACATGAACAGTAGCACATATAGGCAAGCACAAACAAAAAAAGAATCCAGAAACTAACTAGCATGTGACACACACAATCTAGACTTCGAAATCAACAATACAAAGACTAGATACATCAGATTCAGCGTGAACCATCACACCACACCCTCTCTCACATGCATCAGAATGCTGAAATCACCAAAGGGGAAATGAAATCCAATCAACTCTGAACGGAGAAATAGCACACACAAGCATCTCATAGACAAATCTGACCACAGGGGAATGGAATCCACCCACCACACGCACAAGAACCCTACCTAATCTCCCAACAAACCATCAGAAGAAGGGGGTAGGACGCGGACGCGAGAGCACACAGGAGGCGGACTCGACAGATCTGGCGAAACTAAAAGCAAGCATTAGGGGGGGCAGCATTTGTACCTCTCGAAACAACCCCCGCACACACGAATCCATGGCGGTTCTTCCACTCCCCATGACGCCACGCGCACCTTGCAAATCAGCAGTAGCTTGCCGCCTCGCTCAGAAAGTGAATAGAGCGGGCAGGGCGAGGGGGAGCGGGGCGTGGGGGAGAAATAGAAGCGGGGGCCTGCGCCGGTTACTCCAGCACGAGGGCAGGGGAAAGGGGCGGAGAAATCGGGGGGAGTTGGAGGCGAGGAAGGCAGCGGAGCGACGGAGAGGGGGAAGAGAGCGAGCGACAATGGGAGAGGGATTTTCTGACAGGTGCTGACCAGGGAGATGCTCACTTAATGCCTATCTGTCGTGGGAATTGCAGCGCCACTGAATTTACAGTTTTACCTCCCCCCCCCCCACCCTCCCACCCAACAGCTAAAAAAGTAAATACATCTATAGATAAATGAATGCACCATTTGAATGCATCTATTATAATGAGATAACTTCACACAACAGCAATGTTGATATCCTTAAAACCAAAAATATATGGCAAATGCACTACCAAAGGAAGAAAAATACATACATAAATATGCACTTAAAAAAACAACACAAAGAAGTTCAAAAAATAAAGAACAGAAGTTCAAGTACTCTAATAAAAGAAGTAACGGCATAAGAATAAATAAACCCTAAGAAACAAAAATAAGAAGTTCAAGTACAAAAACAGATGAAGTTCATATATAACCCTAAAACATAATAACCCTAAACCCTAAAAACCCTAAGATAGATAGTGGGGTCACGGATGTGACGGACTCGCCTCCGCATGTCTGACAGACGCCCGGCGCCGTCGCCTGCTCAACTCGTTCTGTCTCGGCCTCGCGAGGGGAGGGAGGGTCCTCCCCTCCCCCCTGCTCGGCCTCGCGCTACCGCATTGCTGCGCTAGGATTTGATAGGACGCAATGCGGTTATTCTGCTTTCCACCCCACCGCACGCACCCTAAACCCTAAAACCCTAAGATAGATAGTGGGGTCACGGATAGACGGATTCGCCCGCATGCGACGACGGCAGCCGCCGCCGCCGTCGCCTCGTTCTGTCTCGGCCTCGCAGGGGAGGGAAGGGGGTCCCGACCCCCACCTGCCGGCCTCGCGCTACCGCATTGTTGCGCGCCACGGTTTGACAGACGCAATGCGGTTATTCTGCTTTCCACCCCACCGCACGCACCTAAACCCTAAAAACCCTAAGATAGATAGTGGGGTCACGGATGTAGCGGACTCGCCTCCGCATGCGATGGCGGCACGCCCGCGCCGTCGCCTGCTCGCTTCGTTCTGTCTCGGCCTCGCGAGGAGGAGGGGTCGACCCTTCCCCCACTGCTTTCGACCTCGCTACCGCATTCTTTGCACGCTATGATTTGACAGGACACAATGCGGTTATTCTGTTTCCACCCCCATCGCACGCACCCTAAACCCTAAAAACCCTAAGATAGATAGTGGGGTCACGGATGTGACGGACTCGCCTCCGCATGCGGCGACGCAAGACGCCGCCGCCGTCGCTTCCGGCTCATTCTGTCTCGGCCTCGCAGGGGAGGGAGGGGGTCCCCCCCCACTGCTCGGCCTCAGGCTACCGCATTGTTGCGCGCCACGGTTTGACAGACGCAATGCGGTTATTCTGTTTCCACCCACCGCACGCACCCTAAACCCTAAAAACCCTAAGATAGATAGTGGGGTCACGGATGACGGACTCGCCCGCATGCGACGACGCTGCACGCGCCGTCGCCGCTCAGCTTCGTTCTGTCTCGGCCTCGCGAGAGGAGGAGGTCCCTCCCCCTCCCGCCTCGGCCTCGCTACCGCATTGTTGCGCACTATGATTTGACAGACGCAATGCGGTTATTCTGTTTCCACCCCACCGCACGCACTCCTAAACCCTAAAACCCTAAGATAGATAGTGGGGTCACGGATGTGACGGACTCGCCTCAAGATGCGATGACGCCAGACGCCGCCGCCGTCAGCCCGGCTGTTTCTCGGCCTCAGGAGAGGGAGGGGTCCCACCTCCCCTGCCGGCCTCAAGGCCACCGCATTGGTCAATATATATATAATATTTAAATCCAAAAAATAACAACCTCATATTTAACATGTTAAAAACGATTATCACACTGAAGTTCAGGATAGTTGTTCAGTGAAGAACAACAACTATTATAAGTACAAATAACATACTAGAAAAAACAAAAAAATACGCATGTCCATCGCCCAATTACATGGATGTTCACGGGACTAAGTCAAAAAAATCCAAACCAATGCAAAGAATGAAAAGTAACATAAAAAAGAAGGAAATACAGAGCAATTGCTTTATTACTTTGCAAAGAAGGAAAAAGCAGAAGTTCACGTATAAAGAACATGGAAGTCCAGCTTCTATAAATGACCCTTACGTGATCTAGAAAAAGTGCATGCATACTTGGGCTAATCCCATGATTGCTCACGAGACAGAAGTATAAAAAGGAACATCTGAAGAATTAAATATACGAAAGGAAACCAAACAAAGAAAATATAGAGCACCATGCGCCTTCGCCTTGCAAATGTGGAACGTAATCTGGAAAACCAGAAGTTCAACCATTAATAAAAAAGAGAAGTCCAGATCTTACCAAAGATAAGTGGATGATCAAAAAACTATACCAAAACATAGACTAAGGGAAAAAGAGGATGCATGTTCCTGTGGTCCAGCTCCACGCTTACACACTAGCTACAACAAAAATTGCAGAAGAAACTCTAGTAAGGGTTTCTGATACAAAGGACTGGCTGCATTATCTTACAGCGAAAGAAAAAAGAAGAAGTTCAGGTATGACAACGCAGAAGTCCAGCACAGAAACCCGGACAGACCCAACAGGATCCACCTGATCCTCCCCCGATCCCGATCCCGAGCCGCCCCAGCCCCGACAGGATCCAACGAAGGAAAAGAAGAAGTTCAGGTATGAAAACGCAGAAGTCCAGCTTGTACAACGACCATTAGAAGATCTAGAAATAATGAAAAAACGAATTCGTCCGAAGCATAAAATCATCTCCACAAGATTGCAGCACGTCCGCACCCCCTTGGAAATGATCTGGCAACTACCTTTCGACAACTGAAAGGACCAGAGGGCAAATTTTAAAACCGCTAAAATAACATGTGCAGAAACCCGCAGGAGTGCCAACATCAAATCGCTAGAAATCAAACCATAAGGACCCTCCCAATTAAAATTTACGGATTAGTAAGCCTCGAATTTCACTAAAGTACGCGAATCAGGTAGCAAACTTTAAAGAAAAACAAGAAATCAACAGAAGCGCGGGTTGCATCTCGGGCGGATGAAGAACACGGGCGATTTCAAATTTGTTTGAAATAACTAAGAATTTGTGCTCCAAACTCGTACTAAATCCTAATCCCCATCGTTCCAGAACTTCGACAACATCCAAAACATGCATTAAACTTGTAACAGAAACAAGTTCATCATGACCCCGAGAGCAAATCCGCCTAAGTGCTAGAATCCGAATCAAAACAATCATTTAGACTCTAAAAACCGTGTCCACATTACACTTGCATCACAAACAACGCGAATGATCAGAAAAAATCGCGGTAGAAGCCACGGTGAGAGAGAGAGAGAGAGAGAGAGGGGATGGATTTGCTACCCACACTAGCTCTAATGGTTGTTATCGGAACCGTTGGTTGGCTTTAAGATCCGCACTTTTAGGTGGATAAGGTTGATTTTCTAGATTACTGAATTTCGCCACGACATATTAGGAATGGTTGGCTAGACCTTTCTGTGGTGGCAGGCCCGAAGATGGCAACCTACTCTCTGGCTATGCATGCGCGGTCAGAACAGGAGCAGCTTTGCCTTTTTGAAAATGCAGACCGCAACATGACCTACTTCGGGCATCTTAGAAATTTGGCCGCCGGTGGCAATTTACTAAAAGTTCTTGGTCCGGCTTGCTGGACGGTCATTGTAAGAACTGCCATTTTCGTATATCTGGTCAAAAGGTTCGGCACATTATCTCTACTCCTAATGGAGCAGTTGGTAGTCTCGCTTCCAGGTTTTTTTTAGTCCCACCTTCCATGGTTTTATTTGGTGCCTCCTCCCACCTCTGACTTAGCCACCACAAACCGAAAAAACCTCATGCCGAGACCCCAACCCGCACCATGCACGCATTAACGAAAAAAGACCTACGATGGTTAACCAACGAAAAAAGACCTATGAACCAGCGACAAAAAAACCTAAACCTACCGCCCGCACTTACAATGACGGCTCCACGCCTCGAGCGAGAACCACTCTCACGTGCCCCTCGTTCGCCGCTCCATCCCTTCGCCGCCGCCCGCCTGCCGCCGTCGCTGCCCGCCACCTCCCGTCGCGGCCGCCCGCCACCTCCCTCATGGCAGGCGGGAGGAGCCCTGTCCGGCCATGGCAACACCGCCGGCGGCCTCCTCCTCCCCCTCACCTTCTCTCCCTCTCCCAAAGGAGGAAAGGTTATGGAAGGGATCTGATTGGAGCGGTGGATCTGCGCCCTTGCCGTCTCTTCTTTTCTTCACGGATTCCAGGAGGAGATCGAAGTGGGAGGTAGACGAGCAGAGCGCTGCGTCCCGCGACAATGATGAACGACGACCTGTGTAACGCTATCTCCCGCCTCGCCCCAACCCATCTTATCCCGTAGCTTGTACTCACGCGCCCCTGTGTTCTCGCCTCCCATGGCAGGGGCGGCGAGTGGCAACAGATCTGGGACACCAACCGGTGGCGCGAATCTGACAATGGAGATCGGTGGTGGCAACGGATGGCGGAGGCCGCACGACCGCGGCGAGGAGCAGGTGTAGTCGGAGGATGTCGCCGGTGGAAATCGCAAGTGGCGGCGGCATAGAGGGCTTATGGTTGGATCTTGGTCTTTTTACCTATAGCAATCAATTTCATGTATAGGTTGTATTGATCCTAAGATTGCCAAAATCGCTCGTAAAAATCACCTGTGTCTGCTTTTTATTGTGATTATGCAAATTGCTCGAAACCTGAGTTGTCCTATTTTGTTGATGAAGGAATTGAAATCAAGACATGGTGATTTTTTACCCAATGGGTTATGCCCTTGAGCACGAAGATCTTTTGAACTCGAGGTAATCTTTTGTAATGTGAGCCATGATTTTGTTGCTTCTCTAATAGTAGGTGTGGTTTGTCAACCACTATTTTACACACATTTGTCCAGTTCAACTTTTTTACCATTTGCAATGCCCTAAAAGTAGTGAACATGTATCATGCTATGTTTTATTCCATTAAATCATGTAGGGAAAATGCATTGTAAGTTTGGATAATTTCATTGTAGCAAAATTGGTTGAGCCCACCCCAAAATATTCATGTTTGCATCGAGATACAATTTCCAAAGAGATAAAATGATTCAGTAAAGAATGGTGGGGCATGGTATTTGGCGTGTATGACAATACTTTATTCTGATCACTTTTATTTTTAGAAATGTATGATGATAGGTTTTGATGTTTTATTTCCGTGTTCAGGACCACGCGTGCTTCTCACATTTATTGAGACAGAGTATTAATCAACAATGGTTCAAGTTTCCACAATGAGCTATACATCATCTAAACTCACATGGATATACCAGGTCTGCCTTTCCCTACAATTTAAGCCTTTGTTTTGGCAGGTATCAGTCACACGGTGCTAAACTTGGTGCTTAATGATCAACTAGAACAAAGTTTCATAGCCTTCCAGATTTGTCAAATCTACAATAACAGGATAATTCCTGTTAGACATGTTATTCTACTTGGTACATGTCATATAACGGAATTCTTGTATTTTGGAAGGAGAAAACATTGAGTGGAGCTATTATGCAATTCAAGTGGCATGGTCATCTCGAGATTTTGTTTTTTCTTAATCGTGACATGTGTTAATATTGTGCAAATCAGAATATCATTTTTAGGTTTGCAAATAAAATTAACTTGAATAAAGTATTTTAAACTTAGTGAGCATAACAGTGTTTTGTAGTGTGGGATAATAAGGTGAAGTGAGGCTGCTGCTCACCGGTGGCTCGCCGCCATCCGAGAGCCGGAATTATGCCCCACGAGGGAAAGATCGCGTTGCTGCAGCCACGACAGGACACCCACCATGCGCGTACCATACAGGCAGCAGCAGCCTCACTTCACCTTGGATGACATGACGATTATGAAATATTCAGTCATCCCCTTGGGTCTACTGTTAGAAACTTGGACCTACTCATGTGTTTGAGGTAATGCTTGAATAAAATAGCTCTGCAAATTTTTATTTCTTTTCAGATGGATGAGGAGTGCTTAAAGAAAAGATCTACTCTATGGTTGTTTCTCTGCAGATGATTGTGCAGAAAAGATGAAAAACGGGATAAAATTCTATGTGAGAGATGACCGCTAAAGGTACTTAATTTTGGTAGATAATGTTGTGTGCAGATTTCTTTCTACAAGATGTGGGTGTAAATTCTTATTGTTGCAATGATGCTAGCAGTGGGCGCAAGGTCGACAATTTTTTACTTCCATATATTTTGTCCTTGCATGCATTTTCTCGAGTATGTTCACGATTAGGATGCAGGTTATTTGTTTCCCCAAAGATGGACCGCGACATAGGGAAATATTAGCATTGCTTCAACCATGGCAAGACACCCACCATGCGTGCACCTTACAAGTTGCAGCAGCTTCACTTGGTTGTCAATGACATATCAAGTATAAAATAGATAGCTAGCTGCAAGCATTCTGCTCCCCCACCGACAGAGCAAACTTTTGCAACATGCCCTTTTCTCATCTGCCCCATTCCAGCCATCCCTCCATCTACCTGTTGGACTTGCTCACCTTGTGTTTGGGGTAATGCCTAATGAAAATAGATAGCGATGATTATTTCTTTTCACATGATTGTGGTGATTTAAAATCTAAGAACATATCCTTTGGTGCTGAATTTAGGATACGATTGCATGACATATTATTAAATCCCATACAATGTAGTCTTAGGTATTTTATTTTACGACCAAATTATGATTTTACTGCAAAATCAAATTATGAATGCTTAATCTAAGGTATTTCTTACTCTGTTTGATCTAGGTTTCTATCAATTATTACCTGCCTTTTGAATTTTATTTTGTGGGGATTTCTCTTGAGTTATGTTGAGGTGAATGTAGCTCTTGGTCATACTTTTAACCACATGTCAATTGCAGGAGTGCGATGCCACCATCATGTGCCACAAACCATACCAAGAACGGCGGGTTATGGATAGAGTTCATTTGATCCATCCGATAAAAATACCTATTGGGGAATAAGCATGAAAAGTAATCAACCCCTCTTTCCATGAAGGGAGTTCGGGTATGCCTGCTCCTCTATTTATTTGACTATTGTTAGATTGGTTCATCCCGGTATGACATGTTAATGAAGGTGTTCTTTCATTCCTCATACGATCTGGATACCTTTCAATTGATTAGTTCTTCTTTTGGATTACTCTATATTAATTCCCTATGTGTATCTTTATTATGTTCCTCTAGACTGAGTAAGAAAATTATTTTGTTGATATTAGTTTCAAGGGAACATGGTACCTCACGACACGTGAAGATTCTTGAAAATCAGTTCAAAATCTAATCAAGTCTAATCTTCTCTGTATGCATCGCAGCCATGATGATCGAAGTTTAGGACCACACCGTAGTCAAGAAAAGGAATGATCTTCGTAAGCTACACCCTTTCGATCCCAATCTTACCTTTTTAAATTAGTTTTGTTAGTGCTTCCATTACTTTCATTAAAATATGCTTAATGGGCTAGAGACTGTACCTTTTCAGAAAGTTATAGTGTGTGGTATGTTTGCTGAACTTGTGATGACAGTTCTTCAGGCAGGATTTTCGTCCCTATATTTTAACTTTGAACATCATTATATTTAGACAAATGATGTGTTTACTGAATTATCGTTGTTTAATTTTTGAAGTTATGCCTTTCGTAATATTCAACTGTAGATAGACCAAAAGATATAGGTATTAAATTTTGTGGCTCTAGCATAGATGTTTATCACCACAAAGTGACATTTATTTTTCAATTTAGATAAGAAAAAGAGATAAGTATTGAGCAGAGAGTAGAGAGGATAAGAGCATTGTAGTTCAGCGTGGTTCATGCCAAAGACTATGATACATATAATTTCTTAGGATAGTGAAAATTCATTGATGATGCAAAGGAAGTAACACAAGTTCTGCTAGAATTTCTCTCACATAATATGGATAGAGGTGAGTTTTGCATAATCCATCTCAAGAACAAGCTTGCATTGAGTTATTATTTTCAAGAAGCTTACCATGCACAACTACAGGATACTTGTAGTTCTCAGTGGCAATTCATAGCTACATTCTTCAATGGGAGACCTAGCATGCCTTGAGTACAACAATACATGATCTTCTGGCAACAAACTGTTCATGATTGATGCATAATATGTCCTCTGTCCTCATTTTAAGTATTTATATTAATATTTCTGGTTATCACTGCGGGAGTTGAAATGGATTTGATGAGGGAAGTCTGCAATGCAGACTGTGTTAAGTGTACCCGCTCCAGATTTCATCGACGATAAATGGTCCACTGCTATTGGCTCAAAACTCTTCCGACTCAGATACGTAAGAGCATGGCTCAAAACTCACAGAGAGGCACAACTTTGAAATGGTTTTATTTAAACAATGAAACAATGTTATTTGACTGAAAATCTATACTATATTTTGATTATGGGGACACAGCTGAAATGTATACACCAAGAAAACATAACTCTTTTCAGTTGAATTTCAAATTCATGTTGTGGAAATCAAATCCATTTCAAATTCCATGATTTCGGCTAGAATGATTAATGCTACGCCGCTGCTGATGCCAAAGGTTGTGACACTTTTTTAATGATAGTGCAAATTGATTGATGATGCAGCTTAAGTAGTACAAGTTCATCATGTCCACTTCCCATCCATGAATTGTTTTACGATTGTTTTTCCCGCTGCAATACACGGGCACATTGTAGGAGGAATATGTATGCGTTGGTGGGTGCTGGAGGTTCCCTACAACACCCGAGGATCCGATGGCGAGCCGTAGGTCGGGGAAGTCGTCGGCATACATATAAGGAGATGGAGGTGGAGGTGGCGGTGGAGGGAGACGGGCATTCACTACTCGTCGGAGGGCGAGGGCACGGAGGACAACCGGCACGACGATTACCACGCCTTCCTCCCGTCGAATCACTCAAGCACGACGTCCTGGTCCTCTCTATCCATTGGCCCCCTCCAACATCTACCATGATGACCACATCTTGTTTGTGTAGCAGCAGCGGCGGCCATCCATGATCTTCTTTTGTGCCGACCTGCTAGAAACAGTACATGCGCCGGCCTCCATGGCAAGGTAGTGCAGTTAGATGTTGCAATGGATCCGTTCGTTCGAGATCATCTAATTTGTTTTCTCATTTTTCATCAGGTTGGGCTATAGACAACTAGAGATTGGTCACCTGTCTAGCAGCTCATTTATGAAAACAAAGACCAGGTCTATGTGTTCAAAATCATGAAGGGGGATGTCAAAGTGTTTAGCAGCGCATCAGGTCTATGTTTTCCATTGCCTGGACTTGCGTGTAATAGTACATAGAGTTTAGTCTGATTCTAAAAAATATATGGCTATCTGATTTTAAAGAACAAGAGAAGAAAATATAGATATGCATCTTCACGTGTGTGCATTAAATTGCTTTTGATTCTGTTAATTTTTTGTTGCAGGCGGAAGAAAAAGCAACATGAAGTTCCCATCTACATCAAACTGCTTTCACTTACATTCTGCCGAATTTGTTCCATCTATAGGACTGTACATGGAGATTATCTATAAGGGTTATGTCCCGTGCAAGGAGATTATCTTATAGGACAGGCATATCAGCCCCCATTCAGACATAGCAGATATTCAACAGAAGAAGTTCCTCCACTGCTACTGGCCAAACTCTAAGCAAAAAGACCTTCCACTTTCCTTGCTAATGGTGAGCAACTCAAAGATGGCTACAAGGTTACACTTAATATTTACTCTCTGAATAACATATTATTTATTTGACCAATACATGTATAAATGCCTTGAGAGAACATGTATATATAGCTGCATATATGTTATATCTGAACAATGGCAGATTTGACCATTAATTACATGTATATACTTGCTAGGAGAGAACGTGTATAGCTTTCAGTTAAGCTTTTCGATCATTAAGCTGTTACTTTCTCATCTTATTTCTAGGTAGAAACATTATTGGTGTTCTTTAGCTTAATTTTGAAACATGAACACCATCATGTCTTCATCGCGTAAAGTGACGTTCTTTCCCATTAATCTGTGCACTCGAAAACTATTCAAATATATATTTCCACTTGGTAGTTTTCAGATGTCCAATGGTTTGACGGGTGTGCATTTTCAGGAGAGTTAGCAAATCTTTTTCCAGTCATCTGGTCCATGTAGATACCAAGTGCTATTTGAAATGAAAATGCAGTTGGCTGCCAATTTTATCTTGCGATATGACTGAATTATCTTGTCCTGTTAGTTTTATGTCTATATATGCAGTCTGGTCAATATATGGATATTTTATTAAGTGGAGAAGTTTGGTACTCTGAGTAAGCACTCGATTCCTTGTTAGGTCCTGCTAGATTGATCTTTAAGGGATCATTTTAGTTCGTTCTTTGACCAAACACATTACAAACGGGCAGGAAATGATTCTTTTCCGATCCACCTCGATCTCCTTCCGAATCAATTCCTGATTCTCTACTCCTAATGTATGACTTGGTAGCCTCGCCTTCATGTTTTTTTTCGTCTGTTTTTTTGTCTCACCTCTCATTGGTGTTTATCTCTTTATTTACAAAAAAAAAGGGAGCCCGTACATAGTTCGTTCGCTCGACCCTCTCGCACGACCTCTCGCTCACACCGATTTCTTGCCAACTTAAAAAAAAAGTATGTCAAGCATCAACACACCGATTTGTATCCAAAGAAAGCACACCTTTCGGATCTGGTTTTTATTACCGATTTTTCTTGCCATACGGTAGGAGGCTATATCCCACCTAATCAATATCTTCCGACAAAAATTTCTTGCGCCCATACATCGATTCCAGAAATCTCGGATCTCACTTATTTTATTGATCTGATTCTGAAGCCCACCTCTTTCTTGCGGCGGAGAGGCGCCATACTTAACGCATGTGATGGCAAAGTATCTCAAGTTTGCATGCCAATGATATTTATCGGACTTGAAATACGATGCATCCATTCAAATTTGGGTATCGCTTCTACATGGCATTTGGTGTAACTCGCCAAATATCTCTCGTGCATAACTGATTATTATTTTTAAGTATGGACCCAAATAATTCACCCATGACATGTTCTTGAAATTAATTTATTCTACTGATTATTCAGAACATGAGTGTTAGATTTTGTAGTCCAAAAAGATGATAATGAAGTTGAGAGAAGAGAGTATGCCTACGATCTATGGACATGATGTGTGACAAGAGATGGTATGACTTCTTCAGAGAACGATCTTGATCCTTCTTTTATCTTCATATATGGCCAAGCATTGATATATTGTGGTGCGGAAGGTCACGAGCGCTAGAGATTGTGGCACTGTTTAGAGGGTTGGGCGGTAGAGGCGGCAACTCGGGTAGAGGGAGGTAGTAGTGTGTGACAACATTTCTTGTTGTTGATGGCGATGGCAAGTGGTTTCAGAGGTAGAGGTGGGCGGGTCAATAGAGTCGATAGAGAAAAAAGTATGAAGAGGGAGGAAGAAGAGTAGTAGAAGCAGTGGGTGTTGGCGGCGGAGGAGAGGCAAGGGGTTAGCGGTCTCGAGTGCAGGGTGCGGGAGGTTGTGGGCACCAAAGATGGTGGTACATTTTAGAGGGACGACTGGCGTCAGCGTTGACAGAGGTGGTGACTTGAGCAAGTGGCGACGTGTGGCAATTGTGATCGTGTTATATTGTCCCTACCCGCGATATTTATCATGCATTATCTTTATATGACTTTAACAAACTATTTGAGCGCCAAGCAACGCAGACTCTCTGTGGAACTAGGAATTGGACTACGACGTGTCCTGTCATTTTTAATCTAGCAAAGAGTAAGACGGTGCTGCACCGTTCGCACCAGCAATGGAATAGCGGCACCATGAATTCGTTTTTCGCAGAGGAAAAGCCCCGTGTTCGACCATGAATATGTTTTCCAATGTGTCACACGCTAGCAGTTTACTACGCTGTCCAGAGTGGTTCTTTTTTTTAAGAACAGTCCAAAGCGGTTCTCTTTTTGTAAGTAAAGAAGTCCAAAGCAGTTATGTGGGCACCAGTAGCATATGAAACCATACCACGGTCCACAGGGCATTATGGTTTCTAGAGTATGAGTGAAAATTATAATGATTACGAGGAAAATAAGATTCACACATGTATAATCGTGCAAAACCGCATCAAGGCTTAATGACACCCAAAAAATGCTGAGTTCAGGCAAGAAAAGGTTGAGACCCAGACTGGAGATCTTAAAGAAAAGAAAACGAAGCTCCATTGGTTATTTCAACAAGTTCAATAAGGAATAAATAAATTTCTGCGCGCGCAGAGAGACACATGTGGAACTTGCACAAAATCGTTGGTAGTATTGCAAAAGTTTATATTATTCTAGCACTGTGTAATGAAAAACAAGTAGATAGCCTCTCACGCTAGCTGGGCAAGCCAAGATGCACTGTACTTCAACAATCTTCTAAAATGACCCAAAAATTCCAGATCAGAACATGAGGAAGCGTAGGAGCAACAGAGGATGAAGAGGGTTAGGCAGGCCGCGTTGTATTATTATTATCAAGAAAGCTAGCTCTAGACATACATATACAAAGTCAAGTGCAGATTAGATGAAGATAATTAATTCATAAGGTTTTACCCACGCACACATGAGTCTAACAAAAAATTCATACATCCAGAAGCAAGCAACTGGATCACAGAAACGACAGAAGCTGCCGCCAAAGAGATAAACAAAAAGAAATCAAAGCTGCAGTTTAGAGGGAAAGCTCGGCAACCACCATAGGATGATGGGGAAAGGAGGTCATGGCCGTCGTAGTGGTAGTGGGCAGCGGAGTTCCTCGAGCTGAGCTCGGTGGCCGACGCATGCGTGACGGCACGAACCTCGACGAGCACCGGTTACACCGCAAAAAGGGCCGAAGCAGCCACCTGAGTGGTGGTCGATGAAGGAGAGGACGCGGCGGTGGCGGGGATCCACGACGATGACCTCGTGGACCTACTGTGCTAGGCGGCGGTCAAGGACGACCAGATTCGCCGACAGTGCGGACTTATCGACCTTGAGTAGATCTAGGAGGACGAGCTCGTGGTCGTGCCCAGGGCGGCTGGATATGGTGGTCGTGCCCAGGGCGGCTGGATATGATGGACGGGAGGGAGCCCGAGAAGACCTCGTGGCCGAGGCCGGGCTAGTTCGTAGAGGGGATGGGGTCACGGCGGCTTGACAGGAGGAGGACGGAAGGAGATATTTTTCCGGGGAAGGAACAGCAATGTAGGATAGGGTCACGGCCTCTCGGTCATTAGATGAACTAGATGACCCGTTGCGCCCATGGCGCAAAGGCCAGTACAAGCCAAGAATTGAAAGAGTGTGCATTAAAATATGTAAACACAAAATAGGATTGATGATAGATAGATGGTGGTTATTTCAAGCATATGCTTGCATTTTGTTCATGCTAGATGACCCATTGCGCCGATGGCACAAAGGGCGAGAGTGAACCAAGCATTCAAACCGTGCAAGTAAGAATATTTAGAGATTGGTCATAAAATCTTGAAGCATAAGGGAAAATATTTTAGGTACGTTCATACATAGCATTATATAGTCTGAACCAATCACATGGTAACAATGAGCATAAGAGAGGCATAGGAAACACACAACTGAGCCTGAAAACAAAGGACACATCTTACTGGTTGTGTGTATATCAGAACATAAAACCATACACATTTTCACACCCACACATACTGTCAGCAAAACAAAGAATGCTGGCTGCTCCTGAATTATCTGCAAAACATACGGAAGATGAACAGGACAATCTGACAGGACATAAAATCAGATCTCAAGCTTCTCGACAAAGAAAGCTAATTTCCTACCGCCTGCCAGTAATGTTACATCGTTACTTGGTTATCGCCATACAAATCAGTGTAGTTAAGAACGCTCAAAGGTTGCAGGCTACAGATAAAACCTTCTCGCCTGATCGCCATCACGATCCTGGCAAAGAACAGTACACTCCAACTTGCAAATGAATTTCACTGCAGTGTACAATCAGCATCATGTGTAGTTCAAAAAATTAAAACATAAAAGTTCTGTTGAAAAATAATTATCATGCAAAAGAAACCTTCATCACATGTAGAACTATACATCATTGATCACCATAGCTGTCCTCTTGCTGGGTACCTTTTTTATAGGACGCACTGAAGAAGCGAAGATCAATGTGCAAATTCAGATTAGGGGTACTGTAGCTTCATTATCATCCATGACAACTCGGCCTATTCAGAAGATGTTAATCAGCGCACATAGAAGATTTACAGAAGGCCTACAGGGTCCGTGTACTTGGTCAAACAAAATCACACTTCTACTTTTTTCAGAGCACGAGCTATGTCAGTAAACTTTACTCCATAAAAGATGAGAACATTTGTAAAAGCTCAATTGCTAAGTTATGCACTCAAGCAAATATATGTATCTTAAAGAATACAGAAAACCACAAAAATTAAAATATGACATGGTATAAACTACTCGTGAAAAAAGGCATCTCCATTATAGACAGAGCAAAAATTGCAAACAAAATCATCTTTTTTTACTGCTCTGAACCCCAGGTTCAGAATGATTCTTAAAATACAAATAGCTGGAGGCCAACAAAGAAAAAAAAACATATAGCACTCGAGTATTGACCGAGGCTTCTCTTTGTAAATCTGGAACGAACACAAACATCAAGCGCATTACAGTGTAAAATTGGATAGAGCTAATTCATTGGAATCATACGGACACACTGGATGCAGCGGCGCGGGTCTTACCTGCGGCGACACGGATCGGAGACCCGGGCGCCATGTTTGGAAAAGGGGCACATAGCTCAGCAGCACACAACGGATTCTTGTTCATTCAAATAAAAGGGCTTTTGTTGACCTAGTCTATTATAATGTGATAGATATATGAAGTACTGATTGTTTCAGAAAGAGAAGTTATTTTGCCATAAAAAAAAGATGAAGCACAAACCTTTCTCGTCGAGCCCGAGTCGTGAACTCCTTCCATAGATCCTACAAACAAAGATGAACACAAAGTTCGGTCGGTCCATGAAACAGGCAGAGATCAAATTAAACGCAAGTAATACAAACCACACCAAGAGCTGAGGTGGCGGCGAGCACTCACCTCGACCTTGTCGAGCTTGCCCTGGTTCAGAACCTTGAAAAGGGCGAGCCCAGCAGGCCTCTTGAACAGCACCAACATCCCCATCCAAGCCGCAGCTCAACTCACCTGGATCGCAAGCACAACCACACAACGAAATCAAAACAATCCAATTTGTTTGGTGTAGCCTATGGCTCTATTATAAAAAAAATACTAACATGATCTTGAAAAACAATTTTGCTCCTATCCAGTAATTTCTACTGGGTATAGCTCACCGGTGAGTATAAAACTTTCGGAACTGGAGTTCCCCTGGTTGGAAAATTAGTATAAACTTGTGATACTAATATTTAGGAGAAACGTAGAATGGTAAATACTAATATATTTTATGCGATAAGTACTAATTGATATTTGATATTCAGTAGAAATGTAGAATGGTAAGCCCTAACTGATATTTGATATTCAGTAGAAATGTTAAAGGATAATCCTAACACTGGATAGCTAGAGTATTATAATTTCTAATTCATGGTAACAGAATTTAGCATTTGCAATTGACTAAAAGAAAATTTTCAACCTCTAGAAATGATAATCCTCCTTTCTCCCGTCAAAATCATGTCACTACCACGGTTCTGTGAATCAAATAAATTGTAATATAAACGAAAGCAACATATGTTGTTTTCACGCTAACCTACCCAATAAATAGTTGTACAATACCAATTGTAAAATGTTGTACATTATCTAAATGCTATAAAATGAGACAAGTTTGGTTATGTTTGTTTGTTTGGTTAGATTTCCTTACAAATCATTCCATTGTTGCTTTTAGGATCTTCACTAGTCTGCTAGAAAAACACATAATGTTTCATTTATTTCATAGTGTACTGATACTGCTCATAAGCCGAATAAAATGGGTTAACCTGCTAGTATCAGGTCGTAAATAAACAGTATTGCCTTTTTGTATCAACTAAATTGTAAATCTAGCATGAAGTGAATTGGCTGGCTGTGATATTGAGTCATTATTTTCCTTGATGAAATTTATCACACCCTGGGCTGTGAGTATGACCAAGAAAAGAAAAAAAGGTGAACCTGGCCTCCATGATGCTCCTGAGCTTTATGAGTTCCATTTAGTTTCCTGGTATTTTGCTGCAAAAGTTTTCTTTCTTCTTAAAAAGAAAATTAAAGACACACCCCTTTGGTTGAAACATTCAGCTATCTCTTGATGGTGTTTCGTCAGACCCTGTAATTTTCATTAAAAAAAATCATATCAAAACAAGTAAAGCAGGCTGGCTAAGATTGTTGGAAGAGATGGACCTTGCCTCTAGTGTGGAGCTTCTTATGTGAAGGTTGTACCACTGTACATAATAACATGAAGCAAGTTCTTTTTCACAATAATAATCTTAATCATGAGTCATCACTATGTAAAATCTCAGAGCTGGTAAAAGAATGAGTTCATAGTCTAGACATGTCAATGGTACATCAAGGAACCAGCTGTGACCATACTCCACTATGAGAAGGTCAAAAGCATGGGAAAAAGGAAAATAATGACTCAATATCACAGCCAGTAAATTCACTTCCCAGACAGTCAATTCACAGCTCTGAGATATTGAGTAATTATTTGTTTTACTGGATTTGCTTCTTCACAGCACATGATATCTAATTACAGACCCGTTCAATGGAAAAAGATATCTAGTTAACTGGATTTGTTTCCTCCCAGCTCATGATATCTAATTACAGACCCGTTCAATGAGAAAAGATATCTAATTGCCTTTTCAATTTGTTTCCCGTGTCAATGCAACTGAATGTGATATCCACATACTGAGGTTTTCCTTGTAAAGAAACAAACACAGTGAGTAAACGCACAGCAGAAGACGAAGCAACAAATTAGCATCAGCAATCCTACAAACGAAAACAAAACAAGAAGAACATGAAATCAATCCAGTGGAAGAGCATGCAAATCCTTACCGCACGCAGAAATCGATCTTGACAGGATGGATCACGTTCCTCTGGCTCGATCCCGTGCAGTGCCATCGTTCTTGCGCCGCCAATCCTGGCAAGGTCACGAGGGCGTGAGGGGTGAGAAGGACCTAGGGGATTAGATTGATGCTTTTAGGAGGCGCACAAGCAAGATGGGATCTTGAGGTAGGAGGAGAAACACCACAGGGCTCCTTACCTTGACTTGGATGTCGAGATCGCCGAGGGCACGTCCTGACCGCCGCCACTACCATACGTGCCATCGCCGCCGCCACTACCATAGGCACAGCGAGTAAACGCTCCTGCTCCAGGCTGCCACACACGCGCACACGACGACAAAGTTATATCACCAGCAAAAGCGCCAAATCAAAATGAAATTCAAAAACATCAAGACAAGATCAAATCTAAGAAGGGGTCACAAAGTTGAAGAAAAATAAAAAACCTGCCGTCATCCTCCAAACCATCAGGAGTCTCACCATAAATTGCAATATTTCTCCCCTATGTATTTAACAAGAGATTGATGTAGTCAGTCAGGTATAAGGTGTTGGTTGTCTAGACTGTCGACAGAGTGAAATCCCAATGTTTCTCTAGTGTTCGTCAGCATCAGGTATGAGAAACAATTCAAGTTTCAGAGAAATGTGTCAATCAGGGTGACAACAGTGCCACGGGTAGAGGTAGACTCAACAGCCATTGACGTTTGTTTCAACCTTCACAACTACAGATAGCATCGATCAACAGAAGGAATTTTCATTGCCCATCTAGTGGAAAAACAAATGCTTGCAGAAGGCAACACAACAAGCACCCATGGCCGGCCAAGTATATGTGTACGTACGTACTTGGCAACCAAACCATGAGGTGAGCGGCATGGTCATCAAGTTCCAGTCTTGGAGAATATATAACAACAAAGGGGAGGATGGAGAGGAGGGCATACCTCGGTGGCCATCCTCTGCTGCGGCTGCGTCTGTGCCCGAGGCAACGCGTCGACGACCCGCAGTCCACCGGTAAGATCTACCTCGGCGGCTCGGGCTCGCCGCCGTCAATGGACACTTGAACAGCCAGGTCCCGCCTGCGCCGCGCCGAGAGACGGGGATGGGTCGGGAAGCGGGAGGCGGGTGGTAAGAGGACGGTGGCCGACATGGAACGGGGATACCGGATCCGGCAGGCCGTTCCCTCGACGAAGGGACGGCCACGGCTTCTCGGACGCGAAGGATGGTGGCAGGAGGAGGATATTCGTGTGGGGGAGAGGAGGGGAGGGGTGAAGCTCGCCGGCCAGTGGAGAGCGGCGGCGGCGGCGGAAGAAACCGGGGGACGGGAAGGGGAGAGGAGGCAGCCGCACCCGGCGGCGACTGCAATGGCCCATCGGCTCTCTCGTGGACGCGGCCTTGCCGCTCATCGCCGTGAGTGGCGGCGACCGGGCGAGCGAGCAGGGGAGGAGGGAGGCGGACGGGGGATTGGTGGATAGGGTTGCCCTGACAACCCACGTTCGATTGCCCACAGCCCACGACCGACCCGCCTCTGCTTTTCATCGACAGAAGCACGCACCGACCGTGTCGCTGCGAGGCTGGCCCACGTGCAAGCGTGCCCCACTCGTCAGCTGCTCCTGGGCCGAACACGCGCCGTACAGATTAACCAGCGGCGGGATGTTTACCAGGTCGATGAAAAGCACTGTTACCGCAGCCAGCGAGGCTAATCGTGCGTGCAGGATGATTTTAAAACCGTGAGGGCGCTGGATCCGCGGGTACTCTAGCTTTGTTTATATGCTCCGATATATAGGGCAACTATCTACGCCGGTGCACTGGCCCAACTGTTGGGCCGGTTCAATCTCAGCCGTCAGATCTGGCCCTCCGAGCCATGAGATCCATTCGTCCTCAACATCCCATCTTTAACATCTGGCACGGGAAAGGGAGAGGCCCGCCTCGCACGCGCCGACCGCCTCGCCTCCTCACCCCGGGTCACCCTCACCGCCGGTCGCCGCCCTCACCTATGTCGCCTTCGTGCGTTTCTCACCTTCGTGGATGCAGCAGCGTGCGCCCATGGTTGCAGCCTTGTAGCTCCTGTGCCACCGCTCGCAATTCCAGTGCATGCTCCGATGGCCATGGTTCGCCGGACACAGCGCCCCGGCGGTTGCAACTTCTCTGATTTGGTAGAGTCTGGTTGTAGCAAAAAATAAGTTGGTTCCAGCAAAAATCAGATATTGTGGTAGCAAAAATTATGCCTGGTTCCAGCAAAATCAAAAGAAGGTAGTAGCAAAATTCGGGGCTGGTTCCAACAAAAATAAAATACGATGGTAGCAAAAAATTCTGGCTGGTTTCAGCAAAATCAAAAAGAAGATAGTAGCAAAATACGGGGCCGGTTCCAACAAAAATCACATACGATGGTAGCAAAAATTCTGGCTGGTTCCAGCAAAATCAAAAGAAGGGAGTAGCAAAAATCGGGGCTGGCTCCAACAAAAAACACATACGATGGTAGCAAAAAATCTGGCTGGTTCCAGCAAAATCAAAAGAAGTTAGTAGCAAAAATCAAGGCTGGTTCCAACAAAAAACACATACGATGGTAGCAAAAAATCTGGCTGGTTCCAGCAAAATCAAAAGAAGTTAGTAGCAAAAATCAAGGCTGGTTCCAACAAAAAACACATACGATGGTAGCAAAAAATCATTTGGTTCCTCTGCGGCTGACCATGGAGAGCGGCGAACCCGGAATGACCATGGGGACGGCGCTAGTTGCAAGATCGTGGCTGACCGCTTCGACTCCGTCGCCGTCATGATAGGCGCCCTTGGCGACGAAGGCGACACCTTTCGACTCGACCTTTGCCGCATAGCAATGACGGCTCGTTTCCTAGCACGCAACCTCCACTCCTCATTGAAACTTCCGGGCACCGTTCACGAGCAGACGTGATTGGAATTGGAAAAATGAAGGATGTGGGCTTGTTTACAAGAGAGACGAGGGGAATGGATGAAGATTATACTGGAAGAAACAAAAGTAGTGCACGGAAGAGATAAGGCACTATTTGGGGTCCCACAAGGTTAGCGTCACACGGAAATAGAAAGCAATGACGCAGCGTTGGTTGCCGGCCCAAGATTCGGCCGGTCTACCGATCCCAAACGTTTCCTGAATATATATGGTTGGTAAATGATTTTTATATTAAAGTTTAAAGATTCTTTGGTCTTGGCCGCAATAAAGTTTAAATCATTTTTATATCTACATGCCCATATGACAAATATGACCACTCAAACGTCAGCGGACACGCTCGGACATGTTCGCAGACAGTGATCGGGCACTTCTCAAATAGCATCGTCCATACCCGTGTATCTCATATCCGATTCCTTATACTAAACCATGCAATGTCCATCAAACAACGTAATCAGCAAATGGACATAGACAAGCACAATACTTTCACCAAAAAATCACGATCGGATGTTCAAAGGACCACCAAAGTTCACATAAACGACGGACAACTTGAATCTACATCTAAAACTTGAAATTAAACTAAAGAAAATTGGATCTTCACCACTTCTAGGCCGGCCCCTTCCCCTTCCGGTCGTCGGCGCAGCTGTAGCCGTCGGCGGCTGGTGGAGGATCGTTCGAGTCGTCGGACGAGGAGGAGGAGGAGAAGACGATGATGAGGCCCTTGAGGCGCCGGCCGGCACAGTCCTGCTGGCGCTTGAGCTTCGCCAGCCGATCCACCTCTGCCGCATTCTCCTTGGCCTCGTGCTCGGACTGCTCGATAGCTACCCAGAGAGCCTTCGCATTCTTCCAGAGGAGCCACCGAGTGTTTGTCTCTACCGTCGTAAGCGACCGGCGGTAGACCCACGCGAGGAGTCGCTCGTCCCCGACCAAAGCCCCTCAATCCAGCTTGTCCCCGACCGAGTGTTGCGACCCGGCCGGCCGGCTGACGCGTGTCGGCCGATCCCAAGAAGTCAACCTCCAGCGGCAAGGAGGCATGGCTACACCCTTTATGGCCCGGTGGGGCGGCAAAGGTGCCCCATGCCCCGCCGGAAGCGATGTCTGGGGCGAACCTGTCGTGGGGCGAGGCCGCCGTCTCGTGAAGCCTGGCGAGGCGTGCCACATTATCCAGCACCAGTACCGGCGGCCCAAGACGGCCCACTTTTGGTGACCCGACGAGACCCGCGCCCGACGGACCCGGCAGGCCCGGCGGCCCCCACTACCGACTCCCAGACGCTGACACCAGGGCCCCGTGCCCATGTAACTTTACCATTGTAACCCCGGGGGGGCAGCCTATAAGACCCCCAGTGCCCCTCCATGCAAAGGGCTAAACTCTACTAGAAGACACACACACACACACACACACACACACACACACACACACCTATCGAAGGGGCAGAGCATGCACGGGGGTGCTTTCTTCTTCCCCATAAACACCTCTAGGAACAAACTTGTAGCCACCTCATATAAACCACATTCGGCAGGAGTAGGGGTGTTATCTCTCCGGAGAGCTCCGAACCTGGGTACGTCTCGTGTCACACACTTGCGCGTGCCAACCTCGCCTCTGGAACCCACTGGTGCCCGTGTGTCTGTGCCCCCTCTTTAGCCATCCTATGACATCTGCCGTGAGATCACCACGACACCTCCTATTTGATTACATCTATCCACACCCCCTACTTTGACCCCTCATTTTTTCAGACATTTAACCAAGTACCTTGTGGGCGGCACCACCAGAGCACGACGAAGGTGAAGGATGAGGAGAAAATGTCGTCGCCGATGAAACGGACAAGCCATGCATGTGTTGTCAAGCGTAGGTGCTCGGGCATGACCAGGCTGAAGGAAATATGCCCTAGAGGCAATAATAAAGTTATTATTTATTTCCTTATTTCATGATAAATGTTTATTATTCATGCTAGAATTGTATTAACCGGAAACATAATATATGTGTGAATACATAGACAAACAGAGTGTCACTAGTATGCCTTTACTTGACTAGCTCGTTAATCAAAGATGGTTATGTTTCCTAACCATAGACAAAGAGTTGTTATTTGATTAACGGGATCACATCATTAGGAGAATGATGTGATTGACTTGACCCATTCCGTTAGCTTATCACTCGATCGTTTAGTATGTTGCTATTGCTTTCTTCATGACTTATACATGTTCCTATGACTATGAGATTATGCAACTCCGTTCTGGGAGGAACACTTTGTGTGCTACCAAACGTCACAACGTAATCGGGTGATTATAAAGGAGCTCTAAAGGTGTCTCCAAAGGTACATGTTGGATTGGCGTATTTCGAGATTAGGATTTGTCACTCCGATTGTCGGAGAGGTATCTCTGGGCCCTCTCGGTAATGCACATCACATAAGCCTTGCAAGCATTGCAACTAATGAGTTAGTTGCGAGATGATGTATTATGGAACGAGTAAAGAGACTTGCTTGCAACGAGATTGAACTAGGTATTGAGATACCGACGATCGAATCTCGGGCAAGTAACATACCGATGACAAAGGGAACAACGTATGTTATTATGCGGTTTGACCGATAAAGATTTTCGTAGAATATGTAGGAGCCAATATGAACATCCAGGTTCCGCTATTGGTTATTGACCGGAGACGTGTCTCGGTCATGTCTACATTGTTCTCGAACCCGTAGGGTCCGCACGCTTAAGGTTTCGATGACAGTTTCATTATGAGTTTATATATTTTGATGTACCGAAGTTTGTTCGGAGTCCCGGATGTGATCACGGACATGACGAGGAGTCTCGAAATGGTCGAGACATATAGATTGATATATTGGAAGCCTATGTTTGGACATCGGAAGTGTTCCGGTGAAATCGGCATTTCGAGTATCAGGGAGGTTCTGGAACCCCGGTAATCTAATGGGCCTTATTGGGCCTAGTGGAGGAAGAGGAGAGGAGGCCTAGGGGCTGCCGCGCGCCCCTCCCCCCCCCACGTCCGAATTGGACAAGGAGGGGGCGCCTTTCCTTTCCCCTCTTCCTTCCCCAAGTCCTAATCCAACTAGGGAAAGGGGGAGTCCTACTCCGGTGGGAGTAGGACTCTCCGGCGCGCCTCCTCCTAGGCCGCCGCACCCCTTGCTCCTTTATATCTGAGGGCAGGGCACCTCTAGACACACAAGTTGATCTTCGTGATCGTTCTCTTAGCCGTGTCGGTGCCCCTCCACCATAATCCTCGATAATATTGTAGCGGTGCTTAGGCGAAGCCCTGCGACGGTAGAACATCAAGATCGTCACCACGCCATCGTGCTGACGGAACTCTTCCCCGACGCTTTGCTGGATCGGAGTCCGGGGATCGTCATCGAGCTGAACGTGTGCTAGAACTCGGAGGTGCCGTAGTTTCGGTGCTTGATCGGTCGGGCCGTGAAGACGTACGACTACATCAACCGCGTTGTCATAACGCTTCACCGCTGTCGGTCTCACGAGGGTACGTAGACAACACTCTCCCTCTCGTTGCTATGCTTCACCATGATCTTGCGTGTGCGTAGGAAATTTTTTAAAATTACTACGTCCCCAACAGTGGCATCCGAGCCAAGGTTTTATGTGTTCATGTTATACGCACGAGTAGAACACAAGTGAGTTGTGGGCGATATAAGTCATACTGCTTACCAGCATGTCATACTTTGGTTCGGCGGTATTGTTGGATGAAGCGGCCGGGCCGACATTACGCCAGACGCTTACGCCGAGATCGGTTCACCGATTCTGGCGTGCTTTGCACGCAGGTGGCTGGCGGGTGTCCGTTTCTCCAACTTTAGTTGAACCGAGTGTGGCTACGCCCGGTCCTTGCGAAGGTTAAAACAGCACCAACTTGACAAACTATCGTTGTGGTTTTGATGCGTAGGTAAGATTGGTTCTTGCTAAGCCCGTAGCAGCCACGTAAAACTTGCAACAACTAAGTAGAGGACGTCTAACTTGTTTTTGCAGGGCATGTTGTGACGTGATATGGTCAAGACATGATGAGATATAAGTTGTTGTATGAGATGATCATGTTTTGTTGAAGTTATCGGCAACTGGCAAAATCCTTATGGTTGTCTCTCTATTGCATAAGATGCAAGCGCCAAATAATTGCTTTACTTTATCGCTATGCGATAGCAATAGTTGCAAGAGCAATTGTTGGCGAGACGACCATGTAACGACACATTGATAGAGATCAAGATGATGGAGATCATGGTGTCATGCCGGTGACGATAGAGATCATGACAGTACTTTGGAGATGGAGATCAAAGGCGCAAGATGATCATGGCCATATCATGTCACATATTTTGATTGCATATGATGTTTATCTTTTATACATCTTATTTTGCTTAGTTCGACAAAGAGCTTTATAAGATGATCTCTCACTAAATTTCAAGGTATAAGTGTTCTCCACGAGTATGCACCGTTGCGAAAGTTCTTCGTCTTTGAGACACCACGTGATGATCGGGTGTGATAGGCTCTACGTTCAAATACAACGGGTGCAAAACAGTTGCACACGCGGAATACTCAGTGTTAAACTTGACGAGCCTAGCATATACAGATATGGCCTCGAAACCTTTGGAGACCGAAAAGGTCGGCGTGAATCATATAGTAGATATGATCAACATAGTGATGTTCACCATTGAAAACTACTCCATCTCACGTGATGATCGGACATGGTTTAGTTGATTTGGATCACGTGATCACTTAGATGATTAGAGGGATGTCTATCTAAGTGGGAGTTCTTAAGTAATATGATTAATTGAACTTAAATTTATTATGAACTTAGTCCTGGTAGTATTTTGCAAATTATGTTGTAGATCAATAGCTCGCGTTGTTACTTTCATATGTTTATTTTGATATGTTCCTAGAGAAAATTGTGTTGAAAGATATTAGTAGCAATGATGCGGATTGGATCCGTGATCTGAGGTTTATCCTCATTGTTGCACAGAAGAATTATGTCCTTGATGCACCGCTAGGTGACAGACCTATTGCAGGAGGCGGAATCACGGGCGTTATGAGCGTTTGGCTAGCTCAATATGATGACTACTTGATAGTTTAGTGCACCATGCTTAACGGCTTAGAATCGGGACTTCAAAGACGTTTTGAACGTCATGGACCATATGAGATGTTCCAGGAGTTGAATTTAATATTTCAAGCAAATACCCGAGTTGAGAGATATGAAGTCTCCAACAAGTTCTATAGCTAAAAGATGGAGGTGAATCGCTCAAATAGTGAGCATGTGCTCAGATTGTCTGGGTACTACAATCGCTTGAATCAAGTGGGACTTAATCTTCCAGATAAAATAGTGATTGACAGAATTCTCTAGTCACCATCACCAAGTTAGTAGAACCTCGTGATGAACTATGATATGCAAAGGATAACGGAAATGATTCCCAAGCTCTTCGTAATGCTGAAATTGACGAAGGTAGAAATCGAGAAAAACATCAAGTGTTGATGGTAGACAAGACCACTAGTTTCAAGAAAAGGGCAAAGGGAAAAAGGGGAACTTCAAGAAGAACAGCAAGCAAGTTGCTGCTCAAGTGAAGAAGCCTAAGTCTGGTCCTAAGCCTGAGACTAAGTGCTTCTCCGCAAAGGGACCGTCCTTTGGAAGCGGAACTACCCCAAGTGATTGGCGGATAAGAAGGATGGCAAAGTGAACATAAGTATATTTTATATACATGTTATTGATGTGTACTTTACTAGTGTTTATAGAAACCCCTCAGTATTTGATACTAGTTCAATTGCTAAGATTAGTAACTCGATACGGGAGTTGCAGAATAAACAGAGACTAGTTAAGGGTGAAGTGACGATGTGTGTTGGAAGTGGTTCCAAGATTGATATGATCATCATCGCACACTCCCTATACTTTCGGGATTAGTGTTGAACCTAAATAAGTGTTATTTGGTGTTTGCGTTGAGCATGAATATGATTTGATCATGTTTATTGTAATACGGTTATTCATTTAAGTAAGAGAATAAATTGTTGTTACATTTACATGAATAAAACCTTATATGGTTACACACCCAATGAAAATAGTTCATTGGATCTCGATCGTAGTGATACACATATTCATAATATTGAAACCAAAAGATGCGAAGTTAATAATGATAGTGCAACTTATTTGTGGCACTGCCGTTTAGGTCATATTGGTGTAAAGCGCATGAAGAAACTCCATCTTGATGGGATTTTGGAATCACTTGATTATGAATCACTTGGTGCTTGCGAACCATGCCTTATGGGCAAGATGACTAAAGACTCCGTTCTCCGGAACAATGGAGCGAGCAACTGACTTATTGGAAATAATACATACCGATGTATGCGATCCGACGAGTGTTGAAGCTCACGGCGGGTATCGTTATTTTCTGACCTTCACATATGATTTGAGCAGATATGAGTATACCTGCTTGATGAAACATAAGTCTGAAACATTTGAAATGTTCAAAGAATTTCAGAGTGAAGTGAAAAATCATCGTAACAAGAAAAATAAGGTTTCTACGATCTGATCGCGGAGACAAATATTTGAGTTATGAGTTTGGTCTTCAATTAAAACTATGTGGAATAGTTTCACAAATTCATGCCACCTGGAACACCACAGCATAATAGTGTGTTCGAACGTCATAACCGTACTTTATTGGATATAGTGCAATCCATGATGTTTCTTACCGATTTACCACTATAGTTTTGGGGTTATGCATTAGAGACAGATGCATTCATGAAAAAAAGGGCACCATCTAAATCCGTTGAGACGACACTGTATGAACTGTGGTTTGGCAAGAAACCAAAGTTGTCGTTTCTTAAAGTTTGGGGTTGCAATGCTTATAAGAAAAAGTTTCATCCTGATAAGCTCAAACCCAAATCGGAGAAATGTGTCTTCATAGGATACCTAAAGAAGACAGTTGGGTACACCTTCTATCACAGATCCGAAGGCAAGACATTCGTTGCTAAGAATGGATCCTTTCTAGAGAAGGAGTTTCTCTCGAAAGAAGTGAGTGGGAGGAAAGTAGAACTTGATGAGGTAACTGTACCTGCTCCCTTATTGGAAAGTAGTACATCACAGAAACCAGTTTCTGTGACACCTACACCAATTAGTGAGGAAGCTAATGATGATGATCATGAAACTTCAGAACAAGTTACTACTGAACCTCGTAGAGCAACCAAAGTAAGATCCGCACCAGAGTGGTATGGTAATCTTGTTCTGGAAGTCATGCTACTAGATCATGATGAACCTACGAACTATGAAGAAGCGATGGTGAGCCCAGATTCCGCAAAATGGCTTGAAGCCATGAAATGCGAGATGGGATCCATGTATGAGAACAAAGTGTGGACTTTGGTTGACTTGCCCAATGATCGGCAAGCAATTGAGAATAAATGGATCTTCAAGAAGAAGACTGACGCTGACGGTAATGTTACTATCTACAAAGCTCGACTTGTCGCAAAAGGTTTTTGACAAGTTCAAGGGATTGACTACGATGAGACCTTCTCACCCGTAGTGATGATTAAGTCTGTCTGAATCATGTTAGCAATTGCCGCATTTTATGATTATGAAATTTGGCAGATGGATGTCAAAACTGCATTCCTGAATGGATTCCTGGAAGAAGAGTTGTATATGATGCAGCCGGAAGGTTTTGTCGATCCAAAAGGAGCTAACAAAGTGTGCAAGCTCCAAATGATCCATTTATGGACTGGTGCAAGCCTCAGAGTTGGAATAAGCGCTTTGATAGTGTAATCAAAGCATTTGGGTTTGTCTGAGACTTTTTGAGAAGCCTTTTTTTACAAGAAAGTGAGTGGGAGCTCTGTAGCATTTCTGATATTATATGTGGATGACATATTGCTAATCGGAAATGATATATAATTTCTGGATAGCATAAAAGGATACTTGAATAAGAGTTTTTCAATGAAAGACCTCGGTGAAGCTGCTTACATATTGGGCATTAAGGTCTATAGAGATAGATCAAGACGCTTAATTGGACTTTCACAAAGCACATACCTTGACAAAGTTTTGAAGAACTTCAAAATGGATCAAGCAAAGAAAGGATTATTGCCTGTGTTGCAAGGTGTGAAGTTGAGCAAGACTCAAAACCCGACAACGGCAGAAGATAGAAAGAGAATGAAAGTCATTCCCTATGCCTCAGCCATATGTTCTATAAAGTATGCCATGTTGTGTACCAGATCTATTGTATACCTTACACTGATTTTGGCAAGGGAGTACAATAGTGATCTAGGAGTAGATCACTGGACAGCGGTCAAAATTATCCTTAGTGGAATAAGGATATGTTTCTCGATTATGGACATGACAAAAGGTTAAATTACGTAAAGGGTTACGTCGATGCAAATTTTGACACTGATCTAGATGACTCTAAGTCTCAATCTGGATACATATTGAAAGTGGGAGCAATTAGCTATAGTAGCTCCGTACAGAGCATTGTTGACATAGAAATTTGCAAAATACATACGGATCTGAATATGGCAGACCCGTTGGCTAAACTTCTCTCACAGGCAAAACATGATCACACCTTAGTACTCTTTGGGTGTTAATCACATAGCGATATGAACTAGATTATTGACTCTAGTAAACCCTTTGAGTGTTGGTCACATAATGATGTGAACTATTGGTGTTAAATCACATGGCAATGTGAACTAGATTATTGACTCTAGTGCAAGTGGGAGGCGAAGGAAATATGCCCTAGAGGCAATAATAAAGTTATTATTTATTTCCTTATTTCATGATAAATGTTTACTATTCATGCTAGAATTGTATTAACCGGAAACATAATACATGTGTGAATACATAGACAAGCAGAGTGTCACTAGTATGCCTTTACTTGACTAGCTCGTTAATCAAAGATGGTTATGTTTCCTAACCATAGACAAAGAGTTGTTATTTGATTAACGGGATCACATCATTAGGAGAATGATGTGATTGACTTGTCCCATTCCGTTAGCTTATCACTTTCGATCGTTTAGTATGTTGCTATTGCTTTCTTCATGACTTATACATGTTCCTATGACTATGAGATTATGCAACTCCCGTTTACGGAGGAACACTTTGTGTGCTACCAAAGCGTCACAACGTAATCGGGTGATTATAAAGGAGCTCTCTGGTGTCTCCAAAGGTACATGTTGGGTTGGCGTATTTCGAGATTAGGATTTGTCACTCCGATTGTCGGAGAGGTATCTCTTGGCCCTCTCGGTAATGCACATCACATAAGCCTTGCAAGCATTGCAACTAATGAGTTAGTTGCGAGATGATGTATTACGGAACGAGTAAAGAGACTTGCGTGCGAGATTGAACTAGGTATTGAGATACCGGCGATCGAATCTCGGGCAAGTAACATACCGATGACAAAGGGAACAACGATGTTGTTATGCTTGATCGGCAAATAAAGATCTTCGTAGAATATGTAGGAGCCAATATGAGCATCCGAGGTTCCGCTATTGGTCATTGACAGGAGACTTGTCTCGGTCATGTCTACATTGTTCTCGAACCCGTAGGGTCCACTTGCAACAAGGTTTGATAGCGGTTTCATTATGAGTTTATATATTTTGATGTACCGCAGTTTGTTGGAGTCCGGATGTGATCACGGACATGACGAGGAGTCTCAAAATGGTCGAGACATAAAGATTGATATATTGGAAGCCTATGTTTGGACATCGGAAGTGTTCCGTGAAATCGGCGTTTTGCAGTCACGGAGGTTACGGAACCCCGGTAATCTAATGGGCCTTATTGGGCCTAGTGGAGGAAGAGGAGAGGAGGCCTAGGGGCTGCGCGCCTCCCCCAAGTCCGAATTGGACAAGGAGGCGGCGCCCCCTTTCCTTTCCCCTCTCTTCCTCCCCCAAGTCCTAATCCAACTAGGGAAGGGAGTCCTACTCCCGGTGGGAGTAGGACTCCTCAGCAGCGCCTCCTCCTAGGCCGGCCGCACCCCTTGCTCCTTTATATCTGAGGGCAGGGGCACCTCTAGACACACAAGTTGATCTTCGTGATCGTTCTCTTAGCCGTGTCTGGTGCCCCTCCACCATAATCCTCGATAATATTGTGGCGGTGCTTAGGCGAAGCCTGCGGCGAGTAGAACATCAAGATCGTCACCACGCCATCGTCTTGTGGAACTCTTCCCGACGCTTTCTTTGGATCGAGTCCGGGATCGTCATCGAGCTGAGCGTGTGCTAGAACTTCCGGAGGTGCCGTAGTTTCGATTGCTTGATCGGTCGGGCCGTGAAGACGTACGACTACATCAACCGCGTTGTCATAACGCTTCCGCTGTCGGTCTACGAGGGTACGTAGACAACACTCTCCCCTCTCGTTGCTATGCATCACCATGATCTTGCGTGTGCGTAGGAATTTTTTTGAAATTACTACGTTCCCCAACACAGGTAGCCTCATATTGCACATAGATTTGAGACGGGCTTGAGGTGCGTCAGTCAGTCCGGGGGGTTTCAGGAGGAAGTGGGGGGCGGTTGGGTTAGCTTTTTTTGACCAGGCACTGGCCGGGCGGACGTTTCGGGTGTTTAGGGAGGAATTAGGGGGTCCGGTTGTAGATGCTATTAGGGAGCATGTGATCTTGATTTTTTAAATTGCATTTTAAATGCATATTGAAATGTAGAAAAAATAATTAGACAAATCGTATTTCAATTCGAAGTGGTGTTTTTGAAGGTTCTTCATGGCGAACCCACGACCTCCCTCCGTGTCACGTCGCCCGGTTCTGTGGATGTGGAACACCGGTTCTTTGCAAATCATATTTCAGTTTGAATTGGGTTTTTGAAGGTTCTTCATTGCGAACCCACCACCTCCCTCTGTGCCACGTCAACCGGTTTCGTGGATGTGGAACACCGGTTGTTTGCAAATCGTATTTCGGTTTGAGTCGTAGTTTTTGAAGGTTCTTCATGGCGAACACACCTCCTCCCTCCGTGTCACGTCGCCCAGTTCCATGGATGTGGAACGTTGGTTCTTTGGAAATTGTATTTCAGTTCAAAGTGTAGTTTTTGAAGGTTCTTCATGGCGAACCCACCTCCTCCTCCGTGTCTCGTCGCTCGGTTCCGTGGATGTGGAACACCGGTTCTTTGCAAATCATATTTTAGTTAGAGTTGTAGTTTTTGAAGGTTCTTCATGGCGAACACACCTCCCTCCGTGTCACGTCGCCCGGTTCCATGGATGTGGAACATCGGTTCTTTGCAAATCGTATTTCAGTTCAAAGTGTAGTTTTGAAGGTTCTTGATGTAGAACCCAACTCCTCCCTTTGTGTCACGTTGCCCGGTTCCGTTGATGTGGAACGCCGGTTCTTTGCGAATCGTATTTCGGTTTGAGTCATAGTTTTTGAAGGTTCTTTATGGCAAACACACCTCCTCCCTCCGTGTCACGTCGCGCAGTTCCATGGATGTGGAACACCGGTTCTTTGGAAATTGTATTTCAGTTCGAAGTGTAGTTTTTTGAAGGTTCTTCATGGCGAACCCACCTCCTCCTCCGTGTCTCATTGCTCGGTTCCGTGGATGTGGAACACCGGTTCTTTGCAAATCATATTTCAGTTTGAGTTGCAGTTTTTGAAGGTTCTTCATGGCGAACACACCTCCCTCCGTGTCACGTCGCCCGGTTCCATGGATGTGGAACATCGGTTCTTTGCAAATCGTATTTCAGTTCAAAGTGTAGTTTGAAGGTTCTTCATGTAGAACCCAACTCATCCCTCTGTGTCACGTCAACCCGGTTCCGTTGATGTGGAACGCCGGTTCTTTACAAATCATATTTCGGTTTGAGTCGTAGTTTTTGAAGGTTCTTCATGGCGAACACACCTCCTCCCTCCGTGTCACGTCGCTCGGTTCCATGGATGTGGAACGTTGGTTCTTTGGAAATTGTATTTCAGTTCGATGTGTAGTTTTTGAAGGTTCTTCGTGGAGAACCCACCTCCTCCCTCCGTGTCTCGTCGCTCGGTTCTGTGGATGTGGAACACCGGTTCTTTGCAAATCATATTTTAGTTAGAGTTGTAGTTTTTGAAGGTTCTTCATGGCGAACATACCTCTCTCCGTGTCACGTCACTCGGTTGCATGGATGTGGAACATCGGTTCTTTGCAAATCGTATTTCAGTTCAAAGTGTAGTTTTGAAGGTTCTTCATGTAGAACCCAACTCCTCCCTTCGTGTGATGTCGCCCGGTCCCGTTGACGTGGAACGTCGGTTCTTTGCGAATCGTATTCCAATTTGAATTATAGTTTTTGAAGGTTCTTCATGACGAACACACCTCCTCCGTCTGTGTCACGTCGCCTGGTTTCGTAGATCTGGAATGCCGGTTCTTTGCAAATCGTATTTCAATTCGAAGTGTAGTTTTTGAAGGTTTTTCATGGCGAACCCACCTTCTTCCTCCGTGTCACGTCGCCCGGTTCTGTGGATGTGGAACACCGGTTCTTTGCAAATTGTATTTCAGTTTGAATTGTAGTTTTTGAAGATTCTTCACTGCAAACCTCCAGGCCCATCACAGAACAGCCACCTGCACGGGCAAGGGCGGGCACGCCTCCGCATCTATGCTGCCATCTAGCTGTCCTAGGGTAGTAGGTGCCACCCCGACAGTGGCCGCCGCCGTGCCTCAGGTGATCATGCACAGACCACCACCTCCATGAAGCCCTTCATACTGCCGTCGATGCCCGCTGCTATGTCGTTGCCTGACACCTCTGGCTCACGCCAGTAGCCATCGAGTTGGGAAGAAATTTCCCGCCGACGCCTATTGGGCTTTGCCCATCCTATGAGTCGATGGCTGCGAGGGGAGGCAGTGAGAGGAGAGTTAAGGCCGACAGCTAGGGTTTCCCTTACAGGTCGCTCGCGGGATGGGAGGAGGGAGGGGCAAGCTAAGGACATCGGCTAGGATTTCCCCTACGGACGACTGAGGGGAAAGGTGGGAGCAACGCGTCAGTCTATCATGAGGTTGTTCGAATGCACCTTATTAAACTATTGTTTCCTAAATGGGGCATCTAACATTAGCATATATATTGATAATATATTCCCTTTGTCTCAGAAAAAATATCTTAACTTTAGTACAGTTTTGTACTAAAATTGAGACACTTATTTTAGGAACGGATGAAGTATAAAATAATTAACAATGAGTTTTATGGGTTCTGTCAGTATGTTGACCAAGTTTCGCACCGCACAATAATTTTGCAATCTGTGCCATAGAATACGGTAACTCTCCACTCTAAGATATTGTAAGATGCAAATTAGCTCGGCTGGGCGAGAGCACATGAGCAACTGTTATATTGCTAGTGGCAGTACTCCATACAGCCTAGGAAAAGTTTTACTCACAGAAATACCAGGATCGCCGTTTTATACTATATGCACCTGATGTGGCGTGTGCGTGTGCTAATGGCCCTCGTCTGGTGGAACAAACACAAGGCAGTGCAGTCTGTATACTGCTTGACAAGGGGTGTTGTCCCGTGACCATAGCTAGACGGCAGATGCCAGGTCAACATCTTGAATTATGCGATTAGACATGTTCAGACTGGCGTCATATGTTATTTATGAACGTACTAGCTACTTCGAGACTGTCTGGCATCAATTGGCACTGTACATCCCACTGTCACACCGACGTTCCAGCCCGCGTGCCCTCGATTCACGGCCTTCATTTATCCACTGTGTTGCACGCTGTCAGGGTGTACAGGTTTCGTGGCACGGCATCGTGACAGCATACACCGTGTTTGACGCATTGTTTTACCATCATCAAATCATGTTGTCCGACATGGACGCACGCCTGAAGGAAACTGCTGCCTATCTTGTTCGTCCTTGTCTGACAAGCCGCTAATTCATGTAGGCTGACTTAAATTGCTAACTTGCCACTTTCTTTGTTTTCTTTCCGTATTACTCCGTACTTCACATCTTCTCTTTAGAACTAGTGGCTTACTCCTTTTTTTAGAATCACTAGCGGCTTACTCCTGAGCACATAGCATCGCCTGTGTCCGAAAGGAGCAGACACGCACATGTGACCATGAGATACGGCCTTCTAAGCGAGATGGCGCCAGTAGGAAAAAACACATACGAGAAAAGAACTTGGGGGTGTGAAAGGTTCGCACCTTGTGCATCGGATTCTTTGGAACAACTGGAACCGAACGCTGATGGGTCCCCGTCTGCCATCGTGCCAGGCTGCCAGCCTAGTGTCTGGGCACTACTCAGGGCAGTGTGGTCCTGGAACCACTATAAGAGGAAATAACCATCCAAGGCTTAATAAAACGAAAATGCAAAGAAGGAAAGAGGAGGGACCAGATCCCAATATGAATGGGCGTCCGTGATTGCAACCACGCCAGCGAAGCTTCATAAGTTTGCTTTTCCCTATATATATATATATATATATATATATATATATATCCATCATCATTATCAGCACATCCTACGCAGGTGAATTAGGATGCACTTGACCCCAGAAAGGTATCTATCCTTCAAACCAAAGGAGTGCTTCAAACTAACAACAGTACATAATATCCAACAAAAGAGGGTCATGCTACTGGCGGGATACATGGCTCGGTCTAGATATCGGTCTGAATCAAGTTGTGCATATTTGTTGTTGGCGTGAACCACATCGCCGCATGTCGGGTTTGCAAAAGCCATCCATCACATGGAAGCTTGATGCCTTTCACACTGCTGAAGATTATCGGCAACAAGGCGTGTCGGCGAATCCACGGATATGGTGATTCATGAAACCCATGGTATGATGTGTAAACACAGTTCCCCACGGTGAATGGAAGTTGCATAGCATGGTAATCATCGGGGTGATATGATCGATAATTGGTTGGATGATCGGATAATTGAGCCCGAGGAACATGGAGTGGTTGCCGAGGCTGTAAACCCACCTCCAGTTGAATACGCCTGGCCCAACGGAGCTGGGATCTTTCTTGAACACGAAGCAACCATAGCCATCAATGTCACGTACGCCCCAGGCACTGTACTGCATGTGGTTTCATGTCATGGTTTGGTCAATTTGGTATGTGCAAATGAGCATCAAATGACCGTCGTCAGCTGAACGAGCGATAAACCACCACCCATCGGCTGGTATGATTCCAGGTCCTGGAATCATGAAGGCCAGCGCATTTGCGTCTACTGCAACAATTCAAATTGGAGACCAAAAGGACAAAAATAAACAATCATGTTCAGAGTATGTGTGGAATTAAGATTACTATAACAGTGACACATATCATAGACAGACAATTGCAATGTCGTGGTCATAATCATACCCCAAGTTAAAAAAATAAGCGAATGACTTTCATATTCTAGCAATATATCATGGTTCAAACATCATGTAACAATGAGAGGAAAACAGATATGACAGGGCCTACTCATATTCTACCATAACACTTACTACTGTTCTCATATCAACTCTAAGCAATAACATGCGTTGTTATAAAAATCCTGGAAATGAGAGTAACATATAGCAATCATGAGGTTATACTCATAAGATCTATTCTAACAATCATTAGATGCCAATTGTTCTCATATCAACTCTAACAATAACATGTGTGGTCATAAAAATCTAGGAAATGAGAGGAACATATAGCAATGATGTGGTTATAGACATACTATATATTTTAAATTTGCAACAATGAACAGGCAGTCGTATTCATAAGGTAAAGATGTGATGAGATAGAACAATTACACGACGATAGATTCCACCAGTATAGGTAGCCAATCTGTGCGTCGATCGCGTAAACGATGCCATCGTGCACTATAGCATCAGACAGAAATGTTGGCTGAAGAGGATTGATGATGAGCCATAACCATGTATGGTGACCGGATTCCAGATAGACTAATCCCATGGTGAATACAACAATGGGCTTGTAATCCATGTAGTCTTCTGATGGTGTGGGCGCCCATGATTACAACCTTCAAGAAGCGAGGTCGAGCCAAAAGCTCGACGCGTCTCGTGCGTAGTAGGCAGGAGTGTCCGGCGGGCTGCGAGGCTCGATGGCGGCGGTATCCAACGATGGAAGGGTGATCTCTCGCTGGGTGTAGATATCCACGAGATGCTACGAACTATCGGATTGGTGGATGAGGACGATCCAGTTGGCCTTCATGCCCGCCCAGTAGTGGCCGCGCATGAAGGACAGGTGGACATGTAGTGGTAGCATGTTGAGGGGCACCACGTCAACCTCCGTAGGATTGTCAAGTCGGTGTCTAGGCCACCTGCGAGGATCGGGCATCAACAAGCAGGGTGTCTTGAAAAGAGCCGGCCAGTTGCATACGAGTAGACGGTACAAAGACACCGAGCATGCAGCCAGACGGACGGTGCTGAGCAGGTCCATACGATTACAGATCTGCTCCAAGAGAACATCGGGGAGGGAATTCCAATCGCGGCTCTGCGTGTCAGTCGGTTCTGCCATAGGTTTTTTTAGGGCACTGAGTGACTGGGATTTTCGGTTCCTCCGAGCCAACAGGGAAGTGGATTCAGGCGGGCGAGCGAAGAAGATGGCGTGTGTGGTGGAGCAGTGAGCGGGGGGATATGGTACGCGGTAGCTACCAAGGAAGATAAGCGGTAGGCGGCAAAGTGGCGGGGGAAATGGTGTGTGGCCGATGATGGGGGAGAGAGGAGGAAGAAGAAGAGAGGAAGAAGAAGAGTGAAAGACGGGGAAGAAAGTGCATTAAATCTCAATTCTACTAGTACTACTACCAGGATATACCGTCCTTCGGAGTGTAAATAGTTACGTCGATGACATGTGGGTCTACCTCAAGAGGGCCCATATGCCAGTTAATGGAGGAGAGAGGTGCGTAGTCGTATTTGCGGAAGCGTGCTCCACTAGCAAACATGATGGCAGTACTGGGTAAGGCTGATTTAGTAAGACCAACACGCTTGTTCAGCTTATTAATTAAGTGTCCCATCTGCTAAAGCGTGTATTGTCACTTCACTGTGAAGACTAGTTGAATAGTTCTCTCTGACCGATATGGGGAATAATGGATCGTGAAGACTTCCTATCTACAATATTTCTATGCCTGTACACTCAGGCCCCTCCCAATGCTCCGCCTTGTATAGGTGCTAAGGCTGCCATGTAGGCAAAAAGTCTGATGTGGCAAGGTAATTAAGAGGAGAGAGATAAGTGTGGTGACCCCAGTACTAAGCGCGAGAACCTAGACAAAAGACTTAAATGGAAGAATCCCACCAATGCATGAAGAACTTTAGTTACAAAATCATTAAATAAAGGATACTTAGCACCAACAAGTTAAGCACCTACTATGCATTGGGAGCTTTAGTTGCTAAAGTTTTTAATGTGCTTAGCACCCCATGCATGTAAGCACCGATGCATTGGAAGTAGCCTCATCCTGTCCAACAATATGAAACATTGGCCAAGGCACCCGGCGCCAATAATGTAGGAGTACTCGTACTACCTCCTTTCCGGTTTATAGGGCTCGGTTCAAAAATCTCGTCAACCAAGGTAGATGATGAGTGGTGGAATAATTTTTGTAGTCTGCAAAAACACTCAATTAATGCACTCGTTTTCCTCAAAAAATTATGTTTACCAATGCATTAATTTTGTGTCAAACTTTGACCATCTACTTCCTCCATCCAGGTGAATAAGTCATCTTTGGTTGTGCACCATGACCAAGGAGGAAAAAACAAGAGAACTTAATGTTTATTTGCTACTCCCTCCGTTCCTAAATATAGTCTTTTTAGACATTCAAATGGAATACAACATACGGATGTATGGAGACATACTTTAGAGTGTAGATTCACTCATTTTTCTCCGTACGTAGTCACTTGTTGACATCTCTAGAAAGACAAATACTCAGTATTTGGGAATAGAGGGAGGCTTTTACTCCATATTTGGGAACAGAGGGAGTATCACCATATGGAGGGAACAGAGGAAGCTTGAAATATGAACATGTCAATGGGAGGGAGTAAAAGGCTCATGCATGCAACATGCAACACTCACACGTACACATGGACGCACGCAACACTCACGCACCCATTCGGCACACAACACACGACGCAACATACACGCTCACGCTCAAGTGCTCAACCTACTCCCTACGTCCGTGAAAGACTATACATTTAGAGATTTACACATTGACCAGGTCATAATTAATGCCCAAAAGTAGCAGACGGATATGTGCATGCGACCATTGAGAGAAGAAGATTAAATGAAGGTTGTTGCATGTTGTAATTAAGGATAGACATGTAGCCTATAGCTAGAGCACAAGTTGGTGCATTAGTCAATCAATATCGATTTAGATTAAAGGCTAAATGCATTGGAAGTGTAGATGTACACTCTTTGTTTTTAGCCGATGTACACTCTTTGTTGGAAGACCGAGGGAGTACACGTGCATGCACTCACATACACAGCCAGGGTGGTTCGCGCGCAAGGGTTGGACTCCTGTCGCGCCTGTTAAAGTTTTGTTTAACTGATTTCTTTCCTCACCTTGGCCCGGTGGGACCCGAAACCAGGTGAAAATTTAACCCGATCAACAAAGTGCCACGTCGACTATGTGGTCGGTCGGTAGGGTGCAATCTGATTGCTCTCTGACGAGCTAGTGATCGTATAATCACCGCAAAACTATATATAGTGACCGTAAAGAGCGTATTGTTACATACGTTGACCGCCAATGTATTTTTCTCATTTCAAATTAAGCCATATTAATCAGAAAGGACGCAGTATGGACTAGTACTAGTACTGCTTTGATGTGTCCCCTCAACTCACCGAACGAGGAGAAGCTTGCTTACTACGCCTCTCCCTCGCCCACGCGCACGGTGGCTCCCAGGACGAGGAGAGGGTTTTGACTACAACGCCCTCTCCCTCTCGCTCGCCCTCGCCCTCGTGATGGACGTGCAACAATTCAATTGGTCTAAGATTGCCAGAAGCATATTGTACTGTAGTATCATCATTGTTGGACCTTCCGAAGAGGCGAAGAGCCAAGTACAAGGTTCACAAGAGTACGAACTGTTGAACCTCCTGAAGAGGCAAAGAGCCAAGCGCAAGGTTTTATAGGAGGTGTCGTCCTAGTAGGAGTATACTACAACTATAGCGAACAATGCTACTGTATGATGCCACCACGTCACCTATACCCAAAGCCGTGCCACCTTTTTTTTCTCAAAGAGCGTGTTGGAGCCCGTGCAACAACCACACAAGTTGCCCGTACACATAACTGAAGGAAATATGCCCTAGATGCAATAATAAAGTTGTTATTTATATTTTATTATATCATGATAAATGTTTATTATTCATGCTAGAATTGTATTAACCGAAAACTTAGTACATGCGTGAATACATAGACAAACAGAGTGTCCCTAGTATGCCTCTACTAGACTAGCTCGTTAATCAAAGATGGTTATGTTTCCTAGCCATAGACATGTCTTGTCATTTGACGAACGGGATCACATCATTAGAGAATGATGTGATGGACAAGACCCATCACTTAGCTTAGCACAATGATCGTTTAGTTTATTGCTATTGCTTTCTTCATGACTTATACATGTTCCTATGACTATGAGATTATGCAACTCCCGAATACCGGAGGAACACTTAGTGTGCTATCAAACGTCACAACGTAACTGGGTGATTATAAAGATGCTCTACAAGTGTCTCCGATGGTGTTTTTTGAGTTGGCATAGATCGAGATTAGGATTTGTCACTCCGATTGTCGGACAGGTATCTCTGGGCCCTCTCGGTAATGCACATCACTATAAGCCTTGCAAGCAATGTGACTAATGAGTTAGTTGCGGGATGATGCACTACGGAACGAGTAAAGAGACTTGCCGTTAACGAGATTGAACTAGGTATGATGATACCGATGATCGAATCTCGGGCAAGTAACATACCGATGACAAAGGGAACAACGTATGTTGTTGTGCGGTTTGACCGATAAAAGATCTTCGTAGAATATGTAGGAACCAATATGAGCATCCAGGTTTCGCTATTGGTTATTGACCGGAGAGGTGTCTCGGTCATGTCTACATAGTTCTCGAACCCGTAGGGTCCGCACGCGTAACGTTCGATGACGATTGGTATTATGAGTTTATGTGATTTGATGTACCGAAGGTTGTTCGGAGCCCCGGATGTGATTACGGACATGACGAGGAGTGTCGAAATGGTCGAGACATAAAGATTGATATATTGGACCATGTTGTTCGGACATCGTAAGTGTTTTGGAGAGTTTTGGATAAAATCGGAGTGCCGGAGGGTTATCGAAACCCCCCTGGGAAGTTAGTGGGCCACCATGGGCCTTAGAGGAGAGAGGGCCGGCCAGGAGGTGGCGCGCGCCTCTCGAGTTCGAATTGGACAAGGGGTGGTGCGGCGCCCCCCTCCTTCCTTCTCTCCCCTTCCTCCTTCCTTCCCCTCCTTGTTGGACTAGGAAAGGGGGGGAACTTACTCCTAGTAGGAGTAGGATCCCCCCTTGGGCGCGCCCCTTGAGGCCGGCTGACCCCCTCCTCCCCTCCTTTATTTACGGGGGAGGGGGGCAGCCCATAGACACACAAGTTGATTTCTTAGCCGTGTGCGGTGCCCCTCTCCACAGTTTTCCACCTCGGTCATATTGTCGTAGTGCTTAGGCGAAGGCCTGCGTCGGTAACTTCATAATAACTGTCACCACGCCATCATGCTGGCGAAACTCTCCCTCGGCCTTAGCTAGATCTAGAGTTCAAGGGACGTCACCGAGCTGAGTGTGTGCAGATCGCGGAGGTGCCGTGCATTCGGTACTTGATCGGTTGGATCACGAAGACGTTCGACTACATCAACCGCGTTACTAAACGCTTCCGCTTTCGGTCTATGAGGGTACGTGGACACACTCTCCCCTTTCGTTGCTATGCTTCTCCTAGATAGATCTTGCGTGATCGTAGGATTTTTTTTAAATACTACGTTCCCCAACAGTGGCATCCGAGCCAGGTCTATGCGTAGATGTTATATGCACGAGTAGAACACAAAGAGTTGTGGGCGATAATAGTCATACTGCTTACCAGCATGTCATACTTTTATTCGGTGGTATTGTTGGATGAAGCGGCCCAGACCGACATTACATGACCGCGTTCATGAGACTGGTTCAACCATCGTGCTTTGCACACAGTTGGCTAGTGGGTGTCTATTTCTCCAACTTTAGTTGAATCGAGTGTGACTACGCCCGGTCCTTGTTGAAGGTTAAAACAACACACTTGACGAAAAATCGTTGTGGTTTTGATGCATAGGTAAGAACGGTTCTCGCTAAGCCCGTAGCAGCCACGTAAAATTTGCAACAACAAAGTAGAGGACGTCTAACTTGTTTTTGCAGGGCTTGCTGTGATGTGATATGTTCAAGACATGATGATATATAAATTGTTGTATGAGATGATCATGTTTTGTAACAGTTATCGGCAACTGGCAGGAGCCATATGGTTGTCGCTTTATTGTATGAAATGCAATCGCCATGTAATTGCTTTACTTTATCACTAAGCGGTAGCGATAGTCGTAGAAGCAATAGTTGGCGAGACGACAACGATGCTTCGATGGAGATCAATGTGTCAAGCCGGTGACGATGGTGATCATGACAGTGCTTTGGAGATGGAGATCAAAGGCACATGATGATGATGGCCATATCATATCACTTATATTGATTGCATGTGATGTTTATCCTTTTTGCATCTTATTTTGCTTAGTACAACAGTAGCATTATAAGATGATCTCTCACTAAATTTCAAGGTACAAGTGTTCTCCCCAAGTATGCACCGTTCAGACGGGTTAAATGCGTCTTGAGACACCACGTGATGATCGGTTGTGATAAGCTCTACGTTCACATACAACGGGTGCAAGCCAGTTTTGCACACGCATAATACTCGGGTTAAGATTAACGAGCCTAGCATATGCAGATATGGCCTTGGAACGCTGAGACCGAAAGGTCGAGCGTAAATCATATTGTACATATGATCAACATAGTGATGTTCACCATTGAAAACTACTCCATCTCACGTGATGACCGGACATGGTTTAGTTGATATGGATCACGTGATCACTTAGATGATTAGAGGGATGTCTATCTAAGTGGGAGTTCTTAAGTAATATGATTAATTGAACTTTAATTTATCATGAACTTAGTACCCGATAGTATTTTGCATGTCTATGTTGTTGTAGATAAATGGCCCGTGCTACTGTTCCATTGAATTTTAATGCGTTCCTAGAGAAAACTAAGTTGAAAGATGATGGTAGCAACTACACAGATTGGGTCTGTAACTTGAGGATTATCCTCATTGCTGCATAGAAGAATTACATCCTGGAAGCACCGCTAGGTGCCAAACTCGTTGCGGGAGCAACACCAGATGTTATGAACGTTTGGCAGAGCAAAGCTGATGAATACTCGATAGTTCAGTGTGCCATGCTTTACGGCTTAGAACCGGGACTTCAACGACGTTTTGAACGTCATGGAGCACATGAGATGTTCCAGGAGTTGAAGTTAATATTTCAAGCAAGTGCCCAGATTGAGAGATATGAAGTCTCCAATAAGTTCTACAGCTACAAAATGGAGGAGAATAGTTCTGTTAGTGAGCATATACTCAGAATGTCTGGGTGCCACAATCACTTGACTCGGCTTGGAGTTAATCTTCCAGTTGACAGTGTCATTGACAGAGTTCTTCAATCACTGCCACCATGCTACGAAAGCTTCGTGATGAACTATAATATGCAAGGGACGGATAAGATGATTCCTGAGCTCTTCGCAATGCTTAAGGCTGCGGAGGTAGAAATCAAGAAGGAGCATCAAGTGTTGATGGTCAACAAGACACTAGTTTCAAGAAGAAGGGCAAAGGGAAGAAGGGGAACTTCAAGAAGAACGACAAGCAAGTTGCTGCTCAAGTGAAGAAGCCCAAGTCCGGACCTAAGCCTGAGACTGAGTGCTTCTACTACAAAGGGCTGGTCACTTGAAGCGGAACTGCCCCAAGTATTTGGCGGATAAGAAGGATGGCAAAGTGAAAGGTATATTTGATATACATGTTATTGATGTGTAGCTTACGAATGCTCATAGTAGCACCTGGGTATTTGATACTGGTTCTGTTGCTCATATTTGCAACTCGAAACATGGGCTACTGATTAAGATAAGATTGGCTAAGGACGAGGTTACGATGCGCGTGGGAAATGGTTCCAAAGTCGATGTGATCGCCGTCGGCACGCTACCTCTACATCTACCTTCGAGATTAGTTTTAGACCTGAATAATTTTTGTTTGGTGCCAGCGTTAAGCATGAACATTATATCTGGATCTTGTTTGATGCGAGACGGTTATTCATTTTAATCAGAGAATAATGGTTGTTCTATTTATATGAGTAATATCTTTTATGGTCATGCACCCTTGATGAGTGGTCTATTTTTGTTGAATCTTGATTGTAGTGATACACATATTCATAATATTGAAGCCAAAAAATGCAAGGTTAATAATGATAGTGCAACTTATTTGTGGCACTGCCGTTTAGGTCATATTGGTGTAAAGTGCATGAAGAAACTCCATGCTGATGGGCTTTTGGAATCACTTGATTATGAATCACTTGATGCTTACGACCATGCCTCATGGGCAAGATGACTAAAACTGCGTTCTCTGGAACAATGGAGTGAGCAACTGACTTATTGGAAATAATACATACTGATGTATGCGGTCCGATGAGTGTTGAGGCTCGCGGCGGGTATCGTTATTTTCTGACCTTCAAAGATGATTTGAGCAGATATGGGTATATCTACTTGATGAAACATAAGTCTGATACATTTGAAAAGTTTAAAGAATTTCAGAGTGAAGTAGAAAATCATCATAACAAGATAATAAAGTTTCTGCAATCTGATCGTGGAGGTGAATATTTGAGTTATGAGTTTGGTCTTCATTTGAAACAAAGTGGAATAGTTTCGCAACTCACGCCACCCGGAACACCACGGTGTAATGGTGTGTCCGCACGTCGTAACCACACTTTATTAGATATGGTGCAATCTATGATGTCTCTTACTGATTTACCACTATCGTTTTGGGGTTATGCTTTAGAGACGGCTGCATTCACATTCAATAGGGCACCATCTAAATCTGTTGAGATGACACCATATGAACTGTGGTTTGGCTAGAAACCCAAGTTGTCGTTTCTTAAAGTTTGGGGCTGCGATGCTTATATGAATAAACTTCAACCTGATAATCTCATACCAAATCAAAGGAATGTGTCTTCATAGGATACCCGAAGGAGACTGTTGGGTACAGCTTCTATCACAAATCCGAAGGCAAGATATTTGTTGCTAAGCATGGATCCTTTCTATAGAAGGAGTTTCTCTCGAAAGAAGTGAGTGAGAGGAATGTAGAACTTGATGAGGTAATTGTACCTGCTCCCTTATTGGAAAGTAGTTTATCACATAAATTAGTTCCAGTGATTCCTACACCAATTAGTGAGGAAGCTAATGATGATGATCGTGAAACTTCTGATCAAGTAACTACCGAACCTCGTAGGTCAACCAGAGTAAGATCCGTACCATTGTGGTACGGTAATCCTGTTCTGGAAGTCATATTACTTGACCATGATGAACCTACGAACTATGAGGAAGCGATGATGAGCCCAGATTCCGCAAAATGGCTTGAGGCCATGAAATCTGAGATGGGATCCATGTATGAGAACAAAGTATGGACTTTGGTTGACTTGCCCGATGATCGGCAAGCCATAGAGAATAAATGGATCTTCAAGAAGAAGACCGACATCGACGGTAATGTTATCGTCTACAAAGCTCGACTTGTTGCGAAAGGTTTTCGACAAGTTCAAGGAGTTGACTACGATGAGACCTTCTTACCTGTAGCGATGCTTAAGTCCGTCCGAATCATGTTAGCAATTGCCGCATTTATGATTATGAAATTTGGCAAATGGATGTCAAAACTGCATTCCTGAATGGATTTCTGGAAGAAGAGTTGTATATGATGCAACCAGAAGGTTTTCTCAATCCAAAAGGTGCTAACAAAGTGTGCAAGCTCCAGTGATCCATTTATGGACTGGTGCAAGCCTCTCGGAGTTGGAATATATGCTTTGATAGTGTGATCAAAGCATATGGTCTTATACAAACTTTTGGAGAAGCCTGTATTTACAAGAAAGTGAGTGGGAGCTTTGTAGCATTTTTGATATTATATGTAGATGACATATAGTTGATCGGAAATGATACTTTTCTGAATAGCATAAAAGGATACTTGAATAAGAATTTTTCAATGAAAGACCTCGGTGAAGCTGCTTATATATTGGGTATCAAGATCTATAGAGATAGATCAAGACGCTTAATTGGACTTTCACAAAGCACATACCTTGATAAAGTTTTGAAGAAGTTCAAAATGGATCAAGCAAAGAAAGGGTTCTTGCCTGTGTTACAAGGTGTGAAGTTGAGTCAGACTCAATGCCCGACCACTGCAGAAGATAGAGAGAAAATGGAAGTCATTCCCTATGCTTCAACCATAGGTTCTATCATGTATGCAATGTTGTGTACCAGACCTAATGTGTGCCTTGCTATTAGTTTAGCAGGGAGGTACCAAAGTAATCTAGGAGTGGATCACTGGACAACGGTCAAGAACATCCTGAAATACCTGAAAAGGACTAAGGATATGTTTCTCCTTTATGGAGGTGACAAAGAGCTCGTCGTAAATGGTTACGTCGATGCAAGCTTTGACACTGATCCAGATGACTCTAAGTCACAAACCGGATACATGTTTATATTGAATGGTGGAGCTGTCAGTTGGTGCAGTTCCAAGCAGAGCATCATGGCAGGATCTACGTGTGAAGCAGAGTACATAGCTGCTTCGGAAGCAACAAATGAAGGAGTCTGGATGAAGGAGTTCATATCCGATCTAGGTGGCATACCTAGTGCATCGGTTCCAATGAAAATCTTTTGTGAAAATGCTGATGCAATTGCCTTGGGAAAGGAATCCAGATTTCACAAGAGAACCAAGCACATCAAGAGATGCTTCAATTCCATCCGCGATCAAGTCAAGGAGGGAGACATAGAAATTTGCAAGATACATATGTATCTGAATGTTCCAGACCCGTTGACTAAACCTCTCTCACGAGCAAAACATGATCAACCCCAAGACTCCATGGGTGTTAGACTCATTACTATGTAATCTAGATTATTGACTCTAGTGCAAGTGGGAGACTGAAGGAGATACGCCCTAGAGGCAATAATAAAGTTGTTATTTAATTTTCCTTATATCATGATAAATGTTTATTATTCATGCTAGAATTGTATTAACCAGAAACTTAGTACATGTGTGAATACATAGACAAACAGAGTGTCCCTAGGATGTCTCTACTAGACTAGCTCGTTAATCAAAGATGGTTAAGTTTCCTAGCCATAGACATGTGTTGTCATTTGATGAACGGGATCACATCATTAGAGTACTATGATTTTTTAGTTTATTGCTATTGCTTTCTTCATGACTTATACATGTTCCTATGACTATGAGATTATGCAAGTCCCGAATACCGGAGGAACACTTAGTGTGCTATCAAACGTCACAATGTAACTGGGTGATTATAAAGATGCTCTATAGGTGTCTCCGATGGTGTTTGTTGAGTTGGCATAGATCGAGATTAGGATTTGTCACTCCGATTGTCGGAGAGGTATCTTTGGCCCTCTCGGTAATGCACATCACTATAAGTCTTGCAATTAATGTGAATAATGAGTTAGTAGCGGGATGATGCACTACGAAACGAGTAGAGAGACTTGCCGGTAACGAGATTGAACTAGGTATGATGATAACAACGATCGAATCTCGGGCAACTAAAATACCATTGACAAAGGGAACAACATATGTTGTTGTGCGGTTTGACCGATAAAAGATCTTTGTAGAATATGTAGGAACCAATATGAGCATCCAGGTTCCGCTATTGGTTATTGACCGGAGAGGTGTTTCGGTCATGTCTACATAGTTCTCGAACCCGTAGGGTCCGCACGCTTAACGTTCGATGACGATTGGTATTATGAGTTTATGTGATTTGATGTACCGAAGGTTGTTCGGAGTTCCGGATGTGATCATGAACATGACGAGGAGTCTCGAAATGGTCGAGACATATTGATTGATATATTGGACCATGTTGTTCGGACATCGGCAGTGTTTCGGAGAAAACCGGAGTGTCGGAGGGTTACCGGAACCCCCCCGGGAAGTTAGTGGGCCACCATGGGCCTTAGAGGAGAGAGGGACGGCCAGGAGGTGGCGTGCGCCCCCTCCTTCCCTCTCTCCCCTTCCTCCTTCCTTCCCCTCCTTGTTGGACTAGGAAAGGGGGGGGGGAACCTACTCCTAGTAGGAGTAGGATCCCCCCTTGGGCGCGCCCGTTGAGGCCGGCCGACCCCCTCCTCCCCTCCTTTATATACGGGGGAGGGGGGCAGCCCATAGACATACAAGTTGATTTCTTAGCCGTGTGCGATGCCCCCCTCCATAGTTTTCCACCTCGGTCATATTGTCGTAGTGCTTAGGCGAAGCCTGTGTGATAACTTCATCAACACCGTCACCATGCCGTCATGCTAGCGAAACTCTCCCTCGACCTCATTTGGATCTAGAGTTTGAGGAAGTCACCAAGCTGAGCGTGTGCAGATTGCGGAGGTGCCGTGCGTTTGGTACTTGATCGGTTGGATCGCGAAGGCGTTCGACTACATCAACAGCGTTACTAAGCGCTTACGCTTTGGGTCTCACAGTGCGTGGACACACTCTCCCCGCTCTTTGCTATGCTTCTCCTAGATAGATCTTACGTGATCGTAGGAATTTTTTTGAAATACTACGTTCCCCAACAATAACACATTTACTAGTAATAAATTCTAAAGGACAAATGCCAGTATGCCACACAAGTTCATCTCCAATTCATGTGATAAATTTGTGCACAACAAGTCTACATACATTCACAGCGCTACCGTTCACAATTTACCATACCCCACTTACACGTTATAGATGGGCTACATGTCCTCATCCAGGTTCCATACCATGTGTTCTTCATGGATGGCACGATCCATTGCGGTGGACAACGGGAATCATTGTCGCATCTTTCTAGTCCTGTTCCACACGATGGAGATGTTGGGGAACATAGTAATTTCAAGAAATTTCCTACGCACCGCAAGATCATGGTGATGCATAGCAGCGAGAGGGGAGAGTGTTGTGCACATACCCTCGTGAACCCGAAAGCGGAAGCGTTAGCACAACGCGGTTGATGTAGTCATATGTCTTCATGATCCGACCGATCCAAGTACCGAACGTACGACACCTCCGAGTTCAGCACACGTTCAGCTCGATGATCCCGCGAACTCCGATCCAACAGAGCTTCACGGGAGAGTTCCATCAGCACGACGGCGTGATGATGGTGATGATGTTGCTACCGACGCAGGGCTTCGCCTAAGCACCGCTACGATATGGTCGAGGTGGAATATGGTGGAGGGGGGCACCGCACATGGGTAAGAGATCAAGAGATCAATTGTTGTGTCTAGAGGTGTGCCCCTGCCCCCGTATATAAAGGAGGGGAGGAGAGGGCCGGCCGGGGAGGCGGCGCCCAAGGGGGCAATCCTACTCCAAGTAGGTTTGGCCCCCACCTTTCCTATTCCAAGAAGGAGAAGGGGAAAGGAGGAGGTTGGGAGAAGGAAGGAGAGGGGGGCCGCCGCCCCTTCCCCTTGTCCAATTCGGATTGGGGCAAGGGGGGCCGCGCGCCACCTCCTGGCTGCCCTCTCTCTTCTCCACTAAGGACCATAAGGCCCAATAGCTTTCCGGGGGGGGGGGGGTCCGGTAACCCCCGGTACTCCGGTATATGTCCGAACCTCCTGGAACTTTTTCGGTGTTCGAACATAGTCATCCAATATATCGATCTTTACGTCGCAACCATTTCGAGACTCCTCGTCATGTCCGTGATCATATCCGGGACTCCGAACTACCTTCGGTACATCAAAACACAAAAACTCATAATACCGATCGTCACCAAACTTTAAGCGTGCGGACCCTACGGGTTCAAGAACTATGTAGACATGACCAAGACACGTCTCCGGTCAATAACCAATAGCGGAACCTGGATGCTCATATTGTCTCCCACATATTCTACGAAGATCTTTATCGGTCAAACCGCATAACCACATACGTTGTTCCCTTTGTCATCGGTATGTTACTTGCCCGAGATTCGATCGTCGGTATCTCAATACCTAGTTCAATCTCGTTACCGGCAAGTCTCTTTACTCGTTACGTAATGCATCATCCCTCAACTAACTCATTAGTCACATTGCTTGCAAGGCTTATAGTGATGTGCATTACCGAGATGGCCCAAAGATACCTCTCCAACAATCGGAGTGACAAATCATAATCTCGAAATACGCCAACTCAACAAGTACCTTCAGAGACACCTATAGAGCACCTTTATAATCACCCGATTCACGTTGTGATGTTTGCTAGCACACAAAGTGTTCCTCCGTAAACGGGAGTTGCATAATCTCATAGTCATAGGAACATGTATAAGTCATGAAGAAAGCAATAGCAATATACTAAGCGATCAAGTGCTAAGCTAACGGAATGGGTCAAGTCAATCACATCATTCTCCTAATGATGTGATCTAGATTAATCAAACGACAACTCATGTCTATGGCTAGGAAACTCAACCATCTTTGATCAACGAGCTAGTCAAGTAGAGGCATACTAGTGACACTATGTTTGTCTATGTAATCACACATGTATTATGTTTCCGGTTAATACAATTCTAGCATGATTAATAAACATTTATCATGATATGAGGAAATAAATAATAACATTATTATTGCCTCTAGGGCATATTTCCTTCAGTCTCCCACTTGCACTAGAGTCAATAATCTAGATTACACATTAATCATTCTAAAACCCATGGAGTCTTGGTGATGATCATGTTTTGCTCGTGGAAGAGGCTTAGTCAATGGGTCTGCAACATTCATATCCATATGTATCTTGCAAATCTCTATGTCTCCCACCTGGACTTGGTCCCGGATGGAATTGAAGCGTCTCTTGATGTGCTTGGTTCTCTTGTGAATCTGGATTCCTTTGCCAAGGCAATTGCACCAGTATTGTCACAAAAGATTTTCATTGGACCCGATGCAGTAGGTATGACACCTAGATCAGATATGAACTCCTTCATCCAGACTCCTTCATTTGCTGCTTCCGAAGCAGCTATGTACTCCGCTTCACACGTAGATCCCGCCACGAAGCTTTGTTTAGAACTGCACCAAGCGGCGGCTCAACCGTTCAATGTAAACACGTATCCGGTTTGCGATTTAGAATCGTACGGATTAGTGTCAAAGCTTGCATCGACGTAACCATTTACGACTAGCTCTTTGTCACCTCCATAAATGAGAAACATATCCTTAGTCCTTTTCAGGTATTTCAGGATGTTCTTGACCGCTGTCGATGATCCACTCTGGATTACTTTGGTACCTCCGCTAGGCTAATAGCAAGACACACATCAGTGCGGTACACAGCATTGCATACATGATAGAGTCTATGGCTGAAGCATGGGAACATCTTTCATTTTCTCTCTATCTTCTGCAGTGGTCGGGCATTGAGTCTCACTCAACTTCACACCTTGTAACACAGGCAAGAACCCTTTCTTTGCTTGATCCATTTTGAAGTTTTTCAAAACTTTGTCAAGGTATGTGCTTTTGAAAGTCCTATCAAGCGTCTTGATCTATCTCTATAGATCTTGATGCCCAATATGTAAGCAGCTTCACCGAGGTCTTTCATTGAAAAAACTCTTATTCAAGTATCCTTTTATGCTATCCAGAAATTCTATATCATTTCCAATCAGTAATATGTCATCCACATATAATATTAGAAATGCTACAGAGCTCCCACTCACTTTCTTGTAAATACAGGCTTCTCCAAAAGTCTGTATAAAACCATATGCGTTGATCACACTATCAAAACGTTTATTCCAACTCCGAGAAGCTTGCACCAGTCCATAAATGGATCGCTGGAGCATGCACACTTTGTTAGCTCCCTTTGGATCAACAAAACCTTCGGTTGCATCATATACAACTCTTCTTCCAGAAATCCATTCAAGAATGATGTTTTGACATCCATTTGCCAAATTTCATAATCATAAAATGCGGCAATTGCTAACATGATTCATACAGACTTAAGCATTGCTACGGGTGAGAAGTTCTCATCGTAGTCAACTCCTTGAACTTGTCGAAAACCTTTCGCAACAAGTCGAGCTTTGTAGACAGTAACATTACCGTCAGCGTCAGTCTTCTTCTTGAAGATCCATTTATTCTCTATGGCTTGCCGATCATCGGCAAGTCAGCCTAAGTACATACTTTGTTCTCTTACATGGATCCCATCTCAGATTTCATGGCCTCAAGCCATTTTGTGGAATCTGGGCTCACCATCGCTTCTTCATAGTTCGTAGGTTCGCCTTGGTCAAGTAACATGACCTCCGAATAGGATTACCGTACCACTCTGGTGCGGATCTTACTCTGGTTGACCTAAGAGGTTCGATAGTAACTTAATCTGATGTTTCATGATCAATATCATTAGCTTCCTCACTAATTGGTGTAGGTGTCACAGGAACCGGTTTCTGTGATGAACTACTTTCCAATAAGGGAGCAGGTACAGTTACCTCATCAAGTTCTACTTTCCTCCCACTCACTTCTTTCGAGAGAAACTCCTTCTCTAGAAAGGATCCATTCTTAGCAACAAATGTCTTGCCTTCGGATCTGTGATAGAAGGTGTACCCAACAGTTTCCTATGGGTATCCTATGAAGACACATTTCTCTGATTTGTGTTCGAGCTTATCAGGTTGAAGCTTTTTCACATAAGTATCGCATCCCCAAACTTTAAGAAACGACAACTTTGGTTTCTTGCCAAACCATAGTTCATAAGGCGGGGTCTCAGCACGGATTTTGATGGTGTCCTATTTAACGTGAATGCAGCCGTCTATAAAGCATAACCCCAAAGCGATAGCGGTAAATCAAGAAGAGACATAATAGATCGTACCATATCTAGTAAAGTACGATTATAACGTTCGGACACACCATTCTGTTGTGGTGTTCCGGGTGGCGTGAGTTGTGAAACTATTCCGCATTGTTTCAAATGTAGACCAAACTCGTAACTCAAATATTCTCCTCCACGATCAGATCATAGAAACTTTATTTTCTTGTTATGATGATTTTCCACTTCACTCTGAAATTCTTTGAACTTTTCAAATGTTTCATATTTATGTTTCATTAAGTAGATATACCCATATCTGCTCAAATCATCTATGAAGGTGAGAAAATAATGATACCCGCATGAGCCTCAATATTCATCGGACCACATACATCAAGATGTATGATCTCCAACAAATCTGTTGCTCGCTCCATTGTTAGGAGAACGACGTTTTAGTCATTTTGCCCATAAGGCATGGTTTGAAAGTACCAAGTGATTCATAATCAAGTGATTCCAAAAGTCCATCAGTATGGAGTTTCTTCATGCTCTTTACGCCAATATGACCCAAACGGCAGTGCCACAAATAAGTTGCACTATCATTATCAACTCTGCATCTTTTGGCTTCAACATTATGAATATGTGTATCACTACTATCGGATTCAACAAAAGCAGACCACCCTTCAAGGGTGCATGACCATAAAAGATATTACTCATATAAATAGAACAACCATTATTCTCAGATTTAAATGAATAACCGTCTCGCATCAAACAAGATCCAGATATAATGTTCATGCTCAAAGCTGGCACCAAATAACAATTATTTAGGTCTAAAACTAATCCCGAAGGTAGATGTAGAGGTAGCGTGCCGACGGCGATCACATCGACTTTGGAACCATTTCCCACGTGCATCATCACCTCATCCTTAGCCAGTCTTCGCTTAATCCGTAGTCCCTGTTTCGAGTTGCAAATATTAGCAATGTAACCAATATCAAATACCCGAGTGCTCTGCGAGCTCTAGTAAGGTACACATCAATAACATGTATATCACATATACCTTTGTTCACCTTGCCATCCTTCTTATCCGCCAAATACTTGGGGCAGTTCCGCTTCCGATGACCACCGCTTGCAGTAGAAGCACTTCGATCTCAGGCTTAGGTCCAGACTTGGGTTTCTTCTCTTGAGCAACAACTTGTTCTTTGTTCTTCTTGAAGTTCCTTCTTCTTCCCTTTGCCCTTTTTCTTGAAACTGGTGGTCTTATTGACCATCAACACTTGATTCTCCTTCTTGATTTCTACCTTCGCGACCTTTAGCATTGCGAAGATTTGAGAGTGTCTTATCCATCCCTTGCATATTATAGTTCATCATGAAGCTCTTGTAGCTTGGTGGCAGTGATTGAAGAATTCTGTCAATGACACTATCATCCAGAAGATTAACTCCTAGTTGAATCAAGTGATTGTTATACCCAGACATTTTGAGTAGGGAAATTTACATTTTCCCCCTAAGTTTGTCCCGACCTCATCTTTAACCCTAAATAAAAACAATGCTCAACTTTGCCCCTCTTCTGTTAAGTGCGCTTATAGAAATGCCCTTAGTACATTTTCCGTCCGATCAAAGGCCTTTGGTATTAAGTGTTTCTGGCACTTAACGGTCAAAGGCCTTTGACTGGACGGAAAATGTACGGAAGAGCATTTCTATAAGCGCACTTAACAGAAAAGGGGCAAAGTTGAGCACCGTTTTTATTTAGGGGTAAAGATGAGGTCGGGACAAAGTTAGGAAAAAAAAGGAATTGGCCCTTTTGAGTAGGGAGATTTACATTTCCCCCCTAACTTTTGAGTATATGTTCCTTGTGAACTATTCTCCTCCATCTTGCGGCTGTAGAACTTATTGGAGACTTCATATCTCTCAATCAAGAATTTGCTTGAAATATTAACTTCAACTCTGGAACATCTCATATGCTCCATGACGTTCAAAACGTCGTTGAAGTCCGGTTCTAAGCCGTAAAGCATGGCACCTTGAACTATCGAGTAGTCATCGACTTTGCTCGCTTAAGCGTTCTTAACATCGTCGGTTGCATCGTGACGAGCCTGTTGCCCGGCCAGTCTTGCTAGGACATAATTATCTGTGCGACAATGAGGATAATCCTCAAATTCTGGGCCCGATCCGTGTAATTGCTACCATCATCTTTCAACTTTGCTTTCTCAAGGAACACATTAAAATTCAATGGAACAACAACACGGGCCATCTATCTACAACAACATAGACAAGCAAAATACTATCAGGTACTAAGTTCATGATAAATTTAAGTTCAATTTAATCATATTACTTAAGAACTCCCACTTAGATAGACATCCCTCTAATCATCTAAGTGATCACGTGATCCAAATCAACTAAACCATGTCCGATCATCACGTGAGATGGAGTAGTTTTCAATGGTGAACATCACTATGTTGATCATATTTACTATATGATTCACGCTCAACCTTTCGGTCTTAGTGTTAGAGGCCATATACGCATATGCTAGGCTCATCAAGTTTAACCCGAGTATTCTCGTGTGCAAAACTGGCTTGCACCCATTGTAGATGAACATAGAGCTTATCACACCCGATCATGGCGTGGTGTCTCGACAACGAACTTTGTAGCGGTGCATACTCGGGGAGAACACTTTTGTCTTGAAATTTAGTGAGAGATCATCTTATAATGCTACCGTCAATCAAAGCAAAATAAGATGCATAAAGGATAAACATCACATGCAATCAATATTAGTGATATGATATGGCCATCATCATCTTGTGCTTGTGATCTCCATCTCCGGCTTAGTAATGATCACCATCGTCACCGCACGACACCTTTGATCTCCATCGTAACATCGTTGTCGTCTCGCCAACTATTGCTTCTCGACTATCGCTGCTTAGTGATAAAGTAAAGCAATTCTGAATGCGATTGCATTGCATACAATAAAGTGACAACCATATGGCTCACGCGATTGCCGATAACTTCGGTTACAAAACATGATCATCTCATACAACAAAATATAGCATCATGCCTTGACCATATCACATCACAATATGCCTGCAAAAACAAGTTAGACATCCTCTACTTTGTTGTTGCAAGTTTTACATGGCTGCTACGGGCTGAGCAAGAACCGTTCTTACCTACGCATCAAAACCACAGCGATAGTTCATCAAGTTAGTGCTTTAACCTTCTCAAGGACGAGGCGTAGCTACACTTTTCGTTCAACTAAAGTTGGAGAAGCTGACACCGCCAGCCAATGTGTGCAAAGCACGCGTCGGTAGAACCAGGTCTCGCGTAAGCGTCTGGCGTAATGTCGGTCCGAGCCGCTTCATCCAACAATACCGCGAACCAAAGTATGACATCTTTGGTAAGCGGTATGACTTGTATTGCCCACAACTCACTTGTGTTCTACTCGTGCATATAACATCTACGCATAAACCTGGCTCGGATGCCACTGTCGGGGAACATAGTAATTTCAAAAAATTCCTAAGCACACGCAAGATCATGGTGATGCATAGGACTGAGAGGGGAGAGTGTTGTCCAAGTACCCTCGTGAACCCGAAAGCGTGGCGTTAACTGCACAACGGTTGATGTAGTCATCGTCTTCACGATCCGACCGATCCAAGTACCGAGCGTCACGGCACCTCCGAGTTTAGCACACATTCAGCTCGATGGCGTCCCGAACTCCGATCCAGTGAGCTTAACGGGAGAGTTCCATCAAGACGACAGCGTGATAGCGGTGATGATGTTTCTACAAGCGAGGCTTCGCCTAAGCACCACTACGATATGATCGAGGTGGAATATGGTCGAGGGCACCACACATGGCTAAGAGATCAAGAGATGAATTGTTGTTTCTAGAGGTGCCCCGGCCCGTATATAAAGGAGGGAGGAGGAGAGGCGGCGCCCAAGGGGGGCAATCCTATTCCAAGTAGGTTTGGCCCCCACCTTTCCTATTCAAGAAGGAGAAGGGGAAGGAGGAGGTGGAGAGAAGGAAGGAGAGGGGGGCCGCCGCCCCTTCCCCTTTTCCAATTCGGATTGGGGCAAGGGGGGCCGCGCGCCACCTCCTGGCTGCCCTCTCTTTTCTCCGCTAAGGCCCATAAGGCCCAATAGCTTCCCGGGGGGGGGGGGGGTTCCGGTAACCCCCGGTACCCCGGTATATGTCCGAAACCTCTCGGAACCTTTCCGGTGTCCAAACATAGTCATAGAATATATCGATCTTTACGTCGCAACCATTTCGAGACTCCTCGTCATGTCCGTGATCATATCCGGGACTCCGAACTACCTTCGGTACATCAAAACACAAAAACTCATAATACCGATCGTCACCAAACTTTAAGCGTGCGGACCCTACGGGTTCGAGAACTATGTAGACATGACCGAGACACGTCTCGATCAATAATCAATAAGCGGAACCTGGATGCTCATATTGGCTCCCATATATTCTATGAAGATCTTTATCGGTCAAACCGCATAACAACATACGTTGTTCCCTTTGTCATCGGTATGTTACTTGTCCGAGAATCGATCGTCGATATCTCAATACCTAGTTCAATCTCATTACCGGCAAGTCTCTTTACTCGTTACGTAATGCATCATCCCGCAACTAACTCATTAGTCACATGGCTTGCAAGGCTTATAGTGATGTGCATTACCGAGAGGGCCCAGAGATACCTCTCCGACAATCGGAGTGACAAATCCTAATCTCGAAATCGCCCGACTCAACAAGTACCTTCGGAGACACCTGTAGAGCACCTTTATAATCACCCGATTCGTTGTGACGTTTGGTAGCACACAAAGTGTTCCTCCGTTAAGCAGGAGTTGCATAATCTCATAGTCATAGGAACATGTATAAGTCATGAAGAAAGCAATAGCAGAATACTAAAAGATCGAGTTCTAAGCTAACGGAATGGGTCAAGTCAATCACATCATTCTCCTAATGATGTGATCCCGTTAATCAAATGATAACTCATGTCTATGGCTAGGAAACTCAACCATCTTTGATCAACGAGCTAGTCAAGTAGAGGCATACTAGTGACACTATGTTTGTCTATGTATTCACACATGTATTATGTTTCCGGTTAATACAATTCTAGCATGAATAATAAGCATTTATCATGATATGAGGAAATAAATAATAACTTTATTATTGCCTCTAGGGCATATTTCCTTCAGGAGACTCATCCAAGCTGAAGCGGCATAAATCAGGAATAGCGTGTCCCAGCATGTCGCTCATGCGGTGGTGCGCACTGAAGACACAACCATGCTTCATGAGCAGCGGGCCTTGATTGTCGTGCGGAAGGTGGCATCCGCTTCACAATGGGGTAGCTGTCCCCAATGAAAAACAAGTACTCTCCAAGAGTGTTCCTCGGCACCCACGTAGCATCACGGGGGTCGAACCCAGCACCGTTTGATAACCCACAAGTATAGGGGATCAATTGTAGCCTCTTTTGGTAAGTAAGAGTGTCGAACCCAATGAGGAGCTAAAGGTAGAACAAATATTCCCTCAAGTTCTATCGACCATCGATTCAACTCTATGCACGCTTGACGTTTGCTTTACCTAGAACAAGTATGAAACTATTTTGCAAGGATAAAACTATGAGTACTTTGCGAGAATAAAACTACGAATAAATTGCAAGGTAATAAAAGTGGATAGATTTTGTCAACAAGAAAGTTATTTGTCCCTATGAAATTGATAACAAGTACCGTAATCATTCTTGTAATTTTATATGAGGGAGAAGCATGAGCTAACATACTTTCTCTACTTCAATCATATGCACATATGATTGGAACTCTAGAAAGCATCTGCAACTATTAAAGATCATTAAGGTCGTGAAACCCAACCATAGCATTAAGTATCAAGTCCTCTTTATTCCCATACGTCATACCCCACGTACTCGGGTTTAAGTTTCTGTCACTCTCGCAACCCACCGTGGCGAACCATGAACATATTGCAACACCCTACAGCGGGGCCCCTCACATTTCTTGCGAGGCGGAGGGCACCGTAGGACAGCACCATAAATAAAATATACAATCATACCAACCAAGATCATGATTAACCCACAGGACAAAACAGATCTACTCGAACATCATAGGATAACCATAGATCATTGGGAAATAATATATGGAGTTGAGCACCATGTTTAAGTAGAGATTACAGCGGGGGGAAGAGGTGTTACACCGCTGCATAGAGGGGGAGAGAGTTGGTGTTGACGGTAGCAAGATTGTTGATGTAGATCGCCGTCCCGATCGTTGCCCCCGGTGGCACTCCGGCGCCACTGGAAGCGAGGGGGAGAGAGCACCCTCCTTCTTCTTATTCCTTGGCCTCCCCCCTAGATGGGAGGAGAGTTCCCCCTCTGGTCCTTGGTCTCCATGGCCTTGGGAGGGAGAACCCCTCGAGATTGGATCTCCCTCTTTGTTCTCTTCTGTTTCGCATTCCCCAGATTTGGCCGAAAACCATTTCTTATATTCTCAGAGATCCGTAACTCCGATTGCGCTGAGATTTTAACATATTTTTTTTCCGGATATAAGCTTCCTTGTGCCCGAAGTAGTGGTTCAACCGACGTACGAGGTGGGTACAAGCCAACACCGCGCGCCAGGGGCCTTTGGCGTGCCCTGGTGTCTTGTGGTGTGTGTGGGCCTTCGTTTGCGGTGATTCCAACTCCCAAAAATCACATATATTCCAAAATAATTCTCCGTGAAATTTTATTGCATTTGGACTTCGTTTGATATGGATACTCTGTGATACAAAAATATCACGAGAAAACAGGAGCTGGCACTAGGCACTAGATCAATAGGTTAGTCCAATAAATCATATAAAAAGTTGCCAAAAGTATGTAAAACTTGTATAATATTGGCATGAAACAATCAAAAATTATAGATACGATGGAGACGTATCAGCATCCCCAAGCTTAATTCCTGCTCGTCCTCGAGCAGGTAAATGATAAAAAAGATAATTTTTGATGTGGAATGCTACCTAGCATAAACTTGATCATATATCAAATCATGGCATGCATATTAAGACATAAGTGATTCAAAGCAATAGTCTATAATTTGACATAAAGACATCAATACTCAGGCATCCCAATAAACAATCATGTCTTTCAAAATATCAATGCTAAAGAAAGTTATCCCTACAAAATCATATAGTCTTGTCATGCTCAGTCTTCTTAACACAAAGTATTTATCATGCACAACCCCGATGACAAGCCGAGCAATTGGTTCATACTTTTTTAACGCTTCAACTTTTTCAACTCTCACGCAATACATGGCGCAAGCCATGGATATAGCACTATCTGGTGAAGCAGTATAATGATAGGGGTAAATATAGAGAAGACAAAAATTAGAAAGTCTCACATCGATCACGGCTAACCAACGGGTTATGGAGATGCCCATCAATTGATATGAACGTGAGGAGTAGGGATTGCCATGCAACGAATGCACTAAGATCTATAAGTGTATGAAAGTTCAATATGGAAACTAAGTGGGTGTGCATCTAATCCTATAATGAAATATTCCCACTAGTATATGAAAGTGACAACATAAGAGACTCTCCAAATGAAAAACATGGTGCTACTTTGAAGCACAAGTGTGGTAAAGGATACTAGCAATGCCCCTTCTCTCATTGTTTATTTATCTTTTCCTTTTCTTTTTTTCTTTTTCTTTTTTTATTTCTTTTTCTTTTTCTTTTTTTCCTTTTCTTTTTCTCTCATTGTCCGGAGTCTCATCCCGACTTGTGGGGGAATCCTAGTCTCCATCATCCTTTCCTCACTAGGGCACTGCTCTAAAAATGAATAATGATGATCATCACACTTCTATTTACTTATAACTCAAAAGAAATAAAAATTACAACTCGATACCTGTGACAAAATATGACTCTATATGAATGCCTCTGGCATTATACTAGGATGTGCAATGATCTAGCGTAACATGTATGAAAAATGATGAGCGGTGGCTGAGCCACAACTACTATGTCGACTATATGATCATGCAAAGCAATATGACAATGAATGCTCAAGTCATCAAGCGGAAGTGGTGGAAGTTGCATGGCAATATATCTCGAGCGACAATGGAAAAGCCATAGTAGGTAGGTATGGTGGCTGTTTTGAGGAAGATATAATAAGGCTTATGTGTGATAGAGCGTATCGTATCACGGGGTTTGGATGCATTGGCGAAGTTTGCACCACGTCTCGATGTGAGAAAGGGCAATGCACAATACCGTAGAGGCTAGCAAATTGCGGAAAGGTAAGAGTGCGTATAATCCATGGACTCACATTAGTCATGAAGAACTCATATACTTATTGCAAAAGTTTATTAGCCCTCGAAGCAAAGTACTACTGCGCATGCCCCTGGGGGAGTAGATTCGTAGGAAAATACCATCGCTCGTCCTCATTGCCACTCATAAGGAAGACAATCAATAATAAATCATGCTCCAACTTCATAGCATAACGAGAGACTATACGTGCATGCTACGGGAATCACAAACCTTAACACCAATATTCTTACTAACCACAACCGTTTATTAGTACCTCCCACATATTCCATCTCTATATCACAAAACTATTGCAAGGAATCAAACATATCATATTAAGTGATCCATAAGTTTTATGTAGGATTTTATGACTAACCATGTAATTGACCAATTCCTTTTTGACTCTCTAAATAGATATAAGTGAAGCATGAGAGTATAATTCTTTCTACAAAAGACCATGCTCTAACAAATATAAGTGAAGCAAAAGAGCATTCTTCAAACAACGGTTTTTCTATGTGAAGAGAAACACATAATCAAACTTCAAATGATATAAGTGAAGCACATGAAGCATTCTATAAAGCCACACTCAAAAGATATAAGTGAAGTGCAATGAGCATTCTATAAATAAACCATGGACTATCTCATACCAGCATGGTGCATAAATGAAAAATGGAAACTAAGAGCAAAAGAAGCTCCAAGGTTTGCACATATCACATGAACGAAGCAAAGAAGAAAACATATCGATACTTGTGGAAGAAAGATGGGATGCCTTGCGGGGCATCCCCAGGCTTAGACGCTTGAGTCTCCTTGAATATTTACTTGGGGTGCCTTGGGCCTACCCAAGCTTGAGCTCTTGCCTCTCCTCCTTCTCCTCATATCGAGACCTCCTCGATCTTTGATCACTTCATCCACACAAAACTCAATAGAAAACTTGGTAAGATCCATTAGTAGAATAAAGCAAATCACTACTCTAAGTATTGTTGAAAACCAATTCATATTTTGTTTTGCATCGTAGCTATTGTAATATAACTTTTTCATGGCTTAATCCACTGATAGAATCAATAGTTTCATCAAAACAAGCAAAACAATGCATCAAAAATAGAATCTGTCTTAAACAGGACGATGCGTAGTAATCTGAACATTCACCATACCTCTGGTACTCCAAAATTCTGAAATAATTAGGAAAAATAAAAAATTTGTATATAAATATAGTGCAAAAAGTTTTAGAACCATTTGACGTTCCCGTAAAAATGTAAAATCGAGCACTACAGCCAAAGTTTCTGTTTTGCACCGCACAAACCAACAAGCAATCTAAACATCCTAAAGGCAAACCTTGGCACATTATTTTTTATAATACAATGGAATTGTACAAGGGGATAATTATTTTTGTTGAAAAGTTTCTGTAATTAAGATTCACAAAGTTTTCGTGAGCATGAACAAAGTTCAAGGAGCTCCCCACTTCAACAATGCTTGTCTCTTTCACTTTCACTTTCCTTTTTGAAAAGTTTTGTGTTCCCCTCTATATTTTTTTTGTTTTTAAACTGCATAAAAGCACTCAACAGAAATAAATGACTCTCTAAAACTTCCGGGTTGTCTCCCTGGCAGCACTTTCTTTAAAGCCATTAAGCTAGGCATAAAGTGCTCAAGTAATGGATCCACCCGGATCCCAAGGTATATCAAAGCCAGTTTTAATTAGCAATGATTTGGCATTTAGTAGTGAGCACAAAGCGACATATATCAAGCAATGGCGAAGTCTAACTCTCTTCCTATGCATTGGCATGTCATACAAGAACAATTCATGCACATAGGGTAAAGGCCAATACTAGCATAAGCAGTTTATTGCAATTTTATCGTGTTGGAAACATAGAGAGGTGGAGATATAGTTCCTCTCTCATAATAATTGCAAGTAGGAGCAGCAAGCACATGCATATTATATTCATCAAAATCATCATGTGCAGCGGTAAAAGGCAACCCATCAATATAATCCTTAACAAGAGAAAACTTCTCCAATATAGTGTAGTTGGGAGAATTAAAAAAGATAATAGGACTATCATGTGTGGGTGCAATAGCAACAATTTCATGTTTAACATAAGTAACAATAGCAAGTTCATCTCCATAAGCATCATTCATATTGGCATCTTGGCCACAAGCATAGCAAGCATCAAGTTCATCAAAAAGGGATATTTCAAAAGAATCAGCGGCATCATAGCAATTATCATAGCATTAACGAAGGAACATTAAACAATGTATGAGTTGGAGGTTACTCTCATTAGAAGGCGGGCACGGGTGATCAATCCGGTCTTCCTTCGCTTGTTCTTCGCTCTGCTCATCATCTTTTTCATCCAATGAGCTCACAGTTTCATCAATTCCTTCTTCCATAGACTCCTGCAAAATATTAGTCTCTTATTGCACAGCGGAGACTTTCTCAATAAATGCATCAATATCGGAATTGTATTTATAATTATCATAGCAATATTTAAGGATAGCAAAATTTTCAGGTCTATAAACTGAATCATCAAAATCTTTAAACTTTTCAAACAAAGATTCAATTTCATAAGCACCCTTAAAAGCAACAAATTCTTCTATTCATTCCACATCATATTAATCATATATACCTCTAGCATAAGAAGCCAAGGTTTCATTATCATTAAATTCACATGAAAAGGGAAGATGTGGAGCATTCATCCTAGAGCAACAAGTATAATCATATCTACGGCATAAATCCCAAGCATACCAATGCAACATATGAATTTGATCCAATAAAAGTTTTCCTTTTGAGTCAGCGATAATCCCTAAAGTATTCACGTTGATCCAACGTTACTCCCATTATCAAGTTGAATGGGGTTTTCTCACGATTATCAAAGTAGTGCATAATATTTTTCACATAACGATCATCGAGGGTTTAAGAAGGTTCCCCATCTCCATGAGTAGCAAGTACCACTAATTTTTTTGGTGTTTCGTGTGCCATATCCATAACTAAAGATAGTGAACAACTTAGAACAGGAAATAAAAACTACTTAGTGATAAAGCAAACAAGCACACACGAGAATATTCACCCCACGCTATTGCTGCCCGGCAGCGGCGCCAGATAAAGGTCTTGATTACACACAAGTATATGGGGATCAATTGTAGCCTCTTTCGATAAGTAAGAGTGTCGAACCCAATGAGGAGCTAAAAGTAGAGCGAATATTTCCTCAAGTTCGATCGACCACCAATACAACTCTCATGCGCTTGACGTTTGCTTTACCTAGAACAAGTATGAAACTATTTTGCAAGGATAAAACTACAGTACTTTGCAAGAATAAAACTATGAATAAATTGCAAGGTAATAAAAGTGGATAGCTTTTGTCAACACGAAAGTTATTTGTCCCTAGGCAATCGATAACAAGTACCGGTAATCATTCTTGTAATTTTATATGAGGGAGAGGCATGAGCTAACATACTTTCTCTACTTGGATCATATGCAATTATGATTGGAACTCTAGCAAGCATCCGCGACTACTAAAGATCATTAAGGTCGTGAAACCCAACCATAGCATTAAGTATCAAGTCCTCTTTATTCCCATCGTCATACCCCACCTACTCGGGTTTAAGTTTACATCACTCGCAACCCACGTAGCGAACCATGAACATATTGCAACACCCTACAATGGGGCCCCTCATGTTTGTTCGAGGCGGAGGGCACCGTGAGACAGCACCATAAATAAAATATACAATCATACCAACGAAGATCTTGATTGACCCACAAGACAAAACGGATCTACTCGAACATCATAGGATAAATATAGATCATTGGGAAATAATATACAGAGTTGAGCACTGATACGTCTCCAACGTATCTATAATTTTTGATTGCTCCATGCTATATTACCTTCTGTTTTGGACATTATTGGGCTTTATTATTCACTTTTATATTATTTTTGGGACTAACCTGTTAACCGAAGGCCCAACCCAGAATTGCTGTTTTTTTGCCTATTTCAGAGTTTCGCAGAAAAAGAATATCAAACGGAGTCCAAACGGAATGAAACCTTCGGGAGCGTGATTTTTGGAACGAACAAGATCCAGGAGACTTGGACCCTATGTAAGAGAAGCTTCTAGGAGGCCACGAGGTAGGGGGGCGCGCTTACCCCCCAGGGCGCGCCCTCCACCCTTGTGGGCCCCCTGTTGCTCCACCGACGTACTCCTTCCTCCTATAGCCTCTCCGATGAAGTGTGAGTAGAACAGGAGCCAAACGATCAGAACAGGAGCCAAAAACCTAATTCCACCGCCGCAACCTTCTGTGCCCACGAGATCCCATCTTGGGGCACATTAGGAAACTCCATGGGAGGGCATCCATCATGGAGGGCTTCTACATCAACACCATAGCCTCTCCGATGAAGTGTGAGTAGTTTACTTCAGACCTTCGGGTCCATAGTTAGTAGCTAGATGGCTTCTTCTCTGTTTTTTGGATCTCAATACAATGTTCTCCCCCTCTGTCGTGGAGATCTATTCGATGTAATCTTCTTTTTGTGGTGTTTTTGTTGAGACTGATGAATTGTGGGTTTATGATCAAGATTATCTATGAACAATATTTGAATCTTCTACGAATTCTTTTATGTATGATTGGTTATCTTTGCAAGTCTCTTGAATTATCAGTTTGGTTTGGCCTACTAGATTGATCTTTCTTGCAATGGGAGAAGTGCTTAGCTTTGGGTTCAATCTTGCGGTGTCCTTTCCCGGTGTGATAGGGGCAGCAAGGCACGTATTGTATTGTTGCCATCGAGGATAACAAGATGGGGTATTTATCATATTGCATGAATTTATCCCTCTACATCATGTCATCTTGCTTAAGGCGTTACTCTGTTTTCATGAACTTAATACTCTAGATGCATGCTGGATAGCGGTCGATGAGTGGAGTAATAGTAGTAGATAGGGGTGGGCATAAAAACCGACCAACCGAATATCGGACCGATACCGAAACCGAATAAACCGAATTTTCGGTTTTTTGTGCTGCCACAATTAAATTTGGTTTTTATGTTTAATAACCGAATTTAAATCGGTCGATTCGGTATTAAACCGATCTTGAACAAAAACCGAAGTGCAACGAGTTCATGACTCTGTCTGAGGCTCCCTCAAATGACGCTCCAGCAGAAGCGCATAAGCCGGGCGCGTGGCGCTTCTCCAGGCTACAACCACACATCCTACAAAGGCCCATGCAATCCTATTTGTCCCACGTTCTGACTAGTACTTCTACTTTTCTTGACCTTGGCCCACCACTAACTGCAAGGCCCAACGCAAAAACTAGCTTGCGGCCGGGTGGAGCGTGCAGCATTTGTTTAGTCCCACATCGCTTGCGAACACTCAAGGGGGCAAGGCGCTGGCTGATATAAGACCGTGAGGTGTTCTTTGCTTTCGAGACCGAGCGCTTCTTCTGCGTGGTAAGCACTTTGTTGGTAATAAACCGGAAACTGGACCGAAGTATCGGTTAACCGAAAAATCGGTTAGCAATTTTGGCTTCCTATTTTCGGTTTCTAGTTTTCAAAACTGAATTTAAAAATAAACCAAATGGTATAAACCAAATTTTTGGTTTCTACCGAATGCCCACCCCATGTAGTAGATGCAGGCAGGAGTCGGTCTACTTGTCTCGGACGTGATGCCTATATACATGATCATACCTAGATATTCTCATAACTATGCTCAACTCTGTGAATTGCTCAATAGTAATTCATTCACCCAAGTAAAATACTTATGCTCTTGAGAGAAGCCACTAGTGAAACCTATGGCCCCCGGGTCTATCTTCATCATATTAATCTTCCAACACTTATTTATTTCCTTTGATTTTTTACTTTGCATCTTATCATAAAAATATCAAAAATATTATCCTATCATATCTATCGGATCTCACTCTCGTAAGTGACCGTGAAGGGATTGACAACCCCTTATCGCGTTGGTTGCGAGGATTTATTGTTTTGTGTAGGTACAAGGGCCTCATGGCGTAGCCTCCTCTTTGGATTGATACCTTGGTTCTCAAAAAGCGGGGAAATACTTACGCTACTTTGCTGCATCACCCTTTCCTCTTCAAGGAAAACCAACACAGTGCTCAAGAGGTAGCAAGAAGGATTTACGGCGCCGTTCTTTGAGGAGGCTTACGCATAAAGTCAAATCAAGATTTGGACTCCGACAATGAGCCATTTCTGGCGCCCGTTCTTGGGAGGTCTCATAAAGTCAACACACCAAGTACCCCATCACAATTCCTTATTTCCTGCATTACATTATTTGCCATTTGCCTCTCGTTTTCCTCTCCCCCACTTCACCCTTGCCGTTTTATTCGCCCTCTCTTTTCAGTTTGCCTCTTTTTCGCTTGCTTTTCGTTTGCTCGTGTGTTGGATTGCTTGTTTGTCATGATGGCTCAAGATAATACCAAATTATGTGACTTTACCAATACCAACAATAATGATTTCCTTAGCACTCCGATTGCTCCTCTTACCAATACTGAATCTTGTGAAATCAATGCTTTGCTTTGTTGAATCTTGTCATGAAAGATCAATTTGCGGCCTTCCTAGTGAAGATCTGCTACTCATCTAAATAGCCGTTGATTTGTGTGATATGCAAAAGAAGAAAGATGTTGATAATGATATTGTTAAATTGAAGCTATTTCCTTTTTTCGTTTAGAGATCGTGCTAAAGCTTGGTTTTCGTCTTTGCCTAAAAATAGTATTGATTCATGGAATAAGTGCAAATATGCTTTTATCTCTAAGTATTTTCCTCCGCTAAGATCATCTCTCTTGAAACGATATTATGAATTTTAAGCAACTTGATCATGAACATGTTGCACAAGCTTGGGAGAGGATGAAATTAATGATACGTAATTGCCCTACTCATGGTTTGAATTTGTGGATGATTATACAATTTTTTTATGCCGGATTGAATTTTGCTTCTAGAAATCTTTTAGATTCGGCAGTGGGAGGCACTTTTATGGAAATCACTTTAGGAGAAGCTACTAAACTCCTAGATAATATTATGGTTACTTTATTCTCAATGGCACACTGAAAGATCTACTAATAAAAAAGTGCATGCGGTAGAAGAAATAAATGTTTTGAGTGGAAAGATGGATGAACTTATGAAATTATTTGCTACTAAGAGTGTTTCTTCTGATCCTAATGATATGCCTTCGTCTACATTGATTGAGAATAATAATGAATCTATGGATGTGAATTTTGTTGGTAGGAATAATTTTGGTAACAACGGCATTATAGAGGAAACTTTAATCCTAGGCCTTATCCTAGCAATTCCTCTAATAATTATGGTAATTCCTACAATAACTCTTATGGAAATTTTAATAATATGCCCTCTGAATTTGAGACTAGTGTTAAAGAGTTTATGAATTAGCAAAAGAATTTCAATGCTTTGCTTGAAGAGAAATTGCTTAAAGCTGATGAATTGGCTAGGAAAGTTGATAGAATTTCTCTTGATGTTGATTCTTTAAAGCTTAGATCTATTCCTCCTAAGCATGATATCAATGAGTCTCTCAAAGCCATGAGAATTTCCATTGATGAGTGCAAAGAAAGAACCGCTAGGATGCGTGCTAAGAAAGATTGCTTTATGAAAGCGTGTTCTTCAAATTTCTATAAAAATAAAGATGAAGATCTAAAAGTTATTGATGTGTCCCCTAATAAATCTTTGTTTTGCAATATGAATCTCGATCATGATGGGACTGAATATGATCCACCTTTACCTAGAAGGCGTTCCAAAAATTCGGAGTTTTCAGATCTTGATGCTAAAATTGATAAAAGTGGGATTGAAGAAATCAAAATGTTAGATGTTGATAAACCCACTATTTTGGATTTCAAGGAATTTAATTATGAAAATTGCTCTTTGATAGATTGTATTTCCTTGTTGCAATCCATGCTAAATTCTCCTCATGCTTATAGTCAAAATAAAGCGTTTACTAAACATATCGTTGATGCCTTGATGTAATCTTATGAAGAAAAGCTTGAGTTGGAAGTTTCTATCGCTAGAAAACTTTATGATGAGTGGAAATCAACTGTTAAAATTAATATTAAGGATTATGAATGCTATGCTTTGTGTGATTTGGGTGCTAGTGTTTCCACCATTCCAAAAACTTTGTGTGATTTGCTAGGTTTCCATGATTTTGATGATTGCTCTCTAAACTTGCACCTTGCGGATTCTACTATTAAGAAACCTATGGGAAGAATTAATGATGTTCTTATTGTTGCAAATAGGAACTATGTGCCCATAGATTTTATAGTTCTTGATATAGATTGCAATCCTTCATGTCCTATTATTCTTGGTAGACCTTTCCTTAGAGCGATTGGTGCAATTATTGATATGAAGGAAGGGAATATTAGATTTCAATTTCCAATAAAGAAAGGCATGGAACACTTCCCTAGGAAGAAAATAAAATTACCATATGAATCTATCATGAGAGCCACTTATGGATTGCCCACCAAAGATGGAAATACCTAGATCTATCCTTGCTTTTATGCCTAGCTAGGGCGTTAAGCGATTGCTCTTGTTGGGAGGCAACCCAATTTTATTTTTAGTTTTTTTATTTTGCTTCTGTTTAGGAATAAATCTTTGATATAGCCTCTGGTTAGATGTATTTTTATGTTTTAATTAGTGTTTGTGCCAAGTTAAACCTATAGGATCTTCTTGGAAGATAGTTATTTGATCTTGCAGAAATTTCCAGAAACTTTCTGTTCACGAAAACAATTGTTACAAATCACCAGAACGTGATAAAATACTTATTCCAATTGCTGCTGACCAATAAAGAAATTGCCTAGGCCTTCCTATTTTGGCTGATGTTTTGGAGTTCCACAAGTTTGCGTTAGTTACAGATTACTACAGACTGTTCTGTTTTTGACAGATTCTGTTTTTCGTGTGTTGTTTGCTTATTTTGATGAATCTATGGCTAGTAAAATAGTTTATAAACCATAGAGAAGTTGTAATACAGTAGGTTTAACACCAATATAAATAAATAATGAGTTAATTACAGTACCTTGAAGTGGTCTTTTGTTTTCTTTAAGCTAGCAGACTCACGAGATTTTCTGCTAAGTTTTGTGTTGTGAAGTTTTCAAGTTTTGGGTGAAAGATTTGACGGATTATGGAACAAGGAGTGGCAAGAGCCTAATATTGGGGATGCCCATGGCACCCCCAAGATAATATAAGGACACCAAAAAGCCAAAGCTTGGGGATGCCCCTGAAGGCATCCCCTCTTTCGTCTACTTCCATCGGTAACTTTACTTGGAGATATATTTTTATTCACCACATGATATGTGTTTTGCTTAGAGCGTCTTGTATGATTTGAGTCTTTGCTTTTTAGTTCACCACAATCATCCTTGCTGTACACGCCTTTTGAGAGAGCCATACATGATTTGGAAATTATTAGAATACTCTATGTGCTTCACTTATATCTTTTGAGTTATATAGTTTTGCTCTAGTACTTCACTTATATCTTTTAGAGCACGGTGGTGGATTTGTTTTATACAAACTATTGATCTCTCATGATTCACTTAGATTATTTTGAGAGTCTTAAATAGCATGGTAATTTGCTTAAATAATCCTAATATGCTAGGTATTCAAGTTTAGTAAAACTTTCTTATGAGTGTGTTGAATACTAAGGGAAGTTTGATGCTTGATGATTGTTTTTGAGATATGGAGGTAATAATATCAAAGTCGTGCTAGTTGAGTAGTTGTGAATTTGAGAAATGCTTGTGTTGAAGTTTGCAAGTCCGTAGCATGCACGTATGGTAAGCGTTATGTAACAAATTTGAAACATGAGGTGTTCTTTGATTGTCCTCCTTATGAGTGGTGGTCGGGAGACGGCGATGAACTTTTCCTACCAATCTATCCCCAGGAGCATCTTGGCGTAGTGCTTGGTTTTTGATGACTTGTAGATTTTTGCAATAAGTATGTGAGTTCTTTATGACTAATGTTGAGTCCATGGATTATCGCACTCTCACCCTTCCATCATTGCTAGCCTCTTGATGCCGTGCATTGCCCTTTCTCACATTGAGAGTTGGTGCAAATTTAGCGGTGCATCAAACCCGTGATATGATCGCTCTTTCACACATAAACCTCCTTATATCTTCCTCAAAACAGCCACCATACCTACCTATTATGGCATTTCCATAGCCATTCGAGATATATTGCCATGCAACTTTCCACCATTACATTTTATCATGACCGTCCATCATTGTCATATTGCTTAGCATGATCATGTAGTTGACATAGTATTTGTGGCAAGGCCGCCATTCATAATTCTTTCATACATGTCACTCTTGGTTCATTGCATATCCCGGTACACATTTGGAGGCATTCATATAGAGTCATTCTTTGTTCTAGTATCGAGTTGTAACCATTGAGTTGTAAATAAATAGAAGTGTGATGATCATCATTTTCTAGAGCATTGTCCCAAGTGAGGAATAAAAAAAAGAGAAAGGCCATAAAAAAAGGAGAAGCCCCAAAAAAAATGAGAGAAAAAGAGAGAAGGGACAATGTTACTATCCTTTGCCACACTTGTGCTTCAAAGTAGCACCATAATCTTCATGATAGAGAGTCTCTTGTTTTGTCACTTTCATATACTAGTGGGAAATTTTCATTATAGAACTTGGCTTGTATATTCCAACAATGGGCCTCCTCAAGTGCCCTAGGTCTTCGTCAGCAAGCAAGTTGGATGCACACCCACTTAGTTTCTTTTGTTGAGCTTTCATACATTTATAGCTCTAGTGCATCCATTGCATGGCAATCCCTACTCCTTGCATTAACATCAATCGATGGGAATCATTGATTAGCCTCGTTGATGTGAGACTTTCTCCTTTTTTGTCTTCTCCACATAACCCCCATCATCATATTCTATTCCACCCATAGTGCTATGTCCATGGCTCGCACTCATATATTGCGTGAAGGTTTATAAGTTTGAGATTACTAATGTATGAAACAATTGCTTGGCTTGTCATCGGGGTTGTGCATGATGAGAGCATTTTTGTGTGAAGAAAATGGAGCATGACTAAACTATATGATTTTGTAGGGATGAACTTTCTTTGGCCATGTTATTTTGAGAAGACATAATTGCTTAGTTAGTATGCTTGAAGTATTATTATTTTTATGTCAATATGAACTTTTATCTTGAATCTTTCAGATCTGAATATTCATACCACAATTAAGAAGAATTACATTGAAATTATGCCTAGTAGCACTCCGCATCAAAATTCTATTTTATCATTTACCTACTCGAGGGCGACGAGAATTAAGCTTGGGGATGCTTGATACGTCTCCAACGTATCTATAATTTTTGATTGCTCCATGCTATATTATCTTCTGTTTTGGACATTATTGGGCTTTATTATTCACTTTTATATTATTTTTGGGACTAACCTATTAGCCGGAGGCCCAGCCCAGAATTGCTGTTTTTTGCCTATTTTTGGTACGAACAAGATCCAGGAGACTTGGACCCTACGTAAGAGAAGCTTCTAGGAGGCCACGAGGTAGGGGGGCGCGCCTACCCCCCCAGGGCGCGCCCTCCACCCTCGTGGGCCCCTTGTGGCTCCACCGACGTACTCCTTCCTCCTATATATACCTACGTACCAACAAACGATCAGAATAGGAGCCAAAAACCTAATTCCACCGCGCAACCTTACATGCCACGAGATCCCATCTTGGGGCCTGTTAGGAGCTCTGCGGAGGGGCATCCATCACGGAGGGCTTCTACATCAACACCATAGCCTCTTGATGAAGTGTGAGTAGTTTACTTGAGACCTTGGGTCCATAGTTAGTAGCTAGATGGCTTCTTCTCTCTTTTTGGATCTCAATACAATGTTCTCCCCCTCTCTTGTGGAGATCTATTCGATGTAATCTTCTTTTTGCGTGTGTTTGTTGAGATCGATGAATTGTGGGTTTATGATCAAGATTATCTATGAACAATATTTGAATCTTCTCTGAATTCTTTTATGTATGATTGGTTATCTTTGCAAGTCTCTTGAATTATCAGTTTGGTTTGGCCTACTAGATTGATCTTGCTTGCAATGGGAGAAGTGCTTAGCTTTGGGTTCAATCTTGCGGTGTCCTTTCCCGGTGTGATGGGGGCAGCAAGGCACGTATTGTATTGTTGCCATCGAGGATAACAAGATGGGGTTTTTATCATATTGCATGAATTTATCCCTCTACATCATGTCATCTTGCTTAAGGCGTTACTCTGTTTTCATGAACTTAATACTCTAGATGCATCTTTGGATAGCGATCGATGAGTGGAGTAATAGTAGTAGATGCGAGGTGAGTCGGTCTACTTGTCTCGGACGTGATGCCTATATACATGATCATACCTAGATATTCTCATAACTATGCTCAATTCATCAATTGCTCAATAGTAATTCGTTCACCCACCGTAAAATACTTATGCTCTTGAGAGAAGCCACTAGTGAAACCTATGGCCCCCGGGTCTATCTTCATCATATTAATCTCCCAACACTTATTTATTTCCTTTGCTTTTTTACTTTGCTTTTATTTACTTTGCATCTTATCATAAAAATACCAAAAATATTATCCTATCATATCTATCGGATCTCACTCTAAGTAAGTGACCGTGAAGGGATTGACAACCACTTATCGCGTTGGTTGTGAGGATTTATTTGTTTTGTGTAGGTACGAGGGACTCGTAGCGTAGCCTCCTCTTTGGATTGATACCTTGGTTGTCAAAAGCGAGGGAAATACTTACGCTACTTTGCTTTGCATCACCCTTTCCTCTTCAAGGGAAAACCAACGCAGTGCTCAAGAGGTAGCAAGCACCATGTTTAAGTAGAGATTATAACGGGGAAGGAGGTGTTACACCGCTGCATAGAGGGAGAGAGTTGGTGTTGACGGTTTGCAAGATTGTTGATGTAGATCGCCGTCGATCATTTCCCCGGTGGCACTCCGGCGCCACCAAAGCGAGGAGAGAGTGCCCCTCCTTCTTCTTCTTCCTTGGCCTCCCCTAGATGGGAGGAGACTTCCCCTCTGGTCCTTGGTCTCCATGGCACCGGGGCGGAGCTCTCCAGATTGGATCTCCTCTCTGTTCTCTTACGCTTCGCGTTCCCGGATCGGGCGAAAACCGTTTCTTATATTCCCGGTTTCCGTAACTCCGATTATTTGGGATGTAACATGATTTTTCCCGGATATAAGCCGTTGCTTTGAAGTAGAGGTCCAACCGGCGTACAAGGTGGGAACAACCCACCACTGCGCCGAGGGCCTCTGCAGCGCATACAGTGTCTTGTGGTGTGTGCGGGCCTCCGTTTGCGGTGATTCCAACTCCCAAAAATCACATATATTCCAAAATATTCTCCATGAAGTTTAATTGCATTTGGATTTCATTTGATAGGGATACTCCATGATACAAAAACATGCAGAAAACAGGAACTAGCACTAGGCACTAGATCAATAGGTTAGTCCAATAAATCATATAAAAACTTGCCAAAAGTATGTAAAACTTGGCATGAAACAATAAAAAATTATAGATACGACGGAGACGTATCTCCGTTCATCTGGTACACGCGGCATCTAAGATCTGGACACATGGTGGCGTACAGTCAAGGTCCATGCATAATAATGTTGTGCTCAAATATGGCGGTCAATAATACTGTGCAACAAATAGTACTACTCCGGTATAGAGGAAGTAAAATAACTGGCTTATTATATATAGCCACTCTTGGCTACATGGATGAGATAGTAAGACATGGAAAAAAATGGTGGCAACTAGTGGGTTCAAGTCTTCAAGGGCCTAGCTAGCTATACGCGTCCTCCAAGGTAAAAAGTACTCCTACTAGTACTAGTAAGTAGTACAACAACGAAAGAGAAGGCGAGAGGGTTAAAAAATATAATACTAAATGAAATACCTGGGTAGATGGTGACAGTCTGATCGTGGTAGATTGTGTGACCATGTTGCACATCAGTGGTACCATGGGTAACGACTGCTAAGATAGTTGATCCCAAATATGCCAAAGTCAGCTACAAGGTTCCAGGTTAGACCGAATCGCGGATGCAAATGCAAATCCAGGATCGGCGATCTTATTTTGATCGGGGGATGGCTGGTCCCTGCAAAATAATGGAGTACCGTTAGGGATGCAAATGATGGTTTGTGCATTCCGTTTGTAATCTCCGTCTTAGTAGGATGGCAACCAGATGAAACAAGTCCTGGCTTGTCACCGAAGATGCAACCTAGATGGAACACGGCGTCTTGAACATGTAGGGTACAAATCTGCCACAGCCAACATCGCCCGACCTACGCCTGTCTGCCGTTCTTGCCTTTTGTATTGATGCCAATCCTTATGTCGAACACGCGATGAGATAGTAATCGTCGTGAGCGTTTCGCTTTGTCGGCGGGTCCGCAATTGCTATCTTCTTCAATCTCATGTTGGCATCATCATACGTATTTAAGCCCGGCCAGTCCGGAAGGCCGATCCCAATGGTGGAGAAGGGGTCTCTGAGGAGCGGTGAAGTCTTTGTGGATGTTGTGCAAAATGATGGTGGTATCCGGCCGGAGGTATGCAAGCCAATCTTCCTTGGCACTGACACAGACCTATATATAAGACGGTGTGCAGCGGAGAAATTACAGGATGGAATTGGAATAACTAAGTACTACATGATCAAACTCCATGACTGACCTACTCATCAGACAAAATCCGACTACCTCTCAACGTCGGCAACTCTAGCGGAGTCAACGTGCAACCATTGTCGGTGTCAAAACCGGCCGATCTCGGGTAGGGTGTCCCGAACTGTGCGTCCGAGGATCGAGGGTAACAGGAGGCAGGGAACACGATGTTTACCCAGGTTCGGGCCCTCTCGATGGAGGTAATACCCTCCTTCCTGCTTGATTGACTTTGATGAGTACAGGGGTTACAAGAGTTGATCTACCTCGAGATCGTAATGGCTAAACCCTAGATGTCTAGCCTGTATGATTGTGATTGCCTCTACGGACTTACCCTCCGATTTATATAGACACCGGAGGGGACTAGGGTTATACAGAGTCGGTTTACAGACGAAGGAATCTTCATATCCAAACGCCAATCTTGCCATCCACGCAAAGGAGAGTCCCATCCAGACATGTGGGGAAGCCTTCCATCTTGTATTTTTATGGCCCACCAGTCCAGCCCATATCACATAGCCCGGACGCCCGGGGACCCCCTAATCCAGGACTCCCTCAGTAGCCCCTGAACTAGGCTTCAATGACGATGTGTCCGGCGTGCAGATTGTCTTCGGCATTGCAAGGCGGGTTCCTCCTCGAATACTCCAAAGTAGTTGATCAAAAGGACTATATCCGGCTCTGTACAATAGTTATAACCACGAACCACAAGGGCAAAATACTTAAACAGAAAAATAGGTCATATCTTCTGACAGCTTTTTTCTGCGAGGTGTTGTGTTCCGGCCTTATTATTATTCTGAACCGTTTTAGCCTCCCGCTTTGCGTTTCGAGGCGCGGTTTCAGCGACACGTCTTGTCAAAGTAGAGATCATGTCCCCTTATTACGTGATTCTAATCAATACGGGTTTGGGTAATCCAACTGCGCTGTTTGCACGACCCCTGGGGAATAGGCGAGTTTTAAGGCTCGTGGGGGGATGCTTGATATTCACTATCTTTATAAGAAGATTGGGATCCACCTTTTTACCCCACGCCTTCTCCCCCCAGCCCATCCATCCTCAAGCTCCAGCCCAAGCTCCAAGCTTTCCCAGCCGCCAAGTACTCTAATCATGTCCGGATCCGGCTCACAAGGCAAGTGCATGGCCTCCTCCGTGCCGGAGAAGGACATCAAAGAGCTTCGGGAAGCGAGGTATTTGACAGCAGAGATTAGGCATAGACTCCCTGCCAAAGAGCAAATTATCCCCACTCCAGAACCTGGTGACAGGGTCGTATTCCTTCCTCACTTTCTCCGTGGACTAGGATTTCCCCTGCACCCCTTCGTCCGAGGTCTCATGTTCTATTACAGGCTGGATTTTCACGATTTGGCCCCGAATTCCTTTCTCCACATCTTGGCGTTTATCGTCATGTGTGAGGCATTCCTCCACGTCCCTCCACACTTTGGCTTATGGCTCAAAATTTTCAATGTGAAGCCGAAGGTGGTCGACGGGCAACACGCGGACTGCAGCGGTGCCATGATAAGTAAACTTCCCAAAGTTATCTGGCCCAAAGGGTCCTTTGTGGATTCCATTAAGATATGGCAGCAAGAGTGGTTTTACATTACTGAACCCCGCCGCACCAAATGGGCATCCGCCCCTGCATTCAAAGATAAAGGGAAGACCTTCTTCTTGATAACATCATCGGGCATACTTGCAAGCTTAAATAATCCACAAACTTCATCCACATAGATTAAGTGTAAATCAGGATGCAATGTTCCACACTACTAGTTGGAATGGCTTCTACCCACTTAGTAACGTAATCAACAGCAACTAAAATATGAGTATATCCATTAGAGGCAGGAAACGGTCCCATATAATCAAAGCCCCAAACATCGAATGGTTCAATAACAAGTGAATAATTCATAGGCATTTCCCGACGTCTACTAATATTACCAATTCTTTGATATTCATCACAATACAAGACAAACTTACTGGCATCTTTGAAGAGGGTAGGCCAATAAAACCGGATTGCAATACCTTATGTGCAGTTCTATCTCCAGCGTGGTGTCCTCCATAAGCCTCGGAGTGACACTTGCATAGGATCTGTTCATGTTCATGCTCAGGTACACAACGCCTCATAACACCATCTACTCCTTCTTTATAAAGATGTGGGTCATCCCAGAAGTAATGTCTTAAATCATAGAATTTTTTTTCTTTTGCTGGTATATGAAACTAGGTGGTATAAATTTAGCAACAATGTAATTATCATAATCAACATACCATGGAGTAGTACGAGAAGCATTTATGACATTTAATTGTTCATCAGGAAAGCTATCATCAATAGGTAGTGGGTCATCAAGAACATTTTCTAACCTAGACAAGTTATCTGCAACGGGGTTTTCAGCTCCCTGTAACGCCCTCGATGCAGCTATATCTCCCACGTGTCGAAGCACGACTTAGAGGCATAACCGCATTGAAAGCAATGTCGCAAGTGAGGTAATCTTCACACAACCCATGTAATACATAAGGGAAAGAGATACATAGTTGGCTTACAGTCGCCACTTCACACAATACATAAATAAACATCCGTCATTCAGATTACACTCAAGGTCCGACTATGGAACCAAAATAAAAGAAGATACCCCAAATGCTACACAGATCCCCGATCGTCCCAAGCTGGCTCCACTTGATCATCAGGAAAAGACACATAGTAACGACCACGTTCCTCATCGAACTCCCACTTGAGCTCGGTTGCGTCACCTGACCGCATCGTCGGCACTGCAACTGTTTTGGTAGAATCTGTGAGTCACGGGACTCGAAATCTCACACCATGAGATCAAGACTATTTAAGCTTATAGGAAGGACAGAGTTGTGAGGTGGAGCTGCAGGAAACGACTAGCATATATGGTGGCTACATTCGCAAAAGAGAGCGAGAAGAGAAGCAAAGCACGGTCGTGAAGCTAGTAGCGATCAAGAAGTGATCCTGAACTACTTACGTCAAACATAACTCCAACACCGTGCTCACTTCCGGACTCACGAGAAGAGACCATCACGGTTACACACGCGGTTGATGTGTATTAATTAAGGTCAACTTCGGGTTTTCTACAACCGGACATTAACAAATTCCCATACGCCTCATAGCTGCGGGCACGGCTTTGAAAGATAATACCTGCAGGGTGTCCCAACTTAGCCCATTATAAGCTCTCACGGTCAACGAAGGATATTCCTTCTACCGAAGACCCGATCGATCTCGGAATCCCGGACTACAAGACATTTTGACAGCAATAAAACAAGACCAGCAAAGCCGCCCGATTGTGCCGACAAATCCCGATAGGAGCTGCACATATCTCGTTCTCAGGGTACATCCGGATGAGACTAGCTACGAGTAAAACCAAGCCTCGAAGTTTCCCGTGGTGGCCCGCAGTCAGCTCGATTCGGGCCGACACTCGAAGGAGCCTTTGATGCGAGGGGGTTAAAATAAAGATGACCCTCGGGCTCGCGAAAACCCGGGGAAAAAGGCTTAGGTGGCAAATGGTAAAACCAAAGTTGGGCCATCTTTGGAGGAGTCTTATTCAAAGCGAACTGTCAAGGGGTCCCATAAATCACCCAACCGTAAGGAACAGAAATCAAGGAACATAACACCGGTATGACGGAAACTAGGGCGGCAAGAGTGGAACAAAACACCAGGCATAAGGCCGAGTCTTCCACCATTTACCAAGTATATAGATGCATTAATTATAGCAGATATATTGTGATATCCCCAACAAGTAAACATGTTCCAATAAGGAACAACATCTCCATGTTCCAACAAGGAACAAACTTCATCTTCACCTGCAACTAGCAACGCTATAAGAGGGTCTGAGCAAAGCGTTAACATAGCCAATCAACGGTTTGCTAGGAAAGGATGGTTAGAGGTTTGACATGGCAATATGGGTGGCATGATATAGCAAGTGATAGGCATCGTAGCATAGGCATAGCAAAAGAGCGAGCAACTAGCATAGCAAAGATAGAAGTGATTTCGAGGGTACGGTCATCTTGCTGCAAAGTTCTCGAGTTGTCGAAAGCTTGATCCTCGTAAAGCGTTCTCAACAGGTTCCTCGTTCACGTACTCGTCTCCCGGCTCTACCCAAAGCAAGAACACAAGCAAAGGAACCATAATAAATCACGGTGCAATGCACAAGCAACATGATGCAAAACATGACATGATATGCGAGATGTGATATGCAATGCGTATGCGTGCTCCGGAAGGAAAATGACGAACCAGGCATCAACTTGGCAAACCAAGTATGCCGCTGGAAAGATGAGATGATTTCGGTTGAAATCGGTATAAAGATCATCGGAATCGGATGCACGGTTTGCAAATGACAAGCAAAACAAGAATGACACAAATCTGCCATTAACAGCATATGATACCACATATCAAGCAACAAGAAATTAAGCTACTGCACTCAAACGTACCAGAAAAGCATATGACAGTGATCTACTCAAGATGCTTGACAAAAGATGAACACTGAGCTACGGCTAAATCACATCATAACAGGTCCAAACAAGCATGGCAAAAGTGCAAAATATATCAGCTTCACAGACTTAGTGAAATTACTGAACATGGCAAAATCAGCATCAGGAAGCAAAGTTCAGAGCAAGCAAACGACATGCTACAGGAACTTATAATAGCAAAAAAAGGCATGACATGAATATAATCAAAGCATAGAACAAAAGTCCCTTAGTGACCATAAGCCAAAAAGGATAAGAAAATATAATAACACCCATGTCAATATAGCAAGTTTCGTTAACAGATTCAGCAACAGGGCATGGCAATAACAGATAACAAGTAGGCATGTTTAAGAGCTCGATGCACTCACTACAGAGCATTTCATGATAAACTAAGCATACATACATCAAGAAGACAGGGCATAGAAGATATACATGGCAAGAACAACATCATATCATACACGGATCAACTACAACAACCTTGGCAAAATTGAATAACATGTAAACAATCTGCCAGGAAACATTTTATAGCAAAAGTAGATCTCGATTGACTCAAGCTATAGCACTCCATAATTGCAAACAAAGGCATGGATGGATAGAGCATAACCATATTTTCAAAACATCCTTACTGAAGTATCTCAAAATATGCATGGATCTCTCGGTAGCATCAAGTTAACATGACATAAAAATATCAGCAGAACAGGGGCTGAAATCAGTAACATCAGGAAGCCTAGTTTGCATGCTTGTGCTAGTCACCACAGAGATCACAAAAATACATGGCATACACCCTTGGAAAGATGACATGGCATATTACAAAACACATGTAGGACTCAAGATCATAGGGTGCACACATCAATCATGGCAAAAATGACAAAAGTGCATGCTCTGTTAAGAAACAGAAACTAACATCACATTGCCCTCTTCTAACAGCATTTTGGGAATCAAGATGAGCTCAAATGTAAATGATGCAATGAGATGAAATGGTCTACTCATCGAGGCAAACATTTCGGTATGCTATACGCCCCAAACGGAGCCACAGGTGCAGAGTTATGGCATGAAGAAAATGCAATAAAATAAAATAGGATAAAAACTTAGGCGATTTCGGAGAAGAAGTCAACCTCGTGGTTTGGATCCAGATCAGATCGGGGCGAGGCGGCGGGCTGCTCGCCGGAGCAGGGGAGAGGCCGGAGGAGGGGCGCCGGAGGAGGGAGAGGCCGGAAGAGGAAGAGGTTTGCTGGCCGGGCCGGGCGGGCGGGATCGGGCGGGCGCCGGGCGAGGCGGCGGGCGGCGGCGAGGGACCGGCGGCGCGGCTGGGCGGGCCGGGAGGGTTTCGCGTGACGGGCCGGGCGGGTTCCGGGCGGCGGGCGCGGGCGGCGACATGTGGCAGCCCGCGATTCGTCCGGGCGCGGCGGGCGGACGTGTCCGGCTCGCCCGGACGTGTCCGGCGGCGCGGAAGGGGAATTTCGCTAGGATTAGGGGGGAATTGATCCGGGATTTCGGAGGGGAGGCTATATTTATAGGTAGAAGGAGCTAGGAAGCTCCAAATGGAGTCTGATTTTTCGCCCACACGATCGTGATCCGACGACGGAGAGCATGGAAGTGACTTAGATGGGTTATTGGGCTGTTTTGGAGGGGTGTTGGGCTGCAACTTAAAAGAGGCCTTTGAGAGTCACGGTTAACCGTTGGAGTACCAAACGAGCTCTAAATGACCAAACTTGACAGGTGGTCTACGGTGGTGTACCAAGGCCACTTGGCAAGGCTCGGTCCATTCCGAGAAAGTTTAGTACCCGCTCACGGAAAAACGTAAAAGGGGACGCCGGGGACATAGGAGTGCGGATTGCAAAAGCGGACAACGGGAAAATGCTCGGAATCATGAGGCGAACACGTATGCAAATGAGATGCACATGATGACATGATATGAAATGCATGACATGGACAAAATGCAAAATGAAGAAAAACCCAACCACGGAGGGAATATCATATCACAATGCTGAAAATGGCAAGAGTTGGAGTTACAAATATGGAAAGTTACATCCGGGTGTTACAACACTCCACCACTATAAGAGGATCTCGTCCCGAGATCTAGGACTGAAAGAACTCCGGATATTCGGAACGGAGGTGATCCTCGCGCTCCCAGGTGGCTTCTCGGTCGGAATGGTGTGGCCACTTTACTTTCAGGAATTTGATTGACTTGTTGCGAGTCTTGCGCTCGGTTTCCTCAAGAATAGCAACGTGGTGCTCATGATAAGAGAGATCTTCTTGAAGGTCAATTTCTTCGAAGTTGATAGTGCGTTCAGGAGTCTTGAAGCACTTGCGAAGCTGTGACACACGAAACACATCGTGCACGTTCGCGAAGTTGGACGGAAACACTATGTAATCTAGATTATTGACTCTAGTGCAAGTGGGAGACTGAAGGAGATATGCCCTAGAGGCAATAATAAAGTTGTTATTTAATTTTCCTTATATCAGGATAAATGTTTATTATTCATGCTAGAATTGTATTAACCAGAAACTTAGTACATGTGTGAATACATAGACAAACAGAGTGTCCCTAGGATGTCTTTACTAGACTAGCTCGTTAATCAAAGATGGTTAAGTTTCCTAGCCATAGACATGTGTTGTCATTTGATGAACGGGATCACATCATTAGAGAATGATGTGATGGACAAGACCCATCCGTTAGCTTAGTACTATGATTTTTTAGTTTATTGCTATTGCTTTCTTCATGACTTATACATGTTCCTATGACTATGAGATTATGCAAGTCCCGAATACCGGAGGAACACTTAGTGTGCTATCAAACGTCACAATGTAACTGGGTGATTATAAAGATGCTCTATAGGTGTCTCCGATGGTGTTTGTTGAGTTGGCATAGATCGAGATTAGGATTTGTCACTCCGATTGTCGGAGAGGTATCTTTGGCCCTCTCGGTAATGCACATCACTATAAGTCTTGCAATTAATGTGAATAATGAGTTAGTTGCGGGATGATGCACTACGAAACGAGTAGAGAGACTTGCCGGTAACGAGATTGAACTAGGTATGATGATAACAACGATCGAATCTCGGGCAACTAAAATACCATTGACAAAGGGAACAACATATGTTGTTGTGCGGTTTGACCGATAAAAGATCTTTGTAGAATATGTAGGAACCTGTCGCGACCAGACCCGAATGGATCTAGCGCTCTGTGCTCAGTGTCATCCCTGGATCAGTAATGCTGACACAGCACAGTACATCGAAGGATTTATAGCAGAGTAGCAATCACACACTTATTACATCGTTGTCCACAAGGGAACTTAATACAATAATATGGCTTAAGGCCATCTAATAATAACAGCGGAAGGCTTGGAAAGCAGGTGAGTCCATCAACTCCAACGGCATCATCGAGTATAGAACCACGGCCTAACACCTTACTCGTCAGTTCAAGAGTCTGCAACATGAAAAGTTGCAGCCAAAACGGTCAAGACATGGAATATCTGGCAATGTAACACATAGAGAATATTGAAGCAACAGGCCTATACTACATGCATATTTGGCTGGTGGTAAGGCTCTCTGATTACATTTTGCATAAAGCTGATTTTTCCTACATCAAAGGAATAATTTTATTTAACTATCATGGTGGTTGTTAAACATTGAGAATGGTTGACGCATCCTCAATCCCAATTAAAAAGTACTCATTAAAACCCAAAGAACTTTATTATTAGAAGTAACATGTTGAGATTCACATGATATTCAAGTACTAGATACTCAAGACTTGTCCATAACCGGGGACACGGCTAATCATGATCAGTTTTTACACTCTGCAGAGGTTTGCGCACTTTTCCCCACAAGACTCGATCGCCTCCGCTTGGTTCTCGTGACTACATGGTGTTTGAGAAGCGGATGACCGAGACATAGTCTTTCGTAAGCGCTTAGCACCTTACATGTGGGTAGACCGTACCAACCTACATCCCCTACATCAGCTAGCCTACCCGTAAGAGTTCGCACAACTTAGTCAACTACGCCAGAGCCCATAATTGGCTTGTGGCTGCACACGGAAGTCTCTAGTTTGAATAATCTTATGATCCCTTAGAGCCCGGGTGGCGGTCCAGAAGAAATACAGGCAAGTCCTCGATAGAAACCAGTGCCTCAATCCACCCGGATGTGTGTTTAGGTTGCCACCTTAGATAAACCATTAATTATCAATCTCACATCTGTCATGGATATTCACTCACCCAATCCACGTCTACTAGCATAGCATGGCATAATCAAGCAAACGTAGAGGTAACTCCCAAGGTTTCATAAGTAAAACAGTAATAGGTACTACCTCAATCTACTTCCCATCCCACAATTTGATTAGATCCTAATCATGCAAGTGTTTGAGGGTTTGATCTAATGCAATAAAACTGGGTAGTAGAAAAGGTATGATCAAAGTGTTACTTGCCTTGTCGATGATCCATGAGTCCTAGAGATTCAAGTAACAAGCGGCGCACTCAAGGGTGATCTAACGCAGACAAACAACAAGCATACAATAAGTACTCATCTAATGCACAGGGAAATCTCGAATAAAAGATCTAACCAGATAGTTCAACTTAAGAACCCTGGTTGCAAAAGAATCGAATCAAATAAAGCATCGAAAGTCGGAACTCGAGTGAGAACGACTTGGTTTGGAAATCTGAAATTAGGTCAAAATTTCATAGTCGCAAAACTCTGTGAAAGTAGGTTAGTCGGAACGGCGGTTTCGTTACGAAACTCCAGGCGCTTGAATCACCTGATTCCGATAAACGAGCAAGAAATAAAACAGATTTGAAAATCGGATCGAAATCGAATCGAAAATAACGGATTAAATCCGATTTAAAAGAAAACGATGAACGGATTAAATAATGGACGTTAGATTAACAGAACTAATCCAACGAACGCGTTCATTGAAGCGAGCGAATCGGTGAACGTTCACTAACTAAGAAAACCAAAAAAAATAACACCAATCTCGGTTTTTAACAAAAAACCGATCATCTTTTTTTTAAAATAAAAACCGGGTCGGTTTATTAGGGGAAAACCGGATCGGTTCGGATCGGATCGGATCGGCGCGAGGGGCTACTCTCCGCATCGCCGGGCTTCGGGCGCGGGCGACGGGTCGGCTGGGTCGGCGGGTCGGGCGAGGGCTCCGGGGGGGGGGCGACGGCGGGGAACGGCGGGCGGCAAGGCTGGTCGGGAGGGGCGCGGTGAGGGCGGCGGCGGTGGAGAGAGAGGGGGCGGCCGGGTATTTATGGGAGGGGAGAGGCGGCGCTTGGGCGAGGGGCAGGCGTCTGAGCCGGACTCGGGAGGCGTGGCGGCGGCGTCTCGAGCGGAGACCGACGCCTGGTGGGCCATGAGGGAGAGGAGGAGGTGGGCTGGGGCCGGGTCTGGGCCTGGCCGGCTGGGCCTTGGCCTGTGGGGCGCTTTTTTTTTTTTTTATAAAATTAAATCAAAAGAATTAAAAAAATACCAAATGAACTCCAAATTAAATAAAACAAATTTTCCCCGACTCCTAAAAATGAGTCGAACAAAATGAACTTTAAAAACGGCAACATGCATAATATTTTTAAAATGCTCATTTTGCCTAAGCAAAATAAATCTTTCAAAAACCAAATTTGATTTATTTATAATATCTTCATTTTTCCTAAATATTGGGAAAGTCATATTATTCCCTCTCTTGAGATTTTTATAGGAAAGCTTTATGAAGATAATTTTAAATAAATCCAAATGATCCTATTTCCAAAATTTGAGAAATCCCAAATATGAAAATAATGAAACTTCCAACTCTCTCCGAGGGTCCTTGAGTTGCGTGAAATTTCCTAGGATCGGAAAAATGCGAGAAAATATGATATGCATGATGACCTAATGTATAACATTCCAAATTGAAAATTTGGGATGTTACAAACCTACCCCCTTAAGATGTATCTAGCCCTCGAGATTCGGGTTGGCTAGAAAATAGGTGAGGGTGGTCCTTGAGCAAAACTTCCTCTCTTTCCTAGGTGGCTTCATCCTCAGTGTGGTGGCTCCACTGAACTTTGCAAAACTTGATAACCTTGCTGCGGGTAACTCTGCTGGCATAATCGAGAATCTTAACCGGTTTTTCCTCATATGTCAAATCATCCTTAAACTGAATTGCTTCCAATGGTAAAGTATCTCTTTAAGTTACCTTTGCTATCTCTGGGTGACATTTCTTCAACTGAGAAACATGGAATACATCATGAACTCCTGACAGTCCTTCTGGTAATTCCAACTTATAAGCAACTTCTCCCATGCGTTGCAAAATCTTATACGGTCCAACGAAATGTGGGGCTAACTTTCCTTTAACTCCAAAACGCTTAACTCCTCGAAGCGGGGATACTCTGAG